>CM061753.1:266673934-267273934 GCA_030979885.1 Lolium multiflorum
GAGAAACCAAATATGCAAACCAAATTAGCAAGCTCTAGGTGTTTCTTCATTAATGGGTGCAAAGTATATGATGCAAGAGCTTAAACATGAGCACAACAATTGCCAAGTATCAAATTATCCAAGACATTATAGCAATTTACTACATGTATCATTTTCCAATTCCAACCATATAACAATTTAACGAAGAAGAAACTTCGCCATGAATACTATGAGTAAAGCCTAAGGACATACTTGTCCATATGCTACAGCGGAGCGTGTATCTCTCCCATACAGTGAATGCTAGGATCCATTTTATTCAAACAAAACAAAAACAAAAACAAACCGACGCTCCAAGCAAAGTGCATAAGATGTGACGGAATAAAAATATAGTTTCAGGGGAGGAACCTGATAATGTTGTCGATGAAGAAGGGGATGCCTTGGGCATCCCCAAGCTTAGACGCTTGAGTCTTCTTAGAATATGCAGGGGTGAACCACCGGGGCATCCCCAAGCTTAGAGCTTTCACTCTCCTTGATCATATTGTATCATACTCCTCTCTTGATCCTTGAAAACTTCCTCCACACCAAACTCAAAACAACTCATTAGAGGGTTAGTGCACAATAAAAATTAACATGTTCAGAGGTGACACAATCATTCTTAACACTTCTGGACATTGCATAAAGCTACTGGACATTAATGGATCAAAGAAATTCATCCATCATAGCAAAAGAGGCAATGCGAAATAAAAGGCAGAATCTGTCAAAACAGAACAGTTCGTAAAGATGAATTTTAAAATGGCACCAGAATTGCTCAAATGAAAATGCCCAAATTGAATGAAAGTTGCGTACATATCTGAGGATCACTCACGTAAATTGGCTTAATTTTCTGAGTTACCTACAGAGAATTAGACCCAGATTCGTGACAGCAAAGAAATCTGTTTCTGCGCAGTAATCCAAATCTAGTATTCACTTTACTATCAAAGACTTTACTTGGCACAACAAAACATAAAACTAAAATAAGGAGAGGTTGCTACAGTAGTAAAAAACTTCCAAGACTCAAATATAAAACAAAAATACTGTAGTAAAAACATGGGTTGTCTCCCATAAGCGTTTTTTCTTTAACACCTTTCAGCTAGGCGCAGAAAGTGTGTATCAAGTATTATCGAGAGATGAAGCATCAACATCATAATTTGCTCTAATAATAGAATCAAAAGGTAACTTCATTCTCTTTCTAGGGAAGTGTTCCATACCTTTCTTGAGAGGAAATTGATATTTAATATTACCTTCCTTCATATCAATAGTAGCACCAACGGTTCGAAGAAAAGGTCTTCCCAATATAATGGGGCAAGGTGCATTGCATTCAATATCCAAGACAACAAAATCAACGGGGACAAGGTTATTGTTAACCATAATATGAATATTATCAACTCTCCCCAAAGGTTTCTTTTTAGCATTATCAGCGAGATTAACATCCAAATAACAATTTTTCAATGGTGGCAAGTCAAGCATATCATAGACTTTTTAGGCATAACAGAAATACTTGCACCAAGATCACATAAAGCATTACAATCAAAATCATTGACCCTCATTTTAATGATGGGCTCCCAACCATCTTCTAGCTTTCTAGGAATAGAAGTTTCAAGTTTTAGTTTCTCTTCTCTAGCTTTTATGAGAGCATTTGTAATATGTTTTGTGAAAGCCAAGTTTACAGCGCTAGCATTGGGAATCTTAGCAAGTTTTTGTAAGAACTTTATAACTTCAGAGATGTGGAAATCATCAAAATCTAAATCATTACAATCTAAAGCAATGGGATTATCATCCCCAAGATTGGAATTTTTTTTAGCAGTTTTATCACAGGCAGTTTCAGCAGTTTTAGCAGTTTCAGGTAATTTTGCGCGCTTTGCACTAGGAGTAGAAACATTGCTAACACCAATTATTTTACCATTGATAGTAGGAGGTGCAGCAACATGTGGAGCATTAACATTATTAGTGGTGGTAATAGTCCAAACTTTAGCTACATTATTCTCTTTAGCTAGTTTTTCATTTTCTTCTCTATCCCACCTAGCACGCAATTCAGCCATTAATCTTATATTCTCATTAATTCTAACTTGGATGGCATTTGCTGTAGTAACAATTTTATTTTCAATATCCATATTAGGCATAACTTTCGACTTCAAAAGATCAACATCAGAGGCAAAACTATCAACCTTAGAAGCGAGAATATCAATTTTATTGAGCTTTTCCTCAACAGATTTGTTAAAAGCAGTTTGTGTACTAATAAATTATTTAAGCATAGCTTCAAGTCCAGGGGTGTGTTCCTATTATTGTTGTAAGAATTCCCATAAGAATTAGCATAACCGTTACCATTATTATAAGGATATGGCCTATAGTTATTACTAGAATTGTTCCGATAAGCATTGTTGTTGAAATTATTATTTTTAATGAAGTTTACATCAACATGTTCTTCTTGGGCAACTAATGAAGCTAACGGAATATTATTAGGATCAACATTAGTCCTATCATTCACAAGCATAGACATAATAGCATCAATCTTATCATTCAAGGAAGAGGATTCTTCAACAGAATTTACCTTCTTACCTTGTGGAGCTCTTTCCGTGTGCCATTCAGAGTAATTAATCATCATATTATCAAGGAGCTTTGTTGCTTCACCAAGAGTGATGGACATAAAAGTACCTCCAGCAGCTGAATCCAATAAATTCCGCAGAAAAATTTAGTCCTCATAGAAGGTTTGGATGATCATCCAAGTAGTCAGTCCATGGGTTGGGCAATTTTTAACCAAAGATTTCATTCTTTCCCAAGCTTGAGCAACATGTTCATTATCCAATTGTTTAAAATTCATTATGCTACTCCTCAAAGATATAATTTTAGCAGGGGATAATATCTACCAATAAAAGCATCCTTGCATTTAGTCCAGGAATCAATACTATTCTTAGGCAGATAGCAACCAATCTTTAGCTCTTCCTCTTAATGAGAAAGGAAACAATTTCAATTTAATAATATCACCATCTACATCTTTATACTTTTGCATTTCACATAGTTCAACAAAATTATTGAGATGGGCAGCAGCATCATCAGAACTAACACCAGAAAATTGCTCTCGCATAACAAGATTCAGTAAAGCAGGTTTAATTTCAAAGAATTCTGCTGTAGTAGCAGGTGGAGCAATAGGTGTGCATAGGAAATCATTATTATTTGTGGTTGTGAAGTCACACAACTTAGTATTTTCAGGAGTGGCCATTTTAGCAGTAGTAAATAAAACAAACTAGATAAAGTAAATGCAAGTAACTAATTTTTTTGTGTTTTTTGATATAGCAAACAAGATAGTAAATAAAGTAAAGCTAGCAACTAATTTTTTTGTGTTTTGATATAATGCAGCAAACAAAGTAGTAAATAAAATGAAGCAAGACAAAAACAAAGTAAAGAGATTGAGAAGTGGAGACTCCCCTTGCAGCGTGTCTTGATCTCCCCGGCAACGGCGCCAGAAAAAGAGCTGTTGCCGTGGGAGTTGGCAATTTCCGTGGTGTAGCTTTTCTTCAGATCCCCGGCAACGGCGCCAGAAAAAGAGCTTGATGGCGTGTAACTCACACGTTCGTTGGGAACCCCAAGAGGAAGGTATGATGCGCACAGCAGCAAGTTTTCCCTCAAAAGAAACCAAGGTTTATCGAACCAGGAGGAGCCAAGAAGCACGTTGAAGGTTGATGGCGGCGGGATGTAGTGCGGCGCAACACCGAGATTCCGGCGCCAACGTGGAACCTGCACAACACAACCAAAGTACTTTGCCCCAACGAAACAGTGAGGTTGTCAATCTCACCGCTTGCTGTAACAAAGGATTAACCGTATTGTGTGGAAGATGATTGTTTGCAAGAAAACAGTAAAGAACAAGTATTGCAGCAGATTTGTATTTCAGTATAAAAGAATGGACCGGGGTCCACAATTCACTAGAGGTGTCTCTCCCATAAGATAAAAGCATGTTGGGTGAACAAATTACAGTGGGCAATTGACAAATAGAGAGGGCATAACAATGCACATACATGTCATGATAAATATAGTGAGATTTAATTGGGCATTACGACAAAGTACATAGACCGCCATCCAATGCATCTATGCCTAAAAGTCCACCGTCAGTTATCATCCGAACCCCTTCCGGTATTAAGTTGCAAAGCAACAGACAATTGCATTAAGTATGGTGCGTAATGTAATCAACAACTACATCCTTAGACATAGCATCAATGTTTTATCCCTAGTGGCAACATCCACAACCTTAGAACTTTCTGTCACTGTCCAGATATCAATGGAGGCATGAACCCACTATCGAGCATAAATACTCCCTCTTGGAGTTAAGAGCAAAAACTTGGCCAGAGCCTCTATTAATAACGGAGAGCATGCAAGATCATAAACAACACATAGGTAATAACTTGATAATTAACATAACATAGTATTCTCTATCCATCGGATCCGACAAACACAACATATAGCATTACCGATAGATGATCTTGATCATGTTAGGCAGCTCACAAGATCCAACAATGAAGCACAATGAGGAGAAGACAACCATCTAGCTACGCTATGGACCCATAGTCCAGGGTGAACTACTCACTCATCACTCCGGAGGCGACCATGGCGGTGAAGAGTCCTCCGGGAGATGAATCCCCTCTCCGGCAGGGTGCCGGAGGAGATCTCCAGAATCCCCCGAGATGGGATTGGCGGCGGCGTCTCAGTAAGGTTTTCCGTATCGTGGCTCTCGGTACGGGGGTTTCGCGACGGAGGCTTTAAGTAGGCGAAAGGGCAGGTCGGGGGCCACACGAGGGCCCCACACCACAGTCGGCGCGGCCAAGGCCTGGGCCGCGCCGCCTAGGGTTTGGCCGCCTCGTGGCCCCACTTCGTCTCCTCTTCGGTCTTCTTCGTGGCAAAATAGGACCCGGCGTTGATTTCGTCCAATTCCGAGAATATTTCGTTACTAGGATTTCTGAAACCAAAAACAGCACAAAACAGAACTGGCTCTTCGGCATCTTGTTAATAGGTTAGTTCCAGAAAATGCACGAATATGACATAAAGTGTGCATAAAACATGTAGATATCATCAATAATGTGGCATGGAACATAAGAAATTATCGATACGTCAGAGACGTATCACGGCTCAGTGAAAAATCGTCTCCCATTCCCGCGCCCGCCCCTCCCACCATATCGCGCCTATCCCGCCGCGCATTTCTGGCCTCCCAACCCATATCCCGCCGCCGATTCATTTCTCCTATCCCGCCGATTTGTTTCTCCCTCCCGCCATCCACCCGCCGCCACTACCCTCTCCCCATTCCATGGCGCCGCCGATAGCCCCCAAAAAGATGGCCAAGAAAGCGGCCAAGAAGCCGCCGGGCAATGCGACGAAAGGGGCGAAAGCGCCGTTCGCAAAGCCGCGGAAAGCGCCGGCTCCAAAGATGAAGCCGGAAGGATGGACCGACGATCAATGGCAGCAAGATTGCCTGCGCCGGAAGCTATCGACGGCGGAGCGGAAAGGACGGAGGGCGGCGGAGCAGGAGAAGAAGGCTCACGGCGCGCCAGCACCAGCACATAATGGCCGGGTGTATCGCCGCCACCAACGCGAGCCCATGGACTACGTCCTGCCCGTGTACGTTCCGGGAGTGATCTCTCCGTCGTCCTCCGCCTTCTACAACGACGGCCCCCCCCACTCGGGTGCGTGACGCCTAACTTGTCGCCCCACTACCAGGATGCGCTGCCGCATGGCGGCTTCAACCCCAACAACCTCTACTCCCCGACGTACGAGCAGCGCGAGCAGGACCCGGTGCGGACGGCCCCTTTCGGTGGCCGCAGGGGGCTCGGGTCGAGGCGCCGGTGCGGAGGCGAGGAAGGCGGTGAGGACGAGGAGGACGATGAAGAGGAGGAGGTGGAGGACGAGGACGACGACGAAGAGGGCGGCGAGGGCGGCGCGGAAGAGGACGAGGAGGGTGCCAGTGACGATGATCTCGTGGAGGTAGACGCGGACGGCGTGAAGAAGAAAAAGAAGAAGGCGTTGGGCACACGAGGCCCCAAGTGGACAGTTTTGGAGGATTGTGCGAGTCGTGGGCGACGGTGAGACATGACTCCATCATCGGCGCCAACCAAAAATACGGGAAGTATTGGGCGAGGATCAAGGCCGAGTTCGATGAGCGCAAACTCATCAACAGCGACTACAAGAAAGTGACAATGAAGAGGAGCCAAAAGACAATGTCGACGCGATGGGCCATCATCCAGGCGTCGGTGAACTCCTTCCATGGATGCCATCACGAGTTAGTGACCAGAGCCGAGAGCGGCGCCGACCTCTCCCAAATGGTACGAATCTTTCTTCCATAATCTGTAGCGCCTACATTGTGTTCGATGAAATGATTCCGCTTCCTTTGCCTAGTTTGATAGGGCCATGGAGATTTACGTGAGGAACTCGGAAGGGCATAAGTCGTTCGCGCTGATGCATTGCTATACCAAGCTCAAAGGGAACGAGAAATGACGGTTGACGCGCCTGTCGCTGTCCAAGGGAGGACACCATTGATCGGACGCGCCGGCGCAACGTCGGCAGGCGTCCTACGGCAACAAGGCTGCCAAGGCCGCCTTGGCCGACGCCGCGTCGTGTGAGAAGACGCGGGCGTCCATCACGAAATGCCTCGCAGACGTCTCCTCGACCTTTCTCTCCCGCGACAAGAAGACCGACCAAAGGTGGGCCGAGCTGCTCAAGAGGCAAGAGGAGAAGTTGGAGCTCAAAAAACGCAGGGACGACATGTCCCTGCTGAGAGCGTCGACAGAGGGAATGTCTCCCCGGGCGCGGGCGGCGCACAACTTCTTCAAAGGCCAGATCCTCGACGACATCGAAGCCAAAATGGCGGCGGCCGACGCTGCGACCCAGGAAGCGGCAGCGGCAGCAACCGCGGAGCAAGAGCCGGCTGACGCGTCGTCGACTGCTACACCATCGTCGGCCTATGCGACTGCGGCGGAGCAGACGGAGCATGCACAGCACCAGGCAGATCGCGACGAGGTCATGTGATCGACGGGCCTGCGTCGACTCAGGCTGCTGACGACCAACCCCTTCTTCTAATTTAGCATGCACTATGGTGTGTAATATGATCGCGCGCCTAGTACTTTGATCGCCGCTACTCTGATCGTGACGATCGGCGGGAACGAACTCTTTTGAATGCAACAATTTAAATTCCTGATTGGGGGCAGCGTTTGAGGGACGCGGCTGGGGAGCGACGTCTCCAAAGGCGGCACGAACAAAACACGTCCTCCAAACGCTCAATCCGGCGCGATTTGGGGGACGCTTTGGGACGCGGCTGAAGATGCTCTAATGTTTCCATCCCATGGACAGCCTAGGGAAACGACTACTCTCGCAACCTCCACCCTTCCACTAACACTAGTCTATTCCTAAACAACTTGGCCGCCCTCCACAGCTCCGTCTCGACGGAGATCTTGCTGAGAACCACCGCTAGAAGGAGCAGCTCCCTCGAAAACTATATCATTACGGTGCAGCCACATACACCAAGAAACCAGGGCAATGCCAATCCAGCAGTCTCGGATCGCGTCTCTACTGCCACGCCATCCCTGTAGCCAATCCACTAGGCGAGAGTCCGCATTCGTCACAGTTTCTGAATCATAATTCAAGAACATGATAACAAGATGCACAGTTTCTCCACTCACTCATGACTCATTGATTCCAGACCAGAAACTCGGCGTGACGACACCACAAGCTCTTGAGTAAACATCAAGTTTTCGCAGCCTCTTCCCACCACGAGATCTCGACTCCATGGACCCCCAGCCTCGCCGCTAAACCGCAGATCGCCCGACAGCACGAGAAGCTCCCCCACCAGCCAACAACCATATATGGACGGCATCGGACAGCGTCGCGTCGCCGGCCGTTAACCGCGCGCACCTGCCATTGCCAAGCCATGCATGCACGCACGTACGATCGGTTGATTGTTCCTGCATCGGATGCCACTCCACATCACGGCCTGAATCAATCCACTACTCCCCAGCGGAGCCTATCGATGTATCATTGCGTTCCGGACTTTTAGCCGTTCTGTCCAAGCGAGAAGTCGTCTGCGTTTTTGACAGCGGCGCTGCACGAATCATTGCAGCAGCGGAGGGAGCAGAGCACTGATGATAAGAGGGACGTGGTCGATGGCAGCGGCGAAAATGACTGGACTCGGCAGGCAACCCAGCCGTGCTCCCCATTGAGCGAGAGCCGTAGTGGTGGGATGAAAGCCCAATCCTTGGATGCCACCTTTTTTCTTTTACAGAAACCATAACGAGATATAAGCGAGTAAAATTATGGTTGCATCTTGGGTAGGAATAGGATGAGCATCATCTAGCAGAGGCAGTGGCAGTGGCAAAGAACAAGAAGAATCCGAGTTAGGACGAGCTCTAAAATAAATGATGAGAAGACAATAATTTCCGAACACATTATTGATATACATGACTGTAGCACAATCACTAAGTACAATATAAATGTAATGTATCTGAACATTAAAAAAACCCAAAAAATATCGAAATGATTTTTAAAAATGACATATAGAAGTCCTAGGCAAAGCTCTATCTTTTATTGAAAAATTTCCATAATTGTACCGATCAAGACTTCTCGATATACCTCGCTTGATGTAGCATATCATCAAGTCATCGTGGGCATCTTGTTTCCCAACTCGGTTTTGATGATCTTTGTTGCATAGAAAGCGCTTTCAATTGCTGTCTGCACAACCAGTAAAAGCAATGCCAGCTCAATGCAACTCGCAGTAAACATAATGTGCCTTTCACATACCAAGACGATCTCTAAAGTCTTCAATGATCTGCGTATGAATAATGCATAGCTCATGGTTATCTCATAAATATGCTCATGAAATATGGCCATGATAAAGAATAGAATCTAGTAAGCTTAGGCAACCGACAAGTCACCTTTGTGTAACTTGCCATATGCTAGGAGCCTCTTTTCCTTCTGCCCAGCCCCCAAAACAATGCTTGATTTGCATGTGTTAAGTATATAGATAGTGTTCCTTTTGAACCAGGATCAAACTCAGGTTTTGATTATGATTGGGCCAAATAGTGGTAGAACCCCTCTGTAAGATGAGCAACCGTATTCACACTAAACGTAGAAAATAGTTTCTCCGCTCAAGCGAAGAGAAGTTTGGAAGCAACTCCGAAAATACCTCTTTAAAGCAATGGTCAAAACCGATGGTAATAGAGAGCATAGGAACATAGAATGTCCACACTGCAAAAATAATCAATAGAAAACTGTTGTCTTCCCCCTTTTTTATTAATGTTCCTAAAAAAAATACTCTCTCTCATTCATATTACTTGTCCTAAAATGGATATATCTATATTTTATTTATAGATACATCCATCTTATCGACAAATAATATGGACTAGAGGGAGTATCATTTCATCCAGACCTAGGATTGTGATGTCATCTTCTACGCAGATTAGCATCTTCCAACATGCGCTCTCAACCATCATTTCTCCAATTGAGAAAATATCTCCTCACATCCTTAACCGGAGACATTGACTAAACTACTATAAATCTATAATTGTAATTTTAGATTAATAAAATGTATAAATCCAAAGTACACCTGTAAAACATAGTGTGTCATGTACCTAGAGTAGGTTTTGGCCGCACCCCATAAGCTAGCACAAATACCCTCGGGGCCTACTTAAATACCCCATTTGGGATATTGTTTAGAGTCAGATTTTGTTAAATTGAGAATTAGATGTTGCAAAGATAAATAGTTGGCTTGCGATTGGAATAGACCTAGTACCCGTTTTCGCTTCGAACCCAATTTTACGCCGTGTTCACTAAAACAAGTTTTTAACTTTCTTATACGATGTCCATTTTCTATGCCTACTTAAATTGTTCAAAAAACATGAGCATGTGTAATGTTTTGCAAGATTGCCCCGCGAGCTTCCCCCATGAGCAGAAGATTATTAGATGACTTAATGTGGATCCTCAATCTACCTGGGGGTCTCTGTGCCCCCTTAATCATGGTCATCATAACTTCATAAACCTAGCTAATGGATGTACTTCGGCGCCTCCGAGCTCAATGATGAGACTGTGTGGGGAGACCAGGATTTGGATCTTGCGAGGAATAATCATAAATTCTCCTGCCATCGCCGTGGACGACATTGAAGCCTTTGCTGTGCACTGTGCGCGTGCATGCATGCACGCTCGATCTGCTGCTGCATGCGTGGTGGGCTCGATCGACCGCAAAAGGACACCGCTCCCATTTTAATGCGCCAGAAAGCTTAGTCTTGATCTTTTGTGATGAGTAAACAAAGCTTCTTTAGGCAAAGATCAAAGGTTAAGATACCTCCACTTTAACCTGCCTGCTGAAGGAGGTAAAAAAACATGTACTCCGTCCGTCAATAGACAGATGTCCCAGCTTTGATAAAGTTTAGATATATATTGACCCTTTTTTGCATTTAGATATCTTCAAAATTATATGAAGCTAAGACATAATTTTATAAATGAAGGAAGTACTACTACTACCTTCTTTTAAAATAATATCACAGATTTATTTAGGTACGGATCTATCTAAACGTAATTTACTGTGTAGATACATTCATATTAAAAAAGCCGTGACACCTATTTTGAAACGAAGCAATTTTTTTCCATAACAAAGTTGGAGCTAGGTTTTTTTTTGTTAGACTAGGTGGCGTGACTGGTGTCAAATCTGTACAGAGATACCATTATCACCGAATGATTCAAAGCTACGCTTTCTTCCACAGGCTTCATTTATCTCATCTGGACCTACAAACCTTTATCTTTATTTGCTTTGTTTCAAGCAGGTGGAGTACTACAAATTACATCACCCAAGTTGATGGTTTGGACCAAACTTCATGGACGAGGGGACGAACTAGGTTTTGCTTTGCCGGCCACTTTGGGTCGACATGCGCATGCCTGAGCTGTTTCGGCGTGCGTGAAAGCTCGGAGTGCTCCAAAGTTGGTGAGCCGGCCCGGGCGAGCTACACCGTCAGTAGATCCTTTTTCTTTGTGATGACCGTCAGACGTCAGTAGATCCTGACGCCCCAGTCAAGATACTCATCATCGTCGTCTTTTCTGTTATAACGGCCAGGGCCTGTTGCAGCGTCCCCACACAGCTACGGGTGCTGAAATGGTTTCTGGCAAGAGCGAGATAAAATAGCAATACGCCTTGAAAAATACAGTACATCGGAATCAAGCACCACACATGAAATATGAGTTAAGTTTAACTGGAAATTAAGTCTTTGTATTGATTCTTTGGGAAAAATATGAAAGTGATACAATGATAATGAATTTTCAGTAAACGGCCTATGCATCGAGAATACACACATCTGCCGAAGGTAGAAGCAGAAAATCTCATGAACGACCTAGTAATAATAACTTGAAAGTTTGCTACAAACTAAATGAAGTGAAAGCTGGAAATAATTTTATGAAACCAGGTCCACAAATTCACCTTCCCTGAAAACTCGAGAAGCATAACAACACTTAAAATGCCCTAATACAAATGCTAGGCAACCATAGTGAAGGTGTGATGGAAACGTATCGGTGGTCACAAGAACTTTTCCAAAGTGAGCACATTGGTCACACTTCTCGCAAAACATGAAAACCAAGCACCAAACTCTCACTTTATGAAACTGGAAAAAAAAATCTCAATCTATGAGCTTTTTGGTCATGAACCGCTTTTCTTGTCCACGTGGCCATCGGGGTGGGTGTTTTGGCGGGAAACAACTCATGTGTGCTGCACATGAAATGGAGTAGGGGCTTGCATTGCATTTTGCATCTCTGCCCTTAGGAAATTAACAGGAGGATTAATTACCAAACAAGTAAAATCACTAGTTTCAGAACCATGGTGGATAAAAAAATCCCAAATTAAACAGAAACCCTAACCCTATCGTCGCCCAGTTCGTTGTTGTCCTACATTGTCGTATTTCGCCGCTTCCGAGAGGAACTGATCCAGTGCGGGGAGCAAGACCTCCACCCTGTGTCTAAGCGATGCGTGCTCACATGCACCTAGGGCATATATAGTGGTTCGCGAGGCGGCGCTCTGCGGCCCTTATGCCATGCTCTTTGCGGAGCGGCTGTATGTATTACTGAAGCAAGTGGTGGCCGCATTAGAAGCTTGATTTGTGGGTATGCAGTGGACACTCTAAATGGCTAGACGACGATGTTTCGTTTCTATATTCACCACTTTGACAATAGAGCCTTGATTAGGAATAATCAAATATTTTAAGATCACTCTAGTAGATGTCAAAGATGGAGAGCATGTAAATGGCCACATCTAGTAGCAAAAAAATCATCACATCAAGTTGTTGTAATTAAGGACTACATATGGAGCTAACTAGTAATGCATATACATCAAGTTGCTGTAATTATGGACTACATATGGAGCTAACTAATAATGCATCTGAATGATCACTATAGATAGGGAGCCTAAACGTCTTAAAGTTTTGTCTTGGAATAGGTCAAAATACTATAGATGGGGGGGGGTTAGTCCCAATTCTGTACTCCCGGTCGGATAAGCGGGACTAGAGCCCATTCCCAACCGGGACTAGAGGCCCTTTTTCTGCTAGCGATTGTTCGCTGGTGCAGGATGATTTCCAAAATTTAAGGTGCGACGACACGTTTCTTCATGCCGAGACCACAACAGTTCGTGGTTAGAGCTTGAATTTCTGACAAAATCTGAGCTTTGATGGTCTGCTAGACCCCTTCGTCATTTGCATATTTCAACAACCATTTACATAGAAGATTGAAAAATTTCAATTCGATCTATGCCCGGAATACATAGACCAGCTTCGTTTGTGGGTATGCAGTGGACACTCTAAATGGCTAGAAGATGTTTTGTTTCTATATTATCACTTTGACAATAGAGCCTTGATTAGGAATAATCAATTATTTTAAGATCACTCTAGTAGATGAAAGAAGGAGAGCATGTAAATGGCTTCATCCAGTAACAAAAAAAAATCATCACATCAAGTTGTTGTTGTGATTAAGGAATACATATGGAGCTAACTACTAGTGATACATCTGAATGATCACTAGAGATAGGAAGCTTGAACGTTTTGTCTTGGAATAGGTCAAAATATAAGGATGCACGCTTTCATATCATGGATAGTTCAAAAAACAAGAGAGAATTCCAATTTACCCCCCTAAACTTGTCTCAAAGTTTAGCTTACAACCCTGAACTTTACTTTGGTTCAACTTTCAACCCTGAATTCTAAAAACGGTTTGAGAATCACCCCTTGCATTGTCTTAAGCCGGGTTTTCTTGTAACGTAATGTATTGTATTAGTAAAATAGTGCGTACATGTATTCTATGTCTATAACTCTTCATCTTCAAATCTATGCTTCATCTTCAACTCTTCACCCGCCGGAATAAAAATGTCTCCCCCGCGGCTCGCTGCGATGCGTGGTGGTTGCTGTCAACACCCGGATTTTTAAGTCCAGATGCCTATTATTCCATACATCGCAATCTCAGGAAGATTGTTTTTGCGAGACATAACAGTTGATATCATAGAGTCATCATTCATTACAAACCATAGTCTTCTTACAACAACGGATCACATGATCCACACTTACAATAATAGTTGATCTAATGATCAACAAACACAACACATAGCAGAAGCGAAGTAGTAGTAGTCCATCTAATCCACAGGCAACGCTTGACGTTGAAAGGACACGGATGTCGCCTAGAGGGGGGGTGAATAGGCGATTTAAAACTTTTACGAGATGGGCTTAACAAATGCGGAATAAAACTAGCGTTTACTTTGTCAAGCCCAAAGCCTATATGCTATTGTTCACCTATGTGCACCAACAACTTATTCTAAGCAATGGTTCACCTATGTGCACCAACAACTTATGCTAAGAAATACAAGCAAGTATGTGATAGCAAGATATATATAACTTCAAGCACGAAGGCTATCACAAGGTAAAGTGCATAAGTAAAGAGCTCGGGTATAGAGATAACCGAGGCACGCGGAGACGATGATTTATCCCGGAGTTCACACTCTTGCGAGTGCTAATCTCCGGTGGAGAGGTGCGGTTGCTTAGTGCTCCCGAACGCCACAAGAGGCTCACCTTGAGGTGTGGTTGCTCGATGCACACCAACGCCACAAAGGCCTCACCCCAAGATGCGGTACTCACACCACACACCGAACGCCACGAAGGCGCCTCACCTAAATCTCCGGTGACCCTCGCCACAAAGGCCTAGGTCACGGTTCCACTAAGGGATTTCCTTCGAGGCGGAAACCGGGCCTTACACAAAGCTTGGGGCACGCATCCACAACTTAATTGGAGGCTCCCAAGAAATCGCCACAAAGGCCTCAAATCCGTCTAGGGTTCCAAGAACCCAAGAGTAACAACTTTCTTGCTTTCACTTCCACGAATCACCGTGGAGAACTCAAACCGATGCACCAAATGCAATGGCAAGAACACCACAAAGATGCTCAAGAACTTCTCTCTCAAATTCCAACAAAGCTACAAAAGCTATTGGGGGAATAAGAGAGGAAGAACAAATAGGAGGAGAAACACCAAATTTCTCCAAGATCTAGATCTAGTGGATTCCCCTCACAAAGAGAGGGATTTGATTGGTGAATATGTAGATCTAGATCTCCTCTATCTTTCTCTCAAATAGATGCAAGATTCATGGGAGGGAGAGGGAGATAGCAAGCTCAAAGAAGGTCAACAATGGGGGCAAAAACGAGCTCAAACGGATAGGGAACTTTGGGGAAGAAGACCCCTTAAATAGGGCAAGAGAAATCTGCCCGTTATGCACAAAACTCGTGAAAACCGGAACTTCCGGTCATTTGGGGCGGAACTTCCGCCCCCCGGAAGTACCGGCCAAGTTCCGGGTGAAGTCGGACGTCCCCGGAAAGCTTACAGTATACTTTTGCGTGCAGAATCGTCATTTCCGGAAGTTCGCCGGAACTAGGGCGGAAGTTCCGGCCAGAAAACTGCTTCACGGAAACTTGAATAACTTTTGCATCCGGACTCCGATTTTGATGATCTTGGGCTCGTTTCGAGCTAGTAAAAAGCTCTACAAGATCATGCAGGAAACCATCATAGTCCAGTAAGGTAGGATAGAAACAAATGGATAAAGGTTTTACCTATCTATAAACAGCAAACCGGTAAAACCTCCAATATGGAAAATGCAACAACTTGAGTTAGGAAACTCGGATTTAGGTGAAATCAATTTTGTTGTAAAGAAGATGACAATAGCTACCCCACAAAGAGTGAAAAGCTTAAGAACAAGTTGGGTAGGTTTTTCTATGTATTTTAGAGTGAAACCTCTCAATATGAGAAACCGAGAAAAGCTCCAATATCGAAAACGCAACAAGTGATTCATGCGGAATCCGTTTTCGATGAACTAGAGCTTAAATAACCACAAGCTCTAAATCACCACATGGATAAGATCCAAATAACAACCAAGAAATATGATGCAAGGATGCAAAGGTTTGAGCTCTCTCCGAACGATGCGATCGAGTTACTCACTCGAGAGCCCTCTTGATAGTACGGCAACTAAACTATAAACCGGTCTCCAACTACACCATGAGACCGGTAAGAAAGAAACCCTATCAAGAGCAAACCTTAACTTGCGCATTCCACTTGAGCTCGATGATGACGATCTTGACGCAACAAGATGGAACGCCTTTCTTGCTTGTGCTTGCTTGACGAAGTCTTGTAGATTGCTCCCCCATAAACCACCATGGGAGAGCTTCTTCTTCGGCGCAACTTCACATATCCTTGATCACCATATGGATGGCAAGAGTCAATCAAAGGATCTCTTCAAGATAGCTCATCTTGAACTAGCACTTCATTTCTCCATGGCAAGCTTCAAGCTTATGATCTCTTCGAGTTGGCACATCTTGAACTTGCACTTCATTTCTTAATTCTTCATCATGTTGATGTCTTGAAGTAACTTGAGGGCTCACTTCATCTTCATCTTCAAGACATACTTGACACTTGATATCCTTCATCAAATTCTTCTTATTGCAACCTTGAAGCCAACATATGGTTCAAGAATTGCCTATGGACAACTCCTACAAATATAACTCAATGCAAACATTAGTCCATAGGGATTGTCATTAATTACCAAAACCACACATGGGGGCTCCATGCACTTTCAATCTCCCCCATTTTGGTAATTGATGACAATCTCTTTGAGAGGTTTATATAAGGAATTGAAGTAACAAACAAGTTGAATATATAGAGCAAACTCCCCCATAATATATGCATGTGTGAATGATCTTGACTTTCATTGCATATATTGGCATTCAAAGCCTAGTGGAGTTTCCTCTAAATATTCAACTATGCAAAGCAACAAGATGCAATGCAATAAAGGCACATGCTTAAGCACAAAGCAAAGACATAACCAAATTCCCTTAAACCCTCCAAACTTCTCCCCCATTGGCACCAATTGCCGAAATGGGTGAAAAATTTAGAAGGCCAACATAGTGAGAGTTCATCCATACCATGTGCATTTCTCATAATTTGAGTGGAATCAAATGCACGTATCCAATGACGAATATTCGGAAGGAATCACACTATAGATAGGATCAAAGATTGCAAAAAGATAACAAAGTCAATAAGCTTCAACAAATGAAGCAAGCAACCAAATGAACCACAAGGAAGATACCAAAAGAAAGATAGATATTATGATAAGATCAAGAAGATTGCTCTAAATAATATGAGGAAGCTCCCCAAGGTTTGTGCACAAAACTAGACAATTTGCATTGGAGTATAAAGTGCACAAACATGGAATCATCACTCCCATAATATCATTCAAAAACAAAAGATACCAAGTGAATCAAACTCTAATGATCACCACAAGATAGTGCTCTAAATCAAATGAGGAAGCTCCCCAAGGTACATGCATAAATTAAAATGTTGTATTTGAATACAATATGCATAACATGGAATCCTCACTCCCTCATTTAAAACACAAACATTTGTAATAGATCATAGATAGAAAAGTAAGCTAAACACTTGCAACAAACAGATAGTTGAGCAACAAGTAAGAGGCACCATAATAAAAATGCTCAACCAAGAGGATATGTGAAAGGCATGATAAAGCATATTATAAGACTATTACAAGGATGAGCAAAAAGCATCATCATAGTCTTCAAAGAATTATATTGCTTAGCATGACCCATCAACACGCAATAATAAATAAGATATCAAAAGGAGATGTATCATCTCTTATGTGTATAAGTTTCTCTAAGTGGGCAATATCACAAAGATATTTATTCACAAAGAAACATGCACACACAAAATAGATACGCAAGAAAAATAGTATGATATCCAAGACGAAGTCATGCAATATACCAATAAGAATTTTTGCTTAATAGCATGGCCAAAGGCTCAATTTTATCTTATTGTACATTCATGAACTTCAAACCACAAACAACTAAAATACATCACAAATATCAAAAAGGGATAGAAGATAGTTGGGATGCATTTGAGAAAGGCAACAAGTATCACAAACGAGGATACCAAAAGAAGTAACTAAATTTGCACTTTCATCTATATTGCACATGTGAGAGCCTTGAGGAATTGATATGCAATAAAATTGCTAGATAGGCATAGTTGGGATGGATGAATCATGAGCATGATTTAAAATACTTCCCAACAAATGCACTCATCTCAAATTACTCACATTCACAATAAAGAAGTTTCATTAAGACTTTTGCAAGAAGCACAACATTTGCAAATCAAGAGATTCATGCCAAGATGCAACCATAAGGTTGGATACAAGAAAAGTATGCATGAGAAGATACTTGTTACCAAGATAGCATTGGTGTGGATGTAGTAGATATGTGTTCGTTGATCATCCTAGCTTGCCTCAAGTTACCATTGAGTCACCACTTCTTTCCAAGAGTGAGACAAGCATCCAATGCATATCCATTGTACCTAACACAAAGGTAAGTACAAAATGGTCCCCAAACTAATTGGGTCCGAAGTAGTTAGACACACTACAACATATAGGACAAACTCCACAATTCTATGTGCATGTAGATATGAAAATGAATTTCATGCACATCTTAGCCAAATTAGGATTTTATGGAGTTTACCCTATATATTGGATCAAAGAAAGTAACACATGCCATAAGATATACATATATTAAATATGCATGCACAATACTTTCAAGAACCAAAGGAAGATACAATTTGGACAAAACACCAAATAAATCAATAGACAATGGTTGCCCAAATTATATCAAAGAATCAAATCAACACAAGATTGACTCCAAAGACTTATCTCATTATAAGAAGCTAATTAAACCTAAACACAAAGGAATGAGATAACCAACTCCCAAGAGAGCAAGGTTCCAACGAATAAACCAAACCCTCGAAACTTTTTATGATGGCACAAAGTACCAAAAAGAAAACTTATGTCTCCCAAAACCAAATTTATGATAGAGATCAAGAGATGTTAAGCATTCTAACAAATATAGGAAAGCTCCCCCAAGATTAGTGCATTATCTAGGATTTTGCATATGAATACAAAAATGCACAAGACTAGGATCATTACGCTACATATATCTACTAAAAATGCTAAGAAAGTTTGAATGGACAAATTAGATCCATAAGATACAAGGAAGACACATGGGAGTCAAAGCACAACAAATTCATGGCAATGAATAAGGCAATATAAATACAAGAGCCAATGTAGATATGATCAATAAATATCTACCTCATAATTGATTACCAATTGTCCTAGGACAAGAGGTATTAGGAAATATTTCCCGGTGGTAGTTTGTAAGTATACATAAGATCATATTTACAACGAACAAAGCATATGGTAAAAGATAAGAGTTAACCATCATGCAAAGATAGTTTCTTGATAGCTTCATTTAGTCATACCAACATGCAAGGCAATTAATAGTATTCATACCAACATGCAAAGCAATTAATAGTATTCATACCAACATGCAAAGCAATTAATAGTATGACTTGAAGCACATGGTTTTCCAAAAATGTATTGAGGGACACGTTGTGAAAAACCATGCCAAGAAAAACTTTCACAAATAAGATCCACAAAGATATTAGAAATGAAGCCATTTAAGCAAATTGGAGCTTGTTTGAGCAAACATGCCACATAGGAGAGAGATAATTTACGGTATCAATTCTATGTGACACAACCTCAAATGTTCACATTTTCTAGGCTTGTAATATGCACAAAGCTTATTACTCCCCCATAATGTGATAAGGAATTTATTTTCACAAGAGGCAAATAAGATCCAAGTAGAGATATTAATGGACATTAGAATTTGAATTTCTCATGAAGATGACATACCACATAGCGACTAGATAATCTCGCAATATCAATTCTAAGTGATATTCCTCATGTACACACATTGTTTAGGATCATGAGATTCCCAAAGGAATATCACTCCCCCAAAATGGGATTGTCCATTAATCGCTCATAAGAGCCATATAAGATACAACAAGATGCAAAGAGGCTCCAACACAAACACAAATACATGGTGTGCAACCCAACATGCATAGACTTGATTTCTCAAGCAAAACTATTAGGAAGCACAACATATACAACCACATGTTAGGAAAAAAACTAACACATGCAAAGGGGCGAGTAACTTTCAATATAAATGAGTTGAGAACATGTTACCGCAAGGAGGAACATTGGATATATGATAGTAGCAAGATAATCAAAAGACTTGGCTTGATATGATATAAATGATGAAGATCCCTTAATTCTTCATGATGTAGCCAAGTCTCCAATGCCCTCCAACAAGCACCTATTGATCAAGTTTTGGATTGTTGGTCCCCAACTAAGTTGGGTCCTAAGAGGTTAGTCACAATAGGCTTGGCAACCCAAATGGTTCTTTTCTTGACACCACTTTGAGCACCAACATATTTGGCAAACACATTGCCACCCTCATCCTTACGAAGAGAATAAACATCATAAATGGAGATAGAGTTGGATGAGGTACCAATAGTGCAAAAAGAGGAGATGTGGCCCTTCTCACGGCATATGTAGCAAGTTCTTTTCTTCTCCTTCTTCTCACTAGATTTCTCCACAATGGGAGCATTGGCTTGATTCTTCTTGGGAAGTGGAATTTCTTCAACTTGAGGTTGAATATGAGTTTGAGCTTGAGGCCTCTTTCCTTTTTGCTTCTTCTTCAAAGGGCAAGATCTAACATGGTGCCCTTCAATTTTGCACTTGAAGCAAACAATCTTGGCCGGGTCTTTGACTTGTACTTGGCCCTTCTTCTTCTTGTTGTTGTTATTGTTGTTGGACTTGTTCTTGTTGTTGGATTTGAATCCAAGTCCACTCTTGTCATTGGGGGATTGTTGCACACTTAACATCGTGTCAAGTTTGCATTTCCCTTCATGACTCTTTACCAAGTCGGTCTTCAAAGAAGTGACTTGGGCCTTGAGCTCTTTGATTTCCTCTACATGGTTAGTAACAACACAAGTACTAGAGGAAGTAGAACCTTCATTGTTAGAGCAACAAGGCAAGGAAGATAATTCATCACAAGATTTAGCAATACTATGAGTGGATGAATTACTAGGACTAGCACATGGCAATATAGCATTTTGGGTAGTAGTGCTAGTATCCACATGAGGCTCACAAGGTGTTTCCTTTGATATGATAGCCTCATGAGCTAACTTTAGCCTATCATGAGAGGCTAGAAGATCCTCATGGGAGCTAGAAAGCTTTCCATGATTTTCTTCCAATTTCCCATAATTTCTAGTTAGCAACTCAAGTTGAGCCCTTAGCTCAACATTCTCCTTCGAGATAGATGCTTCACAAGAAGTAGAGTTAGCAGCACAAGCATCATCACAAGACATATTAAGAAGAGAGGGTAACATAGCATGCTCTTTTAAATATGAAGCTTGTAGTTGCTCATATGACTTGGTGAGGATAGAGTGTTCGCTCTCCAAGGCCTTGTGGGCCTTGTCTAGATCATCTAGATCCTTAACAAGTTTATCATGACCAACACCAACTTTGGACTTTTCATTTTTAAGCAATTTTAATTTAGCTTTAGCATGGTCTCTTTCTTTAGTGAGTTTAGCAAATATTTCATTTTGAGACACCTCAAGGGTTTCAAGTTGCTCCTCAAGAGAGGCTACGGTCTCTTGTTCTTCTTCAAGGTCATTCTTTAAGGATGCTACATCATCGGCATACTCTCGTTCAAGAGCACCCTTTTTATCAATGGTGTTCTCATGCATCCAAATAAGTTTTTGGCTCTCAATAGCGGTAGTCAAGATTTCAAAGAAGTGAGTGCTAGCAATTTTATCTTTGCAAATAACCTTGAATACGCTCTCACCTTTATCGCGTAGAGAGACAACCCAATCCTCTTCTTCATATTCATCCTCATCCTTATCACCACGAGAAATATTAGGTTCCATGGTAGGAGGTACCGTGGAACCCTTGGCCATAAGGCATATATGAGGACCGTGAGATAAAGATGAGGAGTTACTTGAGGCTCCTTTCAAGATCTTGTCTTGACCAATAGAATCTTTGGTTTCCTCTACATTGTTAGCCACACAACAACTAGAGAAAATAGAAGCACTTTTATCATGGCCACAAGACAAATCAAGCATATCATCATGAGATTTATTCAAGCAACTTACACATGATAAGCAAGGACTATCAACACAAGCATGTAAATCATTTCTAGTGCTAGATGTGTTTAAGTCCAAAGATGAAGCATTGCAATGAGATAGAGATGAAGAATCATCAATAATAAGCTCAATATCAACATTGCAATTTTCATCACCACTCACCATATCATTACCTTGTGTCTTACCACACTTTGGTGAAGTGGATGAAGATGAGAACTCATCACGGCCGGAAGTGGAAGCAAAACAATCATCCTCAATGATATTGGACACATCATATTTATCTTGAAGCTTTGTCCATAATTCATGAGCGCTCCCAAAAGGCATGATTGAAGAAGTAACTACATTGCTCACAACAATGGAAAACACATGAGAAGCAAGAGCATCGAGGCAAGAGTTTTTCTTCTCCTCAAGAGATAAATTTTGAGGATCCTTAGGAGAAGAAAAACCCATGTCAAGAAATCGCTCCATGTCCGGGGACATACGCCGCAAAATATTAAGCACATAAATTTTCCATAGATCATAATTTGTGCCATCAAATATAAACAAGTTATTGTGCGCTAATCCCCTAACCGACATCTTTACTCTCAAGGCGGTGAAGCCTAAGAATGAGAGACCTTGCTCTGATACCAATTGAAAGGACACGGATGTCGCCTAGAGGGGGGGGGTGAATAGGCGATTTAAAACTTTTACGAGATGGGCTTAACAAATGCGGAATAAAACTAGCGTTTACTTTGTCAAGCCCAAAGCCTATATGCTATTGTTCACCTATGTGCACCAACAACTTATTCTAAGCAATGGTTCACCTATGTGCACCAACAACTTATGCTAAGAAATACAAGCAAGTATGTGATAGCAAGATATATATAACTTCAAGCACGAAGGCTATCACAAGGTAAAGTGCATAAGTAAAGAGCTCGGGTATAGAGATAACCGAGGCACGCGGGAGACGATGATTTATCCCGGAGTTCACACTCTTGCGAGTGCTAATCTCCGGTGGAGAGGTGCGGTTGCTTAGTGCTCCCGAACGCCACAAGAGGCTCACCTTGAGGTGTGGTTGCTCGATGCACACCAACGCCACAAAGGCCTCACCCCAAGATGCGGTACTCACACCACACACCGAACGCCACGAAGGCGCCTCACCTAAATCTCCGGTGACCCTCGCCACAAAGGCCTAGGTCACGGTTCCACTAAGGGATTTCCTTCGAGGCGGAAACCGGGCCTTACACAAAGCTTGGGGCACGCATCCACAACTTAATTGGAGGCTCCCAAGAAATCGCCACAAAGGCCTCAAATCCGTCTAGGGTTCCAAGAACCCAAGAGTAACAACTTTCTTGCTTTCACTTCCACGAATCACCGTGGAGAACTCAAACCGATGCACCAAATGCAATGGCAAGAACACCACAAAGATGCTCAAGAACTTCTCTCTCAAATTCCAACAAAGCTACAAAAGCTATTGGGGGAATAAGAGAGGAAGAACAAATAGGAGGAGAAACACCAAATTTCTCCAAGATCTAGATCTAGTGGATTCCCTCACAAAGAGAGGGATTTGATTGGTGAATATGTAGATCTAGATCTCCTCTATCTTTCTCTCAAATAGATGCAAGATTCATGGGAGGGAGAGGGAGATAGCAAGCTCAAAGAAGGTCAACAATGGGGGCAAAAACGAGCTCAAACGGATAGGGAACTTTGGGAAAGAAGACCCCCTTAAATAGGGCAAGAGAAATCTGCCCGTTATGCACAAAACTCGTGAAAACCGGAACTTCCGGTCATTTGGGGCGGAACTTCCGCCCCCCGGAAGTACCGGCCAAGTTCCGGGTGAAGTCGGACGTCCCCGGAAAGCTTACAGTATACTTTTGCGTGCAGAATCGTCATTTCCGGAAGTTCGCCGGAACTAGGGCGGAAGTTCCGCCGGAACTTCCGGCCAACTTCCGGCCAGAAAACTGCTTCACGGAAACTTGAATAACTTTTGCATCCGGACTCCGATTTTGATGATCTTGGGCTCGTTTCGAAGCTAGTAAAAAGCTCTACAAGATCATGCAGGAAACCATCATAGTCCAGTAAGGTAGGATAGAAACAAATGGATAAAGGTTTTACCTATCTATAAACAGCAAACCGGTAAAACCTCCAATATGGAAAATGCAACAACTTGAGTTAGGAAACTCGGATTTAGGTGAAATCAATTTTGTTGTAAAGAAGATGACAATAGCTACCCCACAAAGAGTGAAAAGCTTAAGAACAAGTTGGGTAGGTTTTTCTATGTATTTTAGAGTGAAACCTCTCAATATGAGAAACCGAGAAAAGCTCCAATATCGAAAACGCAACAAGTGATTCATGCGGAATCCGTTTTCGATGAACTAGAGCTTGCTATGGAAATAACCACAAGCTCTAAATCACCACATGGATAAGATCCAAATAACAACCAAGAAATATGATGCAAGGATGCAAAGGTTTGAGCTCTCTCCGAACGATACGATCGAGTTACTCACTCGAGAGCCCTCTTGATAGTACGGCAACTAAACTATAAACCGGTCTCCAACTACACCATGAGACCGGTAAGAAAGAAACCCTATCAAGAGCAAACCTTAACCTTGCGCATTCCACTTGAGCTCGATGATGACGATCTTGACCGCAACAAGATGGAACGCCTTTCTTGCTTGTGCTTGCTTGACGAAGTCTTGTAGATTGCTCCCCCATAAACCACCATGGGAGAGCTTCTTCTTCGGCGCAACTTCACATATCCTTGATCACCATATGGATGGCAAGAGTCAATCAAAGGATCTCTTCAAGATAGCTCATCTTGAACTAGCACTTCATTTCTCCATGGCAAGCTTCAAGCTTATGATCTCTTCGAGTTGGCACATCTTGAACTTGCACTTCATTTCTTAATTCTTCATCATGTTGATGTCTTGAAGTAACTTGAGGGCTCACTTCATCTTCATCTTCAAGACATACTTGACACTTGATATCCTTCATCAAATTCTTCTTATTGCAACCTTGAAGCCAACATATGGTTCAAGAATTGCCTATGGACAACTCCTACAAATATAACTCAATGCAAACATTAGTCCATAGGGATTGTCATTAATTACCAAAACCACACATGGGGCTCCATGCACTTTCAGACGTTAGAGATCCTAGTTATCGTAGATGTCCTTCGTCATGGTATCTGTTGCTCCTCTTCATAGTCTGGCCATTGGAATAGCCAGGGACAACCATGAGTACTTTAAAGTACTCGCAAACTAAAACTAGTGTAAGTATTATCAATTTTATTAAGGGGGTGCTAAGCTATAGGTTTATTTGCATAAAGCCAATTTTATTTCATAAATCTTATAAAAGAAAGACTCCTCATTTGCCTAACTTAGCTCAAGTGGGAACATTAGTGTCATTCCCACAACCATGTTGTTTTCAAGTCAAATCACCATTCACTTCACCATTCAATTTTAGAAACATCTGACAACGGAACAATATGGCCTTTCTAATCGCCCGTAACCGTGGACACGACTATTCGAATAGTTTTACACTCTGCAGAGGTTGCACACTTGTGCCGCAACTTTTGATTACATCCGTCAGGGATAACCCTGAATAATCATAACTCAGTATGCGGATCATCAACCATAACCTTTCACTTATAGACTCTAGTATAGGCACCTCTCCCCATGAGTTTGGCCTCCCGGTGATAGCCAACCGTTATCCCGGGAACTGCACAGGGCTTGGGTCGTACATTCACCTCATTTCACGTCATTTCACTTTCAACGGAGGCAGCCTTGGCATAACCTCTATGACGCTTGTTTAGAGGGAACCCATACTAAAGTGCATAAGTTTCTAGTTAAGCCTTACCCATAATCAGGTATTGTGGGGGTACTCAAAAATTGGAAAGGTATCGCATCCAAACCCAATCATCATTTTTTGTCAAAGTCACCAAGTCATTCATGTCATATTCAACTTCAAAATCTTTCAATAGAATGACTCATCATTCCAAGGTTTTCAAAGTAATTGGTTTTCACATGTTCCCATCTAGAGTAGTCATTTTTAGTTTAGCACTAGCAACTAGTCATGAGGGGTGCTAATCTAACTTGTATTTCTCTTGGCTACTTTTGATGTTCTTGTAACACTCTATACTTAGACCAAAGTTAACTATAAAGTAAGCTTTGATAAATAAAGTGAAAGCTTGCAAGAGTAAAGATTGGGATTGGATCCTTAAACATAAAAAATAGAAGTGTAATGGTGCCTTGCTCCATTAGAGCTTTGCACTTGGGAACTTTGCAAGAGTATTAGCTTGCCTTGAGTGGTGTATTGATCAAAGTGTTCTTCTTCCTCCTCGTAGACCTCCTCCTCCTGGTATTCCTTGGTACTAGCGTCTATAAACGGATACGAGGTATACAATCACCAAACAATTCTTAAGGGCTAGACTAAGCACACAAATGGTTCACACCAAGTATTCTAGCATCACACATTAATCATAAGAGGGGGTTGACTTGTGTTTTAAGAAACTTGTAAGAGGAAATAATTTCCTCTCATTGAATCTTCTTAAGATTTAATTTCCTCAAATAATGAAGTATGATCATATGTTGACCAAGGTCAACACTTCATAAATACCATTTGGGGAAATATTTAAATGAGATACTTCATATCATGCAATTTAAATACTACCATGGAACAATTTAATATCATTAAGTAATTAAACATGAGGTGCTATAGACTAAGATTATTACCTCATATTTGATTACTTAAGACAAGGATTGAAATGAGAGAGTGATATGTCCCAAACGTATCTATAATTTCTTATGTTCCATGCTACTTTATTGATGATACTCACATGTTTTATACACACTTTATGTCATTATTATGCATTTTCCGGCACTAACCTATTGACGAGATGCCGAAGAGCCAATTGCTGTTTTCTGCTGTTTTTGGTTTCAGAAATCCTACAATGGAAATATTCTGGAATTGGACGAAATCAACGTGGGTCTTATTTTTCCACGAAGCTTCCAGAAGACCGGGGGAGATACGAAGTAGGGCCACGGGGCGTTGACACCATAGGCCGGCGCGGCCAGGGTGGGCCCCGCGCCGCCCTATGGTGTGGGGCCCTCGTGCCTCCACCAACCCTGCCCTTCCGCCTACTTAAAGCCTTCGTCGCGAAAACCCCAGTACCGAGAGCCACGATATGGAAAACCTTCCACCGCCAATCCCATCTCGGGGGATTCAGGAGATCGCCTCCGGCACCCTGCCGGAGAGGGGAATCATCTCCCGGAGGACTCTTCATCACCATGATCGCCTCCGGATTGATGTGTGAGTAGTTCACCCCTGGAATATGGGTCCATAGCAGTAGCTAGATGGTTATCTTCTCCTCATTGTGCTATCATGTTAGATCTTGTGAGCTGCCTATCATGATCAAGATCATCTATTTGTAATGCTACATGTTGTGTTTGTTGGGATCCGATGAATATGGAATACTATGTCAAGTTGATTATCAATCTATCATATATATGTTGTTTATGTTCTTGCATGCTCTCCGTTGCTAGTAGAGGCTCTGGCCAAGTTGATACTTGTAACTCCAAGAGGGAGTATTTATGCTCGATAGTGGGTTCATGCCTCCATTGAATCTGGGACAGTGACAGAAGTTCTAAGGTTGTGGATGTGCTGTTGCCACTAGGGATAAAACATCAATGCTTTGTCTAAGGATATTTGTGTTAATTACATTACGCACCATACTTAATGCAATTGTCTGTTGTTTGCAACTTAATACTGGAAGGGGTTCGGATGATAACCTGAAGGTGGACTTTTTAGGCATAGATGCATGCTGGATAGCGGTCTATGTACTTTGTCGTAATGCCCCGATTAAATCTCATAGTACTCATCGTGATATATGTATGTGCATTGTTATGCCTTCTTTATTTGTCAATTGCCCAACTGTAATTTGTTCACCCAACATGCTTTCTTATCGGAGAGACACCACTAGTGAATTGTGGACCCCGGTCCATCCTTTACATCTGAAATACAATCTACTGCAATACTTGTTCTTTACTGTTCTTCGCAAACAAACATCATCTTCCACACTATACATCTAATCCTTTGTTTACAGCAAGCCGGTGAGATTGACAACCTCACTGTTACGTTGGGGCAAAGTACTTTGATTGTGTTGTGCAGGTTCCACGTTGGCGCCGAATCCCTGGTGTTGCGCCGCTACAATCCGCCACCAACAACCTTCACGTGTTCCTTGACTCCTACTGGTTCGATAACCTTGGTTTCTTACCGAGGGAAAACTTGCGCATACGCATCACACCTTCCTCCTGGGGTTCCCAACGGACGTGTGTCTTACACGCCATCAAGCACTTTTTCTGGCGCCGTTGCCGGGGAGATCAAGACGCTGCAAGGGGAGTTTCCCACATCCAATCTCTTTACTTTGTTTTTGTCTTGCTTTACTTTATTTTATTTACTGCTTTGTTTGCTCTTTATATCAAAAATACAAAAAAATTAGTTGCTAGCTTTACTTTATTTACTATCTTGTTCTCCATATTAAAAACACACAAAAAATTAGTTACTTGCATTTACTTTATTTAGTTTGCTTTGTTTACTACTACTAAAATGAATACCCATGAGAAGACTATGTTGTGTGACTTCACTAGCACAAATAATAATGATTTCCTATGCACACCTATTGCTCCACCTGCTACTACAGCAGAATTTTTTGAAATTAAACCTGCTTTACTAAATCTTGTTACGAGAGAGCAATTTTCTGGTGTTAGTTCTGATGATGCTGCTGCCCATCTTAATAATTTTGTAGAACTTTGTGAAATGCAAAAGTATAAGGATGTAGGATGGTGATTGATACGTCTCCGACGTATCGATAATTTCTTATGTTCTATGCCATATTATTGATGATACCTACATGTTTTATGCACACTTTATGTCATATTCGTGCATTTTCTCGGAACTAACCTATTAACAAGATGCCGAAGTGCCAGTTCTGTTTTTGGTTTCGAAATCCTAGTAACGAAATATTCTCGGAATTGGACGAAACGAAGACCCAGGGGCCTATTTCCACGAACCTTCCAGAAGACCGAAGAGCATACGGTGGGGCCACGAGGTGGCCAAACCACATGGCGGCGCGGCCAGGGGCCCGCGCCGCCCGTGGTGGGCCCCTCGTCGTGCCCCGACTCGCCCTTCCGCCTACAAAGCCTCCGTCGCGAAACCCCGAGGCGAAACCACGATACGGAAAACCTTACGAGACGCCGCCGCCGCCGATCCCATCTCGGGGGATTCAGGAGATCTCCTCCGGCACCGAGGAGGGGATTCATCTCCTGAGGACTCTACACCGCCATGGTCACCTCCGGAGTGATGAGTGAGTAGTTCACCCTGGACTATGGGTCCATAGCAGTAGCTAGATGGTTGTCTTCTCCTCATTGAGCTTCATTGTTGGATCTTGTGAGCTGCCTAACATGATCAAGATCATCTATCTGTAATTCTATATGTTGTGTTTGTCGGGATCCGATGGATAGAGAATACCATGTCATGTTAATTATCAAGTTATTACATATGTGTTGTTTCGATCTTGCATGCTCTCCGTTACTAGTAGAGGCTCTGGCCAAGTTTTTGCTTTTAACTCCAAGAGGGAGTATTTATGCTCGATAGTGGGTTCATGCCCGCATTGACACCTGGGACAGTGACAAAGTTCTAAGGTTGTGTTGTGCTGTTGCCACTAGGGATAAAACATTGGCGCTATGTCCGAGGATGTAGTTGTTGATTACATTACGCACCATACTTAATGCAATTGTCTGTTGCTTTGCAACTTAATACTGGAAGGGGTTCGGATGATAACCTGAAGGTGGACTTTTTAGGCATAGATGCACTTGGATGGCGGTCTATGTACTTTGTCGTAATGCCCAATTAAATCTCACTATACTTATCATGTCATGTATGTGCATTGTTATGCCCTCTCTATTTGTCAATTGCCCGACCGTAATTTGTTCACCCAACATGCTTTTATCTTATGGGAGAGACACCTCTAGTGAACTGTGGACCCCGGTCCATTCTTTAATACTGAAATACAAATCTGCTGCAATACTTGTTTTTACTATTTTCTCTGCAAACAATCATCTTCCACACAATACGGTTAATCCTTTGTTACAGCAATGGTGAGATTGACAACCTCACTGCTTCGTTGGGGCAAAGTACTTTGTTGTGTTGTGCAGGTTCCACGTTGGCGCCGAATCCCTGGTGTTGCGCCGCACTACATCCCGCCGCCATCAACCTTCAACGTGCTTCTTGGCTCCTCCCGTTCGATAAACCTTGGTTTCTTTCTGAGGGAAAACTTGCTGTGCGCATCATACCTTCCTCTTGGGGTTGCCCAACGAACGTGTGAAATACACGCCATCAAGCATATTTTCTGGCGCCGTTGCCGGGGAGATCAAGACACGCTGCAAGGGAGTCTCCATTTCTCAATCTCTTTACTTTGTTTTTGTCTTGCTTTATTTTATTTACTACTTTGTTTGCTGCACTTATATCAAAACACAAAAAAATTAGTTGCTAGTTTTACTTTATTTACTGTCTTGCACTCTATATTAAAAATACAAAAAAAAATTAGTTACTTTTGTTACCATGTCTAGCTCTGAACTTGTTACTTCTTCACCTGAAGAATTAGTCTTCACTTTTAAGCAAGGGGATGAGGAGAGTTTTAAGGATGCTTGGTCTAGAATTTTTACTTCTTATCGTAAAACTGAACCTCAAATGACTCTAAGTTTGCTCCTTAGTAATTTTTATTTTGGTCTTATGGTTCGCTATAGATATGCTTTGGATACTTTAGTGGGAGGAGATTTCCTTCATTGCAATGGGGATCAAGCTTTTAATGCCATAAAGAAGTTGGTTGCATCACATGATTCAGCTAATAACTTCGATTCAGCCCTCACTAGCATATATAGTAGATTAAACAATCTCGAGATAAGTACATCTCGCTTGGATGATAACTATTGCCACGTTCGTAATCGTCTTGAACAAGTTTTAGTGAACTCTAAACTTTCATTGTGGGATCCTACTGTTAAAATTGTTATCGGTGATCGAACTCTTCATGCCTACTGTGATATTATGTATGAATTTTGCCTTATGCCTAAAAGCATTTATAAATCTTTGAAACTTTGGGGAGTCGATGAAGGAGGAGAAGAAATAACTCTCATTGATAACTCTATTATAATTCCTAAGGGAATAGCCGCAGGTGTGCATACAACCATTCTTGGAAGAACAATATCCATTGATTATCTTGTTATTGGAACAGGAAAAATCATACTCGGGAGATCCCTGTTGAAACTATTGGGAGCAGTCATTGATGTGGGAGAAGGCACTCTGAAATTCACCTCTATACCAGGGGGAAATCATATATTTCCTAAACCAAAGGGAAAGAAAAACAATAAGAAAGGTAAGGGTAAAGCCCAAGGTAAGGTTGACACACCATCCCTTGATGATACTCTGCGCCTAGCTGAAAGGCGAAGCGAAAACGCTTATGGGAGACAACCATGTTTTTACTACAGTATTTTTGTTTTATATTTGTGTCTTGGAAGTTGTTTAATACTGTAGCAACCTCTCCTTATCTTAGTTTTAAGTTTTGTTGTGCCAAGTAAAGTCTTTGATAGAAAAGTAAGTACTAGATTTGGATTACTGCGCAGTTCCAGATTTCTTTGCTGTCACGAATCTGGGTCTATCTCCCTGTAGGTAGCTCAGAAAATTAAGCCAATTTACGAGCATGATCCTCAGATATGTACGCAACTTTCATTCAATATGAGCATTTTCGTTTGAGCAAGTCTGGTGGACTAATAAAATCCATCTTTACGGACTGTTCTGTTTTGATAGATTCTATCTTTTATTTCGCATTGCCTCTTTTGCTATGTTGGATGAATTTCTTTGATCCATTAATGTCCAGTAGCTTTATGCAATGTCCAGAGTGTTAAGAATGATTGTGTCACCTCTGAACATGTGAATTTTTATTATGCACTAACCCTCTAATGAGTTGTTTCGAGTTTGGTTGGAGGAAGTTTTCAAGGATCAAGAGAGGAGTATGATGCAATATGATCAAGGAGAGTGAAAGTCTAAGCTTGGGGATGCCCCGGTGGTTCACCCCTGCATATTATAAGAAGACTCAAGCGTTTAAGCTTGGGATGCCCAAGGCATCCCCTTTCATCGACAAATTATCAGGTTCCTCCCCTAAACTATATTTTTATTCCGTCACATCTTATGTACTTTGCTTGGAGTCGGTTTGTTTTTGTTTTTTGTTTTGTTTGAATAAAATGGATCCTAGCATTCACTTTATGGGAGAGAGACACGCTCCGCTGTAGCATATGGACAAATATGTCCTTAGGCTCTACTCATAGTATTCATGGCGAAGTTTCTTCTTCGTTAAATTGTTATATGGTTGGAATTGGAAAATGCTACATGTAGTAACTCTAAAATGTCTTGGATAATTTGATACTTGGCAATTGTTGTGCTCATGTTTAAGCTCTTGCATCATATACTTTGCACCCATTAATGAAGAAATACTTAGAGCTTGCTAATTTGGTTTGCATATTTGGTTTCTCTAGAGTCTAGATAATATCTAGTATTGAGTTTTGAACAACAAGGAAGACGGTATGGAGTCTTATAATGTTTACCATATGTCTTTTATGTGAGTTTTGCTGTACCGTTCATCCTTGTATTTGTTTCAAATAACCTTGCTAGCCTAAACCTTGTATCGAGAGGGAATACTTCTCATGCATCCCAAATACTTGAGCCAATCACTATGCCATTTGTGTCCACCATACCTACCTACTACATGGTATTTATCCGCCATTCCAAAGTAAATTGCTTGAGTGCTACCTTTAAAATTCCATCATTCACCTTTGCAATATATAGCTCATGGGACAAATAGCTTAAAACTATTGTGGTATTGAATATGTACTTATGCACTTTATCTCTTATTAAGTTGCTTGTTGTGCGATAACCATGCTTCTGGGGACGCCATCAACTATTCTTTGTTGAATATCATGTGAGTTGCTATGCATGTCCGTCTTGTCTGAAGTAAGAGAGATCTACCACCTTTATGGTTGGAGCATGCATATTGTTAGAGAAGAACATTGGGCCGCTAACTAAAGCCATGATTCATGGTGGAAGTTTCAGCTTTGGACATATATCCTCAATCTCATATGAGAATAATAATTGTTGTCACATGCTTATGCATTAAAGAGGAGTCCATTATCTGTTGTCCATGTTGTCCCGGTATGTGATGTCTAAGTTGAGAATAATCAAAAGCGAGAAATCCAAATGCGAGCTTTCTCCTTAGACCTTTGTACAGGCGCATGGAGGTACCCCTTGTGACACTTGGTTAAAACATGTGCATTGCAAAGATCCGGTAGTCCAAGCTAATTAGGACAAGGTGCAGGCCCTATTAGTATACTATGCATGAGACTTGCAACTTGTAAGATATAATGTACATAACTCATATGCTTTATTACTACCGTTGACAAAATTGTTTCATGTTTTCAAAATAAAAGCTCTAGCACAAATATAGCAATCGATGCTTTCCTCTTTGAAGGACCTTTCTTTTACTTTTATGTTGAGTCAGTTCACCTATCTCTCTCCACCTCAAGAAACAAACACTTGTGTGAACTGTGCATTGATTCCTACATACTTGCATATTGTACTTGTTATATTACTCTATGTTGACAATTATCCATGAGATATACATGTTACAAGTTGAAAGCAACCGCTGAAACTTAATCTTCCTTTGTGTTGTTTCAATACCTTTACTTTGATTTATTGCTTTATGAGTTAACTCTTATGCAAGACTTATTAATACTTGTCTTGAAGTACTATTCATGAAAAGTCTTTGCTTTATGATTCACTTGTTTACTCATGTCATTACCATTGTTTTGATCGCTGCATCCACTACATATGTTTACAAATAGTATGATCAAGGTTATGATGGCATATCACTTCAGAAATTATCTTTGTTATCGTTTTACCTGCTCGGGACGAGCAGAACTAAGCTTGGGATGCTTGATACGTCTCCGACGTATCGATAATTTCTTATGTTCTATGCCATATTATTGATGATACCTACATGTTTTATGCACACTTTATGTCATATTCGTGCATTTTCCGGAACTAACCTATTAACAAGATGCCGAAGTGCTGTTTTCTGCTTTTTTGGTTTCAGAAATCCTAGTAACGAAATATTCTCGGAATTGGACGAAATCAAGTCCAGGGTCCTATTTTGCCACGAACCTTCCAGAAGACCGAAGAGCATACGAAGTGGCCACGAGGTGGCGACACCACATGGCGCGGCGCGGGGGGGCCCACGCCTGTGGTGTGGGCCCTCGTTAGCCCCCGACTCGCCCTTCCGCCTACTTAAAGCCTTCGTCGCGAAACCCCCGATGCGAAAAACCACGATACGGAAAACCATCGAGACGCCACCGCCGCCGATCCCATCTCGGGGATTCTCGAGATCTCCTCCGGCACCCTGCGGGAGAGGGGATTCATCTCCCGGAGGACTCTACACCGCCATGGTCGCCTCCGAGTGATGAGTGAGTAGTTCACCCCTGGACTATGGGTCCATAGCAGTAGCTAGATGGTTGTCTCTCCTCATTGAGCTTCATTGTTGGATCTTGTGAGCTGCCTAACATGATCAAGATCATCTATCTGTAATTCTATATGTTGTGTTTGTCGGGATCCGATGGATAGAGAATACCATGTCATGTTAATTATCAAGTTATTACATATGTGTTGTTTATGATCTTGCATGCTCTCCGTTACTAGTAGAGGCTCTGGCCAAGTTTTTGCTTTTAACTCCAAGAGGGAGTATTTATGCTCGATAGTGGGTTCATGCCTCATTGACACCTGGGACAGTGACAGAAAGTTCTAAGGTTGTGTTGTGCTGTTGCCACTAGGGATAAAACATTGGCGCTATGTCCGAGGATGTAGTTGTTGATTACATTACGCACCATACTTAATGCAATTGTCTGTTGCTTTGCAACTTAATACCGGAAGGGGTCGGATGATAACTCAAGGTGGACTTTTTAGGCATAGATGCGGATGGCGGTCTATGTACTTTGTCGTAATGCCCAATTAAATCTCACTATACTTATCATGTCATGTATGTGCATTGTTATGCCCTCTCTATTTGTCAATTGCCCGACTGTAATTTGTTCACCCAACATGCTTTTATCTTATGGGAGAGACACCTCTAGTGAACTGTGGACCCCGGTCCATTCTTTAATACTGAAATACAAATCTGCCAATACTTGTTTTTACTATTTTCTCTGCAAACAATCATCTTCCACACAATATGGTTAATCCTTTGTTACAGCAAGCGGTGAGATTGACAACCTCACTGTTTCGTTGGGGCAAAGTACTTTGGTTGTGTTGTGCAGGTTCCACGTTGGCGCCGGGGTGTTGCGCCGCACTACATCCCGCCGCCATCAACCTTCAACGTGCTTCTTGGCTCCTCCTGGTTCGATAAACCTTGGTTTCTTTCTGAGGGAAAACTTGCTGCTGCGCGCATCATACCTTCCTCTTGGGGTTGCCCAACGAACGTGTGAAATACACGCCATCAATGATATTATAAAACTGAAATTGTTTCCTTTCTCCTTAAGAGGAAGAGCTAAAGATTGGTTGCTATCTTTGCCTAAGAATAGTATTGATTCATGGACTAAATGTAAGGATGCTTTCATTGGTAGATATTATCCTCCCGCTAAAATTATATCTTTGAGAAGTAGCATAATGAATTTTAAGCAATTGGATAATGAACATGTTGCTCAAGCATGGGAGAGAATGAAATCTTTGGTGAAGAATTGCCCTACCCATGGACCGACTACTTGGATGATCATCCAAACCTTTTATGCAGGATTGAATTTTTCTCAAGGAACCTATTGGATTCAGCTGCTGGAGGTACTTTTATGTCCATCACCTTAGGCGCGGCAACAAAGATTCTTTATAATATGATGATCAATTACTCTGAATGGCACACTGAAAGGGCTCCATAAGGTAAGAAGGTAAATTATGTTGAAGAAACATCCTCCTTGAGTGATAAGATTGATGTGATTATGTCTATGCTTGTGAATGGTAGATCTAATGTTGATCCTAATAATGTTCCTTTAGCTTCATTGGTTGCCCAAGAAGAACATGTTGATGTGAATTTCATTAAAAATAATAATTTCAACAACAATGCTTATAGGAATAATTCTGTAACAACTATAGGCCATATCCTTCTAATAATGGTAATGGTTATGGTAATTCTTATGGTAATTCTTACAACAATAATAGGAGTGTACCCTCTGGTCTTGAAGCCATGCTTAAAGAATTTATTAGTACACAAACTGCTTTTAACAAATCTGTTGAAGAAAAGCTTGGTAAAATTGATATTCTTGCTTCTAAGGTTGATAGTCTTGCCTTTGATATTGATCTTTTAAAATTGAAAGTTATGCCTAATGAAGATAAATATAATAAAATTGTAACTACATCAAATGCCATCCAAGTTCAAATTAATGAAAATATTAGATTGATGGCTGAATTGCATGCTAGGTGGGAAAGAGAAGAAAATGAAAAACTAGCTAAAGAGAATAATGTAGCTAAAGTTTGGACTATTACCACCACTAGTAATGTTGATGCTTCACATGCTGCTAAAGCCCCTACTATCAATGGTAAAATAATTGGTGTTAGCAATGTTTCTACTCCTAGTGCAAAGCGTGCAAAATTGCCTGAAACTGCTGAAATTGCTAAAACCGCTTGTGATAAACTGCTGAAATTTTTCAAAATATTGGGGACAATGATCTCATTGCTGTAGATCATAATGGTTTATATTTTGATGATTGTCATATCTCTGAAGTTATAAAGTTCTTACAAAAACTTGCTAAAAGTCCCAATGCTAGTGCTATAAATTTGGCCTTTACAAAACATATTACAAATGCTCTCATAAAATCTAGAGAAGATAAACTTAAACTTGAGACTTCTATTCCTAGGATGTTTAAGCTCTTGCATCATGTACTTGGCAATTGGTATAAAAGCTAGAGAAAATGCTTCATGTGGTAATTGGTATAATGTCTTGAATAATTTGATACTTGGCAATTGTTGTGCTCATATAGATCATGTTTAAGCTCTTGCATCATGTACTTTGCACCTATTAATGAATAACTACATAGAGCTTGTTAAAATTTGGTTTGCATGATTGATCTCTCTAGAGTCTAGATATTTTCTGGTTAAGGTGTTTGAACAACAAGGAGACAGCGTAGAGTCTTATAATGCTTTCAATATGTTCATATGTAAGTTTTGCTGTACCATTTTATACTTGAGTTTGCTTCAAACAACCTTGCTAGCCTAAGCCTTGTATTGAGAGGAATTCTTCTCGTGCATCCAAATCCTTGAGCCAAAAACTATGCCATTTGTGTGCACCATACCTACCTACTACATGGTATTTCTCTGCCATTCCAAAGTACATTACTTGAGTGCTACCTTTAAAATTCTTTTCTTTGCCTTTACAATATATAGCTCATGGGAAAAATAGCCTTAAAAACTATTGTGGTGAAGAATATGTACTTATGTATCTTATTTCTTAATAAGTTGCTTGTTGAGCGGTAACCATGTTTCTGGGGACGCCATCAACTTTTACACCTTTGTTGAATATCATGTGAGTTGCTATGCTGTTCGTCTTGTCTGAAGTAAGGGTGATTTTCATGATCAAATGGTTTGAGTATGCATATTGTTAGAGAAGAACATTGGGCCGCTAACTAAAGCCATGAATCATGGTGGAAGTTTCAGTTTGGACAATCAATCCTCAATCTCTTATGAGAATATTATCTGTTGTTGGATGCTTCGGTATGGATGTCTAAGTTGAGAATAATCAAAAAGCGAGAAATCCAATGCGAACTTTCTCCTTAGACCTTTGTACAGGCGGCATAGAGGTACCCCTTTGTGACACTTGGTTGAAACATATGTTATGCAATGATAATCCATGTTAATCCAAGCTAATTAGGACAAGGTGCAAGCACTATTGGTAATCTATGCATGAGGCTTGCAACTTATAAGATGTCTTATACATAACACATATGATTTATTACAACCGTTGACAAAATTGTTTCTATGTTTTCAAAATGAAAAGCTCTAGCGCAAAAATAGTAATCCATGCTTCCCTCTGCGAAGGGCCTATCTTCTACTTTATTGTTGAGTCAGTTTACCTACTTCTTTCTATCTTAGAAGCAAACACTTGTGTGAACTGCGTGCATTGATTCTTACATGTTCACCTATTGCACTTGTTATATTATCGATGAGATAAACATGTTGAAGTTGAAAGCAACCGCTGAAACTTATATCTTCCTTTGTGCTGCTTCAAAGCTTTATACTAAGAATTTATTGCTTGATGAGTTGACTCTTATGCAAGTCATATTGATGCTTGTCTTGAAAGAATTATTCATGAAAAGTCTTTGCTATATGATTCAATTGTTTACTCATTGTCTTTACCATTGCTTCGAATCGCTGCATTCATCTCATATGCTTTACAATAGTATTGATCAAGATTATGATAGCATGTCACTTCAGAAATTATCCTTGTTATCGTTTACCTACTCGAGGGCGAGTAGGAACTAAGCTTGGGGATGCTTCATACGTCCCAAACGTATCTATAATTTTTTATGTTCCATGCTACTTTATTGATGATACTCACATGTTTTATACACACTTTATGTCATTATTATGCATTTTCCGGCACTAACCTATTGACGAGATGCCGAAGAGCCGCTTGTTGTTTGCTGTTTTTGGTTTCAGAAATCCTACAAAGGAAATATTCTCGGAATTGGAAGAAATCAACGCCCAGGGTCTTATTTTTCCACGAAGCTTCCAGAAGACCAGGGGAGATACGAAGTGGGGCCACGGGGCGCCGAAACCATAGGCCGGCGCGACCAGGGTGGGCCCCGCGCTGCCCTATGGTGTGGGACCCTCGTGCCTCCACCAACCCCGCCCTTCCGCCTACTTAAAGCATTCGTCGCGAAAACCCCAGTACCGAGAGCCACGATACGGAAAACCTTCCAGACGCCGCCGCCGCCAATCCCATCTCGGGGATTTAGAGATCGCTCCGCACCCTGCCGGAGAGGGGAATCATCTCCGGAGGACTCTTCATCACCATGATCGCCTCCGGATTGATGTGTGAGTAGTTCACCCCTGAAATATGGGTCCATAGCAGTAGCTAGATGGTTGTCTTCTCCTCATTGTGTTATCATGTTAGATCTTGTGAGCTGCCTATCATGATCAAGATCATCTATTTGTAATGCTACATGTTGTGTTTGTTGGGATCCGATGAATATGGAATACTATGTCAAGTTGATTATCAATCTATCATATATATGTTGTTTATGTTCTGTAATATCCCAGGATTGGGGGTTACAAAAAGAAAGGAAACAGATGTGTGCATTGCATTCATGCATAGAAAATCCGGGGAATTTTCGCGCTTTTGTTTAAAACCTCCAAAGGGGTCGAGGTTTATCTTACATCGGTGGAATTGAGTTAGTCTTCGATGTGGGTGCGATAAATTTCGACATGACCTTTATTAATTTGTTATGTTTTCGGGGGAAACAATTTGAATTCAAATTCAAATATGGAAAACAGGAATTCAAATAAGAATTTGAATTGGAATTTGAAATCTAAACAAGTGTATAAATATTATAGGTAAAAGTACACACATTTGATAATCCAAATGAATAAATGATTTAAACTTTATTACAAATATCATTACCCAACTATTTACAAGTCACATAAATAGAAATATAGAGAGATTACAAAAGAATTAAAAAGAATTCCTATACTAAATCTTGATCTTCCCAATCTTCCAATATCTTTCTTTTCCTGCAATAAGAGAAACAAAACAAATAGAAGAGAGATAATTTTTGGTTAGTGATTACTCTCAGGTTTTGGCATAGTATTGCTATGCTAAACTCATCATTGAGTAGATGGTTTGGGAGCCAGATTTGTAGTATTTGTTCTTATCTTCAATTTTGGCCTCAGGCTCATGCATCATGGGCAGGGTCAATTTAACACTTGGCAATATCAAGAATAAATCCCAACTCAAGATAAGGCCGACTCAGTTGAGCTGATCCACAGCTACAAAGATCTTCACAGGGAAACTTGAACCAGGAGGGTCCCACATGCAAGCAGCTCACACACACATGCATGCACATAGCTGTCGGCCAAGCACAGCTCTTGGGCACCATATAAAAGTGGTGTCTCTTGCAGCAACCAGCTGCTTAGCTAGCACAAGATGGTTAATCCATCGACTACTCTCACCATCCATCCAAGAACACCATCCTCAGTTCATTCACAGTTCTTATAGAACGACCAAAAGATCATCCAACAGATACACACCCAACCATCAGCTCCAGCAAAGTAGTTAGAACAGCAAGAACACATCAGCAGTATCCTATTTTGTTCCACACAAATAAGAGCCAAATAGCAGATCAAGAAGCAAGGAGGAGGAGGCTGCCACAAGTAGGTGATATCAGACTCTAGAAGAACCAACTATCAAACTACATAAGTGGAACAGGTAGAACTTCATCAGAATACAAGCTAGATCAGTCAATATCTGTTCTTACTTTTGCATTAGTACATATGGGGGAAAAGGAATAAAACAAAGACAACAAATCCATCTATCCTTCAACTAGATTTACATCTAGGAGGACTGGAAGAATCTTTTCCTCTCAGATCTTGCATAGTGATGCTATGCTAAGCTCATCACAGAAGAAGTAAGGCAAAAATAGTATCTATCCTTATCAAGTAAATTATGCCTCAGCCTGTGCATCATAGGCAGGACCAAGAGATCCAGCATAAGATCTGTTCTTATCAGTTATATTTAGAAAAAGGGGACACCAAGATCCACCAGTGAATCCAACATCTCCAAAAATCATTTCTTAGTTGCTAATGAGCAACTAGATCATACTCAAGACATTAGCAGGGCATCAGTTTGTGTATTCTAACACATCTACTGTCCCATATCATTTGTGCACATAATTTATTCATCACCATAAGCAGCAAGTATTAATCAATAAGCTACAGTAATCTACTTAGGGTCCAGGAAAACAATCCCAGGCCAACCAAGTAGTACCATAATCGCAGCATAGCACTGTAAGCATGCATATGAGCTCAAAATCAAACTACCAGGCCAATCATCAAGTAAATTGTCCTTTTGTAGCAACCATATCTGTATCTTATTGTCCGCACTCATACATGAGTTAAATAGGGTACCACACTGTCACAGCCACCTCAAGTTAAAGATTAGGCCACACATAGCACAAGCCAGTGAGCAATTAAATCAGAGCGTGGTCAGCTCCGAACCACACCTCACAGAAAGCTACAACACATGCAGGGATAAGCCATATAGAGGCATTGAATCAAGCACAAGGTACTGGATCATCTGGCAGCATTACACACAGATATATCACCAATATCACCTCATAACCACAATCTTTCAATAGTCAATTGAATGAACCAGTACAACCACAAGATAGTAGCCAATTGAATCAGACCGGCTAATTTAGCTCCAGTACAACATTACTAGAGGCAGTGTATACTCAACAAGATTGCAACAAATAGCACTATGACCATAGGCAGAGGAGTAAGGAAGGAGATAACTCACAGTGCATTCCAGGGAGGAGATGAAGCAGTCGACGCCGGGGTTGCAGTTACAGACGCCGTCCGGCCGGCGTCGAAGTCGAGGTTACACCACCAGTAGCACCATCCGAACCACCACAGCACCTGGAGCAGACCATGTCGAGCCAGGAGGGGCGCCAGGGTTGCAGCCACAGCTGCCGTCCAACTTGCGCCAGAAAGGGGAGTAGAAGGAGCTCGTACATGAGGCGCAGGTGGGGGAGCGTCGGAGGACAACCACGGCTCGCTGCTAGGCGTAGCCGTGGACAGGGTCGCACGAGAGCGCCGGACGGTGTCGAAGCAGCGGGCACCGGTGGTGGATACCATGGAGGCGTCACGCCTGTGGGAGACGACGCCGGAATCGGCCGGCGACTGCCGGGATAGGAGGCGGCTAGAGTTGGTCTGAGGGGCGCGAAACTCGGTGTAAGAGGAGTCTCAGCGAGGGGAATTTGGTGGAGGAGAAGAACGAGCTGGTGGTGGAACAGCTCCAGCGTGCGGCAGCGTCGAATGCGGCCAACAATGGCCGGAGCGGCGCCGTGCAGCAGTTAGGGTTCTCAGGTTTGGGGGCGGCTGATTAAGACCACGGGGATCAAATCGACCAAGAGGATGCGGTAGAGCATAGCAAGGCGGAGCAAAGCCCTATATCTCTGGCGCCAGGGTTGGCCAGGAGCGGCCGGGAACGAACGGCGCCGCCGCAGGGATGTGGTGGACGCGAGAGAGAAGAGAGGTGAGGGCGGTGACGATGTGTGCGAGTGAGAGGGGTGAGCGAGAGAGAGAGGGGTCGGGCCAGTTTCATGCCTGGCTCGACCAGGTCGAGTCGGTCGGACCAAGTTGGTCTGGGCCAGGTTTGGGCCAAACCATTGGGCCATTTGGTCCATATTTTATTTTATTTATTTATTTCCTTTCCCTATGAAATTTTATCATTTAAAATTTAGTTAAATAACAACCAATAAATAAAAGTGAGTAACAGAAAATTACCCCTATAATAATATATAACAAATACTTTGAAACTAAAGGAAAAATAATTTAGAGTTTCCTCTAAATTTTAAAAAGACTAATTTTAAATCTTAAACTATTAAACCTAAATATTAAAAATATAATTTCTAGTTTCTATTCTTCACATAAAGAAAATATTACTTTGCATTGAAATGCCATATAAAACAATAAATAATTATTGATGATTGTATTTAACCATATGACAATCCTAACTAATCGTTACTTCAATTATTAATTCAAAACCCTAAACCCTAACAGTATTATCATATTTCTATTCAGTCTTTTGACATAATATAATGTTAAATCTATTATCATTTTATTTCAAAGTAATTAATCACTTTAACTCCGTTACCAATTATTGTTTTAGGCATTATATCACTAATAGGAAAACTTAGTTCCATTATGAAATCACAACTTCATAATTTCATGAGAATCATAAACCCTAAGTCCTATTTAAAACCCTAACTCTATTAGCTTATGTGAAACCTAATTTACTTCTAAACCAAAACCCTAGCTTGGAACATGAGATCATGATACTTTCCTTTTCAAACATAAAACCATAATAGCAACTAAATAATCGCCATGATCACATAAAATGTAAGAACCTTAACACTAGTTAATTGCTATGCTATGCTCTCATCTAAATAAAACTTGTTGATCTAGTAGGATCAACCAAGTGCAAAACCCTAGTTCCTATTCCCAAGACCACCATCCTTAACTATCCATGATTAGCATCACAACATTGTGATGAATCCTAATAGTAACCATGATTGATGAGTACCTTACATTCCATACTCCACTAAACCCTACTAGTGTGAGATATTTATGAACCATCCTATTTAGGAACCAAACATTCTTTACTTAGTGAATGCAAAGGTAAACCTTAGGCAACCACAACCTTAATTGTAATACTTCTTATTACTTAAGAAGTATGTTCTTCAAAAGTTATTCTTTTAAAGAATATAACAAGTAATCATCAACCATGCCTTATAGGACTTAAAATTGACAACTGATCTTTACTTATTATACAGCTACTATTCCTGGTTGTGTATGATTGTTACTATTCATTTTGCCATCTGCTTATAATTCTAAAACAACACAACCCTGAATAAGAACCTTGTTTGTGAATCACTTTAAAAGTGCAACACACCCTGAGCTAATCATTACAACTCACTGATCCTAAATCATCGGGGTTAGATCACGCTTAGAGCGATTGCATCTCATAATTATGCATTATTGCATCCTTGCCATTCTTTTAAAACATCGTCCTTACCGACGATGATGCTATTTCAGAATTTGGAGTTATTGCGTATCGAAGACCTTGCCTGCATAATCTTGCAGTCAAGAAAGGCAAGTTCATCACTTGCTCATGTCATTTGAGTATTTCTATCAAATTACTTGTAAAGTACTATGGTTATCACTATTGCATAAAAACCAAAACCACTACTTTCATAACTATGAATATGACTATGTGGTGGGCAATGGAACCATGGATTGTGTTGATATGGTGGAGGTTCCATTGCAAGGGTTTATATCCATCTAGGATTAAACAACAAATGTCGCCAGTGATTCTTGTGTCGTAATACCCGTGTTAACCATAAGATCCGAGTGGGACGGAATAGTCAATTGTATTTCCACCTCTTGTACATCAACGGATGCGCTTTACAGACCCTTGATCCAAGAGAGGACAAGTGGTACCCTTGATCCAAGAGAGGACAAGTGGTAGGGTGGGGGTCCCGATGAAGTCCCCACGGTAATTGCGGTCTATGATGGGTTGCAGCTGCCGGCGAAGGAGTTCATGGTAGAGACCTGAACTGTTGTCGTGGTCGGGGGCCGTCCTTAATTGGTATAAGAGCACCGGCGAGGACCCAGGGTCGGAGTTTGCATCAACGGGTGGGTGTATGAGGTAGCGGAGGAATATGATTGGCTATGACCTTATACCGGGCCTCACACCAAAGGAAGTGTGGACGAGAACTATAGACTCGGTTGGCATCAAGGTTAAGATCTCTTATGGGTAAAGCAACACACCTCGCAGAGTGTAATGAATCGTGACCTGTCACTCCCTCGTTCCGGGATAAGGAACTGCGAACGCGGCCGAAAGGAGCTCCATGAAGTTCTAGTAAACCGGTGAAGGCTGACGGACATAGTTCTTCGAATAAAAGCAACCTTTTGAAGAAATGGTTATGAAAACTTGCATTTGTATTAGACTTTCTGGTCTAATGTTGTAGCTAGTGCATTAAACACCTCTTTCCTATAATGAACTTGTTGAGTACGCTCGTACTCATCCCACTCTTAAATCCCCTGCTTAGATATGGAGGCATCAAAGGAGGATCTACCGTGCAACTCGAAGACCGAGGAGTCTACAAATACTTCAAGGGGACAGGAACCTGCCGGAAGAGTCAAACACCACAACTACCATGGAGAAACCCTAGATTAAGTAGAAGAAGGGAACTAGCTTCCTAAACCTAGCTCCTATTTAGCTAGAATCTAGTCATAGCCTCTTTAGCTAGTGAAATACTCTATAAATAGAGTCCGTGATAAGATTAGATCACGAGTCGTTCTTTTGGAGTTTATTTGCAGTTTTACCTCATTGTAAAGTAGGAGGTGTGTTGATCTTTTGTAAAGAGTCTGTTGTAATTCTATAGACATGCCTTGGACCCGCATATGTTTTGTACCACTGAGCGATATATACGAGTGGAACGGTGTTTCATTGGTGTTATATCGACTTGCATACTACACCATGCAAGTGGTATGCCGGGTCACCACAGTTGGTATCAGAGCAAATGCTTTGACCCTAGGATTAAAAACCCTTTAAAGGAGACCTATAGGATTGGTAGTGTATATAGGAAATTGTCCTAGGTAAACCAAATACTTCTTATGACTTGAGATGGATATTCACTTGAGAATAATCCTGACACACTTAAGTCAATGTTTCTTCCTTAAGTTAGTTAGCTAAACATAGAGCACACCATTAAGTCCCTAAAACAATATATGAGTAGATCACAGTTGGTATACAATACATGGTAGTCCAAAGAGAGGATACAACCATAAGGAAGATATCCTATTGGAAGATGTGTACCAACACAGGTTATGGTTAAGTAAGAGTTATCCAGAACTGTAATAGGAGTTATATCAAGTGATGAAGTTAATTAAGATATCCTAATAGAAGATGTAGACCCAGATAAGTAATGAGTAAGTAAAATTATCTAGACATGTGAAACCACTGATAGTAAGTGATAAAAACAACGGATATGAGGTATTATAGACCATGATGAGTCAATCATGGGAGATAAGGAAGAGTGATAGGAATAATATATGTCTACCTACATGGTAGAGTTGCTAATCATATATGATTCACTTGAGAGTCATTATGTGATGAAGTAGAACATCTAAAGTATTTAGGAGGAGTACAATAAGAAGCTAAGTGCTAAACAAATAGTGCAAGAATTGTGTTCCAAAACAATAAGAAGTGTGCCAAGCACATCATGACCATAGTTTTACAATAGAAACACTTGGAAGTATAGGAGCTATAGTCCAATAGTTATGTGTTTAGAATAACTATGCTAGAATCTAGATATACCATATGAAGTAGTCCTCAACATAATAAAAGCTAAGTTATTAATTCCAAAGAAAATTAGGTTAACCTTAACTATTCTAGACCACCTTGTTTCAAGTTATCTTATTGCAATTGTGCAATTAAGGTAAAGGTTGAGACAAATAGTAGACTTCCATATATTCGTGCTAAGTATCACGATACAAACCTATCTTATGTGGTGTTATATACTACACATCTCAGCCTGATGTTTAGAGATGTCTTACTCAACTATCATTATTCAGGCTTATGATGGTGTGTATTATAAGCACAAAGCTGAATCTTCTTGGATTTTTATTGGATTTTCATTGATTGACTAGATCTGTGCATGAAGTTTGACCTTGGTGTGCAAATGCATGTTGCATCATTGAGTTCTTTCTTGATGTTACAGGTCTAGAGGGTAAATGGGATCGCGTGAGGGAGAGACGAGTTACCAACCAACTGAGGAAATAGTAACGACTCATGAAGAGAGGGAGGCAAAAGAAGGTCAGGAAAGAGAAGCTAAGCGGATGGAAGAGGCATTCTCCGCCACTAGATCGTCAACATCAACCCATGTCCTGCTTGGGCAAGAATTCTTTGAGCACATGGAAAGGATGGCTGAGGATAGAGCAGCAAACTTAGCACAACAAAATGAGTTTTTCAGTCGTTTGATACATGAGAATAATGGAGGTATCAGAAATGGAGGGCCAAAAGGAGTGAGTCTTACGGAATTCCTACAAACCAATCCACTGACTTTTGCTACCGCACCAGAACCTATGGATGCGGATGATTGGTTGAGGGACACTGAGCGGAAATTAAAGACAGTTCGGTGTAATGATGAAGAGAAGGTTAGATATGCCACCTATCTACTATCAGGACTAGCAGCGTCATGGTGGGATAACGTGACTCTAATTCAACCTACGGGACATGTTTTCACGTGGGACGAGTTTAAGAAGAAGTTCCGAGAAGCCCAGGTTCCTGAAAGTATCATGGAACTAAAGAGAAGAGAGTTCGAGACCTTGAAGCAGAATGACTTGTCGGTATGGAAATATCTAGTAGAGTTTGATCGTTTATCACGTTATGCAGCAGAGGATGTGAACACAGAGGAGAAAAGGATAAAAAGGTTCTTAAAAGGGATGAATCCATTCCTGAAAATGCAGTTGAATCTAACCAAATGCACAAGGTTCCACGAGCTAGTGGATACTGCAATTACTTTGGAGAATGATTATGAAGAAGTGCAGAATGAAAGAAAACGGAAGGCCAGGTTGGAACCACAACCAATTCAGATACAACAAACTCAGTCAGAGATGAATTTCCAAACTAGAGATGAGACAATCACACCGTTTTATAGTCAAGTTCGATGCCATAACTGTGCAAAAAAAGGTCACTATGCCAAGGATTGCACGCAACAGGATATTACCTGTTTTGGATGTGGACAACTAGGTCATATGAAATCAGAATGCCCGGATCCATATCTGGTACGAAGATCAAATGAAGCAATGAACCAATTTTCAAATCACCGGGGGAGCTCATCATCTAAGAAGTTCGAACAAGGAAGTGGATGGAGCACAAGGACGGATGCATAGGACTTTGACCATACTTGTTCTGACCCAATCACCATGTGGGTACATCATCAATCCAAATAGGATACCCTAGAATAGTACAATAGAAAGCCAAGGAAAAGACATATAGCCTAACCAAGGAGCTAGTTGGTTGGGGAAGATGAGCTTAACAACCATTAGGACAACCCTAAGGGGGAGAGCGAGGGATCAGTTGGATCCAATATGAATCAATACTTTGAGCAAGATAGTTGATGAAGGTCTGAACTGAGAGAAAGTTCGATCTTATTTTCATAAGATTATCGAACACTACTTTTAGAAGGATGTCAGACCAGAAGCCGAGGTTTATACCTCGAGGAAGTAAGAAGTGGACTATAACTTGAGAAAGTGAGTAATATTTACTCAGAAGTATGAAAGCTCAAGTAAGACAAAACCTAATGGATTCCAGGAAGAATCTGGACAAGGGATATATTCAATTATATCTGGTGAGATCACCACGGAGTTCGAAAGAAGTCATAGTCTGCATAAGTCAGATCCACACTCCGGAAACGTGAGAGAGTTCAAACTTCGAGGACGAAGTTTAGTTTAAGGGGGAGAGACTGTAATATCCCAGGATTGGGGGTTACAAAAAGAAAGGAAACAGATGTGTGCATTGCATTCATGCATAGAAAATCCGGGGAATTTTCGCGCTTTTGTTTAAAACCTCCAAAGGGGTCGAGGTTTATCTTACATCGGTGGAATTGAGTTAGTCTTCGATGTGGGTGCGATAAATTTCGACATGACCTTTATTAATTTGTTATGTTTTCGGGGGAAACAATTTGAATTCAAATTCAAATATGGAAAACAGGAATTCAAATAAGAATTTGAATTGGAATTTGAAATCTAAACAAGTGTATAAATATTATAGGTAAAAGTACACACATTTGATAATCCAAATGAATAAATGATTTAAACTTTATTACAAATATCATTACCCAACTATTTACAAGTCACATAAATAGAAATATAGAGAGATTACAAAAGAATTAAAAAGAATTCCTATACTAAATCTTGATCTTCCCAATCTTCCAATATCTTTCTTTTCCTGCAATAAGAGAAACAAAACAAATAGAAGAGAGATAATTTTTGGTTAGTGATTACTCTCAGGTTTTGGCATAGTATTGCTATGCTAAACTCATCATTGAGTAGATGGTTTGGGAGCCAGATTTGTAGTATTTGTTCTTATCTTCAATTTTGGCCTCAGGCTCATGCATCATGGGCAGGGTCAATTTAACACTTGGCAATATCAAGAATAAATCCCAACTCAAGATAAGGCCGACTCAGTTGAGCTGATCCACAGCTACAAAGATCTTCACAGGGAAACTTGAACCAGGAGGGTCCCACATGCAAGCAGCTCACACACACATGCATGCACATAGCTGTCGGCCAAGCACAGCTCTTGGGCACCATATAAAAGTGGTGTCTCTTGCAGCAACCAGCTGCTTAGCTAGCACAAGATGGTTAATCCATCGACTACTCTCACCATCCATCCAAGAACACCATCCTCAGTTCATTCACAGTTCTTATAGAACGACCAAAAGATCATCCAACAGATACACACCCAACCATCAGCTCCAGCAAAGTAGTTAGAACAGCAAGAACACATCAGCAGTATCCTATTTTGTTCCACACAAATAAGAGCCAAATAGCAGATCAAGAAGCAAGGAGGAGGAGGCTGCCACAAGTAGGTGATATCAGACTCTAGAAGAACCAACTATCAAACTACATAAGTGGAACAGGTAGAACTTCATCAGAATACAAGCTAGATCAGTCAATATCTGTTCTTACTTTTGCATTAGTACATATGGGGGAAAAGGAATAAAACAAAGACAACAAATCCATCTATCCTTCAACTAGATTTACATCTAGGAGGACTGGAAGAATCTTTTCCTCTCAGATCTTGCATAGTGATGCTATGCTAAGCTCATCACAGAAGAAGTAAGGCAAAAATAGTATCTATCCTTATCAAGTAAATTATGCCTCAGCCTGTGCATCATAGGCAGGACCAAGAGATCCAGCATAAGATCTGTTCTTATCAGTTATATTTAGAAAAAGGGGACACCAAGATCCACCAGTGAATCCAACATCTCCAAAAAATCATTTCTTAGTTGCTAATGAGCAACTAGATCATACTCAAGACATTAGCAGGGCATCAGTTTGTGTATTCTAACACATCTACTGTCCCATATCATTTGTGCACATAATTTATTCATCACCATAAGCAGCAAGTATTAATCAATAAGCTACAGTAATCTACTTAGGGTCCAGGAAAACAATCCCAGGCCAACCAAGTAGTACCATAATCGCAGCATAGCACTGTAAGCATGCATATGAGCTCAAAATCAAACTACCAGGCCAATCATCAAGTAAATTGTCCTTTTGTAGCAACCATATCTGTATCTTATTGTCTGCACTCATACATGAGTTAAATAGGGTACCACACTGTCACAGCCACCTCAAGTTAAAGATTAGGCCACACATAGCACAAGCCAGTGAGCAATTAAATCAGAGCGTGGTCAGCTCCGAACCACACCTCACAGAAAGCTACAACACATGCAGGGATAAGCCATATAGAGGCATTGAATCAAGCACAAGGTACTGGATCATCTGGCAGCATTACACACAGATATATCACCAATATCACCTCATAACCACAATCTTTCAATAGTCAATTGAATGAACCAGTACAACCACAAGATAGTAGCCAATTGAATCAGACCGGCTAATTTAGCTCCAGTACAACATTACTAGAGGCAGTGTATACTCAACAAGATTGCAACAAATAGCACTATGACCATAGGCAGAGGAGTAAGGAAGGAGATAACTCACAGTGCATTCCAGGGAGGAGATGAAGCAGTCGACGCCGGGGTTGCAGTTACAGACGCCGTCCGGCCGGCGTCGAAGTCGAGGTTACACCACCAGTAGCACCATCCGAACCACCACAGCACCTGGAGCAGACCATGTCGAGCCAGGAGGGGCGCCAGGGTTGCAGCCACAGCTGCCGTCCAACTTGCGCCAGAAAGGGGAGTAGAAGGAGCTCGTACATGAGGCGCAGGTGGGGGAGCGTCGGAGGACAACCACGGCTCGCTGCTAGGCGTAGCCGTGGACAGGGTCGCACGAGAGCGCCGGACGGTGTCGAAGCAGCGGGCACCGGTGGTGGATACCATGGAGGCGTCACGCCTGTGGGAGACGACGCCGGAATCGGCCGGCGACTGCCGGGATAGGAGGCGGCTAGAGTTGGTCTGAGGGGCGCGAAACTCGGTGTAAGAGGAGTCTCAGCGAGGGGAATTTGGTGGAGGAGAAGAACGAGCTGGTGGTGGAACAGCTCCAGCGTGCGGCAGCGTCGAATGCGGCCAACAATGGCCGGAGCGGCGCCGTGCAGCAGTTAGGGTTCTCAGGTTTGGGGGCGGCTGATTAAGACCACGGGGATCAAATCGACCAAGAGGATGCGGTAGAGCATAGCAAGGCGGAGCAAAGCCCTATATCTCTGGCGCCAGGGTTGGCCAGGAGCGGCCGGGAACGAACGGCGCCGCCGCAGGGATGTGGTGGACGCGAGAGAGAAGAGAGGTGAGGGCGGTGACGATGTGTGCGAGTGAGAGGGGTGAGCGAGAGAGAGAGGGGTCGGGCCAGTTTCATGCCTGGCTCGACCAGGTCGAGTCGGTCGGACCAAGTTGGTCTGGGCCAGGTTTGGGCCAAACCATTGGGCCATTTGGTCCATATTTTATTTTATTTATTTATTTCCTTTCCCTATGAAATTTTATCATTTAAAATTTAGTTAAATAACAACCAATAAATAAAAGTGAGTAACAGAAAATTACCCCTATAATAATATATAACAAATACTTTGAAACTAAAGGAAAAATAATTTAGAGTTTCCTCTAAATTTTAAAAAGACTAATTTTAAATCTTAAACTATTAAACCTAAATATTAAAAATATAATTTCTAGTTTCTATTCTTCACATAAAGAAAATATTACTTTGCATTGAAATGCCATATAAAACAATAAATAATTATTGATGATTGTATTTAACCATATGACAATCCTAACTAATCGTTACTTCAATTATTAATTCAAAACCCTAAACCCTAACAGTATTATCATATTTCTATTCAGTCTTTTGACATAATATAATGTTAAATCTATTATCATTTTATTTCAAAGTAATTAATCACTTTAACTCCGTTACCAATTATTGTTTTAGGCATTATATCACTAATAGGAAAACTTAGTTCCATTATGAAATCACAACTTCATAATTTCATGAGAATCATAAACCCTAAGTCCTATTTAAAACCCTAACTCTATTAGCTTATGTGAAACCTAATTTACTTCTAAACCTAAACCCTAGCTTGGAACATGAGATCATGATACTTTCCTTTTCAAACATAAAACCATAATAGCAACTAAATAATCGCCATGATCACATAAAATGTAAGAACCTTAACACTAGTTAATTGCTATGCTATGCTCTCATCTAAATAAAACTTGTTGATCTAGTAGGATCAACCAAGTGCAAAACCCTAGTTCCTATTCCCAAGACCACCATCCTTAACTATCCATGATTAGCATCACAACATTGTGATGAATCCTAATAGTAACCATGATTGATGAGTACCTTACATTCCATACTCCACTAAACCCTACTAGTGTGAGATATTTATGAACCATCCTATTTAGGAACCAAACATTCTTTACTTAGTGAATGCAAAGGTAAACCTTAGGCAACCACAACCTTAATTGTAATACTTCTTATTACTTAAGAAGTATGTTCTTCAAAAGTTATTCTTTTAAAGAATATAACAAGTAATCATCAACCATGCCTTATAGGACTTAAAATTGACAACTGATCTTTACTTATTATACAGCTACTATTCCTGGTTGTGTATGATTGTTACTATTCATTTTGCCATCAGCTTATAATTCTAAAACAACACAACCCTGAATAAGAACCTTGTTTGTGAATCACTTTAAAAGTGCAACACACCCTGAGCTAATCATTACAACTCACTGATCCTAAATCATCGGGGTTAGATCACGCTTAGAGCGATTGCATCTCATAATTATGCATTATTGCATCCTTGCCATTCTTTTAAAACATCGTCCTTACCGGACGATGATGCTATTTCAGAATTTGGAGTTATTGCGTATCGAAGACCTTGCCTGCATAATCTTGCAGTCAAGAAAGGCAAGTTCATCACTTGCTCATGTCATTTGAGTATTTCTATCAAATTACTTGTAAAGTACTATGGTTATCACTATTGCATAAAAACCAAAACCACTACTTTCATAACTATGAATATGACTATGTGGTGGGCAATGGAACCATGGATTGTGTTGATATGGTGGAGGTTCCATTGCAAGGGTTTATATCCATCTAGGATTAAACAACAAATGTCGCCAGTGATTCTTGTGCCGTAATACCCGTGTTAACCATAAGATCTGGAGTGGGACGGAATAGTCAATTGTATTTCCACCTCTTGTACATCAACGGATGCGCTTTACCGTAGACCCTTGATCCAAGAGAGGACAAGTGGTACCCTTGATCCAAGAGAGGACAAGTGGTAGGGTGGGGGTCCCGATGAAGTCCCCACGGTAATTGCGGTCTATGATGGGTTGCAGCTGCCGGCGAAGGAGTTCATGGTAGAGACCTGAACTGTTGTCGTGGTCGGGGCCGTCCTTAATTGGTATAAGAGCACCGGCGAGGACCCAGGGTCGGAGTTTGCATCAACGGGTGGGTGTATGAGGTAGCGGAGGAATATGATTGGCTATGACCTTATACCGGGCCTCACACCAAAGGAAGTGTGGACGAGAACTATAGACTCGGTTGGCATCAAGGTTAAGATCTCTTATGGGTAAAGCAACACACCTCTGCAGAGTGTAATGAATCGTGACCTGTCACTCCCTGTTCCGGGATAAGGAACTGCGAACGCGGCCGGAAAGGAGCTCCATGAAGTTCTAGTAAACCGGTGAAGGCTGACGGACATAGTTCTTCTGAATAAAAGCAACCTTTTGAAGAAATGGTTATGAAAACTTGCATTTGTATTAGACTTTCTGGTCTAATGTTGTAGCTAGTGCATTAAACACCTCTTTCCTATAATGAACTTGTTGAGTACGCTCGTACTCATCCCACTCTTAAATCCCCTGCTTAGATATGGAGGCATCAAAGGAGGATCTACCGTGCAACTCGAAGACCGAGGAGTCTACAAATACTTCAAGGGGACAGGAACCTGCCGGAAGAGTCAAACACCACAACTACCATGGAGAAAACCTAGATTAAGTAGAAGAAGGGAACTAGCTTCCTAAACCTAGCTCCTATTTAGCTAGAATCTAGTCATAGCCTCTTTAGCTAGTAAAATACTCTATAAATAGAGTCCGTGATAAGATTAGATCACGAGTCGTTCTTTTGGAGTTTATTTGCAGTTTTACCTCATTGTAAAGTAGGAGGCTGTGTTGATCTTTTGTAAAGAGTCTGTGTTGTAATTCTATAGACATGCCTTGGACCCGCATATGTTTCTGTTGTACCACTCTGAGCGATATAATACGAGTGGAACGGTGTTTCATTGGTGTTATATCAGACTTGCATACTACACCATGCAGTGGTATGCCGGGTCACCACATGTTCTTGCATGCTCTCCGTTGCTAGTAGAGGCTCTAGCCAAGTTGATACTTGTAACTCCAAGAGGGAGTATATGCTCGATAGTGGGTTCATGCCTCCATTGAATCTGGGACAGTGATAGAAAGTTCTAAGGTTGTGGATGTGTTGTTGCCACTAGGGATAAAACATCAATGCTTTGTCTAAGGATAGTTGTGTTGATTACATTACGCACCATACTTAATGCAATTGTCCGTTGTTTGCAACTTAATACTAAGGGGTTCGGATGATAACCTGAAGGTGGACTTTTAGGCATAGATGCATGCTGGATAGCGGTCTATGTACTTTGTCGTAATGCCCTGATTAAATCTCATAGTACTCATCTGATATATGTATGTGCATTGTTATGCCTTCTTTATTTGTCAATTGCCCAACTGTAATTTGTTCACCCAACATGCTTTCTCATCGGAGAGACACCACTAGTGAACTGTGGACCCCGGTCCATTCTTTACATCTGAAATACAATCTACTACTTGTTCTTTACTGTTCTTCGCAAACAAACATCATCTTCCACACTATACATCTAATCCTTTGTTTACAGCAAGCCGGTGAGATTGACAACCTCACTGTTACATTGGGAAAAAGTACTTTGATTGTGTTGTGCAGGTTCCACGTTGGCGCCGGTTGCGCCGCACTACACTCCGCCACCAACAACCTTCACGTGTTCCTTGACTCCTACGGTTCGATAACCTTGGTTTCTTCTGAGGGAAAACTTGCTGCTGTACGCATCACACCTTCCTCTTGGGGTTCCCAACGGACGTGTGTCTTACACACCATTAGAGAGTAACTCTCATACTATTTAAACAATTTAATTTAGATGATTTAAATGGACTAGAAATGGATCCATAGCCATTATTTTGCTCTAGTCCATGATCATACAAACAACTATGCTATCTTTTTGCATAAACATTTAGAGTAGGTCAAATGTGATTTATGAAAGTTGGAATCAACTGAAAATCACTTATGGTTGAAATTTAAATAAATTTTGAAGTTTGAAAAGGCCCTCCCTTGTTATTTTTTCTACTTTAATTATACAACACATATAGGGTTGTAACTAGTGTAGTTATTTAGATCTTTTCTAAGCTTTCCAAATATATAAAATTTACAAAATTTGGTTCAGCCGATTTGAAACTATTAAAGTTTGAACAAAGCATCTGCAAGCAATTCAAATAAATCTCAAATCCAATTTCAAACGTGTGGGCTTAGGCGGGAAAGAACACGTGAGAGAGAACATGAGTTGGGCCAGCCCAGACGTGGCTCGCACGCCTGTACATGTATGGTGGGCTCCACCTGTCATTGGCTGTTTAAACGCGATACGGTATGGGCGAGCGTGGGACGTAGGATTAGAAAGGGATCCAATGGCGCACGAGCATCGTCGTCTCCGACGAGATGTCGTGGCTCTGGCGGCGAGGGTAGGGGGTCGGAGAGCCTACCGGTGCTCCGGTGATCGTCGGAGGAGTGCGCCGCGACGTTGGCGTGGACGACGAGGCTCCTGGTACAGATGGCGTGGCGCGGGGTGGCTCCAATCGACGGCGATGATCTACGGTACTGGCGGGCTCCGGCGTCAAATTGCGCTGCTCCGGCGAGGATGTGGCTAAGTAACTGGTCGAGGAGAAGCAAGGATGAGAGGAGAGTGAGGTGCTATGGAGAAAATAGGCGCGGAGTGCCCTATTTATAGCGGCGGAGGGGAGCTGCGGGTGCCCGTGGAGGTCGAGCATGGCGCGGCGTCTCTGGTGCGCGAAGGGGCGAGACAAGGACGGCATGAGATGGCCAGCATCATGGCGATGCTCAACGGCTAGCTAGCGCAGAGAAAAGGGGATGTGATCGCTCGGGATCATGCCGCGTCTGCGACAGTACTAGCGGCAAAGATTTGGGAGGACGACGGCGACGGTGCACGCGCAGGCGCTCGAGCGTGTCTATGCGCTAGCTGGAGAGGTGGTGATGCTCTAGGCTGCGGTGGAGAGATAGGGGAGGACGGAGGTGATGGGGCTTGCCCATGCTCCGTGAGCGTGGTGACCACGCCCTGCATGCCCGGGCGTTCGGGTGCGTGTGGCCCGGCCAATGCCTCCTCGTGCCGGGTTGTGCACTGCTGATCAACGATGCGAGGAAAGCTACTAGACACGATTAAAGTGAGAAGAGAGGATCAGAGAGGGAGATGGTAGGATGGCCGGCATGAGCACGACATGGTGATGGCATTGCCCTCTCCTTGCTTTAATCATCAAGAGTTTGTACTTGTTTTGGTCCAGGAGGTACAGGGGAACAATAATCATCACAAACCAAAAGTTGTTTAGGCAAAAATCCAGTGAGTAATACAGTGTGTGAAAAGCAAATTCATGCCTCCAAGTGTTTGACATAATGGCCGCATGAACAAATATTTTGAATTTTGCAGAGATTTTTGGTGGAGTGGATTTGAATAATATTTGGAGCATAGTGGTGGTGGTGGTGTGCAAAATGGTGCTGGTTTGAGAAATTTCAAAATGGGTATGATCTACACTTTGATTCAATGTTGCCACTTGTCAACTTTATATTAAGCACTAGAGGCAGAGTCAACTATGGTGGTCAACACAAAAAGGGTTCACCTTGATATGCTCTTAGATGAGGTGGAAAAAGATGGGAGGGTTTAGTTTAAGAATCTCTTATTCCAGGGGCTCAAAGTGGGTATGATGATAAAAAATCCAATTTTTACCATTATCATATGTGATCAAGATTTGAATTTTCCTTTGCTTTGAATTGTGTTTGTTTGATTCAAAAGTGTTTGTTATTGATCTATTAAGGTTTCCTAAGCATTGGCACACTCCAAAATGGTCTTGGTTGAGGATTTGCAAAAATGCCATAAGTGTATGTGAGTGATTATGTGTATTTTTCATTTCTTTTCTTTCTCTCTTTTTGAGTTCCAAAGATCATATCCTAGGATTTAAGCAGCTTGAATAATCACACCAACAATCATCATGGCAAAAATCAATTCACACATGTATGATCACTATGCACATATGCAACACTAAGCATGGCACTATAGTAAAAGTTTTTGTTAGTTCTGAAATTTGAACAATTGAATTCTTTGTCTTTATTGATTTGCAAAACTTGGGATGTTACAGTTGCCTGATACGTCCAAAACGTATCTACTTTCCCGAACACTTTTGCTATTGTTTTGCCTCTAATTTGTGTATTTTGGATACAACTAACACGGACTAACGCTGTTTTCAAGAATTGCTCTGGTGTCTCGTTTTTGTGCAGAAATCCAACTTTCAGGAAAATCCTCGGAATTTATGCGAAAGGTCCTATTTTCCTAGAATACTGGACGGAGGAGAAGGGCAAGCCAGTGGGGCCCGAGGGCCCCACACACTAGGCGGCGTGGCCCAGGAGGGGGCGCGCGGCCTAGTGTGTGGCGGCCTCGGCTGGCCCCCGACGCCCTCCTTCGGACTACTTATTGCCTTCGACCTAAAAACGCACGGGGGGAAGAAATCGCCGAAGACATCCAAGACGCCGCCACTGTCGCGAAACTCCGTCTCGGGACCAAACTCCTTTCGCACTCCGGACGGGGAATTGGAGGAGATCATCGCCATCATCACCACCGACGCCTCTCCATCGACCATCCATGTTTCCCCCATCCATGTGTGAGTAATTCCCCCGCTGTAGGCCGAAGGGGATGGTAGGGATTGGATGAGATTGGTCATGTAATAGCATAAGATTGTTAGGGTATAGTGCCTAGTGTCCGTAATTGGTACTTTTATGATATTGTTGCAACTTGTTATGCTTAATGCTTGTCACTAGGGCCCGAGTGCCATGATCTCAGATCTGAACATGTTATCAATTCATTATGATATTCATTGCTTTATGATCTTACCTGCAAGTTGTATACACGTATTGTTGTCCGGAACCCGAGGCCCCAAAGTGACAGAAATTGGGACAACCGAAGGGGATGGCGGTGATATGAGGATCACATGTGTTCACGGAGTGTTAATGCTTTGCTCCGGTGCTCTATTAAAAGGAGTGCCTTAATTTCCAGTAGATTCCCTAGAGGCCCGGCTGCCACCGCTGGTAGGACAAAAGATGTTGTGCAAGTTTCTCATTGCGAGCACGTACGACTATATATGGAACACATGCCTATTGATTGATTAGTACTTGGATACCGTTTATTATTATTTGCAAATGCCACTGCTTTGATTGTTACATGAGTTTCTCTCATCCATACAACGCCCGTTCATCCATCCCCGTGCCTACAGATATTTTAATCCTGCTGTTTACTATAATCACTGCTGTCTTTGTTACTCGACATTTCACCACTCATCGTTATAAACTGTTACTACCGATAAACTCTTGCGAGCAAGTCTGTTTCCAGGTGCAGCTGAATTGACAACTCCGTTGTTAAGGCTTTCAAGTATTATTTGTCTCCCCTTGTGTCGAATCAATAAATTGGGTTTTACTTCCCTCGAAGACTGTTGCGATCCCCTATACTTGTGGGTCATCAAGACTATTTTCTGGCGCCGTTGCCGGGGAGCATAGCTTTATTTGCAAGTTCACTTGGATTGATATTGTTCGCTGCAAATTCTCCATCATGGGTAAACCTCGTGATACTAAAGTCGCCATATTACCATCCACTACAACAAAAGGTACAACTCTGAGTACCTCTGCTGCTCTTGATTCACCATCTGTGATTGATAAACTTGTTTCACCACCACATGCTTCACATGCTGGTACTTCTGCTAGATCTGAAAATTCCTCTCATAATATTGATGATGCTTCTGTTGTGCTTGATGATAGTGGTTCATTGGGATCTTTTCTAGATGCTACAATTGCTAGGTCTAGACAAATTGAAAATGCTGAAACTCCTAATGAAAATGCTGCTACACCTGTTAATTCACCGAGTCTGTTGAATACTCTAGTGATGATCTTGATGAAGATTATGTAGAACTTGATGATGATTTTATTGATAAATGCAATGCTACTACTGATGCAAGAAAAATTAAAAAGTTGCTTGCACAACATACTGTTAGATATAAACTGTCTCCTGATCCTAAATTTGCCACATCTCCTATAAACATTAGGGATAAGGATTATGATTTTTCTCTTGATTTGTCTCATATATCTATTGTTGAGAAAACACCTTTTTGTGGTACTGAAAAAGAAAGTAGGACACATGATTGAGCTATCTACTCTTAGTAGCCTGTTTTCTGATGATGTTAAGAAGCGTACTTATTTCGTTGCTAAAATTTTCCCTTTCTCGTTAAAGGATGATGCTAAAACTTGGTATAATAGTTTGCCACCTGATTCTATTAATAGTCCAAAAGAATTGCTTGATGTTTTCTCTAAATACTTTCCTGCTAGTGCTCAACATATTGCTTTGCAGAGAATTTATAATTTTGATCAGGAAGATGGAGAGAAATTGCCTGAGGCTTGGGCTAGATTTTGCTCTCTTATTAGAGCTCTACCGACCATGATTTGGAAAAGCATGATTTACTTGATATATTTTATAGTGGACTAACCATTGAGTCTAGGGCATACCTGGATAGTTGTGCTGGTTGTGTTTTCAGGAAAAGAACTCCAGACGATGCTGAAGAATTATTGGCGAGAATAGGCCGGAATCATGATGATTGGTCACAACCAACCCCGACACCGATATTGAAGAAGAGGGGTATGATTAAATTAAATGATGAAGATATGAGGGAAGCCAAGAAATCTCTTAAAGAGAAGGGTATTAAATCCGAAGATGTGAAGAATTTACCTCCCATAGAAGATTCATGTAAGATCACTCCCCCTTCACCCATGATTGAGGTACATTCTCTTGAACGCTTTACTAGAGAAGATATTCCGTATTCAAAACCTCCTGCCCAATGCTTAGATGAGTTTGATAATTATATTGTTAAGCAAAATAATTTCAATATGAGAGTAGAAAATCATTTAATGGAAAATTCTCGAGCTATTGGTGAATTGCATGGTATTGTGGAGAGAACCTCCAATGATGTTAAGATACTTGTTAAACATTTTCAAATGGTTCAAACTCAAATTGATCAACTCACTAAAGTGCAAAATGACTTGTTAAAAAATAATTCTAAAGAAAAACATGCTTATGAAGTAACAACTAGAGGCGGTGTTTCTACCCAGGATCCTCTATATCCTGAAGGGCACCCCAAAAGAGTTGAACAAGATTCTCAACTAACTGAAACTAGTGTTCCATCTAAGAAAAAGAAAAAGAAAAAGAAACATAAAAGTTGTAGAATCCTCTGAACCTGTTAATGATCCTAATAGTATTTCTATTTCTGAAACTGAAAGCTGGTAATGAACATGATAAAGATAATGATAAGAATGATGCTTCGATAAAGAAGAGGTTGAAGATGAACCAAAAAGCATGCTAAAAATAAAAAGTATACTAAAGAAGATTTTATTGCTAAGAAACATGGTAGTGAAAGGGAACCTTGGGTTCAAAAGCAAATGCCTTTTCCTGCTAGGAAACTAAAATCAAAGGAAGAAGAACACTATAATAAATTTTGCGATTGGATGAAACCTTTATTCCTGCAAATACCTTTGACTGATGCTATTAAATTGCCTCCTTATTCAAAGTATATGAAAGATATTGTTCTAACAAAAGGAAAATTCCTAATGAGGAGATTTCCACTATGCTTGCTAATTACTCTTTAATGGTAAGGTTCCAAAGAAGCTTGGCGACCCAGGTATACCGACTATTCCTTGTTCTATTAAGAATAATTATGTTAGAACTGCTTTATGTGATTTGGGAGCGTGTTAGTGTTATGCCTTTCTCTCTTTATAAGAGACTTTATTTAGATAAGTTGATACCGACTGATATATCTTTGCAAATGGCTGATAAATCTACTGCTATTCCTGTTGGTATATGTGAGGATGTTCATGTTCAAGTTACTAATAACTGCTTGATATTAACCGATTTTGTTGTGTTGGAAATGCCTGAAGATGATAATATGTCTATTATTCTTGGGAGACCTTTTCTTAACACCGCAGGGGCTGTTATTGATTGCAATAAAGGAAAAGTTACTTTCAATGTCGATGACAAGGAGCATACCGTTTATTTTCCCAAGAGGATTGAGAAAGCATGTGGAGTTAATACAATTTCTAATGTGAGAACTATCAAAGTGGGAACTATTGATTATCCAATATATGAGCCTAAAGAAGAATATCAAACTCTTGTGATTGGATCCATATCAATACAATACAAGGTAACATGATTGATTTGAGGTTTATTTCTTCATATGCTATGTAAAATTTATTTGGTGGCAAGACTTGATCAACCTTGTTAACAAATTCATTTTATATGCATAGAGGAACTAAACAACATCTCTTTCTCCCTCCACTTGTTCTACTTGCTGTAGCACTTTTGTTTTGCAAAGTTCTTTAGTTAATTAGAGATTTCAAAATTTTTCCTGCCCAGTAATAATAATTTTGACACCCAGAAATGTGCATTTTTCAAAGTTTTCAAAAATTCACAAAAATTATACCATTGGTCCTATTTTTCGACGAGGCACCTGGGAACACCTGTGGGGCACCCCAGGGTGGCACCCCATAGGCGGCCAGAGGAGAGGGGGCGCCACCCGAGCCCTCCTTGCCCCACTACATCATCTCTTCCTCCCACTCTTCTCTCTCCCAAAAAACTCGCACCAGGTTCCTCTCACTCGTGTTTTTGCTCAAGAGCTCAGATTTCTCGATCTCTTTGCTCAGCCCAGATTTCTGTCTGAAATTTGGCACATCTGCTCTCCGGTATGTGACTCCTCCGATCATCCAAGAAGAATTTTGTTTGGTTGAGTATATCTTGAATATTTTGCTGTTGTAGGTAACATGTTTAGTGAGCTTGCATGCTTGTTCTAAGTGGTAAAAACTAGTTTTGATGCATGATTAGTACTCTAGCAAGTTCCTATGGTAGTTTCCCTCAATTATATGTCACCAAATCAAATTTTATATTGTTTGTTGAAAAATTTCAGAAAAGGGAGATGGACAACTTTAACTTTGGAGAAGTGTTCCAAGGGGAGACGACAAGCTCGAGGAGGCCTTCTAGGACCGCCACCCGATTCAGGCAATCCTATAATGAGGACCTCATCGCACCAAGCTTCGAACCCGAGGAGGACCATGGAGTTCCTAACGCTTCATCCTTCCCATGTTATGACTTTTTGAGTAATGCAGGGTTGTTGAATAATTTCTTGACCCTCGTCGGTAAGGCAGGCCTAACCACCTACGTGGGAGATGAGAGTGAGCAATACTACACGCTCACTAAAATCTTTGTGGAGAGCTTCAAGTTCAACAATAAGCACTTTCGCCCGACAGTTGCATTCAAGATCTATGGTAAACCTATTACTATGAAGTTGGAAATTTTTTGTGCTGCATTGGGTATTGCCCCTGTAGGTACAGCAAGGAAGATCGAGGACAACCCCAAGGAATTGCTGGAGCTCTATCGAGGGATCACCAATGATGATTGTCGCACCATTCAGCGTGGCAAGATAAGAAACATTCAACTCCCCGCCATTAAGTATTTTGCTTATTACATCGCTACTAGCATTCTTGGTAGGGAGAACACTAGCAACATATCTAGCTATCATCTTGGTTTCTTAATTGCTGCACTCACTGGGGACACACCTTATCATCTTGGTGCTCTTGTTGCTCGCCGCTTGTCTAACAAGGGGCCTATATTTGGAGGAATTATTGCTTCGCACAAAAAGCATATTTAGAGCTGCGCCTTGACCCTACGCCACAAAAATAACTTTTGGCGCATCGGCCACGAAATAAGGTTTCTGTGGCGCACCGGGCCAGGTGCGCCACAGAAATAAGTAGTTCTGTGGCGCATGGTGTAGCTGCGCCACAGAAATAGGTGCGCCACAGAATTATTTTTTGGTGCGCCACAGAACTATCTACAGGTATACTCGATTTTGTGCTCCCTGGTGTATTATACAGGTTTTATACTGGTTTTATACACCGTATACAGGTTATATACTGATATAATATAGACAGATATAATATGGACATATATAATCATCACATCATCATCACATTACTTAGAGCCCGATCGAGTTATACATATAGCTCCATACAACTCATAATCCATGCAAATTAAGAAAGTTCTCATCATCTCTAGATACAAACGAAGTGACACCGGCCGCCGCCTACACTAGGATGAAATAGAGTACCGCCGCGACGATGGTGAGCAAGAGCGAGAGCACAAGGAAGGTCTTCATCTTGCTCTTGTTAGCTTGGTGCGCCCTCCACTTGGCAACCGCCTCGTGTCTAGTCGGGTACCCTTTGTAGCAGTTGCCGCTGAACTTGTGCACCTGTTTCTTGCACTCCTCCCACTCCTCGTACACTCCTGGAACCCGCCCCTCGAACACGACGTAGTACGTCATCTCTATGGACACAAGGCATATTAGTATATAACGCAATGGAAAGAGTTAGAGGGTTCACATGCATACATATTCACAAGAATTAAAGCAAGGAAATAATAATAAACCTAAAAGAAATATAGCATCGGTATCACATAAGTAATATGGTTCAACGATAACGACTACAATAGTAACTGAAGTCCAACAACGACGACCACCGTTTCGAGCAAATTAAGCAAGTTTAGTTTACAACACGGTGCAAATTGTCTATCGATTCAAAGTAATGCTAGGCACACCGGCCTCGGTCAACGAGACGTCTTCTTGAGCGGCTCCGGGAACGGCTTGTACAAGTCCTTCGTCGTCCACGTCCTTCCATCACCCTGCTTATGTAGGCGTTCTTCGATATCCCTCTTAGGCAACGCTCTGGCTACGTGTAAGAGCCCCGATCCGTTGGATACATCTTGTAAGATAATTTCCGAGAGCTTTACTTGGATGCGATGGAAGTCTTCTCTAAGATCATCATCACTGATTTCCCTCGACATTTTAATGGGGTCTCGCTTACTAGGTGGCAGAGACATCATCTCTGCATCCTCGACAAACCCTTTAAGGTGATGGAGGACATAGAAGGCCTCCTTAATGCTGCCAGCTGGCTGCTTGATACAAGGGAAGTTGATCACGTGCTTGAACCCGATCTTTTTAGTGTCCGGCCTGATATGTTGCCCATTCTTGTCGAAGGTGCCTCCACTTTTGGAGTAGCCAAGGATAGCCTCATCGAGAACACCCCTTATTCTCGTGTAGTCTTTCTTCGTCGTCGTACTCGACGAGTCGAAATACTGGGCTAGTGACCACTTTGGATCTAGGATGATGAGTGTGCAGTATTTGTCCCTGCTCAACACATGCAATTGAAATGGAATGTTGGAAATGATCGGCAATGGAAGAAATATATAAGAAAGCATAAGTTACGACGGCCGTGAGCGGATGTGTACTTACTCGGGAAAGACAGGCAGAAGAATGGTGTTGCTCTCTTTGTGCATGAGCATGAAGTTCTGGAGGTACCGCACCGCCTTGGTCCGTGTCCTTGAGCCGTCCTGGAGCTGGCTATCGCGCATGTAGTAGGGATCCGCTACCGCGATGTGGCGGGGTCTCTCTCTGTTGATCTTCATCTGAAGATTAATCGCGTATAGGCGGACCAAGTTATAGTCGAGCCGTTTCGAGTGAAATAGATTGAAGACGTCCTCGAACGCTATGAAGAAGATATCCGCGGGGTCTTCATTGACGAAGTTCTGGTTGGACGGCACCTTGACCGAGAACACCGGGTAATTTGGATCCTTTTCTTTAAGAAGGACGCTCTCTTGATAATGAATAGAGTGCTGCAAAGGGAGCATTTGTCCACTTGCGAGGTGTTCCATGTCCGGAGGCAGTATAGGTTTACCAGCTTCATGACACCGGGGCAAGCCATCCGGTGTAGGTGGTACCATGTCGTCGGCCCGGATCCTCTTAGGAGCAGGCTGGCTCGAAGATGCGCCCTTCTTGGCTCCTCTCTTCCTTCCCTTCTTCACTTGACCTACTGGGGGTGCTTGTGGTGCTGATGGTGGTGCTTCGGGTGCTGGTGGTGCTTCTGAGGTTGCTGGGGTTGATTTGGGTGGATCCCCGATGATCGTCTTACGCAGCGTGTTAGGGCTGAAAACGGTAGCAGGCTTGACTTGAGCTGGATTGCCAGCCTCCGGAGGAGTGTCTTGAGAAAGACCCGTGAAGACCAGGCGCTGCTTCGTGACTGTAGGGGGACGACTAAGTTGATCGCCGTGTGTGCGGAAGGCTTGTTCATCCATAGGAGGCATGTACATATCTTGGCTGCAGGCGCCAGTGTTGATGTAGGCATCGATGTCATCATCATCATCATCTACATCATTGCCATCAAGTGGCGCCATGTCCTGGACCTTAGGTGGTGGCGGTTGCGATGCCGCCGCTTGGCGTACCGTGCGTCTAGTAGACGGTCGTTGCGGTAGCGCTCCCAACAACTGTTTGTGGCGTCTGGTGGTGACGGCGATCGTCGGTTCCTTCCGGGTGGCGGCGGCGACCGCCGGTTCCTTCAGGGTAGTGGGGGCGGCGACCGCCGTTTCCTTAAGGGTGTCGTCGGCGTTGGCGATCTTGGGCCGGATGATAGGGGAGGTGGCGCCGGTGCTTTTCTTACACTCGGAAGACCCCCCCCCAGACGAATCTGGTTCTTCGGCCATTTCATAAGCCATGAGGTGCAATCCCCAAGGGGCAAAACGTCGCCTTCGTCTGTGCCCGGAGGTTGAAAGGGGGGATGGCGTAGCGGTACTCCGGCACTACCATTACCAACTTGACCTTCGCCACGTCTTCCGCCAATGTAGCGCCGTGCATAACGCGGGAAGCCATGACAAAGCCGCTAGCAACTTCCACCAACTTGCCGCCGGGCTCCACCGTTTGCAGAAGTATGCATTGTTCATCCTGAGTCAGGGGCGCCATGTTGGGCATCGTGAGATGGCAGTCACGAAAGGCATATATAGTTAAAGAAGATGACGCGAAGGAGTAACTAATGAGTTTACCTCCTTGATGGCGTCGATCTCGGCTACTGTCGATACAAGGGCGGCGGTTGGGGGCGTCGATGCGACCAGTTGGAGCTGCGGCGGCGGTTGGAGCTGCGGCGGCGTCTGGTGGAGCCCCGACGCCGGCGTCGGGTGGAGCGGCACCGTCGGCGACACGTGGAAGCTTGAGTTGCTGCCGCTAATGCTGGGCACATGTATCGGCCCCACTTGACCTCCCGCATTCCAAGCAGCTAACCCCTCCATCAACCCAGGGGGATGATCTGCCGGATCTTCTCGTCCAATAACTTGTTCATCATCTCCGTGTTCTCCACAGGCTTTTCGGCCACCAGCTTCTCTAGTGACTCCACCTTCTTCTTCAGCTCCTGAACCTCGGATTTATCCTTAGCCGATGACCTCCTCTCCAACTTTCTCGTCTTGGCATCCGATCCGTAGTACTCGGATAGCTTCATACTTGTGCCAAAGCCGGACACACGGCCACCCGACGTCGGTGGCTTGTCCAGCTCCCTCTCCTTGTATTTGTTCATCGCCCTGTTGAAAGGCGTGTCCCACGGTTCCGTCGACCCCTGGGACGACGGGCCAGCCTTCGTCAACTCTTCATCCTTTAGACAAAGGAACTTAAGGTTAGCCCATTTGGCTTCATTGCCTAATAAGATGAGCGAAATAATATAGAACTATCCTTACCAGGTACTTCTCGAAACCCTCACGTCTTCGTGATCCGTAATAAATTCCCCCGTCTTCCAGTCTAAGTAGTAGCGGGACCGGACAAAGTTCCTAGCCTGTTCATCCTGGATTTTGTGCCAGGGGTTTTCTTTCCCCAGACGTACCATCTCGGCATCCTCCTTGTCCCAAGTGGGCTGTTTTCCTCGGTAACCGCCGCTTCCGCAATGGTGGGTCCCTAAGTTCAAATCCCGCATTTTCTTCCCCCAGGCGGTCCATTTTTTAACAGCGTCACTCTGTAAGTAAGACTTGAATGCATTAAAGTCTTCTAAGGAGAGCGACGGGTCTTTGCTACTTATCCTCTCCCAGCTTTCACCGGCCTCGATCTTTCCCTTCAGCCGGTTCTTCCAGCTGCTCAAGGCGGTGCTCATCTTCGTGAGAGCTAAAGAGTCCACCTTCTTATTTAACGGCTCCGGGAACGTGTATCGTTGGTGAAGCTTCTGGAGGAGGGATTGGGCGATAGCCTCGTTCTCCTTGCTTCTGAGGTCCTGAGTTAGGATCGGCACGGTTTCACGGACGATGCACCCTAGTTGCATGCCGTACCCTTTGGCAACCCACGAAGGCTCCAAGGGTAGGCCACTTTCGGAGACTACCGTGAAATGATCGGTGACGTTGGCGAGCACTTGCGGCCTCCGATCCCTCCTTGCCCTCCTCGCCGTCCTCTTCTTCTTACCCTCCTGAGGGTTGCCGCCGCTATCACCTTCCGTGCGGTTGGCCGCGTTCTCTTCACCGGCCGTCTCTTCACCGGTCTGGGCGGCGTCGTCCCAGGTATCGTCATCGTCGCCGGTGTCGGCGGCGGCCCCCCGGCCCTCTCCCTCGGAGGCAGTGTCCCGGCCCTCTCCCTCGGAGGCGGCGTCCCGGCCCTCTTCCTCATCGCCGGCGACTCGGCGGCGGCCTTCCGGGGCTGCTCGTAGCCCTCCCAGAAGTCCTTGTTGGCCTCTCTCGCTTCATCGTTCTGGCTCCTGGGCTTAGAAGTGTTGCCCGACATGTTTATTTGCACTTCATTAAAAAGAGGCAACAAGTTAGTACAAAAGTCAACCAGAAAATTCGGCATGACTTTTGCTAATTTTTCTACGTAGGAGTGCCCATTTCTCAACCGAAACGGAAGTTAATCAACGCTTCGGGAGAAATGGGCAACTCAATGAAATCCCTGCAAAAATATCCACCATATATCGACCATACAAACTTGCCCATCTACAATACATCAAACAAAAGCCAACATAAACCTGCTGGAGCAGTACAACAACAATGACTACCACCTGGAGCACTACAAATCTGGAGCACTACCACCTGGAGCACTACCACCTGGAGCACTACAAATCTAGAGCACTACACAACCTGGAGCACTACAAAAACCAGAGTACATTAAATGAATTCAAATAGTAGTAGCATTTCATGTACTAGTAGCATTATAGAGCATAAACAAGCATACAAGCTTATAGAGCAAGCCAACCAGTAGCTACTGCCAACATGTGACTTCAAATGAAAATGCTATTATTCCAGATATAATTAAATAGCATTCCAATTTTTTATGTACCCTGGATCAGTAGCATGCATTTGACCAAAAGGAAGCGAAGTAAAGTTAATATAGCAGCAACTATATATGAACCAAGCTACTGCATTTTCCATTTCATCTAAACCAACATAAATCAACTAAATGAACCTAGCTAGCTACTGCATTTTGCATTTCATCTAAACCAACTAAACCAACTATATAAATTGCTTACCATTTCATTTTGCATTTCCTACTGCATTCATTTTCAACCAAAAAATTAGTTTCAAACCAGAGAGCAGCATGATGCAATTTCATTTTATTAACCAGAGAGCAACATGAGCAACATAAGTCATTTACTTATTACTAGTCACTCATAAAGCAGCATCCAGCTCACCCAAAAATCAAACAGCAAGCAATGAATAAAGAAAACAAAAGCTGCTATCACAAGCAATTTGAACCAGTAGCAATTTATGGCAAGCATGAGCATGAGCAAGCATTTTTTCATTTCATTATTGTTATGAGCATCAGCATGCCCACAGCAGCACCAATAAGCAGTAGCAGTTTATGGCAAGCATGCACTGGTTTAATTACTGTAACACACTAAATAGTATTGGCATAATCATGCACTTGATAATTGCAATATGGTTGTTCATTTAAAAAATACTACTTATTGCTATATCAACCAGTACCTACTTCATTTGCAAGTAGCATTAGGCATTTTCATTTGCATTTGCATTAGGCATTTGATAGATGGATCAATCATGTTGCTTTGTCCCTTGTTTCGTTCCATTTGACCACAATATTGCAGAATCTTTATTTCAAAATCTTTATTTGCAACCAGTAGCATTTCAAAATCTCTAGTGAGCATGAGCATGAGCATGAGAATTCGCCCTAACTAGCAGGAACCCTAAAGCATTTCAATTTGCAAACAGAGACTATGAACTCCAATGAACCCTAACTAGCAGGAACCCTAGCCGGGAGGGGGGAAGGTGGAGGGAAGGGGAGAGGGGAGGGAAGAGGGGAGGGGGAAGGTGGAGGGAAGGAGAGAGGGAAGCTCACCGATGGTGACGGTAGCGACGACGGTGGCCTCTCCTCTTCCTCCTCGAGGTGCAGCGGCCTCCTCCTCCTCGATGTGCGGCGGCCTCCTTCTCGGGTACGTCCTCGGCGGCGGCGTGGCGGTCCTCCTCCTCCTTGATCTGCGGCGGCGGCTCGGGGTTGGGCGTCCTGCTCGGCGGCGGCGTGGCGGTCCCCTTCCTCCTCCTCCTCGCGGGCGGCGCTGGTGGCGGCGGTTGCGCTAGGTTGGCTCGTTGTCGGGGAAGAAACTGCTAGTGTGGGGAGTGGGGAAGAGAGAGATGGGGGGAAGAGCGAACCGCTCATTTCACCAAGTCGAAATTCTGTGGCGCACCTAGTTGTGCATGCGCCATAGAATTCCTTAATTCTGTGGCGCACCAAGCGGGACATGCGCCACAGAATTAAGGAATTCTATGGCGCATGCAGTACTAGGTGCGCCACAGAATTTACTGACTTGGTAAACAAACTGGGCTAATGCTGTGTTCTGTCAGAAACACAGCATTAGCCCAGTGGTTAAGCCCACTGGTAGGCTTGGGTAACCCAGGTTCGAACCCTGGTTGCCCCTACTTTTTTCCCTTTTTAAAAATGTTTTTGTTACATTTTCAAGAAACAACACAACATTTAATAATAATTACTAGAGATTTTCAATTACAAATTACTTGTCTCACACACACATGTTCTTGTCTCTCTCACACACACATGCATGTACTTGTCACACACACATACACCAAAAAAAGATCTTCTTCGTCCCGGCTCCGAGCTCTAGCGTCTCTTCGCAATCTTCTTGCCCTTTCGGTTGTTGGCGGTTGAATACTTTATACCGGCCACCTTGAGATTTCTTCGCGTGAATGGACAACCTTTAGAGGGTAGGGAGGTCTTCCTTCTTACTTTACTAGTAGTAGGCATGTCGAAGTGCCTGTCGAATTCCTCCTCCATCTTCGGGTCACCGTTCTTGTCCAAGTCTTCCTCGTTGGCGTCTCCTTGCATTCCTATGATGCTCCTCTTGCCCCTCCTCACGACAACACGGCTAGGCCTCGACGGATCGGTGATGAAGAAGCATTGGTCAACTTGGCTACCGAGTACCCATGGCTCATTTTTCGCGGATGCGTTCTTCGATTTTGCATCGGGTATAACCATGGTTGTGAAATATCGGCCTTCTTTTTCGACCTTCTTGGCCCATCTCACACGAAACATTGGCACCGTCTCTCCACAGTAATTGAGCTCCCATATCTCCTCGATCCTTCCAAAAAATCTTTCCTTGACATTAGTCTCGTCATCGGCGTATGACAGCATAGTTACTCCTGAGTTTTGATTTTCACTATTTCTGTCCTTTTCCTCGGTGTAGAATCTGTAACCGTTGATGTCGTACCCCTGATAGGTCCTTACGTTATGCGCGGGTCCCTGTGATAAGGTGTATATGAGTTTTTCATCTTCGGTAGAAGGCGTATTTCTCTGTGCTTCAACCAGTTGAGTTTGCTTGAACCAACGCGTGAAGCTGGAGTTGTGCTTTTTGGTTACGTCTCCCATCTTCCTCGGCCGGCCCATATCGATGTAATTCTGCTCGACCATGCTTTTGTGCTCTTGCACGAAAGGTTCGGTCAGTTTTAAGTGTTGTAGCGCGACCCGGTGAGCCCTGTCAAAGTCGTCGCGTCGATTTTCAATGCCGACATGGACTGAGCGGTAGCCCTCGCGGTGACCGACTCCAGCGAGCCTCCCGAGGTGCGTCCTGGGGGGTAGACCAACATGATCCTCGTCGTCCTCGGTGCTTAGATAATTCTGGCAGAAGGAGATGCACTCGTAGGTTAGAAACCCCTTGGCCATGCTTGCGTCTGGACGGGCCCTATTGCGAACGTATCCTTTCATGACACCGTTCTGCCTTTCGAAAGGCATCATGTTGTGGAGGAACGTTGGGCCGAGCTGCTTGATGTCTTCAACGACATGGAGAAGGAGATGGACGCATATATCACAGAATGCAGGCGGGAAGTAAATCTCGAGCTCACATAGTATCACCACGATCTCATCCTGTAGCATCTTGAGCTGCCTCACGCCGATCGACTTCCTGGTGATAACGTCAAAAAAGTTGCATAGGCCAAACAGCGTATCACGGACGTGCTCGTCCATTATGCCTCGGATCGCAACGGGAAGTATCTGCGTCATTAGCACGTGGCAATCGTGAGACTTCATCCCGGTGAACCTCTTCTTCGCTACGTCCAGATATCTGCTTATATTCCCCGAGTAACCGTGAGGAACTTTCACTCCTAGGAGGCACCTGAAAAACTGCTCGAGCTCCTCCGGACTCGTTGTGAAGCAGGCAGCGGGAAGCTGCACCGCGTTCTTCTTAGCCCTTTTACGGAGACGTTGAGTCCCTTCCGTCTGATCATCATCATCATCATCATCATCATCATCGTCGGGGGGCTTGAAGATCTTTCCTGATGCCAAAATGTTTAAGATCGTATCTTGCTTTCGGTCCATCCTTGGACTTTTCTGAGTTGCAAAGAGTGCCAAGCAGACTCTCGGTAACGTTCTTCGTAATGTGCATGACATCGAGGCTGTGGGGCGTGTGGAGGACCTTCCAGTACTCCAAGTCGTGGAAAACAGACCTCGCTTTCCATACACCGAGCAGCGGCTCTGGCTTCGGTCGCTTCTTTCCCGGCGCTGGGCACTCCTTCCAATTTTTCAGAAGATCATCGATTTCTGCGCCGCTCCTCGGGCGTGGGGGTCCATCGGGCTCATCTTTACCATTGAACAGATCACCGCGTTTTCTCCACGGGTGATCCAAGCGAAGCCACCTTCGAGCACCTGGGTAGACGGTTTTCGAGGACCCGGGATCCCTTGGTAGTTGTAGATGCGGGGTATCGTCCATGCACTTCACACAGCCGTTGAATCCGTGGCCCACCTGGGCAGATACATATGCGTAACCAGGATAGTCCGTGACCGTCGTGATCAACGCGGCTCTCATATCGAAATAAGTTCTAGTGTAGGCGTCCCACGTACGGGGTGGCGTCTTCCACAACGTGTCTAACTCCTCTTTCAGCAGCCCGAGATACAAATGCATGTCGACACCTGGTTGTTTCGGCCCCTGAATGAGAATACTCAGGTGTATGTACCTTTGCTTGGTGCACAACCACGGGGGTAGGTTGTAAGGCCATACAAACACAGGCCAGGTGCTATGCGTGCTACTCTGGTTGCCGAACGGATTGAGTCCATCGGTGCTCATACCCAGCCTGATGTTCCTTGCGTCGCCCCCGAACCTAGGGAAGGCGATGTCCAATGTTTGCCACTGTCCAGCGTCTGAAGGGTGTGTCAGCATATAGCCCATCTCCGGATCTTCTTCGGGCTTCTGCCTTTCCTCGTGCCATTGCATGAGCTTTGCTTCCTTAGGGTCCACGAAATACCGCTGCAGACGGGGAGTGATAGGAAAGTACCATACCACCTTTCGAGGTACCTTCTTGTTCCCAACCTTGTACCGTCCGTGGCCACACACCGGACATGTGGTTCTGTCCTTGTACTCGCACCTATAAATCACACAATCATTAATGCAGGCGTGGTATTTTTCGTGCGGTAGGTCAAGGGGACACACGACTTTCTTGGCCTCCTCGGTACTACTTGGCAATGTGTTCCCCTCCGGGAGACGATCGTGCCAGAATTTTAAGCTCTTGCTGAAGCTGGAATCGGTCCACTTGTTCTGCGTCTTCATCTGCAGGTAATCAAGCGTTACATGCAAGCGCGTATCCTGCGGACGACACCCAGGAAAGATCGGAGTCATCCCGTCTTTCTCCATTTGCGACAGCTTGGCTCTCTCTCTAGCTGCAACTCTATCGTTGCTCGTCTCCTGGAGGAGCAGATCTTGAACATGAGAGTCCCGCAAGGCCGAAATTAGCGTGGTCGCGCCGGAATCTTCTTCTTCATCATGATGATGTTCTCCGCCGGCATCTTCTTCTTCATGATGATCTTCTCCGTCGACTTCTTCTTCATGATGATAGTCCCCGTCGGCATGATGATAGTCTTCTTCATGATGATAGTCGTCTCGCTCGACATGGTCTTCATGCGCACCATTTGATGGGGCCGGCCGCGCCTGGTTGTCTTGCATGAAACCGCGCCTCAGCAGGTGCTCCTCCAGTTGTCCGGAATCAGGGTTGATCCAGCGCTCGAGTTTGCATGATCGACACGGACATCTTATCTGGCGCCTATTGTTCCGAATCATGTCCTCCTTCGCGTCTATCTTGTATCTAGAGATTCGAGCGGAACTCATCGAGAGGACCATGCTTGCCTGCAAATGGTATACATAGAACAGGAAATTAGAACCGCACCAAATGCACACACATGCATGGGCCGTACCTCTCCTCAAGGTATTACATGGAGTGGAAAAATTCGGCATGACCTCTCCTCAAAGTAGGACATATGGGTAGTGCAAAACTTGCCGAAACGGAAATGAATCAACATTTCGGCAAACATCCATGCACCACACCGGCACACACACAAGCGCTTCACCTGCAACAAGCATCCATACACACGACGGCCACACAAGATCTACAAGCATATGCATGTCTCCTCCAAGCATATGTATGTCTCCTCCAACTACTCACCTTCTAGATTCGATACCGAGACGAGACCGCGATCGATGACTTCGAGAGGAGGAGAGAGTATGGAGAGCCTTCTCCTCAACTCCAATTAAGTATCAACCAAAGTAAGTGTAATAAATACCCAAGCAAGTGAAAAGTGGAGTCAAAATGGTATGAGAGAGAAGGGGGACGAGCTAGATGGAGGAAGAAGAATGGCTTGTGTAGTGTGGTAGGTGGGAGGTTGCTCACTTTTGTAGATCTGGTTCGCTAATTCTGTGGCGCACCAACCACAGTGCGCCACAGAATAGCTTATTTCTGTGGCGCACCGACCGCAGGCGCCACAGAATAACTTATTTCGTGGCGCACGCAGGCACGTGCGCCACGCGTATACCTTATTTTTGTGGCGCACTGTCGCCGTGCGCCATTAAGAAGTAATCTGTGGCGCACCGAGGTTTGTGCGCCATAGAAATTGTAAAACCAATGATTGGGGTGACAGGGTGTGGGGCCCACCAGTTTTTGTGGCGCACGGTTTGCAGGGTCGCTACAAAATTAAGCTATTTCGTGGCGCACCGAGCTGTGCGCCACAAAATAAGCTTGGCGCACCAAAAACGGTGCGCCACAGAACTAAGCTTCGCCTATAAGGGTTTTCCTACTAGTGTTGGAGGAATTATTGCATCACGCATTTTAGCATATCTAGAACTTCCTCTTGACCCTACTGATATGAAACTAACCCCTATAAGGCTTGATATTGCTACTATGAAGAGTCATCAATTTGTTACAACTGACTCTAGTTTAGATAATATTTTCTATAGAGTGTTGTTTGCTGACGGGGAAGAGAGGGAAGTCCCTTTGCCCCAACCAGATTTGTTCAGTATCGACAGGAAACCATGGTCGCCCTCTAAGGAGGAGGTGGATGAGCAGCTAAAGATACACAACTTCCACCAGCAGCATGACTCCGAGGATGCTGAGCCCTCCTACGACTACACCGTCACGTATCCGGTGCTTCTTCCAGCACATACCCGGAATATGACCCATCTTCGTTGTACTACGGAGGTGCTACTTCATGGGCACCATGGGATTGATCTCCACTTAGGCCAAAAGCCTAAGCTTGGGGGAGGTATACCGGCATCACTCATTCTTTGCATATTATGGTTGCTGGATACTTGTACATACTTGTTTAGTTTCTTTGAGTGGTTTTCTAATGAGAGGAAGATGATATTTGGGGAAGTGCTGCCTGAAAACAGATTCTAGACTGTTACTAAAAAAAATCGTGTGCACAGCCAGAATGTTAGAGCTGCCAATTTTTGTGCATGTTCCCAGGTTGTTATCTAACTTTCATTAGTTGAACACTTTTCGAGCTGAGCAGCAGAAGAATTTCTTACAAATCGATTACTGTACTGCTGTCAAGTTTTGGCAGATTTCTGCCATCTTGCTTTTCCGTGTTTCTTTTAGTTTTCATCTTCTTGTTTTGCTTTGTTTCTTTCCTAAAACACAAAAAGACCAAAAATATTTCTGTTGTTTCTCTTCACCTTTTGTTTATCTTGGTTTCTTGCTTTTATTTTGCTTTATTTGCTATCGTTGGTTTGCTATAAGAAAATCCAAAAGATTTTGCTTTGTTTGCTTGATTCCTTTTGTTCTTGTCTCCAATTCGAAAACACCAAAAATATTTGCTGTTCTTCTTTGGTTTTGTAAAGTTCATCATGAGTTCAATGGTCTTCGGTGGCTGGAGCGTGGTTTTCATTTCCTATTATTCAAGCTACACAAGTGAAAAGACAATAATGACGATCTACGACAATCCGAATGTGGTGAGAGGCTGGTATGAACTCTATTTGTTTTCATTTTTGTACATATACTCATCCATGTGAGCATGCTTAGTTGGTTCATGTGAGGTATATGTCATTTAAGAAAGTCTAGTAGTTCATGATCTCTCATGATTAGCTCCAATTTATTAATATGAGTAGCATGTCATAAGTATTTGCTTGCATTGCTTTATTCATAGATAGGTATGACATTTTGGTATCCTCCTCTGAATAATTTTCTTGAATCAACTTGGCACATGCTCACGCATGCATATGACTGAACAAAATGTCAATTAAGCCTCGATGATTTACTTACCTCAGAGTTCTTGTATCACTTTTATGCCTCCATTAATTTATTTTGTCGCAAGCATGATTATGACAGTTACTGCTTTCTTGATTGTCGCTTCCCAGTCTATTGCTAGCCTTCACTTGTACTGAGGGAACGCTGCTCGTGCTTCCAAACACCCGAAACCAAGTTATTCCAGAGTGTCCACCATAAATACCTATGCATGGCATTTCAAACCATTCCAAGTAAATTCTCATGTGCTACCTTTAAACCTTCAAAATGCTTCTCAATTTGTGTCAATGTTTTATAGCTCATGAGGAAATATGTGGTGTTTATCTTTCAATCTTGTCATTTACTCCTGATAGACTTTCATAATGGACTAGTGGCACATCCGCTATCCAATAATTTTGCAAAAAGAGCGGGCAACGGGGTTCCCAGCCCCAATTAATCAACTTTCATTAATAATTCTCTTCACATGTTTTGCCCTGATTTATCAGTAAGCAACTTAAATTGCAAATAGACACTCCTCCATGGTATGTGATTGATGGAAGGCACCCGAGGATTTGGTTAGCCATGGCTTGTGTAAGCAAAGGTTGGGGGAGTGTCATCCATAATGAAACTAAAGTACGTGTGTAAACAAAAGAGAAGAGGGATGATTTACCTTGCTGGTAGAAATACCCTTCATGGGAGCCGCTCTTGAAAGTCTGGTTGACGAGGTAGTTAGAGTACCCACTATCATTCGTTGACAACAACAAAACACTTCTCAAAATAATTTTACTCCTGTTTTACAAATGAAAAGCTCTAGCACATGTTAATCCCTGCTTCCCTCTGCGAAGGGCAATTCTTTATTTTACGTTGAGTCTCCATCCTTTCTTTGAGCACTTTCTTGAGAGCACAACTGTCATTCTTAGTATAATATGCTTGTCCCAAAATGTGATTAATTGTGGTATAACTTTGATGCTTTAATCTTTGATAATCTATATTGCCAGTCTTCTCATGAACCTCAAAGGTGCCCAAGCATTTATGTTTTGCTGTACAATTATGGGCAAGCGAGATACCACTTTATCATATCATTCTATGAACATTGAAATCCTACTGATAGACATGATTCATGATGCTCCTTATTAATTTGTTGGTACCTTTTCCATGATTGACATAGCTATTAGATGATTTTATTTGCATGTATCTTATTATGAACTGCTTAAGTACTTGCCATATCATGAGAATATTTACATCATATGAACAAATGTGTTCGTGAAAGTTCTTTTATCGCACTCAGTTGTCAACTGAATTGCTTGAGGACAAGCAATAAGCTAAGCTTGGGGGAGTTGATACGTCCAAAACGTATCTACTTTCCCGAACACTTTTGCTATTGTTTTGTCTCTAATTTGTGTATTTTGGATACAACTAACATGGACTAACGTTGTTTTCAAACAGAATCTCGGTGTCTCGTTTTTGTGAAATCCAACTTTCAGAAAATCCTCGGAATTTATGCGAAAGGTCCTATTTTCCAGAATATTGAGCGAAGGGCAAGCCAGGTGGCCCGAGGCCCCACACACTAGGCGCGCGCCTGTGATGGGGCGCGCGGCTAGTGTGTGCGGCTCGGCTGGCCCGACGCCCTCCTTTGGACTACTTATTGCCTTCGACCTAAAAACGCACGGGGTTAGAAGAAATCGCCAGAAGACATCCAGTACGCCGCCACCATCGCGAAACTCCGTCTCGGTACCAGAAACTCCGTTATGCTTAATGTCCGTAATTGGTACTTTTATGATATTGTTGCAACTTGTTATGCTTAATGCTTGTCACTAGGGCCCGAGTGCCATGATCTCAGATCTGAACATGTTATCAATTCATTATGATATTCATTGCTTTATGATCTTACCTACAAGTTGTATACACGTATTGCTGTCCGAACCCGAGGCCCCAAAGTGACAGAAATTGGGACAACCGAAGGGGAGGCGGTGATATGAGTATCACATGTGTTCACGGAGTGTTAATGCTTTGCTCCGGTGCTCTATTAAAAGGAGTGCCTTAATTTCCAGTAGATTCCCTAGAGGCTGCCACCGGCTGGTAGGACAAAAGATGTTGTGCAAGTTTCTCATTGCAAGCACGTACGACTATATATGGAACACATGCCTATTGATTGATTAGTACATGTATACCGTTTTATTATTATCTGCAAATGCCCTGCTTTGATTGATACATGAGTTTCTCTCATCCAGCTACAACCATCCTTCATTTGCTTCAGTTTCAACCCTGCTTTAATAATATAATCACCCCTTGTCTTTGTTACTCGCCGATTTTCTTTCACATAATGTGTTGTATTGGTAAAATAGTGCGACATGTATTGTATGTCTTTAACTCTTCATCTTCAACTCTTCTCCCCCGGAATAAAAATGGGTCCCCCGTGGCTCGCTGCGATGCGTGGTGGTTGCCCCATGCTGGTGGAAGGCTGGGCACGACATGTGATGTAGAGAGCAGACACCGGGTGTTATTGTCCGATGGAGGCACCCCTCTGTGGTTGCCATGGCCTCGTTCCAGGGAGGAAGACGATCATGATGAGGCATGAGGTGATCATGTGATATGGAGAGAGAGAGAGGAAGTACATGTACCGTGTATGTTGTATGTTGATGAGTTGGCACAATATATAGGGAGAAAAACCGGTTCAAAACTTATCAAAAAGGGTAGAAGGTTCAATTCCGAACGGTTTATAGAATTCAGGGTTGAAGATTGAACCGAAGTAAAGTTAAGGGTTGTAATCTAAACGGGTTCCTAGTCCTTCATGTACTTTCTGCCAGAATCTGGAGGTGAATTGGGATCCTCTATCTGACACAATTGACTTGGGGGTTCCGTGCAGGTTGACTATTCTGGAGATATATAACTCTGCTAGCTTAGGGCCTTGATAGGTGGTCTTGACGGGGATGAAATGGGTGACTTTGGTTAATCTATCAACCACTACCCAAATAGAATCATTTCCTCTACTTGATTTGGGCAATCCGGTGATGAAGTCCATTCCTACCGAGTCCCACTTCCATTCAGGAATCTGCAATGGCTGTAGTAATCCTGTGGGTCGCTGATGCTCGGCCTTGACTCTCTGACAGATATCACACTTGGCGATGTAACTTCCAATTTCTCTCTTCATTCCATGCCACCAAAATTGTTCCTTCAATTCTTGGTACATCTTGGTTCCTCCGGGATGGATGGAGTAAAGGGTGTCATGGGCTTCCTTCAGGATGACTTGTTTCAACTCCGAATCTGACGGCACGCATAGGCGTCCGTTGTACCAAAGAACTCCTTCTTCATCTTCGGTAAATCCCGGCGCCTTTCCTGCAGCTATTTGGCTTTTGATTCCGTCAATGCTACCATTTCCTTTCTGGGCTTCCTTGATCTGACTCATCAAAGTGGGATGGAGCTCAATGCTTGCTAGGAATCCTTCACTAACTAACTCCAATCTAAACTGCTCAAATTCTTGATGCAAACTAGGTTGCTCTTTGGTGATCATGGAGTTAAACTGAATCGACTGTCTACTTAGGGCATCCACTACCACATTGGCCTTGCCGGGTGGTAGTGAATTTCCATATCGTAATCCTTGATCAACTCAATCCATCTTCTCTGCCTCATATTCAGCTCCTTCTGAGTGAAAATATACTTCAGGATCTTGTGATCCGAATAGATCTCGCATCGATTACCCATGAGGTAATGGCGCCACACTTTCAAGGCTAAGACTACTGCTGCTAGCTCTAAGTCATGGGTTGGATAGTTCTGCTCATGTTGCTTCAGTTGCCTTGACAGGTATGATATCACCTTGCCTTCTTGCATCAACACACATCTAATACCAATCTTAGATGCATCACAATAGACGTCAAAGGGCTTGGTGATGTCCGACATTATCAATATTGGGGCTAAGGTCAATCTTCTCTTGAGCTGCTGGAAACTTTCTTCACATTTATCCGTCCATTCAAACTTCTTATCCTTCTTCAACAATTGAGTCATTGGTCTTGCTATGCTGGAGAATCCTTCCACAAACCCACGGTAATATCCCGCTAGTCCAGAAAAGTGCGGACTTCAGTCTGAGTGGTTGGGGCTTTCCATTCTTCAACGGTCTTGATTTTGGAGGGGTCAACGGTGATTCCTCATGCAGACAAGATATGTCCCAGGAATCCTACTTCCTTTAACCAAAACTCACATTTGTTGAACTTGGCATACAACTGATGCTCCCGAAGGGTATCTAGGACAACTTCCAAGTGTTGCTCATGTTCTTCTTCTGATTTGGAGTAGATTAGGATGTCTTCGATGAAGACAACGACAAACTTATCCAAAAAGTTAATAAAGATCTTATTCATGAGATTCATGAAGTAAGCGGGGGCATTGGTTAATCCAAATGACATGAAATTGTAGTCATACAACCCATATCTTGTGGTAAAGGAAGTTTTGGGGATATCGGTGGCACGAATCTTCAGTTGATGGTAACCAGTCCTAAGATCAATCTTAGAGAACACTTTGGCACCGGTCAGCTGGTCAAACAGGTCTTCTATCTTTGGCAAGGGATACTTGTTCTTGATGGTGACATCGTTAACGGTAATCCATACATAAACGAGTGGCACCATCCTTCTTATCCACAAACAAAACTGGTGATCTCCAAGGCGACGCACCGGTCGAATCGACCTTTGTAGCATATCATCCAGCTTGTTTCTTCAATTCCACTAACTCCGGGTTCATCCTATAGGCCTCTGGGCTATGGGTCTGTTCGGGATTAACACAATGATAAACCTCGATATCCCGATCCGGGGCATACCGGTAGATCATCGGAAACACATCGGTATCGGCAGACAACCCTAATTTGATCCAAGGTTGGTTTGACTAAACTCTGGTTGCAGGTGAACTTTCTGGCAGCCTTTCGACACGTGTTCTACTAACACTCCGGTGCTACTAGTCATGGTGATGGCCTTCTTGGCACAATCAATCAATCCATGATGTTTTGACATCCAGTCCATACCCAGTACTACTTCCAAACCTTTTGTTCCTAGAACAATCAAATTTGCATAAAAATCTATTTCATGTATTCTGATAGGCACATATTTGCAAATTTTTCTAGCTTTAGTTGTTGAACCAGGTATTTGAACTATCATGACATGCTTCAAACTGATGGGTTGAATCTTACTATTGCATGCAAAATCTTCAGTAACAAATGAATGCAATGCTCTAGAATCAAACAACATTCTTGCAGATATTGAGTTAACAGAGAACATGCCCAGCACGACATCCGGTGCTTCCTGGGCTTCTTCAACACTCATGTGAAAGTGGCGGCCGCTGCGGTTGTTCGGGTTGTTCGGGTTGTTCGGGGTAAACTTTCTACCGGTTGAGATACGGCGTTGCTGCTGAGCAGGGGCGGAGGTATTGGGGGTGGCCTTGGCAAGCTTCTTGGGGCACTCATTGGAATAGTGTCCCACAACTCCGCATTCATAACAAGTCACTCTTGACTTGGCCTTGGGGGTGATGTGCAATTGAGATAAATGTTGAGACAAATAGTAGAAATTCACGTATTCGTGCTAAGTATCACGACCTAAACCTATCTTATGTGGTGTTATATACTACACATCTGAGCCTGATGTTTAGGGATGTCTTACCCAACTATTTTATTCAGGCATATCAGGATGTGTATTGTGAACACAAAGCTGAATATTCTTGGATTTTATTGGACTTTCATTGATTGACTAGATCCATACATGAAGTTTGACTTTGATATGCAAATGCATGTTGCAATATCAAGCTCTTACTTGATGTTATAGGTCTAGAGGGTAAAGGTATTCATGTGAGGAAGTGACGAATTCTGAAGATTTTGAAGACAAGATGAAGGTTCACTTAAAGAAGGAAGTCAAATTGTGGAAAGCAACCACAATACTTGAAGGAAGGAACAATTGAAACTCATTTTTATCCTCAATTGAGGAGTACTTCAACATGAAGTACCATGAAAGTGAGAAAAATAGTGAATATGGAGCAGTAGAAGTAGAGCCGTATTCATTATAGAAGAAGGGAATGCAAGTGAAGTCACTTACAATACTATTTTCATAGTGTCAACAAGTGGTTATCTTGCAAAACAAACCCTAGAAGAAGGAAAATAGACAAGTGAAGTCGCAGCTGGTATCATAAGACCGCAGCTGATATAGGATAATCATAAAGAGAAAGAATGTAAAGTGAGGTATATCTTAACTAAAATTATGTAAGTAGCCATAGCTGGTAGGTAGATATTGACAACCACAACATAGCCACAGCTGGTATCCAATAAGCTACATCTAGTACTAGGTAGTCTGCAGCTGGTACCAGATAGCCACAGCCTGAACATTTCTTTACCTAAAAGAAAGGGGGATTCCGCAACTAGTATTTCACAGCTGGTATCTCGTAGCTGGTAATTTTTTTTAATTGGAGGATTCATAATGGATACCACAACTGAGTGGATACACCACAAAGAATTCTTCGTGAGACTCTAGAAAAGTACAAACTACAAGTTAGACCAACACTAATCTTCTAACCTTGGAGTTTAATGATTAGAAGAAAGGAAGTTTGAAGATCATTAGTAAAATCCAAGGGGGAGAGGAAGGTTGAAGGAGAAGTATTAAAATATGATTTGGAGTATGATAGACGGAGAAAAAGGTCTGAACTGAGAGGAAGTCCGATCTTATTTTTATAAGGTTGTTGGGAAGTACCCATATAAAAGTACTCTCAGGAGATTGTCAGACCAGAAGCCGAGGTTTATATATTGAAGAAGTAAGGGTTAGACCTTAACTTGAGTGGGTAATTACTAATTACTCAGAAGTAAAAGAGCTCAAGTAAGTCTAAGCTAATGAAGTTGGAGGAAGTAGATGTCGGAGGACAATCAAAGCCTAAGAAGACAAAAGATTGAAGGAGTTTGACCATACCAACACTAATGATTATTAGAAAGATTCCTTTCATGGAACCTAAAGAAACCAAAAGGAAGATAACTAGTAAAACTAGAAGCCATGATTGGATGGACTAAATGAGTCTAATCCATTCGTAGGACTAAACAACCAGGACCATGCCTATCGTAATACCTTACCAAGTACCATTACTTTCGTTATGGTAGTAAGGGAAAACAATACCCTACCTTAAATAAATCTTTTAAAATTAAGGTTTGAGTATCGCAGCTGGTAAATCGTAGTGCCATATTACACCGCAGCTGGATTACCGCAGCTGGTAGAACCAAGCTTTGAGTACCCAAATAGGAAGATGTCACCACAACCATTAGGAAAGTCCATTAACACAATAAGATGTCTTAATCCAAGAATTTTTGGATAGTAAGCCTATAAGCTTAGAGTGTTGGAAGAAATCATAGAATTGAAGAAAGTATCAGTGCCAGACATCAGAAGACTGCAGGAAGGATCTGGACAAGGTATATATTCAATTATATCTAATGAGATCACTAGGGAGTTTGAAAGGATGGTGATCTGTTCAAGACATTTCAACATTCAAACATGAGAGCGTTCGAACTTCGACGGTTCAGTTTTGGAGAGGTGTAATATCCCGGGTTTAGAGGCAACAAAATGAGAGAACACCAAAGTGTGCATTGCATTCATGCATCTGGGGGATTTTCGCGCTTTCAAATAAAACTTACCACAGTCAATGAAGTTTCACTTGACTTGCTGGAATTGAAGTAGATCATCAAGTCAAGCGCTATAAACTTCACTGTGATCTTTGCTAAACCTTGTTTTGGGTAGAGATGATTTGATCTATGGATTAGATCAAATGGAATTAGATTTACAACAACACATTCTTTAAGAATCAAACTCTAACTTATTAACACTTGAAAGTTAGCAATTACCTTTGTGTGTAATTTAATTCACTTATAAATAAGGTAAACCACAGGGTCTAAAGTGCATAAAAGCCACACATTCTTATTTAAATCATAACTTATTAAGTATATGGAATATCATAAAAATAAATCCATTTACATTACGAATTATAGTTCAAACTATTTGAATAAAACTAACTCTGAGTATTTTGAAACTCATATGATCATGCCTTGGTGAATTCAAACACCAACTATCCAAACTTGAGAAATAACCCTCAACATTAACTTTTTACCAATATTATAATGTAAATCCAATCAAGTATGATATGATGACTCATCCACAATAATAAAACCATCCACATGATATTTAATAGCAAATGCCACTTGGCTATCCAAAAATAAATCATATGAGAGGATAATCTTTATGCCATGTGGGATGAAAATATCTACATGACTTGCTTTCCAAGCTATGCCACCTCATGCTCAAAGGATTGCTATGAATGAGGGCATGACAACCAAGCACCTTACTCATCAAACCAACATAAGAGTCACCACCTATGTGTCATGATATTAGAGCTTGCCCAAGCCTATAAATAGAGCCACACCCTTCATCCATTTGCTCATCAAGTACCATGATACATGGGAACAAACACATAGAGCCATTCCATGTATTAGCTAGGATCAAGATGAAGAATCTAGGAGGTGGAGGCATACCACAAGATGCAGGTTTATCAGATTTCCTGAAGAACAAGCTACATAAGATTGCAAGGTAGAATCCCTAGGCAAACCATATATTTAGAGGATCATATCATCATCTCTTAAGTAGGACATTAGGATATTCCAAGATATTGAGAAGTGAGAGAGGTTATAGATGCTAACCATATCCATGTCTATCCTAGAGAATATTAGAGTAGTATTAAATTCTACTTGTTCAAACCAACCTTTAATCTTGGAGGTGAGAGCCATGTCCCATTAGTAAAACATAACCAAAGCTTATGCCATATCCTAATTCTAGTTGTGTATCATATTGGTGGTCACAACTTAAACCCTAAACTACATGTGAATTCCAACCCATGGATTACTTTGGATTATAATTATAACCCTGCCATGCCTCATGCCTATTTAGACTTCAAATAAGTGAAGCATCCCCAAAACTATAAACCTTTCACCTAGGAATCTGTTCACATAAAATATTAAACCCTACTTTTCCATCCTAGTAGACCAAATGAAGTAGTGTTCTATAAATTAAACCATCATTAGCAAATGCATTGCTAATTATAAACATAGGATATATCTTAAATAGTTTAAGCTAAAGTTTACTAAAACCAGAGTAGTGATTATAGAACTTTCTTAACCATCTTCTTAAAACCTTAGGAATAGTTCTCCACATAAAATCATGATCCAATCCATCCTTATTACCATTTACTTTAAATACTAGCCATAATAAAATGCATGAAAACAACCAATATTGTTTAGCACACTAGTTTGACCTAATAATGTTTTCACCATTCACATGATCTAAATTTCAAATCATTTAGGCAGATTTTGTTCCTAAATAAAAAGGAATAGAGATAAACATTTAAACCATATCCATTTTCAAATTAAAATGCACTTCACAAGAACACCAAGTTAATGATCTATTAAATAGTTGTTTAAATAAAAAAACTATGTAGTGAGTATTATCATGAAGTGATATTGATATTTAAGTATTTTAGAACCTGCAAAACAAACTAGAAATCAATTTGAATTCAAAAAGCAAATTCAAAATAGAAAATAAAACAGATATAGAAAAGAGAGAGAGTAGGGCTTACCTGTCCACCGAAGCAGGCCTCAGCAGCCCAGTAACAGCCCAGGAGCTAGCCCAGAACAAGCCCAGCCCGAACCAAATACCGTTTCGGAGTCTTTAAAAATCGTGCGAGGAGAAAAGCTTCGTCCTTCTTCTTCTCCGGGGACGACAGCACGACCATGCCAGTCGGCGACGCCCTCGTCGATGATAAGCATGGATCCGGACGCCAACAAGACGCTCAAGACTTGCACTAATCGATTCGCGTCCGAGCATATCCAGAAGAGAAAGATCTGCGCCCAGAAGAACTCTCCAGACACCGCCACCTCCCGACCGTCGTCGTCGCCGTGTCGTAGCCACAGTGCTTCCCCCGGCATATAAAACCTCGAGGAGAAGCTCCGTGAAGCCTCTGTTCATCGTAGCCCATCCTTATCCCCTCTTGTTTCCTCTTTCATTCACATTCTGCAAGCTTCTGCCGCCGGCAACCATCATGCCGCCGATGAATGAGAGCATCCCCGTGACCATGCAGTAACTCGTTGGATGCGCCTGATGCCGTAGATCCTTCTGCGGAAGGAATCGAGTAGGGGAGCTCAGAGCGATGCCAATTTGGGATTTTCCCCTTGCAGCAGATCGCCGGGATTCGCGACGGTGAGCTCGTCTCCGACCACCAACGTCCCCGTCGAGCACATCATCATCCTCAGGGTGAGCATACGCACCTCTGGAGCCTTTTATTTTGCTCTAGCATCCATCCTAGAGTCGGATTCGATTTCTCGCCGGAGTAAACCGCCGCGGGACATGTTTTCCGACATGGTTCCGACGACCAATAGCTCATTCCACCACCACCATCGTGTTCCTTGTCTTCTTCTCGTTCGATTGGTACCAACCACGCATCCAGGGGTACCTTGTAGCGGCGGCGCCGTCCTCAGCAGACCGCCGGCGGTTGAACACCGGTGAGGTCAAACACGTGGTCAAGGTTGACCGGTCCTTGCCGCGTGGCTGCTGAGGTGGACACGCAGGACCCACCTGTCTGTCTCTGTGTGTGTAATCGAATCGGTATGTTTAGTATTTAGGTTTAATTTCAAATTCCAGTAAATTGCTGAGACTTTGCAAAATTATATAAAATCCATTTCAACTCAGAAAAATATAAATAATATATCAAAATGCTCACAAAAATAAAATCTATTCAAATAAAATATAAAACAAAAATGTGTGTCAAAATAAAAAATTCACTTATTTTAACTTTATTAATTATGCCTTTCCATTTGTTCTAAATACAATTTGAATTCAACAAATAGTTAAATATCAAAAAAATTAAATTTTAACTATTCAGTAACTAATTAAAATGCTAAGATTAATTTTCTTTATCATATTTGCATTAACTTAATTATTAGTGTTAATTCATAAACCCTAATTTGCATATTACTATTTTATTTCTTTAAATAGTAAGACCTCAAGAAAATATTATAAGCCAATATTATTTAAGTAAATCAAAACTTATTTACTTAAACATCTTTAGTTAACAAGTTAATTATTTTAAACCCTAATAACAATTATTAAACCCTGATTCTTAATTAAACCAACATAGGAGTACTCTAATTATTAAATCTTGTGAAGATTAATAAAATATCAAACCATCACTAATTTTGATTCAAAGTAATTAGTAACTACAACTCTATTAGCAATTATCATTTTAGGAGTTATACCATAATTTAGAAACTCTAGCTTCAATTTAAGTAAGACCTTGATCCCATTATTTCATGTGATCATTCCAACTTAGAACCAACTCTAAAACCCTAGATGTGTGTCACATATGATCATGAGAGATTTACATGACATATAGAACCCTAATTATCAACAATTGAATACATGCTTAGAATCCACTAGCATAAAACCAAGTCACATGAGATTATCATTTCATGTTCCTATTCTTAATTAAAACCTATATGATCCACTAGTGTCACTTAGGCATAAACCCTAGCTTGTTACCACATGTTAACACCATTGATCATCAATCTTATATACCATACCATTAAGATCAACCTCAATCATTATACCCTAGTAGAACCATAATGATAAACCCTAGTATCAACTTTGTGTAGTAAATCACATCACATGTTCCTATCCAACTAAACCTTACTTAGGAAATGATAAACCACTTAGCTTAGAAACTATTAGAGATTATTTGGTAAAGCAAATATGAAGTCATAGTAAACCCTAACTCATAGCAACACCTTGATAACCATCCTTTGATATGATGCTTAGGAGAAACCATAGTAATAAACCTACTAATACTTGCTACATGTAGATCACTTCTACTTAAGCACCAACTAGCCCTATTAGTAAACCCTAATAGCACTTAGCTCCTATGTATAGTAGTTCATATTCTTATTTTAACCTGTTCTTCAAAAGTTATTCTTTTGAAGTACAAATGCCAATCAAACCATAGAAGCCATAGTTCTTATTTGAAATACTTCTTATTTCTTAAACAACATGTTCTTCAAAAGTTATTCTTTTGAAGTATAGTATAAGTAATCATCAACCATGTTCTGTAGAACTTAAAACTGACAACTGTTCTTTATATATTATTCCATCACTATTCTTTATGTATATGATTGTTATGATGTCTTATATCACTTGATTCTGATGCTAATATAACCAAACCCTAATAAGAACCTTGTTTGAGAACCATTCTAAAAGTGCAACCAACCCTAAAGAAATCTTTACAACTCATACATCCTAAATCATCGAGATTAGGTTACACCCGGGACGATTGCATCTCATATTATGCATTATAGCATCTTTGCCAGTTCTTTAAACATTGTCCTTACCGGACGATGATGGTATTTCAGCATTTGGAGTTATCACGTATCGAAGCTTTTGCCTGCATAATCTTGCAGTCAAGAAAGGCAAGTTCATCTCTTGCTCATGTCATTTGATTATTTGTATCAAACTATATGCAAAGTACTATACTTATCACTCATGCATTGAAAAGCAAAGTATTATTTTACAATTATGAATATGACTATGTGGTGGGCAATGGAACCATGCTATGTGTTGATATGGTGGAGGTTCCATTGCATGGGTTATATCACCCTAGGATTAATTACCAATGCCGTCCAGTGATTCTAGCGCCGTACATATCGCGTTATCCATAAGATCTATAATGGCTCTGGGGAAGTCAGTGTATCTTTTCCCTTCTGCACGCCAACGGATTGGTAGAGCCGCGGGGTCTTGGAGGCACTGCCGCAATAGGTTGGGAAATCCTTTTAAATCCCCATCCATTAGTGATGATAAGCTCTACGATCTATGAGGGATTGTCCGGAGTACACCATGAGTAAAGCCGTATTATCGGGGGAAGTCTACTGGAGGTGTACGGTTGGACAAAAGGGGTTGCGGGGTCGCGGAGAAGGCAGTGATTGGCTTGGATCTTATACTGGGCCTCACACCAAGGAAGTGTGGACGGGGACATACTCTCGGCCGGCAACAAAGTTAAGATCTCTTGTGGGGTAAAGTAACGCACCTCTGCAGAGGGTATCAAGAATTGTGACTGTCACTCCCTGTTCCGGGAAGGAACTGCTGCAGAAAGGAACTCCATGAAGTTCTAGTCAACCTGTGAAGACTGGCATAGTTTTCAGAATAAAATAAACCTTTTGAAGAAATGTTTATAAAAACTTGCATTGGCCTATGACTTTCTGGTCTATGGTTGTAGCTAGTGCATGATACACCTATTTCCTAATATGAACTTGCTGAGTACGCTCGTACTCATTCTATCCCATTTGAACCCCTTCTTAGATAAAGGCACCGAAGGAGAAACTACCGTGGAACTCGAAGACAAAGGAGTCAACTGCAACAATATGAAGAATCCAATCAAAGAAGTCAATGGAGTCAACTTCTACATCAGCTATTATGGAAACCTAGACTAGTAATAGAAGGGAACCTTTCCCTAATCCTAGCACCTAAGTAGCTAGAATTCTATAGCAAGCCAAGTAGCTCTTAAACTTGAGTTAGCAATAAGATAGACTACGAGTCGTTCTTCTGGAGCTTTATTTGAAGTTTTACCTCACTGTAAAGTAGGAGGTTGTGTTGATCTTATGTAAACAGCTCGTGTGTACTTCTATAGACATACCTTGGACTCGCATATGTTTCTGTTGTACCACTCCGAGAGATGTAATATGAGTGGAACGGTGTTTCACTTGTGTTATGTCAACGACTTGTGTACTACACCATGCAGTGGTACGCTGGGTCACCACAGCTGGTATCAGAGCAAATGCTTTGACCCTAAGATTAAAACCCTTTAAAGGAGACCTATAGGTTTGGTAGTGTCTATAGGAAGTGTATTAGTTAAGTCAACTATGATAAACCAACTATTCTTTTGCCTTGAGATGGGTATTCACTTGAGAATAATCCTGACACACTTGAGTCAATTTTTCTTATCTATTTTCTTAAGTAAAGTTAATTAGTTATCTTGCTTCATTCAAAATAATTAGAACACCATTGGAGCTTAAGATAATGGGTGGTAGTAGACCACAGTTGGTATACAACACATGGTAGTCCAAAGATAGGATACAACCATAAGGAAGATATCCTATTGGAAGATGTATACCAAGTCATGTTATGGTTAAGTAAGAGTCATTTAAAATGTCAAATGACTGATGCTAAGTAAGGGAGATAAGTTATATAAGGTAGTATATGTCTATGATGAGTCAATCATAGGAGGTAAGGAAGAGTGATAGGAGTTATACAAGTTTACTTTTCATGGTAAAGTTGGTAATCATATATGACTCACTTGAGAATCATGATGTGATGAAGTAGAACATCCTAAGTAAGTTAACAGAAGTCTGATAAGGAGTAGGATTTAAGGAATAGTTCGAAAGCTTAGGCCTTAAAATCCTAATAATTGTACCAAGTATGTTAGAACCATAGTCCTTAATTTAAAGAAGGCTTACTTAGAGCATATCACACAGAGAAATCCTAGAGTTATAGTTGGTATATTCTAAACAATCATGTGCTTAGAGTAGACATGTTAGAACTAATTGTATTATAGGAAGTAGTCCTCAATAGCACATATATATGGTATACTATTTTGTTAGTACTTCCAAAGAAAACTAGGTTAACTTCAACTATCCCAGGCCATTTTGTTTCAAGTTGTCTCATTGCAAATGTGCAATTGAGATAAATGTTGAGACAAATAGTAGAAATTCACGTATTCGTGCTAAGTATCACGACCTAAACCTATCTTATGTGGTGTTATATACTACACATCTGAGATGTTTAGGGATGTCTTACCCAACTATTTTATTCAGGCATATCAGGATGTGTATTGTGAACACAAAGCTGAATCTTCTTGGATTTTATTGGACTTTCATTGATTGACTAGATCCATACATGAAGTTTGACTTTGATGCAAATGCATGTTGCAATATCAAGCTCTTACTTGATGTTATAGGTCTAGAGGGTAAAGGTATTCATGTGAGGAAGTGACGAATTCTGAAGATTTTGAAGACAAGATGAAGGTTCACTTAAAGAAGGAAGTCAAATTGTGGAAAGCAACCACAATACTTGAAGGAAGGAACAATTGAAACTCATTTTTATCCTCAATTGAGGAGTACTTCAACATGAAGTACCATGAAAGTGAGAAAAATAGTGAATATGGAGCAGTAGAAGTAGAGCCGTATTCATTATAGAAGAAGGGAATGCAAGTGAAGTCACTTACAATACTATTTTCATAGTGTCAACAAGTGGTTATCTTGCAAAACAAACCCTAGAAGAAGGAAAATAGACAAGTGAAGTCGCAGCTGGTATCATAAGACCGCAGCTGATATAGGATAATCATAAAGAGAAATAATGTAAAGTGAGCTATATCTTAACTAAAATTATGTAAGTAGCCACAACTGGTAGGTAGATATTGACAACCACAACATAGCCACAGCTGGTATCCAATAAGCTACATCTAGTACTAGGTAGTCTGCAGCTGGTACCAGATAGCCACAGCCTGAACATTTCTTTACCTAAAAGAAAGGGGGATTCCGCAGCTAGTATTTCACAGCTGGTATCTCGTAGCTGGTATTTTTTTTTTAATTGGAGGATTCATAATGGATACCACAACTGAGAGGATACACCACAAAGAATTCTTCGTGAGACTCTAGAAAAGTACAAACTACAAGTTAGACCAACACTAATCTTCTAACCTTGGAGTTTAATGATTAGAAGAAAGGAAGTTTGAAGATCATTAGTAAAATCCAAGGGGGAGAGGAAGGTTGAAGGAGAAGTATTAAAATATGATTTGGAGTATGATAGACGGAGAAAAAGGTCTGAACTGAGAGGAAGTCCGATCTTATTTTTATAAGGTTGTTGGGAAGTACCCATATAAAAGTACTCTCAGGAGATTGTCAGACCAGAAGCCGAGGTTTATATCTCGAAGAAGTAAGGGTTAGACCTTAACTTGAGTGGGTAATTACTAATTACTCAGAAGTAAAAGAGCTCAAGTAAGTCTAAGCTAATGAAGTTGGAGGAAGTAGATGTCGGAGGACAATCAAAGCCTAAGAAGACAAAAGATTGAAGGAGTTTGACCATACCAACACTAATGATTATTAGAAAGATTCCTTTCATGGAACCTAAAGAAACCAAAAGGAAGATTACTAGTAAAACTAGAAGCCATGATTGGATGGACTAAATGAGTCTAATCCATTCGTAGGACTAAACAACCAGGACCATGCCTATCGTAATACCTTACCAAGTACCATTACTTTCGTTATGGTAGTAAGGGAAAACAATACCCTACCTTAAATAAATCTTTTAAAATTAAGGTTTGAGTATCGCAGCTGGTAAATCGTAGTGCCATATTACACCGCAGCTGGATTACCGCAGCTGGTAGAACCAAGCTTTGAGTACCCAAATAGGAAGATGTCACCACAACCATTAGGAAAGTCCATTAACACAATAAGATGTCTTAATCCAAGAATTTTTGGATAGTAAGCCTATAAGCTTAGAGTGTTGGAAGAAATCATAGAATTGAAGAAAGTATCAGTGCCAGACATCAGAAGACTGCAGGAAGGATCTGGACAAGGTATATATTCAATTATATCTAATGAGATCACTAGGGAGTTTGAAAGGATGGTGATCTGTTCAAGACATTTCAACATTCCGAAACATGAGAGCGTTCGAACTTCGGGACGAAGTTCAGTTTTAGAGGCAACAAAATGAGAGAACACCAAAGTGTGCATTGCATTCATGCATAGAAAATCTGGGGGATTTTCGCGCTTTCAAATAAAACTTACCACAGTCAATGAAGTTTCACTTGACTTGCTGGAATTGAAGTAGATCATCAAGTCAAGCGCTATAAACTTCACTGTGATCTTTGCTAAACCTTGTTTTGGGTAGAGATGATTTGATCTATGGATTAGATCAAATGGAATTAGATTTACAACAACACATTCTTTAAGAATCAAACTCTAACTTATTAACACTTGAAAGTTAGCAATTACCTTTGTGTGTAATTTAATTCACTTATAAATAAGGTAAACCACAGGGTCTAAAGTGCATAAAAGCCACACATTCTTATTTAAATCATAAATTATTAAGTATATGGAATATCATAAAACTAAATCCATTTACATTACGAATTATAGTTCAAACTATTTGAATAAAACTAACTCTGAGTATTTTGAAACTCATATGATCATGCCTTGGTGAATTCAAACACCAACTATCCAAACTTGAGAAATAACCCTCAACATTAACTTTTTACCAATATTATAATGTAAATCTAATCAAGTATGATATGATGACTCATCCACAATAATAAAACCATCCACATGATATTTAATAGCAAATGCCACTTGGCTATCCAAAAATAAATCATATGAGAGGATAATCTTTATGCCATGTGGGATGAAAATATCTACATGACTTGCTTTCCAAGCTATGCCACCTCATGCTCAAAGGATTGCTATGAATGAGGGCATGACAACCAAGCACCTTACTCATCAAACCAACATAAGAGTCACCACCTATGTGTCATGATATTAGAGCTTGCCCAAGCCTATAAATAGAGCCACACCCTTCATCCATTTGCTCATCAAGTACCATGATACATGGGAACAAACACATAGAGCCATTCCATGTATTAGCTAGGATCAAGATGAAGAATCTAGGAGGTGGAGGCATACCACAAGATGCAGGTTTATCAGATTTCCTGAAGAACAAGCTACTGAAGATTGCAAGGTAGAATCCCTAGGCAAACCATATATTTAGAGGATCATATCATCATCTCTTAAGTAGGACATTAGGATATTCCAAGATATTGAGAAGTGAGAGAGGTTATAGATGCTAACCATATCCATGTCTATCCTAGAGAATATTAGAGTAGTATTAAATTCTACTTGTTCAAACCAACCTTTAATCTTGGAGGTGAGAGCCATGTCCCATTAGTAAAACATAACCAAAGCTTATGCCATATCCTAATTCTAGTTGTGTATCATATTGGTGGTCACAACTTAAACCCTAAACTACATGTGAATTCCAACCCATGGATTACTTTGGATTATAATTATAACCCTGCCATGCCTCATGCCTATTTAGACTTCAAATAAGTGAAGCATCCCCAAAACTATAAACCTTTCACCTAGGAATATGTTCACATAAAATATTAAACCCTACTTTTCCATCCTAGTAGACCAAATGAAGTAGTGTTCTATAAATTAAACCATCATTAGAAAATGCATTGCTAATTATAAACATAGGATATATCTTAAATAGTTTAAGCTAAAGTTTACTAAAACCAGAGTAGTGATTATAGAACTTTCTTAACCATCTTCTTAAAACCTTAGGAATAGTTCTCCACATAAAATCATGATCCAATCCATCCTTATTACCATTTACTTTAAATACTAGCCATAATAAAATGCATGAAAACAACCAATATTGTTTAGCACACTAGTTTGACCTAATAATGTTTTCACCATTCACATGATCTAAATTTCAAATCATTTAGGCAGATTTTGTTCCTAAATAAAAAGGAATAGAGATAAACATTTAAACCATATCCATTTTCAAATTAAAATGCACTTCACAAGAACACCAAGTTAATGATCTATTAAATAGTTGTTTAAATAAAAAAACTATGTAGTGAGTATTATCATGAAGTGATATTGATATTTAAGTATTTTAGAACCTGCAAAACAAACTAGAAATCAATTTGAATTCAAAAAGCAAATTCAAAATAGAAAATAAAACAGATATAGAAAAGAGAGAGAGTAGGGCTTACCTGTCCACCGAAGCAGGCCTCAGCAGCCCAGTAGCAGCCCAGGAGCTAGCCCAGTACAAGCCCAGCCCGAACCAAATACCGTTTCGGAGTCTTTAAAAATCGTGCGAGGAGAAAAGCTTCGTCCTTCTTCTTCTCCGGGGACGACAGCACGACCATGCCAGTCGGCGACGCCCTCGTCGATGATAAGCATGGATCCGGACGCCAACAAGACGCTCAAGACTTGCACTAATCGATTCGCGTCCGAGCATATCCAGAAGAGAAAGATCTGCGCCCAGAAGAACTCTCCAGACACCGCCACCTCCCGACCGTCGTCGTCGCCGTGTCGTAGCCACAGTGCTTCCCCCGGCATATAAAACCTCGAGGAGAAGCTCCCTTGTCACTCCGTGAAGCCTATGTTCATCGTAGCCCATCCTTATCCCCTCTTGTTTCCTCTTTCATTCACATTCTGCAAGCTTCTGCCGCCGGCAACCATCATGCCGCCGATGAATGAGAGCATCCCCGTGACCATGCAGTAACTCGTTGGATGCGCCTGATGCCGTAGATCCTTCTGGCGGAAGGAATCGAGTAGGGGAGCTCAGAGCGATGCCAATTTGGGATTTTCCCCTTGCAGCAGATCGCCGGGATTCGCGACGGTGAGCTCGTCTCCGACCACCAACGTCCCCGTCGAGCACATCATCATCCTCAGGGTGAGCATACGCACCTCTGTAGCCTTTTATTTTGCTCTAGCATCCATCCTAGAGTCGGATTCGATTTCTCGCCGGAGTAAACCGCCGCGGGACATGTTTTCCGACATGGTTCCGACGACCAATAGCTCATTCCACCACCACCATCGTGTTCCTTGTCTTCTTCTCGTTCGATTGGTACCAACCACGCATCCAGGGGTACCTTGTAGCGGCGGCGCCGTCCTCAGCAGACCGCCGGCGGTTGAACACCGGTGAGGTCAAACACGTGGTCAAGGTTGACCGGTCCTTGCCGCGTGGCTGCTGAGGTGGACACGCAGGACCCACCTGTCTGTCTCTGTGTGTGTAATCGAATCGGTATGTTTAGTATTTAGGTTTAATTTCAAATTCCAGTAAATTGCTGAGACTTTGCAAAATTATATAAAATCCATTTCAACTCAGAAAAATATAAATAATATATCAAAATGCTCACAAAAATAAAATCTATTCAAATAAAATATAAAACAAAAATGTGTGTCAAAATAAAAAATTCACTTATTTTAACTTTATTAATTATGCCTTTCCATTTGTTCTAAATGCAATTTGAATTCAACAAATAGTTAAATATCAAAAAAATTAAATTTTAACTATTCAGTAACTAATTAAAATGTTAAGATTAATTTTCTTTATCATATTTGCATTAACTTAATTATTAGTGGGAATTCATAAACCCTAATTTGCATATTACTATTTTATTTCTTTAAATAGTAAGACCTCAAGAAAATATTATAAGCCAATATTATTTAAGTAAATCAAAACTTATTTACTTAAACATCTTTAGTTAACAAGTTAATTATTTTAAACCCTAATAACAATTATTAAACCCTGATTCTTAATTAAACCAACATAGGAGTACTCTAATTATTAAATCTTGTGAAGATTAATAAAATATCAAACCATCACTAATTTTGATTCAAAGTAATTAGTAACTACAACTCTATTATCAATTATCATTTTAGGAGTTATACCATAATTTAGAAACTCTAGTTTCAATTTAAGTAAGACCTTGATCCCATTATTTCATGTGATCATTCCACCTTAGAACCAACTCTAAAACCCTAGATATGTGTCACATATGATCATGGGAGATTTACTTGACATATAGAACCCTAATTATCAACAATTGAATACATGCTTAGAATCCACTAGCATAAAACCAAGTCACATGAGATTATCATTTCATGTTCCTATTCTTAATTAAAACCTATATGATCCACTAGTGTCACTTAGGCATAAACCCTAGCTTGTTACCACATGTTAACACCATTGATCATCAATCTTATATACCATACCATTAAGATCAACCTCAATCATTATACCCTAGTAGAACCATAATGATAAACCCTAGTATCAACTTTGTGTAGTAAATCACATCACATGTTCCTATCCAACTAAACCTTACTTAGGAAATGATAAACCACTTAGCTTAGAAACTATTAGAGATTATTTGGTAAAGCAAATATGAAGTCATAGTAAACCCTAACTCATAGCAACACCTTGATAACCATCCTTTGATATGATGCTTAGGAGAAACCATAGTAATAAACCTACTAATACTTGCTACATGTAGATCACTTCTACTTAAGCACCAACCAGTCCTATTAGTAAACCCTAATAGCACTTAGCTCCTATGTATAGTAGTTCATATTCTTATTTTAACATGTTCTTCAAAAGTTATTCTTTTGAAGTACAAATGCCAATCAAACCATAGAAGCCATAGTTCTTATTTGAAATACTTCTTATTTCTTAAACAACATGTTCTTCAAAAGTTATTCTTTTGAAGTATAGTATAAGTAATCATCAACCATGTTCTGTAGAACTTAAAATTGACAACTGTTCTTTATATATTATTCCATCACTATTCTTTATGTATATGATTGTTATGATGTCTTATATCACTTGATTACGATGCTAATATAACCAAACCCTAATAAGAACCTTGTTTGAGAACCATTCTAAAAGTGCAACCAACCCTAAGAAATCTTTACAACTCATACATCCTAAATCATCGAGATTAGGTTACACCCGGGACGATTGCATCTCATATTATGCATTATAGCATCTTTGCCAGTTCTTTAAACATTGTCCTTACCGGACGATGATGGTATTTCAGCATTTGGAGTTATCACGTATCGAAGCTTTTGCCTGCATAATCTTGCAGTCAAGAAAGGCAAGTTCATCTCTTGCTCATGTCATTTGATTATTTGTATCAAACTATATGCAAAGTACTATACTTATCACTCATGCATTGAAAAGCAAAGTATTATTTTACAATTATGAATATGACTATGTGGTGGGCAATGGAACCATGGTATGTGTTGATATGGTGGAGGTTCCATTGCATGGGTTATATCACCCTAGGATTAATTACCAATGCCGTCCAGTGATTCTAGCGTCGTACATATCGCGTTATCCATAAGATCTATAATGGCCTGGGGAAGTGTATCTTTTCCTTCGCACGCCAACGGATCCGTAGAGCCGGTGGGGTGTCGGAGGCACTGCCGCAATAGGTTGGGAAATCCTTTTAAATCCCCATCCATTAGTGATGATAAGCTCTACGATCTATGAGGGATTGTCCGGAGTACACCATGAGTAAAGCCGTATTATCGGGGAAGTCTACTGGAGGTGTACGGTTGGACAAAAGGGTGGGTTTGCAGGGTCGCAGAGAAGGCAGTGATTGGCTTGGATCTTATACTGGGCCTCACACCAAGGAAGTGTGGACGGGGACATACTCTCGGCCGGCAACAAAGTTAAGATCTCTTGTGGGGTAAAGTAACGCACCTCTGCAGAGGGTATCAAGAATTGTGATCACACCGTTCCGGGAAGGGAACTGCGAACGCGGCAGAAAGGAACTCCACGAAGTTCTAGTCAACTGTGAAGGGCGGGCATAGTTTTCAGAATAAAATAAACCTTTTGAAGAAATGTTTATAAAAACTTGCATTGGCCTATGACTTTCTGGTCTATGGCTGTAGCTAGTGCATGATACACCTATTTCCTAATATGAACTTGCTGAGTACGCTCGTACTCATTCTATCCCATTTGAACCCCCTTCTTAGATAAAGGCACCGAAGGAGAAACTACCGTGGAACTCGAAGACAAAGGAGTCAACTGCAACAATATGAAGAATCCAATCAAAGAAGTCAATGGAGTCAACTTCTACATCAGCTATTATGGAAACCTAGACTAGTAATAGAAGGGAACCTTTCCCTAATCCTAGCACCTAAGTAGCTAGAATTTTATAGCAAGCCAAGTAGCTCTTAAACTTGAGTTAGCAATAAGATAGACTACGAGTTGTTCTTCTGGAGCTTTATTTGAAGTTTTACCTCACTGTAAAGTAGGAGGTTGTGTTGATCTTATGTAAACAGCTCGTGTGTACTTCTATAGACATACCTTGGACTCGCATATGTTTCTGTTGTACCACTCGAGAGATGTAATATGAGTGGAACGGTGTTTCACTTGTGTTATGTCAACGACTTGTGTACTACACCATGCAGTGGTACGCTGGGTCACCACAGGGTATTGCTGGGCCCACTCTGGTTCATCATGCGGCGCTTGCGGTTCTCATTGGCTTGATGCAGTTTGCCTTCCATTTGGATGGCTGAGTCCACTAGGGCTTCTAAGTCAGCAAAGGGGATGTTGACCAGTACAGTCTGCATATCATCATGCAGTCCATTCAGGAATATTTCCTTCCTTTTCTCAGTGGTGTCGGTTTCATCCGGGGCGTACCTTGACAGAGTGAGAAATCTATCGCGGTATTCCACCACGGACATCCTGCCTTGTTTGAGTTCCCTGAACTCATCCCTCATCTTCTTGATCAGACCCGGGGGCACGTGATACTTGCTAAACTTGAGCTTGAAGTCTGCCCAAGTCATTATCTGCCCTACGTTCATGGCACGGGTGCTGGTCCACCAAGCTCTTGCAGGTCCCGCCAAATAGTGGGTGGCGAACAGTACTTTTTCTGCGGCTTCGACTCCCGCAACTTCTAAGTTGTTCTCCCTGGTCTGGAGACAGTCATCCGCATCTAGTGGCTCTTCAGTCTTGCTGAACATGGGTTGGTTGGTGTTCTGAAAGTTCTTCAGCTTTGACCCATGGTGGTCATGGTTTCCATGGCCTTGGTTGTTCTGAGCTATCTGCTGTAGTGTTGTGATGTTGGCCTGTCTTTCAGCTCTTTCAACCTCTTTATCAGCCATCATCATTTGCAACATTTACATCTTTGCATCTTGACTGGTGCTGCGGGTTGGAGGGGCCATCTGAACATTGAGATAGATCATGAGATAAGAGGGAATTTTTCTATGGCTTGTTTTTGGGTAAGTTTAGAAATTTAAACTTGAGTGCTTGTCATGTTGAAAACAACAACACTTTCATTCATTCAAACAACACACATTACAAGCTAACACCTTAATGGTTTTAAGAACCATTCCTCCATTCTACGATACAAGGGATTGGATACAACTCACACCTACGCAAGTGCTCATGTGAAACTACTCCTCATCATCCACATCGATCGGGATGAAGCCATCTTCTCCAGTCTCCATGAACTCATAGCCTTCCACATCAGTGTGGAAGTCCAGGTCCTTATCCTCCTCATAGTCATCATCATCACTCAGGAAGGCATTTCACCCCTGAATGTCTTCTCCTTCTCCTTCAAGGTCCTTCAGCTGCTCTTCTTGGGCCTTGACAGTGGCCTCCAAGGACACTATCTTCGCGCGGAGGCGAGCGATGGTGTAGTCCTTCTTGGCACGCTGACGGCGGAGTGTCTTGCGCTCATGGGCAAGGATCTTGATGGTGTCGATCTGCTGTGCCATGTGGGCGTGAGTCTGGTTGGCGTAGTGGCGGGAGTTGTCCAGCTCCTTCTGGGTCTCGTGAAGCATGAAGTCCAGATGCTCCACGTGAAGCTTCAGCTCGGGGTGGGACTGCAGTTCCATGGGTCCTCCAACGGAGTCATGCCTTGCGAGGTGAGCAAAGCGAGCCCCTTGGATCGCAGTCACATTCTGCCCGCACAGACGGGCAAGTGCTTCCTGAAGAGCACGAGTGAGTCCGTCCAGCCAGTTGTTCTCCCTGGTGGAGAACTGGATCCTCTCGGACCGGGGATGCTCCATCTTGCCCCTCAGATCAGCGGTGACAATCCACTGAAGTTCCCCTCCGGGCTGGTCGTTGACTTGAGTTCCGAAGAACTCTGGGTGCGGGCGTCCAAGGAACTCCGATAGGGTATCTAAGTCCCTCTCGAAGATTAGGTTCCCGCCATTCCCCCGCTGGTAAAACTTGGTGTTGTTCACTTGCTCCATCTGTAAGATATTTAGATGAGTAAGTCAGAGAAGTGCAAGTGTGTCAAAATTTTATGTAGAGTTACAAGTAAAAAGTAGAGCATGAATTTCTCTTTTGTAAAAGATCTCAAGGGTAAGAGTGAATAATTTTCATAATATTCACTTCCTTTGTTTTGAAACTAAATTTTTCGGACGTCCATCCTAACTAGGGTCTCCTAAGGTCAAACAATGGCTCTGATACCAACTTGTCAACACCCGGATTTTTAAGTCCACATGCCTATTATGCCATACATCGCAATCCCAGGAAGATTGTTTTTCCGAGACATAACAGTTGATATCATAGAGTCATCATTCATTACAAACCATAGTCTTCTTACAACAACGGATCACATGATCCACACTTACAATAATAGTTGATCTAATGATCAACAAACACAACACATAGCGGAAGCGAAGTAGTAGTAGTCCATCTAATCCACAGGCAACGCTTGACGTTAGGAGATGATCCTAGTTATCGTAGATGTCCTGCTGTCCGTCATCCGGATACTGTTGCTCCTCTTCATAGTTTGGCCATTGGAATAGCCAGGGACACAACCATGAGTACTTTAAAGTACTCGCAAACTAAAACTAGTGTAAGTATTATCAATTTTATTAAGGGGGTGCTAAGCTATAGGTTTATTTGCATAAAGCCAATTTTATTTCATAAACCTTATAAAAGAAAGACTCCTCATTTGCCTAACTTAACTCAAGTGGGAACATTAGTGTCATCCCCACAACCATGTTGTTTTCAAGTCAAATCACCATTCACTTCACCAATCAATTTTAGAAACATCTGACAACGGAACAGTATGGCCTTTCCAATCGTCCGTAACCGTGGACACGGCTATTCGAATAGTTTTACACTGCAGAGGTCGCACACTTGTGCCACAACTTTTGATTACATCCGTCAGGGATAACCCTGAATAACCATAAGTGTCTAGATCATCAACCATAACCTTTCACTTATAGACTCTAGTATAGGCACCTCTCCCCATGAGTTTGGCCTCCCGGTGATAGCCAACTGTTATCCCGGGAACGCACATTGGGTCGTACATTCACCTCATTTCACGTTATTTCACTTTCAACGGCAGCCTTGGCATAACCTCTATGACGCTTGTTTAGAGGGAGCCCATACTAAAGTGCATAAGTTTCTAGTTAAGCCTTACCCATAATCAGGTATTGTGGGGGTACTCAAAAATTGGAAAGGTATCGCATCACCCAATCATCAATTTTTGACAAAGTCACCAAGTCATTCATTTCATATTCAACTTCAAAATCTTTCAATAGAATGACTCATCATTCCAAGGTTTTCAAAGTCATTGGTTTTCACATGTTCCCATCTAGAGTAGTCATTTTTAGTTTAGCACTAGCAACTAGTCATGAGGGGTGCTAATCTAACTTGTATTTCTCTAGGCTACTTTCGATGTTCTTGTAACACTCTATACTTAGACCAAAGTTAACTATAAAGTAAGCTTTGATAAATAAAGTGAAAGCTTGCAAGAGTAAAGATTGGGATTGGATCCTTAAACAGAAAAAAATAGAAGTGTAATGGTGCCTTGCTCCATTAGAGCTTTGCACTTGGGAACTTTGCAAGAGTATTAGCTTGCCTTGAGTGGTGTATTGATCAAAGTCTTCTTCTTCCTCCTCGTAGACCTCCTCCTCCTGGTATTCCTCGGTACTAGCGTCTATAAACGGATACGAGGTATACAATCACCAAACAAATCTTAAGGGCTAGAATAAGCACACAAATGGTTCACACCAAGTATTCTAGCATCACACATTAATCATAAGAGGGGGTTGACTTGTGTTTTAAGAAACTTGTAAGAGGAAATAATTTCCTCTCATTGAATCTTCTTAAGATTTAATTTCCTCAAATAATGAAGTATGATCATATGTTGACCAAGGTCAACACTTCATAAATACCATTTGGGGAAAAGATTTAAATGAGATACTTCATCTCATGCAATTTAAATACTACCATGGAACAATTTAATATCATTAAGTAATTAAACATGAGGTGCTATAGACTAAGATTATTACCTCATATTTGATTACTTAAGACAAGGATTTAAATGAGCGAGTAACTCTCATACTATTTAAACAATTTAATTTAGATGATTTAAATGGACTATAAATGGCTCCATAGCCATTATTTTGCTCTAGTCCATGATCATACAAACAATTATGCTATCTTTTTGCATAAAAAATTAGAGTAGGTCAAATGTGATTTATGAGAGTTGGAATCAACTCAAACTCACTTATGGTTGAAATTTAAATAAAGTTTGAAGTTTGAAAAGGCCCTGCCTTGTTATTTTTGCTAATTTAATTCTACAACACATCTAGGGTTGTAACCAGTGTAGTTATTTAGATCTTTTTCTAAGCTTTCCAAATATATAAAATTTACAAAATTTGGTTCAGCCGATTTGAAACTATTTAAGTTTGAACAAAGCATCTGCAAGCAATTCAAATAAATCTCAAATCCAATTTCAAACGTGTGGGCTTAGGCGGGAAAGAAACTGGGCCGCAGAGGGAGAAAATGAGTTGGGCCAGCTGATACGTCTCTAACGTATCGATAATTTCTTGTGTTCCATGCCACATTATTGATGTTATCTACATGTTTTATGCACACTTTATGTCATATTCGTGCATTTTCTGGAACTAACCTATTAACAAGATCGAAGCCATTCTTTGTTCGCTGTTTTTGGTTTCAGAAATCCTAGTAAAGAAATATTCTCGGAATTGGACGAAATAAAAGCCCGCCTATTTTCTCACGAAGCTTCGGAAGACCGAAGACGAGACGAAGAGGGACACGAGGGCACACCCTAGCCGCTGGCCCCCCTTGGCCGCGCGGCCCTGTGGTGTGGGGCCCTCGTGCCGCCTACCTACCCTTCCGCCTACTTAAAGCCTTCGTGACGAAACCCCCAGTACCGAGAGCCACGTACGGAAAACCTTCCGAGACGCCGTCCTTGCCGATCCCATCTCGGGGGATCTGGAGATCGCCTCCCGCACCCTGCCGGAGAGGGAATCATCTCCCGGAGGACTCTACACCGCCATGGTCGCCTCCGGAGTGATGAGTGAGTAGTCTACCCCTGGACTATGGGTCCATAGCAGTAGCTAGATGGTTGTCTTCTCCCCATTGTGTTATCATTGTCGGATCTTGTGAGCTGCCTATCATGATCAAGATCATCTATATGTAATTCTATATGTTGCGTTTGTTGGGATCAGATGAATAGAGAATACTTGTTATGTTGATTATCAAAGTTATGCTTATGTGTTGTTTAAGATCTTGCATGCTCTCCGTTATTAGTAGATGCTCCGGCCAAGTAGATGCTTTTAACTCCAAGAGGAGTACTTATGCTCGATAGTGGGTTCATGCACATTGACGGGACAGTGAGAAAGTTCTAAGGTTGTGTTGTGCTGTTGCCACTAGGGATAAAACATTGATGCTATGTCTAAGGATGTAGTTGTTGATTACATTACGCACCATACTTAATGCAATTGTCTGTTGCTTTGCAACTTAATACTGGAGGGGGCGGATGATAATTTGAAGGTGGACTTTTTAGGCATAGATGCGGTTGGATGGCGGTCTATGTACTTTGTCGTAATGCCCAATTAAATCTCACTATATTCATCATAATATGTATGTGCATTGTCATGCTCTCTTTATTTGTCAATTGCCCAACGTAATTTGTTCACCCAACATGCTGTTCGTCTTATGGGAGAGACACCTCTAGTGAACTGTGGACCCCGGTCCAATTCTCTTCTGAAACACAATCTACTGCAATACTTGTTTTTTGTTTTCTCTGCAAACAATCATCTTCCACACAATACGGTTAATCCTTTGTTACAGCAAGCCGGTGAGATTGACAACCTCAGCTGTTTCGTTGGGGCAAAGTACTTTGGTTGTGTTGTGCAGGTTCCACGTTGGCCGGAATCCCAGTGTTGCGCCGCACTACATCTCGCCGCCATCAACCTTCAACGTGCTTCTTGGCTCCTCTGGTTCGATAAACCTTGGTTTCTTTCTGAGGAAAACTTGCTGCTGTGCGCATCATACCTTCCTCTTGGGGTTGCCCAACGAACGTGTGAAATACACGCCATCAAGCTCTTTTTCGGGCGCTTGCCGGGGAGATCAAGACACGCTGCAAGGGGAGTCTCCACTTCTCAATCTCTTTACTTTGTTTTTGTCTTGCTTAGTTTTATTTACTACTTTGTTTGCTGCACTAAATCAAAATACAAAAAAATTAGTTGCTAGTTTTACTTTATTTGCTATCTTGTTTGCTATACCAAAAACACAAAAAAATTAGTTAATAGCATTTACTTTACTTATTTCATCATGTTTCCTTTTAATTTTACCACAAAGAACATACCGGTAGGACGGGTCTATAGTTGGGAGAAATAATATAGAAGAATTCTTCAACCATGTTAGTACCATTGAGAATTTTGAAGATAGACACTTGGTAGACCTTGCGCCTACTTATGAAATTGCTGCTGCGCATTTAGTTCGCTTGTTGGAAACCAAATTTGTTAATCTTAATCCTATAATCCAACACATGTTTTTCACACTTGGTGATATGGAAGAAGGGGAAAAGAAAGATTTTGTTTTAGAAACCCTTCTTAGAGAATTTGGTGGTCTAGCAAGAGAAGCTAGAAAGGTCTTTGCTAAATTTAATATGCTTGGTTCTCCTACTAATCTTGTTAGTCTCCTTGAAAAGATGGATATGGATAGAATAAGATACACTAATAATATTGATGATGGTGGGGAAATCAAAGCACCAATACCATGCAAGCTCCTAGCTATGAATGATGCACTAGAAAATAATTATGCTTGGCTTGTTCCTGAAAATTTGTTTGATGAGAGTAGCACGCCTAAGACTAATGAAAAGGTAGATGCTAAAACTTATGTATCTAATATAATATGCCTGGTTGAGAAGAGCCCACACCCCGCTGTAGAAGTACCACCCTTCGATAATACTTGATACACACTTTCTGCGCCTAGCTGAAAGCGTTAAAAAAAGCGCTTATGTGAGACAACCCATGTTTTTACCTACAGTACTTTGTTTTATTTTGTGTCTTGGAAGTTGTTTACTACTGTAGCAACCTCTCCTTATCTTAGTTTTGAGTTTTGTTGTGCCAAGTTAAGCCGTTGATAGAAAAGTAAGTACTAGATTTGGATTACTGCGCAGTTCAGATTTCTTTGCTGTCACGATTCTGGGTCTATCTCCCTGTAGGTAGCTCAGAAAATTACGCCAATTACGAGCATGATCCTCAGATATGTACGCAACTTTCATTCAATTTGAGCATTTTCGTTTGAGCAAGTCTGGTGCCATTTTAAAATTCGTCTGAACTGTTCTGTTTGACAGATTCTGCCTTTTATTTCGCATTGCCTCTTTCGCTATGTTGGATGAATTTCTTTGATCCACTAATGTCCAGTAGCATTATGCAATGTCCAGAAGTGTTAAGAATGATTGTGTCACCTCTGAATATGTCAATTTATATTGTGCACTAACCCTCTAATGAGTTGTTTCGAGTTTGGTGTGGAGGAAGTTTTCAAGGGTCAAGAGAGGAGTATGATGCAACATGATCAAGGAGAGTGAAAGCTCTAAGCTTGGGGATGCACCCGGTGGTTCACCCCTGCATATATCAAGAAGACTCAAGCGTCTAAGCTTGGGGATGCCCAAGGCATCCCCTTCTTCATCAACAAATTATCAGGTTCCTCCCCTGAAACTACATTTTTATTCGGCCACATCTTATGTGCTTTTTCTTGGAGCGTCGGTTTGTTTTTATTTTGTTTTGTTTGAATAAAATGGATCCTAGCATTCACTTTATGGGAGAGATACACACTCCGCTGTAGCATATGGACAAATATGTCCTTGGTTTCTACTCATAGTATTCATGGCGAAGTTTCTCCTTCGTTAAATTGTTATATGGTTGGAATTGGAAAATGATACATGTAGTAATTGCTAAAAATGTCTTGGGTAATGTGATACTTGGCAATTGTTGTGCTCATGTTTAAGCTCTTGCATCATATGCTTTGCACCCATTAATGAAGAAATACATAGAGCATGCTAAAATTTGGTTTGCATATTTGGTTTCTCTAAGGTCTAGATAATTTCTAGTATTGAGTTTGAACAACAAGGAAGACGGTGTAGAGTCTTATAATGTTTTCAATATGTCTTTTATGTGAGTTTTCTGCACCGTTCATCCTTGTGTTTGTTTCAAAAAGCCTTGCTAGCCTAAACCTTGTATCGAGAGGGAATACTTCTCATGCATCCAAAATACTTGAGCCAACCACTATGCCATTTGTGTCCACCATACCTACCTATACTACATGGTATTTTCCGCCATTCCAAAGTAAATTGCTTGAGTGCTACCTTTAAAATTCCATCATTTACCTTTGCAATATATAGCTCATGGGACAAATAGCTTAAAAACTATTGTGGTATTGAATATGTAATTATGCACTTTATCTCTTATTAAGTTGCTTGTTGTGCGATAACCATGTTTACTGGGGAACGCCATCAACTCATTGTTGAATTTCATGTGAGTTGCTATGCATGTTCGTCTTGTCTGAAGTAAGGGCGATCTACACTGAGTTGAATGGTTTGAGCATGCATATTGTGAGAGAAGAACATTGGGCCGCTAACTAAAGCCATGATCCATGGTGGAAGTTTCAGTTTTGGACAAACATCCTCAAATCTCTAATGAGAAAAGAATTAATTGTTGTCAAATGCTTAAAGCATTAAAAGAGGAGTCCATTATCTGTTGTCTATGTTGTCCCGGTATGGATGTCTAAGTTGAGAATAATCAAAAGCGAGAAATCCAAATGCGAGCTTTCTCCTTAGACCTTTGTACAGGCGGCATAGAGGTACCCCTTTGTGAAACTTGGTTAAAGCATATGTATTGCGGTGATAATCCGGGTAGTCCAAGCTAATTAGGACAAGGTGCGAGCACTATTAGTACACTATGCATGAGGCTTGCAACTTATAAGATATAATTTACATGATGCATATGCTTTATTACTACCGTTGACAAAATTGTTTCATGTTTTCAAAATCAAAGCTCTAGCACAAATATAGCAATCGATGCTTTTTCTATGAGGACCATTCTTTTACTTTCAATGTTGAGTCAGTTCACCTATTTCTATCCACCTCAAGAAGCAAACACTTGTGTGAACTGTGCATTGATTCCTACATACTTGCTTATTGCACTTATTATATTACTCTATGTTGACAATATCCATGAGATATACATGTTACAAGTTGAAAGCAACCGCTGAAACTTAATCTTCTTTTGTGTTGCTTCAATGCCTTTACTTTGAATTATTGCTTTATGAGTTAACTCTTATGCAAGACTTATTGATGCTTGTCTTGAAGTGCTATTCATGAAAAGTCTTTGCTTTATGATTCACTTGTTTACTCATGTCATACACATTGTTTTGATCGCTGCATTCTTTACATATGCTTTACAAATAGTATGATCAAGATTATGATGGCATGTCACTCCAGAAATTATCTTTGTTATCGTTTTACCTGCTCGGACGAGAAACTAAGCTTGGGGATGCTAATACGTCTCCAACGTATCGATAATTTCTTGTGTTCCATGCCACATTATTGATGTTATCTACATGTTTTATGCACACTTTATGTCATATTCGTGCATTTTGGAACTAACCTATTAACAAGATCTTGGAGGTGCGATTCTTTGTTACTGCTGTTTTGGTTTCGAGAAATCCTAGTAAAGAAATATTCTCGGGTTGGACGAAATAAAAGCCGAGAGGCCTATTTTCTCACGAGCTTCGAGAAGACCGAAGACGAGGCGAAGAGGGGCCACGAGGGGCCACACCCTAGGCGCGCGGCCCCCCTGGCCGCGCGGCCTGTGGTGTGGGCCCTCGTGCGCCTCTTGACCTACCCTTCGCCTACTTAAAGCCTTCGTGACGAAACCCCTGCCGAGAGACACGTACGGAAAACCTTCGGAGACGCCGCGCCGCGATCCCATCTCGGGGATCCTGGAGATCGCCTCGGCACCCTGCCGGAGAGGGGAATCATCTCCGGGAGGACTCTACACCGCCATGGTCGCCTCCGGAGTGATGAGTGAGTAGTCTACCCCTGGACTATGGGTCCATAGCAGTAGCTAGATGGTTGTCTTCTCCCCATTGTGCTATCATTGTCGGATCTTGTGAGCTGCCTATCATGATCAAGATCATCTATATGTAATTCTATATGTTGCGTTTGTTGGGATCCGATGAATAGAGAATACTTGTTATGTTGATTATCAAAGTTATGCTTATGTGTTGTTTAAGATCTTGCATGCTCTCCGTTATTAGTAGATGCTCTGGCCAAGTAGATGCTTTTAACTCCAAGAGGGAGTACTTATGCTCGATAGTGGGTTCATGCATTGACTGGGACAGTGACAGAAAGTTCTAAGGTTGTGTTGTCGTTGCCACTAGGGATAAAACATTGATGCTATGTCTAAGGATGTAGTTGTTGATTACATTACGCACCATACTTAATGCAATTATTGTTGCTTTGCAACTTAATACTTGGAGGGTTCGGATGATAACCTGAAGGTGGACTTTTTAGGCATAGATGCAGTTGGATGGCGGTCTTTACGTAATGCCCAATTAAATCTCACTATATTCATCATAATATGTATGTGCATTGTCATGCTCTCTTTATTTGTCAATTGCCCAACTAATTTGTTCACCCAACATGCTGTTCGTCTTATGGGAGAGACACCTCTAGTGAATGTGGACCCCGGTCCAATTCTCTTTACTGAAACACAATCTACTGCAATACTTGTTTTTACTGTTTTCTCTGCAAACAATCATCTTCCACACAATACGGTTAATCCTTTGTTACACAAGCCGGTGAGATTGACAACCTCATGTTTCGTTGGGGCAAAGTACTTTGGTTGTGTTGTGCAGGTTCCACGTTGGCGCCGAATCCCTGTTGCGCCGCACTACATCTCGCCGCCATCAACCTTCAACGTGCTTCTTGGCTCCTCCTGGTTCGATAAACCTTGGTTTCTTTCTGAGGGAAAACTTGCTGCTGTGCGCATCATACCTTCCTCTTGGGGTTGCCCAACGAACGTGTGAAATACACGCCATCACACCCACTGATACGTCTCAAACGTATCTATAATTTCTTATGTTCCATGCTAATTTTATGATGAAACTCACATGTTTTATACACACTTTATGTCATTATTATGCATTTTCCGGCACTAACCTATTGACGAGATGCCGAAGAGCCGGTTGTTGTTTTCTGCTTGTTTTTGGTTTTAAATCCTACGAGAGGAAATATTCTCGAATTGGACGAAATCAATGCCCAGGGTCTTATTTTTCCACGAAGCTTCCAGAAGACCGAAAGGGATACGAAGTGGGGCGACGAGGCGCCGCCACCATAGGGCCGCGCGGCTAGAGGCGGGCCCGCGCCGCCCTATGGTGTGGGCCCTCGCCAGCCCTCCGACTCTGCCCTTCCGCCTACTTATAGCCAATTCATCGCGAAAACCCCAGTACCGAGAGGCACGATACGGAAAACCTTCCAGAGCCACGCCGCCGCCAATCCCATCTCGGGGGATTCAGGAGATCGCCTCCGGCACCCGCCGGGAGAGGGGAATCATCTCCGGGAGGACTCTTCATCACCATGATCGCCTCGGATTGATGTGTGAGTAGTTCACCCCCGGACTATGGGTCCATAGCGGTAGCTAGATGGTTGTCTTCTCCTCATTGTGCTATCATGTTAGATCTTGTGAGCTGCCTATCATGATCAAGATCATCTATTTGTAATGCTACATGTTGTGTTTGTTGGGATCCGATGAATATGGAATACTATGTCAAGTTGATAATCAATCTATTATATATGTGTTTTTTATGTTCTTGCATGCTCTCCGTTGCTAGTAGAGGCTCTGGCCAAGTTGATACTTGTGACTCCAAGAGGGAGTATTTATGCTCGATAGTGGGTTCATGCCTCCATTGAATCTGGGACAGTGACAGAAAGTTCTAAGGTTGTGGATGTGTTGTTGCCACTAGGGATAAAACATCAATGCTTTGTCTAAGGATATTTGTGTTGATTACATTACGCACCATACTTAATGCAATTGTGTTGTTTGCAACTTAATACTGGAAGGGGTTCGGATGATAACTGAAGGTGGACTTTTTAGGCATAGATGCATGTTGGATAGCGGTCTATGTACTTTGTCGTAATGCCTGATTAAATCTCATAGTAGTCATCGTGAAATATGTATGTGCATTGTTATGCCTTCTCTATTTGTCAATTGCCCAACTGTAATTTGTTCACCCAACATGCTATTTATCTTATGGGAGAGGCACCACTAGTGAACTGTGGACCCCGGTCCATTCTTTACATCTGAAATACAATCTACTGCAAACTCTGTTCTTTACTGTTCTTCGCAAACAAACATCATCTTCCACACTATACATTTAATCCTTTGTTTACAGCAAACGGTGAGATTGACAACCTCACTGTTACGTTGGGGCAAAGTACTTTTATTGTGTTGTGCAGGTTCCACGTTGGCGCCGGAATCCCTGGTGTTGTGCCGCACTACACTCCGCCACCAACAACCTTCACGTGTTCCTAGACTCCTACTGGTTCGATAACCTTGGTTTCTTGCGAGGAAAACTTGCTTCCAGCATCACACCTTCCTCTTGGCGTTCCCAACGGACATTTGTCTTACACGCCATCACCCAGCAGCGCGGCTCGCACGCGTGGGCTGACTAACATGGTGGGATCCACCTGTCATTGGCTGTTTAAACGCGAAACGGTATGGGCGAGCGTGGGACGTAGGATTAGAAAGGGTGCTCCGGCGATCGTCGGAGGGGTGCACCGCGACGTTGGCATGGACGACGAGGCTCCTGGTACAGATGGCGTGGCGTGGGGTGGCTCCAATCGACGGCGATGATCTGCGGGTACTGGCGGGCTCCAGCGTCAAATAGGCGCTGCTCCGGCGAGGATGTGGCTAAGTAACTGGTCGAGGAGAAGCAAGGATGAGAGGAGAGTGAGGTGCTGTGGAGAAAATAGGCGCGGGAGTGCCCTATTTATAGCGGCGGAGGGGAGCTGTGATACGTCTCCAACGTATCGATAATTTCTTATGTTCCATGCTACATTATTGATGATATCTACATGTTTTATACACATTATATGTCGTATTTATGCATTTTCCGGCACTAACATATTAACAAGATGCCGAAGAGCTAGTTGTTGTTTTCTGCTGTTTTTGGTTTCAGAAATCCTAGTAACGAAATATTCTCGGAATTGGACGAAATCAACGCCCAGGGTCCTATTTTGCCACGAAGCTGGAAGACCGAAGGAGAGTCGAAGTGAGGCCACGAGGTGGCGAAACACCGGGCGGCGCGGCCCGGGCCCTGGCGCGCCGACCTATGGTGTGGGTCCCTCGTGCCGCCTCTTCCTGCCCTTCCACCTACAAATAGCCTCGTCGCGAAACCCCGGTCCGAGAGCCACGATACGGAAAACCTGCGGCGCCGCCGCCGCCAATCCCATCTCGGGGGATTCGGGAGATCGCCTCCGGCACCTGCCGGAGAGGGGATTCATCTCCCGGAGGACTCTTCACCCATGGTTGCCTCCGGAGTGATGAGTGAGTAGTTCACCCTGGACTATGGGTCTATAGCAGTAGCTAGATGGTTGTCTTCTCCTCATTGTGCTTCATTGTTGGATCTTGTGAGCTGCCTAACATGATCAAGATCATCTATCTGTAATTCTATATGTTGTGTTTGTCGGGATCCGATGGATAGAGAATACTATGTTATGTTAATTATCAAGTTATTACCTATGTGTTGTTTATGATCTTGCATGCTCTCCGTTATTAGTAGAGGCTCCGCCAAGTTTTTACTCTTAACTCAAGAGGGAGTATTTATGCTCGATAGTGGGTTCATGCCTCCATTAAATGTGGGACAGTGACAAAGTTCTAAGGTTGTGGATGTCTGTTGCCACTAGGGATAAAACATTGATTCTATGTCCGGATGTAGTTATTGATTACATTACGCACCATACTTAATGCAATTGTCTGTTGTTTGCAACTTAATACTGGAAGGGTTCGGATGATAACCGAAGGTGGACTTTTTAGGCATAGATGCATCTGGATGGCGGTCTATGTACTTTGTCGTAATGCCCATATAAATCTCACAATATTTATCATATCATGTATGTGCATTGTTATGCCCTCTCTATTTGTCAATTGCCCACTGTAATTTGTTCACCCAACATGCTTTTATCTTATGGGAGAGACACCTCTAGTGAACTGTGGACCCCGGTCCTATTCTTTACATCGCATACAATCTAATGCAATTGTTCTTTACTGTTCTCTGCAAACAATCATCATCCACACTATACATCTAATCCTTTGTTACAGCAAGCCGGTGAGATTGACAACCTCCTGTTTCGTTGGGGCAAAGTACTTTGGTTGTGTTGTGCAGGTTCCACGTTGGCGCCGGAATCCCTGGTGTTGCGCCGCACTACATCCCGCCACCATCAACCTTCAACGTGCTTCTTGACTCCTACTGGTTCGATTAAACCTTGGTTTCTTACTGAGGAAACTTGCTACTGTGCGCATCACACCTTCCTCTTGGGGTTCCCAACGGACGTGTCAACTACACGCATCAAGCTGCGGGTGCCCGTGGAGGTCGAGCATGGCGCGCCGTCTCTGGTGCGCGAAGGGGCGAGACAAGGACGGCGTGAGATGGCCAGCATCATGGCGATGCTCAACGGTAGCTGGCGCAGAGAAAAGGGGATGTGATCGCTCGGGATCATGCCACGTCTGCCACAGTACTGGCGGCAAAGATTTGGGGAGGACGACGGCGACGGTGCACGCACAGGCGCTCGAGCGTGTCTATGCGCTATCTAGAGAGGTGGTGATGCTCTAGGCTGCGGCAGAGAGATAGGGGAGGACGGAGGTGATAAGGCTTGCCCATGCTCTGGCGCGTCCAGAGCGTGGTGACCATGCCGACTGGCATGCCTGGGCGCGTCCTGGCCTGGCCAATGCCAGCCTCTCGCGTGCCAGGGCAGTGCACGGTGCTGATCAACGATGCAGAGGAAAGCTACTAGACACGATTAAAGTGAGAAGGGAGGATCAGAGAGGGAGATGGTAGGATGGCCGGCATGAGCACGACATGGGGATGGCATTGCCCTCTCCTTGCTTTAATCATCAAGAGTTTGTACTTGTTTTGGTCCAGGAGGTACAGGGGAACAATAATCATCACAAACCAAAAGTGGTCTATGCAAAAATCCAGTGAGTAATAGAGTGTGTGAGAAAAGCAAATTCATGCCTGCCAAGTGTTTGACATAATGGCCGCATGAACAAATATTTTGAATTTTGCAGAGATTTTTGGTGGAGTGGATTGAATAATATTTGGATCATAGTGGTGGTGGTGTGCAAAATGGTGCTGGTTTGAGAAATTTCAAAATGGGTATGATCTACACTTTGTTTCAATGTTGCCACTTGTCAACTTTATATTAAGCACTAGAGGCAGAGTCAACTATGGTGGTCAACACAAAAAGGGTTCACCTTGATATGCTCTTGGATGAGGTGGAAAAAGATGGGAGGGTTTAGTTTAAGAATCTCTTATTCCAGGGGATCAAAGTGGTTATGATGATAAAAAATCCAATTTTTACCATTATCATATGTGATCAAGATTTGAATGTTCCTTTGCTTTGAATTGTGTTTCTTTGATTCAAAAGTGTTTGTTATTGATCTATTAAGGTTTCCCAAGCATTGTCACAAGCCAAAATGGTCTTGGTTGAGGATTTGCAAAAATGCCATAAGTGTATGTGAGTGATTATGTGTATTTTTCCATTTCTTTTCTTTCTCTCTTTTTGAGTTCCAAAGATCATATCCTAGGGTTTAAGCAGCTTGAATAATCACACCAACAATCATCATGGCAAAAATCAATTCACACATGTGGGATCACTATGCACATATGGAACACTAAGCATGGCACTATAGTAAATGTTTTTGTTAGTTCTGAAATTTGAACAATTGAATTCTTTGTCTTTATTGATTTGCAAAACATAGGATGTTACAGTTGCCCCATGCTGGCGGAAGGCTGGGCACGACATGTGATGTGTAGAGAGCAGACACCGGGTGTTATTGTCCGATGGAGGCACCCCTCTGTGGTCGCCATGGCCTCGTTCCAGGGAGGAAGACGATCATGATGAGGCATGAGGTGATCATGTGATATGGAGAGAGAGAGAGAGAGAGGAAGTACATGTACCGTGTATGTTGTATGTTGATGAGTTGGCACAATATATAGGGAGAAAAACCGGTTCAAAACTTATCAAAAAGGGTAGAAGGTTCAATTTCGAACGGTTTATAGAATTCAGGGTTGAAGATTGAACCAAAGTAAAGTTAAGGGTTGTAATCTAAACGGGTTCCTAGTCCTTCATGTACTTTCTGCCAGAATCTTGTATAATGAATATTGTAAAGACATTGTATGTGTGTGTATGATCAATAAAGCTCAAATTTTCCTTATGAGCTCATTTGTAATTGTATCATTGACTTATGATTTATTTGTGTGTATGAATATTGTGATTTAAATTATGTAAATACCTTAAATATAATTTGAATTATAATATGATTTGAATTATGATGTGTTTTGGAATTATGGATTCATAATTCCTTTACATATATTTTTTATCAATTACTTCTTTTGTTTTAAATTCAAATATGAATTGCCAATTCAAATCAACTCCCAATATGAATAAATTACAAAAGAGGTCATGTCAAAATTCTAAACCTGACATTGCCTAAACCTAATTGCAATGAGAGAGAACCTCGATCCCTCTTAGGTTTAGATGCAATAAGGCGTGAAAATTTCCCTCGTTTTGCGATGAAATGCACATCCCAATTCTAAATCTACCCTTCGATGTTCCTATGTTCTGGGTTATTACACTACGACAGTGGCACACATGACTAAGTTTGAGGCCAACACCTAGCCTTCCATTGTGCCTTTGTTGAATCATTGGAATGCAACACACATACCAAAACGAGGCCTCATATGTAGGATCACACGACAGGCAAATGGACTGTCCGCAAATTAAGTCTAGTGTGCCAGTAACATGTCACACATGACTAAGTTTGAGGGCAACGCCCTACCTGCCGTTGTGCCATAGTTGAATCATTGGCCAATGCAGAACTGAAGAAGCAGAAACATGCAAAGCAGGGTATCAGAGGCCTCATACAATGAGGACATATGTAGGAGATGTTTGAACAGAACCAATGGCATGGTCATGTTAAGTCATGCCGTAGGTTCTGATCAATCATCTCCTCATACTATGATCTCATGTTATAATCATTGGCCTAGTTCAATCAAGAAACAACACAAGTAGCAGTTCAAATTGAGTACATTACGAGTGGTACTTAGGGTACATTACAAATTGTACTTAGGTCACTGATGGCGTGTATTTCACACGTTCGTTGGGAACCCCAAGAGGAAGGTATGATGCGCACAGCAGCAAGTTTTCCCTCATAAAGAAACCAAGGTTTATCGAACCAGGAGGAGCCAAGAAGCACGTTGAAGGTTGATGGCGGCGGGATGTAGTGCGGCGCAACACCGGGGATTTCGGCGCCAACGTGGAACCTGCACAACACAACCAAAGTACTTTGCCCCAACGAAACAGTGAGGTTGTCAATCTCACCGGCTTGCTGTAACAAAGGATTAACCGTATTGTGTGGAAGATGATTGTTTGCAGAGAAAACAGTAAAACAAGTATTCAGCAGATTTGTATTTCATATTAAAGAATGGACCGGGGTCCACAGTTCACTAGAGGTGTCTCTCCCATAAGATAAAAGCATGTTGGGTGAACAAATTACATTCGGGCAATTGACAAATAGAGAGGGCATAACAATGCACATACATGTCATGATAAGTACGGTGAGATTTAATTGGGCATTACGACAAGTACATAGACCGCCATCCAACCGCATCTATGCCTAAAAGTCCACCTTAGGTTATCATCGAACCCCTTCGGTATTAAGTTGCAAAGCAAGACAATTGCATTAAGTATGGTGCGTAATGTAATCAACAACTACATCCTCGGACATAGCGCCAATGTTTTATCCCTAGTGGCAACACACAACACAACCTTAGAACTTTGTCACTGTCCCAGATGTCAATGCAGGCATGAACCCACTATCGAGCATAAATACTCCCTCTTGGAGTTAAAAGCAAAAACTTGGCCAGAGCCTCTACTAGTAACGGAGAGCATGCAAGATCATAAACAACACATATGTAATAACTTGATAATTAACATAACATGGTATTCTCTATCCATCGGATCCCGACAAACACAACATAGAGTATTATAGATAGATGATCTTGATCATGTTAGGCAGCTCACAAGATCCAACAATGAAGCACAATGAGGAGAAGACAACCATCTAGCTACTGCTATGGACCCATAGTCCGGGGGTGAACTACTCACTCATCACTCCGGAGGCGACCATGGCGGTGTAGAGTCCTCAGGAGATGAATCCCCTCTCCGCCAGGTGCGGAGGAGATCTCCGAATCCCCCCGAGATGGGATCGGCGGCGGTGGCGTCTCGAAGGTTTTGTATCGTGGTTTTGCATCGGGGTTTCGCGACGAAGGCTTTAAGTAGGCGGAAGGGCGAGTCGGGGCTAACGAGGGCCCACACCACGGCGGCGCGGGCCCCCCCTTGGCCGCGCCTCCATGTGGTGTCGCCACCTCGTGGCCCCACTTCGTATGCTCTTCGGTCTTCCGGAAGGTTCGTGGCAAAATAGGACCACTGGGACTTGATTTCGTCCAATTAGAGAATATTTCGTTACTAGGATTTCTGAAACCAAAAACAAGAAACAACACTGGCACTTCGGCATCTTGTTAATAGGTTAGTTCCAGAAAATGCGAATATGACATAAAGTGTGCATAAAACATGTAGGTATCATCAATAATATGGCATAGAACATAAGAAATTATCGATACGTCGGACGTATCAGCATCCCCAAGCTTAGTTCTGCTCGTCCCGAGCAGGTAAAACGATAACAAAGATAATTTCTGAAGTGACATGCCATCATAACCTTGATCATACTATTTGTAAACATATGTAGTGGATGCAGCGATCAAAACAATGGTAATGACATGAGTAAACAAGTGAATCATAAAGCAAAGAATTTTCATGAATAGTACTTCAAGACAAGCATTAATAAGTCTTGCATAAGAGTTAACTCATAAAGCAATAAATCAAAGTAAAGGTATTGAAGCAACACAAAGGAAGATTAAGTTCAGCGGTTGCTTTCAACTTGTAACATGTATATCTCATGGATAATTGTCAACATAGAGTAATATAACAAGTGAAATATGCAAGTATGTAGGAATCAATGCAAAGTTCACACAAGTGTTTGCTTCTTGAGGTGGAGAGAGATAGGTGAACTGACTCAACATAAAAGTAAAAGAATGGTCCTTCAAAGAGGAAAGCATCGATTGCTATATTTGTGCTAGAGCTTTTATTTTGAAAACATGAAACAATTTTGTCAACGGTAGTAATAAAGCATATGAGTTATGAAAGTTATATCTTACAAGTTGCAAGCCTCATGCATAGTATACTAATAGTGCCCGCACCTTGTCCTAATTAGCTTGGACTACCGGATCTTTGCAATGCACATGTTTTAACCAAGTGTCACAATGGGTACCTCCATGCCTGTACAAAGGTCAAGGAGAAAGCTCGCATTTTGGATTTCTCGCTTTTGATTATTCTCAACTTAGACATCCATACCGGGACAACATGGACAACAGATAATGGACTCCTCTTTAATGCATAAGCATGTGGCAACAATTATTATTCTCATATGAGATTGAGGATATATGTCCAAACTGAAACTTCCACCATGATTCATGGCTTTAGTTAGCGGCCCAATGTTCTTCTCTAACAATATGCATGCTCCAACCATTAAGGTGGTAGATCTCTCTTACTTGAGACAAGACGGACATGCATAGCAACTCACATGATATTCAACAAAGAATAGTTGATGGCGTCCCCAGAAACATGGTTATCGCACAACAAGCAACTTAATAAGAGATAAAGTGCATAAGTACATATTCAATACCACAATAGTTTTTAAGCTATTTGTCCCATGAGCTATATATTGCAAAGGTGAATGATGGAATTTTAAAGGTAGCACTCAAGCAATTTACTTTGGAATGGCGGGTAAATACCATGTAGTAGGTAGGTATGGTGGACACAAATGGCATAGTGGTTGGCTCAAGTATTTTGGATGCATGAGAAGTATTCCCTCTCGATACAAGGTTTAGGCTAGCAAGGTTATTTGAAACAAACACAAGGATGAACGGTGCAGCAAAACTCACATAAAAGACATATTGTAAACATCATAAGACTCCACACCGTCTTCCTTGTTGTTCAAAACTCAATACTAGATGTTATCTAGACTCTAGAGAAACCAAATATGCAAACCAAATTAGCAAGCTCTAAGTGTTTCTTCATTAATGGGTGCAAAGTATATGATGCAAGAGCTTAAACATGAGCACAACAATTGCCAAGTATCAATTTATCCAAGACATTTTAGAGTTACTACATGTAGCATTTTCCAATTCCAACCATATAACAATTTAACGAAGAAGAAACTTCGCCATGAATACTATGAGTAGAGCCTAAGGACATACTTGTCCATGTGCTACAGCGGAGCGTGTCTCTCTCCCATAAAGTGAATGCTAGGATCCATTTTATTCAAACAAAACAAAAACAAAAACAAACCGATGCTCCAAGCAAAGTGCATAAGATGTGACGGAATAAAAATATAGTTTCAGGGGAGGAACCTGATAATGTTGTCGATGAATAAGGGGATGCCTTGGGCATCCCAAGCTTAGACGCTTGAGTCTTCTTATAATATGCAGGGGTGAACCACCGGGGCATCCCCAAGCTTAGAGCTTTCACTCTCCTTGATCATATTGCAACATACTCCTCTCTTGATCCTTGAAAACTTCCTCCACACCAAACTCGAAACAACTCATTAGAGGGTTAGTGCATAATAAAAATTCACATGTTCAGAGGTGACACAATCATTCTTAACACTTCTGGACATTGCATAAAGCTACTGGACATTAATAGATCAAAGAAATTCATCCAACATAGCAAAAGAGGCAATGCGAAATAAAAGACAGAATCTGTCAAAACAGAACAGTCCGTAAAGATGGATTTTATTAGGCCACCAGACTTGCTCAAAAGAAAATTCCCAAATTGAATGAAAGTTGCGTACATATCTGAGGATCACGCACGTAAATTGGCTTAATTTTCTGAGCTACCTACAGGGAGATAGACCCAGATTCATGACAGCAAAGAAATCTGCTGCGCAGTAATCCAAATCTAGTACTTACTTTTCTATCAAAGACTTTACTTGGCACAACAAAACATAAAACTAAGATAAGGAGAGGTTGCTACAGTAGTAAACAACTTCCAAGACACAAATATAAAACAAAAATATTGTAGTAAAAACATGGGTTGTCTCCCATAAGCGCTTTTCTTTAACGCCTTTCAGCTAGGCGCAGAAAGTGTATATCAAGTATTATCAAAGGGGGGTGCACCTACAGAGGGGTTTGGAGTTTTCTCAACCATGCATAGTATATTGGATACATAAGTTTTAGCGTCTCCCTTTTCATTAGTCTTGGGCTTGCTACTCTCATCGAACAAATTTTCAGGAACAAGCCAAGCATAGTTATTTTCTAGTGCATCATTCATAGCTAGGAGTTTACATGGTATTGGTGCTTTGATCTCCCCACCATCATTAGCATTATTAGTGTACCTTATTCTATCCATGTCCATTTTTTCAAGGAGACTAACAAAATTAGTATGAGAACCAAGCATATTAAATTTAGCAAAGACCTTTCTAGCCTCTCTTGCTAGACCACCAAATTCTCTAAGAAGGGTTTCTAAAACAAAATCTTTCTTTTCCACCTCTTCCATATCACCAAGTGTAAGAAACATGTGTTGGATTATAGGATTGAGATTAACAAATTTAGTTTCCAACAGCGAACTAAATGCGCAGCAGCAATTTCATAAGTGGAGCAAGTTCTACCAAGTGTCTATCTTCAAAATCTTCTGGTACTAACATGAGTGAAAAATTCTTCTATATTGTTTCTCCCAATTATAGACCCGCGTCCTACCGGTATGTCTTTTGTGGTAAAATTAAAAGGAAGCATGATGAAATAAACTAAAATAAAGTAAATGCAACTAACTAAATTTTTTTGTGTTTTTGATATAGCAAACAAGATAGTAAATAAAGTAAAACTAGCAACTAATTTTTTTGTGTTTTGATATAAGTGCAGCAAACAAAGTAGTAAATAAAATAAAGCAAGACAAAAACAAAGTAAAGAGATTGAGAAGTGGAGACTCCCAGCGTGTCTTGATCTCCCAACGGCGCCAGAAAATATGCTTGATGGCGTGTATTTCACACGTTCGTTGGGAACCCCAAGAGGAAGGTATGGTGCGCACAGCAAGTTTTCCCTCGAAAGAAACCAAGGTTTATCGAACCAGGAGGAGCCAAGAAGCACGTTGAAGGTTGATGGCGGCGAGATGTAGTGCGGCGCAACACCAGGGATTCCGGCGCCAACGTGGAACCTGCACAACACAACCAAAGTACTTTGCCCCAACGAATCAGTGAGGTTGTCAATCTCACCGGCTTGCCGTAACAAAGGATTAACCGTATTGTGTGGAAGATGATTGTTTGCAGAGAAAATAGTAAAACAAGTATTGCTGATTTGTATTTCAGTATTAAAGAATGGACCGGGGTCCACAGTTCACTAGAGGTGTCTCTCCCATAAGATAAAAGCATGTTGGGTGAACAAATTACGGTCGGGCAATTGACAAATAGAGAGGGCATAACAATGCACATACATGTCATGATAAGTACCGTGAGATTTAATTGCGCATTACGACAAAGTACATAGACCGCCATCCAACCGCATCTATGCCTAAAAAGTCCACCTTCGGGTTATCATCCGAACCCCTTCCGGTATTAAGTTGCAAAGCAACAGACAATTGCATTAAGTATGGTGCGTAATGTAATCAACAACTACATCCTCGGACATAGCGCCAATGTTTTATCCCTAGTGGCAACAGCACAACACAACCTTAGAACTTTCTGTCACTGTCCCAGGTGTCAATGCGGGCATGAACCCACTATCGAGCATAAATACTCCCTCTTGGAGTTAAAAGCAAAAACTTGGCCAGAGCCTCTACTAGTAACGGAGAGCATGCAAGATCATAAACAACACATATGTAATAACTTGATAATTAACATAACATGGTATTCTCTATCCATCGGATCCCGACAAACACAACATAGAGTATTACAGATAGATGATCTTGATCATGTTAGGCAGCTCACAAGATCCAACAATGAAGCACAATGAGGAGAAGACAACCATCTAGCTACTATGGACCCATAGTCCAGGGGTGAACTACTCACTCATCACTCCGGAGGCCATGGCGGTGTAGAGTCCTCCGGGAGATGAATCCCCTCTCCGGCGGGTGGGAGGAGATCTCCGAATCCCCGAGATGGGATCGGCGGCGGCGGCGTCTCGGTAGGTTTTCCGTATCGTGGTTTTTCGCATCGGGGGAGAAGGCTTTAAGTAGGCGGAAGGGCAGAGTCGGGGGGCTAACGAGGCCCACACCACGGGCGGCGCGGGCCCCTTGGCCGCGCCGCCATGTGGTGTCGCCACCTCGTGGCCCCACTTCGTATGCTCTTCGGTCTTCTGGAAGGTTCGTGGCAAAATAGGACCCTAGGACTTGATTTCGTCCAATTCCGAGAATATTTCGTTACTAGGATTTCGAAACCAAAAACAGCAACCGGCACTTCGGCATCTTGTTAATAGGTTAGTTCCAGAAAATGCACGAATATGACATAAAGTGTGCATAAAACATGTAGGTATCATCAATAATATGGCATAGAACATAAGAAATTATCGATACGTCGGAGACGTATCAGTCAGATTACAAATTCTCGTACAGTACATCTACATCACATTCATCACTCGTCACAAGTAGCCCTGATCCTCTTGAGCTTGTCCTTGATTGCAAAGTTCACTTGAAGCAGATCGTATATGTCATACTCTACCTTTCTCTTCTCAGCCTTCTGATGGCGTGTATTTCACACGTTCGTTGGGCAACCCCAAGAGGAAGGTATGATGCGCACAGCATCAAGTTTTCCCTCAGAAAGAAACCAAGGTTTATCGAACCAGGGAGCCAAGAAGCACGTTGAAGGTTGATGGCGGCGGGATGTAGTGCGGCGCAACACCAGGATTCCGGCCAACGTGGAACCAACACAACCAAAGTACTTTGCCCCAACGAAGTGAGGTTGTCAATCTCACCGGCTTGCTGTAAACAAAGGATTAACCGTATTGTGTGGAAAATGATTGTTTGCGAGAAAACGGTAAAACAAGTATTGCGGCAGATTTGTATTTCTATTAAAGAATGGACCGGGTCCACAGTTCACTAGAGGTGTCTCTCCCATAAGATAAAAGCATGTTGGGTGAACAAATTACATCGGGCAATTGACAAATAGAGAGGCATAACAATGCACATACATGTCATGATAAGTACGGTGAGATTTAATTGGGCATTACGACAAAGTACATAGACCGCCATCCAACATCTATGCCTAAAAAGTCCACCTTCAGGTTATCATCGAACCCCTTCCGTATTAAGTTGCAAAGCAACAGACAATTGCATTAAGTATGGTGCGTAATGTAATCAACAACTACATCCTCGGACATAGCGCCAATGTTTTATCCCTAGTGGCAACACACAACACAACCTTAGAACTTTCTCCTCCCAGTGTCAATGCAGGCATGAACCCACTATCGAGCATAAATACTCCTTCTTGGAGTTAAAAGCAAAAACTTGGCCAGAGCACTACTAGTAACAGAGAGCATGCAAGATCATAAACAACACATATGTAATAACTTGATAATTAACATAACATGGTATTCTCTATCCATCGGATCCCGACAAACACAACATAGAGTATTACATATAGATGATCTTGATCATGTTAGGCAGCTCACAAGATCCAACAATGAAGCACAATGAGGAGAAGACAACCATCTAGCTACTATGGACCCATAGTCCAGGGTGAACTACTCACTCATCACTCCGGAGCGACCATGGCGGTGTAGAGTCCTACGGGAGATGAATCCCCTCTCCGGCAGTGCGGAGGAGATCTTCGAATCCCCGAGATGGGATCGGCGGCGGCGTCTCGATGGGTTTTCCGTATCGTGGTTTCGCCTCGGGGTTTCGCGACGGAGGCTTTAAGTAGGCGAAAGGCGGAGTCGGGGCGACGAGGGCCCACCAAGCGGGGCCCCCCTTGCCCTGGTTTGTTGGCCACCCCCGCCGTATGCTCTTCGGTCTTGGAAGGTTCGTGGCGAAATAGGCCCCTGGGTCTTCGTTTCGTCCAATTCCGAGAATATTTCGTTACTAGGATTTCGAAACCAAAAACAAAAACAGCAACTGGCATTTCGGCATCTTGTTAATAGGTTAGTTCCAGAAAATGCACGAATATGACATAAAGTGTGCATAAAACATGTAGGTATCATCAATAATATGGCATAGAACATAAAAAATTATCGATACGTCGGAGACGTATCACCTTCAAAGCCTTTTTTTCTGCCTCTCATTCCTGTTTATTAGCCCTCATCACTTGTGCTTGTGTTCTCTGCATATTCTTGGGCATAGCAACTTCGTTCTTCAAGTCCTCCCACTCCCCTTGTGTCTGAACAAACTAGCGCGACTTAGCTTAATATTTCGCACAACAATCACAACATGTTAAACCCGAACACAAAAAACCTTCCCCTCTATGCATGCACATTACAATCTACCAGTTTCAGCAATCCAAAACCCGATTTAGGAAGGATCTACCGCAATCCGATACTAGAGTAACAGATCTAAGCAAATCGAGACCGTGAAAAGCAAGAACTGGACAAGAACAACAGAAATGGGGACGAACACCGGGCAAACATCAATTCGGACGCTATCCTAACGGAAACCCTAGCAGATCTAATGTGCATGTCGTTGCAAATGCCCGAGAATGCCATGTTCTGCCAGAACAGGTACGAAGGTGAGAAGGAGAGGTCGTTACCGCCATTGTTCCGGCCGAGCTCGAGGGCGAAGTCGAGATGCCGATGAAGACCGCGGAGCAGATTGCGCCGATGTCGCGGTGCTGCTCGCCGAGGTCTCCTCCTCCTGGGGTGCTCCTCCGTGCGGCGGTCCGGCGGATTGGTCGGCGGGAGGGAAACCGCCGGGTGATGTGACAGTTTGGGGGAGGTGAGAGTGCGTTCGCTAGTGAGAGGAAGAAGAGGGGAGCGGTGAGGCTAATTATGGCGCGTATTCCCGAAGGGACGCGGTGTTTCCGCCTCCCTTCCCCACGCGTGCAGCCTTCTGGCCGCAACAGGCCTGGCCCCGGAGAAACTACCATTCCCAGGGCATGTCCGAAGGGTGCTTTGAGAATCGTGCGATGCAACAATGAGGCTCGGTTCAAACTACATCTGGACATGGGCAGCCCGGCCCGACCCGGCCCGAAAATCCCAGGCCGTGTTCGGGCCTGAAATCTGAGCCCGAACGTCGGGCTGTGCCGGATTCGGGCCTTCATTTTTGTGCATTTTAGCCTAGTCGGGCCGGGCTTCTCGGGCCGGGCTTTTTACTCGTTCGGGCCGGTTCGGGCTTAATTTACAGGCCCGACGGGCCCAGCCCGAAACCCGGCCTGGCCCGAACTTCGCCCAGGTGTAGTCCAGACATGCAAACGAGCCGAAAATTGCTGGCTCCATGCAAGCCAAAAGGCATGCAGCCTACTAAACGCGCCCTCGGTGACCGCGCCCGGCCACGTAAAAAAACATGTGCAAAGCAAAGCTAGCTCGAACTTTCTTTCTCTCATCAAAGAAAGGAACCCAAAATAGCGACCTCAAAACTGAACATGGATTTTCCGCTTCTCTTATCGGGCCGCGGCGAGCCGCTTTCCCTTGCTCCGTTGCTTGGCGTGCATGTTGTTGCTTTCCCTTCCGTCGCTTTGATCCGACCGATCAACCTTCCTACACGACGACACCTCTCGCGGGAAACGATCGAATGAGAACCCAACACCCAGTTCGTCCACGTCAAAAAAAAAAAAAGAATCCAAGCGACGTCTTTCCCGAGTTTTCCTTCCACTTAAAGCCACGAGATAAAAAAAAATAGCCGTACGCACACCAAAGGCATCGCCTTAAAGACGAGAGCTAGGCAAAAGAAAAAAGAGGAGAGGAGAGGCAGCCGGTTAATTACGGGAGTAAAAAAGAAGTGCACGTAAAAAGACGGCCGCTTTGCGCGTGTGCTCGGGCAGTGGCAATGGACGGAGCTTTAGCTTTGGGTATACTGCATGCTGTGCATATGGCCCCTGTCTAGCTTAGCTTTGCTTTCGACTTTTCCCGGCTTTATATAAGCTCAGCACCCTCTTCCGGCGCCATGCCACTTTGGATGGGATCTTGCTTATCCTCTGCTTAGCCATTGCTACTTCCATTGCCGCCGAAGAAGCTTCAAGCTTGGATACAGCTGAGAGGAGGTGGTGTACTACGTAGAGCTGTTTGGAGTTTGAGCGCGCTTCCCTCTTCACTCAACAGGCATCAGGTACGCTTCTAGCTTCTAGTTTTGCTGTTCCTATCCTACCCATTAACAGATATTCAGATTTTTCTTTGCTTATTATGCGTATCCCATAAGTTTTCTTCAAGTTAGAATATGGTTACTCCGTCTCTTGGTTACCTTTTGGTCCCACTTTGAAGTCTACATTGCATCCCGAAAGAAACAGTACCCCTTGGGATATTTGTTTCTTTCGAGATTCCTGTGAAACGCATGGTGGCTGTGACTTGTGAGCAATGCCTGCCAGCGAGAGAGTGCTTGGACTAGCCAGCTAGGATAGTGTAGTACTGGCACTGTGCATGGGTACATCATGCCCTGCTGCTGCATGCACATTCCGAATCTATGCGCGCACATTTCGCTGTAGATTCGCCTGAATTTTCCTATAGAATTTTCTCTCGAGAGTCCCCTCGATCGAGTTTTCTTCCCTTTTGATGCGTTTTTGCCGTCTTGAGTCGTCAGCGCTTTTGAGGCGAGCGCGCGCGGCCGCATGCACAGCGAGTGAGGGCGAGGGGAAACCGGCTTTTTGGCCGCCCCAAACCAAAGCTGCGTAGCCATGGCGCAAAGCCCTCTCTCTCCCCCTCATCCCCGTCTCTCTCTCTCTCTGCACTGTGGAGATCCCGGGTCACACATCACGGCCATATACGCGCGCACGTCTCTTCTGCTTGTTCCCTCTCGCTCTGCCGCTGCCGGCCGGCCATTCAATGCATGCAGGCGAACCAAGTAGCTCTTCTTCAAACTCCGGCAGAGCAACTCATGATTGCCTCGCTTGTTGCCTTCCGGCTCGTCGTCTTCTCTCGACTCCCCTTCTTGCTTCCGCCATAGGGTACCCTAAACCGGTTCCTAGTCCTTTCCCTTCCATGAAAGCAGCATAGTACACTAGAGAGCTCATAATCCACTTGTCCTGCTGCAATGGCGCAGCATGGATCCACGACAATAATTCCTGAACCCTGGCAGCATGTTACATGTGGCCACTGAGTGAGTGGACACCCTACGCGCGCTAGTGTTGCATAGCGAAATGCGCTACGAGCAGTAATAAAATGAAAACCACAGTAAACAAACAGAGTATGCAAGAACAGCATCTCTACTACTACTGAAAAAAGGCAAATGCCACTGAAGAAAACAAATGTACTCCAGTTCAAAAGCAAGTTCGTCTTCTTTTTTGCTCGCTTTCCTCCAACACAGAGGGTTTAAAAAACAACCAAGCTTTCATGGGTCCGCGCCAAAAGCCTCTTTGTGCAGAGCATTCCCTCCCTCTTTTCTTTTGCTTTCACCCATCGACGAGAGTAGCTAGCATGGAGGCGAGCTGCAGTAGAGTGACTCAGCGAGGGGGAGTGACCGAGTGACCCTATCCTACTGCCACTGGCGTCTGCCTGCCTGCCTGGCCTGCACGTCACCCGTCGGCCCATCCATCCGTCTATCCATCATGGAGGCCGGGCCATCATCTAGCTATGTACATATTGGCATATTGCGTCCCGTCACCGGCGTGAATCTCTCGATCCGATCGCCGTGAGTGACAGACACGCGCGCCTCCATCGCTCGCCGGCCGCGGCCGCGGTGGCGCCCCGCCGGGCGACCGACGTGACGGGCGGATTTTACGTGCACGAGCGCGCGCCGTTATGGGTTTCGCCCTTTGCCCGTACGGACGCGGCAGTCGGCAGACGGCCGGCCCCATCGCGTAGGTGTACGTCAGGCACCGTGCATGGTAAGATGCGCATGCCGGCAGGTGCGCTGCTACACGTTACTTCTAGGCGTGCACGTTTTAGTGTTCTAATAGTACTTGTAAACCAAAACGGTGCGTTGCACGTAATAAGATGCTCGTAACAGGGAAGGCATATAGAACAGTCAATTTGAAGAAAGTTATTCTGTCCATAACAACACGAGTCTTTTAAAAAAGGATGTGGGTATTTCTCAGTCGATTGAGAATTATCTTCGTTCTCAGTCAGAGTATGTCATCGAATCTTAGTTGCAACTAATGTTGCAAGCGGACAACTAGCACAAATCACGAACCAAGTCTAACGTTGTAGAACTTAACTGAGTACCGAAGCTGAGAATTAACAAAACCTTTAAAAAATACAGTGTTGCTTCTAGTGTTTTCTTTTCTACTCTAGATGACTTGCAGTGTTTGTCATTAATTAATCAACACTCGATTTTTGGCCCATGCATTCATGATAGTAGATCGATTGGGCCACTTGCTATTTTCTTTGTCAATTAGACAATTGACACAAATTACAACCATTTACATTAGTATTTGCATGCAAGTCACATGTTAGCCTAACAACAATGTACTACTCCTTGTTACGATTTTGATCTAGTTTTAACACACTACATGTAAATAACATTTTAGAAGTTCGACTTTCAATAAGATAGGAAACAATCGTTTGCCCATGTGTCTTCATCAACGCTGCCGGTGTTAGATTTCGCCTAGATGAAAAATCCTATGTTCATTTCAGTTTTGAACTAGATTCAACATAGGGGGGTTTTTTTTTGAACATGATTCAACATAGGATAGGTTGAATCTTGATATGAACTAGAAAGAGGCACCACGTGCAGCATATTTAATTATTAACGCCACTACCACATGAACAATTTTGATATTTATTAGTTGTGGGTGGTTTCTTGTTATCTGAAATTTGAGTATGTGGCCTTACATATAAAAAAAAACGGATGGACTATTAATTTTTTAAGTTAGCGCCATGCGTGCGTGGTAGTATCGGTCGCCAACGAAAGGAACCCTTGCTCCACAAAGCAGGGGCAGAAAGACGAATCAGGACCGTTCTCCGTTCTCCCCCACTCCACGCGCGCGTGGCTCCTTCTCCGGCGTGCCCGATCGATCGGGACCAGCGTGCGGTGCAGCTACCTCGCTCGCGTGCGCGCGTGGCCGGCGACGTCATGCCAGCGCGCGCGTGCCGCTCGCCGGTCGGTTGTGTTACGCCCGTACCGAGCGTGCGCGCGTGAACTGGCCCCGGCCGGATGAGCGGATGGCGACCCTGCCTTTCCGTCCCCGCTGGGAACGCACCAAGCCGAGCGCATCATGGGCTGTCTCGTTCGATTCGCTTGCCGCTCTACGAGCCCTCGACGCCTGGCATTGGCGTCGCAGTCTTGCACGTTGCGTCGCTGTCCGGCTAAAAGACGGGACGAGAAGAGATCGGGACGCCACCGGGGCGCGCGGTCTGTCTCGGTACACTGGACGCCAGACGCGGCCCTGGCATTTCCATTGCTCGCGTGCGCTCTGTTCCGGCTCTGGGCCGATCGAGGCTCGTGTCTATTTTCGTGATACGGCTGGGAAATGCTGCTTCCTGTTAACACAGCGATACCTGTATCCCTGCTGCTTCACGTGGTGTTTTTTCCACCGAGAAATCATCCTCCCGGCTGGTCTCTCGGATCGGAAAAGAAAACCAAATATGCATGCATGCGCGGCTGCTCGGTGCCTGCCAGTGCCATGGGTCCTTTTCTGGCTTCAACGGCGCCATCATTGCCCTCCGTCACCTTATCAGGCGCGCGTGCTGCCTGCACCGTCACCTACTCATGGATCCATATCTATCTCCTCCTGCCTCCCGCTGGTCAACTTCTCTTCCGAGTTCCATCGTCGTCTGATCGTCTCCCAGACCGATTGATGAGAGTTCCGTCCCTCGATTTCTTTTGCACATTTCGATCACGCGCCCACGCCGTGCCCTAGCTAGCGCCGATTCTCTCCGCTGTTGCCGGGGCGAAGCTTGGTCCTACGTACGGTACATCGCAACCCCACGACGCACAATCTGGCACCGCACCATGCGCATCATGGGCGCCTGCGTCCGGCTTGCACCACCACCACCTGCTCAACCTCGCCCATCCCCTCTTTGCCCGGGGAACGCATGCGGTACAGCTTTATTGACCGAAGAAGATGCTGGTGCAGCAGTACCTACGAGCGAAAAGCATGCGCGTGATCAAGGACGCTTCAGAGATGGTAAACTTGATTAGTAGAATCTAGCTACGGGATGTGCAATGAGGAGGTGATGATGGTGTACGATCTTAGACCATCTCCACCTGGGTCCCTCAAATAATAGCCGGCAAAACAGATGCTGGCTAAGTTGGGGGCCGCCGGCGGAAGTGATGGTCAAAAAATTCAAAACCCCCGCACCGGTATTCCACATAGCCACTCATGATAGAAAAATACCTCAAAATCAACGTGGAAGACGTGTGGGTTTCGTGCCGGCAACCCTAATAGCCCCCATTGGCACAGGTGTTGGATGGAGCTCAGCGGCTATTCTATTGGGCTCAGGATGACGTGGATTTTGTATGAGGGTCGCCCATCTTAATCAAAGCAACCTTAACGGATCATGATTGTCTGTTTTGGTTCCCACGGTAGAAGAACAAGAGAAAAAAGGTCTTCACCCTGGTGTGTCTACTCCTCATCGTCGTTCATCCTTGTGTTTCCGAAGGGGCCGATCTCATCAAGGTGCCCCTCCATTGCTGCCAAGGTGTCAAGCCGACTATCGATACCAGGCATGAAGCGGGCGTTGTCGTCCCTCTCATTCTCCTCTTCCTTCCGGCAATGCACCGCCACCGCCATTGCAGTGTCCCAGCTCCCTATGTCCCTCATTGTCACTGCACCACGTCGGCGTCTGGTTCTCGACATCGACCTTCGCCTCGCCTCCACCACCCCTCGCACACCTAACGGGCCACCACCGGCAGTGAACCGCGAGTGCATAGAATCTAGCGGCCGAGGCCACCGCCTTGATGTCCGCCATCACGTCCACCATGCATGAGGCAGACGGTGCAAAACTGTGTCACATTGTGCGATCTCAAACGATGCGACCATAGCCCGCTGCTCGTCACCAACATGTCCTTGAAGTCTTCGTCGTCCATCCTAGCCTCGGCCACGGGTTGTTGCGCCATAGCCATTGCCACTTGTGCCCATGTCATCATCATCTGAGTCTCCGCCATCGTCACCTCTTTGACCTTCGGCGCTCATCCCCACCTGGTACGGCCCAAACTCCGTCACCAATTCCTATTCCGTCGCATACGCAGTGATCTCCCCCAGCTCGAACGCCTCCCTCAAGGGATCGCCGACGCGCCGATGTCTTCCTGGAAGAACTCGCGCACCATCTCGACGATCCTGGCCCAGATGGCGTTGTTGCAGCGAGGCATGGCTGCTAGATAGGGTTTTCTTGTCCACCAAGCAGGAATGTTCTTCTTGAAGCCACGACGAGGGTGATAAACGAGCCGCTGGCGAGAGAAGCCCAACCCCCAACTGAACAGAGAAGAAAAAAAAAGGCTCATTTCATGTGCGGCCGCGCGCTCAAAAAATGGGTCTGCACCCCCACCCAACGGCCCGGCGAATAATTATAGCCCAGTCCACGGACGCGGCACAGTCACTAGCCACTGGATCTCAGCGATGACGAGGCCATCCAGCTTGCCAATCCCCCAGACCCAGAGCGAGCATGACCAGCTCGCCTCAGGGCAAGTTGGTGACTCCAGAGCGCGAGAGACGCGGTCCGTTTCTCCTCCTGTGGCGTGGGATTCGTTGCCTGAACCAACGCCATTGGATCTCCTTCTTCCTCCTCCTCCATCGCCAGTGCCGATAACGACTACAGCGCAATGTAGCTATTTTTACCGACGCCAAGTAATGTATCTCTATCAACTATAATCAATGGTTTTTTTTTATAAAAAATGCGCCGGGACGTTGAGGGCACCCCGACACAGACGGACAATGGCCACAAAGAGCTCAATTCATCGTTGGCGGCCGATGCAAACGGACGTACGTGATCATTTTTGGCGTCCGAAATGCTTCGATGGGTGCAGATGCCCTAAACAGAACAAAACGAACAAAGCGAGATTGGTTGGTGCCCAAATAGTCGTGCCCGTAGATGCCCTTAATTGTAACCGATCCTACCGTACGAACACTGAATAGAATCACGCCGTACGTGTGTCTCCGCCGGCCCGTAGATCCTTGGTGCAGGCGGCCCCTCCCCGTCGTAGATGCCATGATGGCTCCTTTTTTTGGTTCGCAAAGGAGTAGTGGAGGAGGACCCAGACCGCACCACCAACGCCATGCCGCGGCAGCAGCCGGCACGGCGCCACCTGCACGGGCAGGCGGCCAGGCAGCGCGCACCAGCTGCATGCCATGCCAATGCCATGCGCGCGCAGCGCAGGGCAGCGCAGGCCAACAGCGGCAGGCTGTTGCGGTGGGTGGGCGTGTAGTGCGGTGCGCAGGCGGCCTGTGCCGTCGCAGCCGCTGGCCCGTGCCTGTGTAGTGTATGTAGGCCGCTAGCTGCGCCTCCGCCTGCGCCGCGGCCGCCTCTGATCGCGCCGCGCGGACGCTCCGTTTTGTCTCCCTCGGCCGCCACCACAGGAACACCGCCTCGCCGCGCACCGAGGCCGCCCACGCGCACGACGCGCCGGAGCCGCCGTCGCGGTCTCGTATTCTACTGCTGGCTATGCATGTCTTGCTGTTTTGTTCTCGCTCCGTGGTCCGTCTGCAGGAAAGGGCAGTGTTTGGGGCGGCGTGTCAAAGACGAATGAATACAGAATGCGTTTGGGCCATCCATGAGGAGAGGTGAGGCAGGAAGGGGGTTCTATTCTGGAATAGTGGAGCGCCCCTCCTTCCCTGTCGGGCGGCATGGCATTGGCACGCTGCCAAAGCTGTACTACTACGCGCGCGCGCGGCCACCGAGGCTCCCTCCGTCGTAGCGCTGCTTTGTTTGTTCAGGCCGGGCCAGAGGTTTACGGTACTGCTAGTCACGGGACCACGCCTGCAAACAAGGAGTATGTTTGCACAGGAACGTATGCATGTCCAAGGGCTTCTTCGGAATGTACGTATGCAAAACAGAGCCTTGTAAAATATAGTAAAACTGCAGAAAATAATCATTTGGATGGAACACAGCTACTCTAGAGCTAACTAAGGGCTCTTTCCATTCGTATAATCTATAGGAATTATGTAGGATTTTGGATTTCTATGGTAAAAAAATTACTATCCCCTCTAATCATAAAATGATATTGGAAATATGTCTAAATGTGAATGTATCTATGCAGTAAAAAATGTGTCTATATACATCTAAATTTAGACATACTTGCAACATCCTTTTATGGAGAGAATCTATAAGAATAAGTTGTTTCATTCATTGGAACATAATATTACAAAAATCTTGTAGTCCAAATCATATAGAAAAAAATGTATATTAGGCCATACCGTATGGAAAAAATTCATTTACTACAACCGAACATACTTCATCTTTTCATATGATTCAAGTAAGTAGGCATGACAACTTAATCCTATATATTCCTATACTTATACTATTCTATGAATCAAAGGAACCCTAAGAGTGGAGGCCGACATTCCTATAGGATTGTGGCATAGATAAGGCCACCCGTAGAGTATTTGAATGTGTTGGTTCCTTTGATCCAAACGATTTCTAAGAAAAAATAAAGCGGGTGACTTATTCTTAGTTGACTGGGAACTAATTTATTTCTCGGTTTAGATGATGTCATTCTCATATTTAGAAAAAAAACTCATTGCAACTCGAATAGGGATACAAAATTCTCAGTTGCAAACCAACTCGAAACCCAAAAGTTTTAGTTGCAACCCTACTTGCAACTAAAAAAAAATCTCGATTGCAATCCAACTTATAACTCATAGAACGATGACAATTAGCAAAACCAAAAAATATCATAGATTACATTACTATACATTTCTTTTGCAATTTTTTTAAATCCAAATAGGTCCTAAAGTTTTACCATCTCAAAGTGGTTTCAACAAGAACACACCCACAAGTAGTACAATGTATCCTAAAGCCCACTTTTTATTTGTAGAATGCACGCCTGTATATATACTATCATTAAGCACACATGCTCTTTTCCGAAGATTAATTAAACAACCTACCTCCTCTATCCAATTCTATAAGAAACATCCTACTTACTTGGTGTCAATAATAGTACCACGCACTAGCGGCCAGGCGCACGAACATGCGATACACTTTTCAATAAAAATCCCCATCCTTGCCCCCTTCGATAACACCATCCATCCATCAGAATTCAGAAGCTCGGCTCCCCACTACTCCACCATTCCATTCACCACGCGCCCCAATTAATCCACAAGCCCATACCCGACTTGAGTACTGTAGTTCCTACCGTTTCTACGACGCCTACCACCTTTGGTAAAAAAAAAATCCTGTAGCAGAAGGATTAATCCGAGCCACCGCCGGCCGGCCGTGCGCCGCCGCAGCGAATGTATTTATCGGCGCCACCCCCACCACGCCCTGCGGCTTCGTCCTCCTCCGCCCCACCCCAGCAACAGGTCAAACCTGCTGCATCAGCGCCGTGCCGGTTCTAATGCCTTTCTGTCCCAAGCCTCATTAACTCACTCCGGCGAGATCCTACCCCGCCTGCCAGGGACGCCATTGTTTTTACTTGGGTGCCCTCGTTTTTACACCGGGATTTCCTGCTTGGCTTCTTCCCTTCGCTCTGCTCGCCACCTTGCTTGTTGCTTGCTGCTGCTGATCACGCAGAGAGATAGGCTGTGCTGCGGTGGTAACATTATAAGGCGCACCGTGCAGGGAGAGGGGCCGGCTCCTGCCAGCGACCGCCTTGTCGGGTAACGAACTGCCCCGCCTCGCCGCCCGCTCGCTCACATGCTGGAGGTCCTGGAGATGGCGCCGCCTCCGCCGCCGCCGCGCCAGCCGGCGGCGGCGTCCAGGGGGCGCGGGAAGGGACACGCGGGCCAGCCGAGGAAGCAGCCGCTGCAGGCCAGCGTGGCGCAGCCCAAGGCGGAGCCGGCGGCTGCGGCCGTTCCGCCGCCGCCGGAGGCAGCCAAGAAGTGCGGCGGGAGGCGGCGCGGCGGGCGCGGGCGCGCCACCAGGCCTGTGGACACGCGGCCGGCGTCGGGGCCCGCGGTGGCGGCGCCTGCGACGGCGGCGACGACGCGCGCCGTCATTGGGCCGCCGGTGAGCAGCAAGGGGCTGGCGTTCTGCCGGCGGCCCGGGTTCGGGACGGTGGGCGCGCGCTGCGTCGTCAAGGCCAACCACTTCCTCGCCCAGATTCCCGACAAGGACCTCACCCAGTACGACGTAAGCGCTCCTCCTCCACCTCCTCCTCGCCGTGCCGCTCGCAATCGCAACAAATGTCTGACCTTTCGTTGTGCTCTGCGGCGGCGACTCCGCGCGAGCAGGTGAAGATCACGCCGGAGGTGAGCTCCCGGTACGTGAACCGGGCCATCGTCGCGGAGCTGGTGCGCCTCTACCGGGACTCCGACCTCGGCACGCGCCTCCCGGCCTACGACGGCCGCAGCAGCCTCTACACCGCCGGCGCGCTCCCGTTCGACGCGCGCGAGTTCGTGGTGCGCCTCGCCGACGAGGACACCGGCACCGGCGTGCCCCCACGGTACGCGCCCACCCCACAGCATTCGCCATCTTCTTCGAGTAGCTGGCTAAGCTCGTGTTCTCACTTCTCAGTTCTCACTGTTTGCCTCCGCAATGTTCCCGCAGCGAGAGGGAGTACAGGGTCGCCATCAAGTTCGCCGCGCGCGCCGACCTGCACCACCTCCGCGAGTTCATCGCCGGCCGGCAGGCCACCGCGCCGCAGGAGGCCGTCCAGGTGCTCGACATCGTCCTCCGGGAGCTCGCCAACCAGAGGTAACCAATCCATCGGCACCTTACTGCTAGCTGCATTAAATTGAAATATGGAACGCACGCATTGCCCGTTCTTCCTGCTGAACTGGTGCCTACTGCTGTCCAATGCTACCAGGTACGTGCCGATAGGGCGGTCCTTCTACTCGCCGGACATAAGGAAGCCGCAGCGGCTCGGCGACGGCCTGCAGTCGTGGTGCGGGTTCTACCAGAGCATCCGGCCGACCCAGATGGGCCTGTCGCTTAACATCGGTGAGATGGGATTCTTCCCGGCTGCGCATGCATGTGATTTCCTGCGCTTGTACTGTGTTTGATGCTTACATGATGGTGTTGATGTCAGATATGTCGTCCACCGCGTTCATCGAGGCGCTGCCGGTGATCGAGTTCGTGGCCCAGATATTAGGGAAGGATGTCATGTCAAGGCCACTGTCGGATGCAAACAGAATTAAGGTAAATTGTGCTGTGGATGGGGAACAAGGAATCTGGCATAGTAGCCCAGTGTGTCATGTCCCAGCTGCTATTTGCTTGTTATTGTTGGTTATTGGACTGTTAGCTTGTTTACATCACCTTCTGATTGACGTGTTTTCCTAATAAATGATTTTTTTTTTGCCAAACAGATCAAGAAGGCGTTGCGGGGTGTGAAAGTTGAAGTTACTCACCGGGAAAATGTAAGGCGGAAGTACCGCATTACGGGTGTAACAGCACAACCAACTCATGAACTTATGTAAGTTTAAATTGCACTTTATTTACCTTGCTCATATAGTCCTGTGTAACCATCATTTGGCAAATTCCTACAGTAAGCTTTTCAGCAAACATAAAGGTCTACTAAGTTCAAGCACTCCACTGATGCATAATCTAAGCAAAATAGACATCCCAATGCAATACCGTTTAACTTTTATATCGATTTGATCAAACCAGTAACTAGAGCGAGCCTACGATCCTACGTTACAAGATATGCGAAACAGTGTGGAATTGCAGTTGATTTCCCTTTTTTTTGACAGTTTCCCAATTGATGATCAAATGAATATGAAGTCTGTCGTAGAGTATTTCAAGGAAATGTATGGGTTCACCATTCAGCAGTCACATCTTCCATGCCTTATGGTTGGAAACCAAAAGAAAGCAAACTATCTACCAATGGAGGTAAGCACATCGAAATTTTCTCTTAGCTCGTCAATTTTGCATCTTGTAAATGTTATTTGCTGGTAAATGTTCTTACTGTTTGTATCATTGTTAAATGGCTTAAATACATTGTGGTTTCTTTTGCCAGGCCTGCAAGATTGTAGAGGGTCAGAGATACACAAAGAGGTTGAATGAAAAGCAGATCACATCACTACTGAAGGTTACATGCCAAAGGCCTAGAGAAAAGGAGATGGATATTCTACAGGTCCAGAGTTTTCTTCTTACCATAGGACTAAATAGATAAAATTACATGCTTGATAGGGCTAGCTGTGCTAGGTTTCTGTTCCAAGGAATCTGACGGTTTTCGTTGAACAAATCTGTGCATTGCATGACATGCATGCAACATGCTCATTAATTGTCCTATCCTCAAGTCTTTGTTTTTATTTGAATCTTTGTTTTTATTTGCATGTGGTCCAATTCCATGCATCTTCAATAGAGAGGTCCAATTACCTGCTACTAGGGTTGTCCTTCATGGCAGAATCTTGTTGGTCGATGCTGTTGGCTCAATCGACTAAATGAATTTGTTTTCAGACAGTTCATCAAAACGGATATGACCAAGATCCTTACGCGAAGGAATTTGGGATTAACATCAGTGAGAAGCTAACATCTGTTGAAGCGCGTGTCCTTCCCGCACCTTGGGTAAGCTTATGATTGTGTAGTGTTGTTTTATGTCTGTTGTTAGCTTATTGCAGGTAATAATGTGGACATGCAAATTTGTGAATTTCAGCTGAAATATAATGATGCTGGAAAGGAAAAAGAGTGCCTGCCACAGGTTGGTCAATGGAACATGGTTAACAAGGTTAGACTCTATTTTGCTGCAGTTTATTTTGCTGCAGTTTGCATGCCTCAGGCCCCTTTCATGATGTTGGACACTTTGTTTACCAATAAAATAAACTCCATTTTTTCCAGAAAGTAATCAATGGAGGCAAAGTAAGTCACTGGGCATGTATAAACTTCTCAAGGAGTGTTCAAGAAACAACCGCGCGCGGATTCTGCCAAGAGTTGGCACAGATGTGTCAAATTTCGGGCATGGTAATATATCTCTCAACTGTGACACACCTTTTCACCTCAGCGAGGCCTTTGTAAAATTTTCATGTGCAACGTATTTATTAGTTTGTTCTCTGCTATTCCAGGAATTCAACAGTGAACCTGTGCTACCAATATATTCAGCTAGACCAGATCAAGTAGCGAAGGCGCTAAAGCATGTGTATAATGTAGCACTACACAAACTCAAGGGTAAAGAACTTGAGCTTGTTTTGGCTATTCTCCCTGACAACAATGGTGCTTTATATGGTAAGTTCCAATCATGCTGATTACCGTGCGTGTTTTGTCTTCTTCTAAATCTTCTTATGTCGTATTCTATTGTAACTCTATTTCTGCAGGTGACATCAAACGCATCTGCGAAACCGATTTGGGGTTGATAACACAATGTTGCTTAACGAAGCATGTTTTTAAGATCAGCAAGCAGTACTTGGCAAATGTCTCGCTTAAAATTAATGTTAAGGTATTATAGCCTTACCTATCCGCAAAAAATATTACAGTCCTCTGATTATTACATATTGGACTTAATGGTATTGATTTGATTCAGATGGGAGGAAGAAACACTGTGCTCGTGGATGCGCTAAGTTGGAGGATTCCATTGGTCAGTGACATACCGACTATCATTTTTGGTGCAGATGTTACACATCCTGAAACCGGGGAGGACTCTAGTCCATCCATTGCTGCAGTAAGTCTTCGAAGCATTCCTATGCTTATTCCACATCTTTATCAGATTATATATGCTCTTTGGCCCTTTTCTAATTTGCTGCTTGCAGGTCGTCGCTTCTCAAGACTGGCCAGAAGTCACAAAATATGCCGGATTGGTATGTGCGCAGGCACATCGGCAAGAGCTTATTCAGGACCTTTACAAGACATGGCATGATCCTCAGAGAGGCACAGTAACAGGAGGCATGGTCAGGTATTTATCTTGGAACTCTTTGAAAAACTTAGTGAAATGGTGTTTTCTAAATGACACAATTGATGTGTTTATTTTCCTATATGCAGGGAACTCTTAATATCCTTCAGGAAGGCCACTGGACAGAAACCTCAGAGAATAATTTTCTATCGGTATGTGTGCAAAACTTGAAGGATAATAGTTAAAAATTGCGTCGATCATTTTAATGTCATGTGAATCTTCCTTCAATTACGCTGATGGTTATGTTAGATATCAACTTCAACGTCCAAAAAAGGCCGCTGTAAAGGCTTTTTTTTAATGTTCCGTTGTACTGACTAATATCTTACTTCCAGGGATGGGGTTAGTGAAGGTCAATTCTACCAAGTTCTCCTATATGAGTTAGATGCTATCCGTAAGGTAGGACCCCATTATATTTCTTGTGTAGATATTATATCCACTTCAGAGTCTTCTATCTAACACATGCTTTCTTCTAGGCTTGTGCATCCCTAGAACCAAATTACCAACCTCCAGTAACATTTGTGGTGGTTCAAAAGCGTCACCATACAAGACTGTTTGCAAACAATCACAAAGACAGAAGCAGCATGGACAAAAGTGGAAATATTTTGCCTGGTAATCTACTCATGGCCTCTAAATGTTTACGTTATGGGTTGTATTGTACATAATAGTTCAACTAAAAAACAGTGATTTTTTGCTACAATTATTTTTCAACACTACACATTCATAACTACATTTGCTTGAACTATAGAAACACAGCTTGGTTGAGCTAATTGTTTCTTCAGGAAGTCTTGGTGGGCTCATCGTAGGATACTGTATATACTATGTTATCCCCTTGTTTCTTTAATTGCTCACTAATTACCTGACAAAAAAACAGGAACTGTTGTTGATTCAAAGATATGCCATCCAACGGAGTTTGATTTCTACCTCTGTAGTCATGCCGGAATCCAGGTAAGAATATCGTGCTGGTCCTTGTTGAAGGCTGACATATACTGAATTTGTCGTTGCTATAGATGGTCCCATCTCTTGTGGTCAAGTATTTGAGTAGACTCCATATTCTCTTTTCAACAAACCTAGCAGAGGATACATGCTAAACGAATGAACAAACTGATGGCATGCTCGAAATTTTGATATCATGTGACTGTACAAACAGATAAAAACTTGCCACTTCTTTTCGAAAAGCTTGTACTGTACCTGTAAAGTGTTGTACTAGAAGTGTGGGAATATTATTCCAGATTCTCCACCCTGTTGCGATTCCTGAAATGACTGATGTGTGAGTTCGCCAGGGAACAAGTAGGCCTGCTCACTACCATGTGCTCTGGGATGAGAACAATTTCTCAGCAGACGAGATGCAGACGTTGACAAACAACCTTTGCTACACGTACGACATCACTGTTTTTCTGGTTATGTTTGTCTTTTGCTCTTCCCGCTTGATTTTTTAAGAATAGTCTGATCTGATGTTTATCCTGATTTTGCAGTTACGCACGCTGCACGCGCTCTGTTTCTGTCGGTACGTTTTTCTGCACGAACTGAAATGTTCCCCAGCTTCTTATTTATAAGTATTCGTAAGTTCTCATACCTGTCTCACAAATCTGAACCCAAGACGTCTTTGTCTTTGCTGCCCCAACAGTGCCACCTGCATACTATGCACATCTTGCTGCGTTTCGGGCACGGTTCTATCTGGAGCCGGAGCTGTCCGAGAACCACACGTCGAAGAGCTCCAGCGGGACAAATGGAACCTCCGTGAAGCCCTTGCCTGCCGTGAAAGAGAAGGTGAAGAGAGTGATGTTCTACTGCTGACAAGCGAAATAGTTTTAACTTGCCTAACATTGTACTGTAGAATTTAGTAGTAGAGGCTAGGTTAGCTTTCTCCCGGAAAGGAAGAGAAGAGCATTTCTGCATTTGGACCCTGAACAATCTCTTGACTACCTCTGTAAAGTACTCCGAAAGCATGTATAATAGCTCTTGCTTGGGTCAGATGACATCCAGTCTGAAAGAAGGTGCACTGATATGGTGTTGAAGTCTGATTTAGATCTTCAAGGATAGTTACTGAGCTGTCACGTTTACATCCACCAGCACAACTGGCTTCAACCTTATGATCGGTGCATTTGAAATATTTGTTTTGATGCATACCTAGGATAACAAAAAGAGTCATAAAGCATAAGCAAAGAATATAGATGTAAGAATGGGGCTACTACACCAGTACACTACTACACTGCTTGAGTTACAAACGGAGTAGAACAAGGACATATCTAGCAATACCAGCCATCAGGTGACTGTGCTACCAACGTTGAGAAAGAAGAGCATCGTGAAGAAACCGCCAAAGAGTTTCAGTTAATAGCATCCTGCATATATCAGTCTGGAAAATAAGATGCATTTAAAATTATAAATACAACACTTACAACGAACATCAGCTAGTTGTGCCTTCCATTTTTCAGCTATTCCAGATTTCCACTTCAGCAAATATATTTTGACATCTCAATGTATGGGTCGAATTTATATGTAAATTATATGACACAATAGAATTATTTTGTTTTTGTATGAATAATAGTTTTAGAATAAAAGTTTGATTTGTGGCGCTGGAAGCATGATGTGTCCTGGAAGTTCAATACCACCAGACCTAATAGGGCATTTTTTTTGCCGTAATAAGATTTATTTGGAACTGGAATATCCCCGTACAAAAGAAGATGATATACAGTACTGGCAGATTACCGCAGTGAAAAAGAAACCGTTTATATAGCGTGGTTCTGGTTTTCTTCCACTATACATGCAGGAGAACCTATCACGAACAGTATGAAATGAACAGTGCAGTTGAAAATGCAAACATGGCTAGAGCCTAGAGAGCTGCTATACTCTCACAGGTGCGAGTCTAAAATTTTACCTAGTACCAGTAAATTAAACTCTGTTCTAGCTAAATTTACCGACCCAAACAAGTGGCTTAAATCGATGTTCTGTAAACTATAGCTGAACTTACAAGAGATACTTTTAAGATGATGCGAGGCAGCAGCCTCATGTTATCTCCTGAACAACCATCTAACAATAATAAATTGCACTACAGTCAAAGTGAAGTTCTAGTTGGCGATCAGTTCGAGCAGAAATTCATCAAGTATTGAATGTATAATTAGCTGATAAAACAACCAACATCATATAGTTTTACAATAATATTACAAACGGTCATGTCAGAATTCAGAATTAGCCTATTAGTTACATTCGTCTGAGACAGACATAGGCGAAAGGTACTGCTGGCTTGGTGGCTAACCTTCATTTCTTCGTTTGAACAACTGTATGTCATATCGTTGCAGGAACAGTTAGAGAAAAGTCCTGCTGAAAATGTTCTGATCATGTACCAATATAGACTACTTCAAAGAAATTTAGTAACCTCAAAAATCAATAGGAAGAATTCAGCTCCAGTACGTATAAACGTGAAATATGGACCATACATGTGATCACTTCCTGCCACGGAACACCTGAAACTAAGTGATCCTTACTCACTGAGGATCATATTAACCAACTCCAGAAGACTGAACACTTGAATATCTGTATGTTCCGGCAATTTTAGTTCAGGGATCTCTAGGAAGTAAATTTTAAGCACCTTTTTCTACCAAACTGAGTATCCACAAATAAATGATTATAATGTTTTTGTTAAATGGATTTGATCAACTCAGAGGAATGGATCTGTCAGAAAAAAGCCTTAGACCAAATATAGCCAGAAAAAAACTATGTTGTCACCAGCTGCCCGAGTACCAGACTACCAGAAAACTAAACTCTTTAAACTCTTTTTAGCTAAATTCACCAAACCCAAACAGTGGCTTAAATCGATAATCTGTGACCTGTACATGAACTTACAAGAGATATTTCGAAGACTATGTGAGGCAGCCAACTTAGGTTATCTCCTGAAGAACTTTCTGACAATAATAATATGACATTACGGTTAAGGTGATGTTCTGTGCCTTGGTCAGTTGAAGTTGAAAACCATCGGCTATGCAAGCCAAGCATTGGATGCCTAACAAGTTTACAAAACGACCAACATCCTGCAGTATTATCATCTCTCTTAATCTTGTAATTTCTTCTCCACTATCACAATTCTCCTGCTGTTATCCAAAAAAAAAATCAGTATCATCATAAGATTAGAAACGGTCATTTTAGAATGTGATCCACTGTTACCAATGTCAAGGTGTATACTAGCCTATTAGGTACATTCATCTGCAACAGAAATAGACGAATGACTAATGGTTTTATGACTAACCTTCATTTATTTGTTTTGATAAGTGTGCATTTCCTAGCAGGAATTAAATAAACAGCTATTCTAAAATTCCTGCTGAAACTGTTCTGCATCACGTATGAACATAGACTGCTTCAAATAAAATTAACGACAAACAGAAAAGGATTCAGTGGCTCACCAAACAAAAGGAATAGGAAGAAACCACTTGTAGCAAGTAAAACTGTGGGACATACTTGTGAATGGTTCTTCCAATAGACCACCTGAAACTAAGTGGTCTTCATTCATCCAGAATAAAATTAACTAACTGAGGACTGCATACTTAAATATTTGCAGTCTCTAGTGTTGGGATTCGCCCACAGATCGATCACATCAATTATAAATAAACACACACGCGAACACGAAATTTATCGCCAAGGGTGCGACACGCACCCTCTAATCCTCTTTTTATTTCTCTTTTCTCAAATCTTACAACTCACTCAGCGCATCGTGTATATATAGACGACCAGCCAACCTGGCCCGACAATCCGACATCCTAGTCCTACTATGATGAGTAACACACCTAACCACCGGGGACTAATCCTAGCCTGACTAGTACCTCCTAGAACTTCCTTGTTTATACTAACTAGCTAGACTACTCCTAACTCGATCGATTCAAACATAAATTCCAAACCTGACTACAAACTCTAACCACTCAACCGGACCCAAGTAGTACTAACGTACTGACACTTGGAAATTAACCATGCTGATGCTAACACCTAGATTAGGACAAGATTATTTCTAATATCTAGGAGGTAAAAATCAGGTGAATTTTGAACACTTGTTTAAATTCCTACTGAATCGAGTCACCACAACTAAATTGATCATGATATTTGGTTAAATTAATATTTGACCGAGACTGATGGATTTTTCAGAAAAAACAGACCAATGGATGTGTTAACCAATCATATGTTGAAGCATTAGATGTCTAAGTACCAACTAGCATGACATACTCAGTATCCCTTCACCTCAATCAAGCTGCACCCTGCAGTCTTTTTGACAGTAGGATGTGCCATCTCCCTCCTTACTCTTACTACATCCTCCCATCGACTTGCGGTTGCATACACATTAGACATGAGCAAATTCACATCAGGAATTCGGTAACCTTGCTCGCCTATTCGTTTGGTCAGCCTTTCGCTCATCTCGACATTGCCTTGAGCCTTGCACGCGGTGAGGAGTGCACCAAACAGTGGCATAGCGTCCTTGTCTATCGGTATATCCCTGATCAACTTCTCAGCTTCGTCAAGTAGACCAGCACGACCTAGAAGATTGACAAGGCAACTGTAATGTTCAACTCTGGGCTGTATCCGATAAATCTCCTTCATACTACGAAACTGTTTCCGCCCTTCGTCAACCAAGCCACCATGGCAACATGCACTCAGCACCCCGATGAAGGTAACGCTGTCAGGCCTAGCCTTGCTTCTCTCCATATCCTCAAACAACTCGAGAGCTCTACCTGCCTGACCATTTGTGGCCAGACCGCAGATAATGGCAGTCCATGCCGTGGGGTCTCTGCCTTGCATCCGTTCAAAGACCTCCACCGACTTCTCTACATGCCCACACTTGGCATACATGTCAATCAACGCTGTGCCAAGGACCGCATCAATCTTCATCTTCCTAGCTTCAGCCAGCTGGTGTATCCATTCACCTTGATCAAGCGCACCAAGGTTGGCGCAGCAAGTCAGGAGAGTGACAACCGTGAACCTGTCTGGCTCAACTCGTTGCATCTGCATGTCTCGAAACAACGACAATGCCTCTTCGAAACATCCATGTTGCACACAGGCATTGATCATCGCAGTCCACATAATCAAATCCTTCTCTGGACACTGGTAGAAGAGTACTCTCGCCTTGTCCAGCTGCCCAGCTAAGGCATATCCCGACACAAGTATAGTCCAAGAAATGATGTTCCTCGACGGCATTTGCTCGAACAAATTCACCGCCTCTTCCAAGCAACCGTTCTTCACGTACATGTCCAGCAGCGCATTTGCGACTGGAAGGCTGAACCCGATGACCCCATCCCTGTAGGCATGAATCCTCCTCCCTAAGCTCAGCTCCCCGGCTCTGGAGCACGCGGTCAACGCAGTCACCAACGTCACCTTATCAGGCGTGAGGCCGCTTCTTTCGAATTCCTCAGCCAGGGAAATCGCTGCGGCGTACCGGCCACACCTGACATAGCACCTGATCATCATGTTCCACACCGCCAGCGGCCTCTGCGGCATTTCGTCGAACAGCTTCCGCGTGACGTCCGCGCGTCCCAGCGTTGTGTACATGTCCATCAGCGAGCTCGCGGTGTAGGCGTCCCACCGGAAGCCGGTCTTCAGGGACACCGCGTGCGCCTTGCGCCCCTCGGCCGGTAGCTTGAGCGCGCCGACGGCCCTGAGCACGAACGGGTAGGTGAAGCTGTCAGCCGCGAGGCCGCGCCCGCGGAGGTCGTGGTACACCGCCATGACGCGGTCGAAGCTGCCGCGCTGAGCGAGGGTCCTGATCAGCAGGTTGCACTCGCGCAGCGGCATGCCGTGGTGGTACGCCGCCGCCGCCATCCTGGGCGCGGTGTGTGGCAGTGGCGGCGACGCGGAACGCGTGGAGGCGCGCGCGGGCTGGCAAAGATGGAATCTTTTTAGGTGCCGTGTACAGTAGAGATAGCAGTAGGTGATGATAAGAATCTCGTTCGGTCGAAGAGTTGGGAGAGGCGAATGTTGGCGCAGCCCGAGGCTGCACCCCCTCTCTCTCTCTTCAACCTATGCCCTCGCACGAACAAGGACAGGAGGTGGGAGACAACGACGCGAGTAGAGAGTGGAGACACAGGGAGTTTTGCCGGCCGGCGCACGGAGCGCCGCCGTGGGCGCACCAACGCCCGAATCCTTATTTCTCTTCAGCTCCAACTCGGTGGTACAATGGAGTACAGGGGTGTGGGCTTTTGTAGCCGCTCAGGCTCGCACACACGAAGCCACGGCCGCGCTCACGACGCGCACGTACGCGCTCAACGCTTCCACCTCGCCAGGATCCGCTCGCTCCGGCTCGCGCCCATGTCGCGCCCAGACGCGATCAACGCGGCCAGCCAGCTAAGCCTGGACCTGGTCTGACCCTGTTCATCCAGCGCATGCACACACACATGAGCCAGACTCTCTAAACACACGCACACGACGCACACCTACGCGCCCTGCCCGCCATGGACCTAGACCTAGTGCACAGACACCGGTCACCACCATGCCAGACATGGCTTATTGCTAACATTCACGCCCTAAGCCATGCTCAGGGCTCGTCGTCGACGTCGGCTTCACCGCTGCAACGGCCTCCACCTTCGCTTGACGATGCCATCATCTTCTTCCTCGGCGTTCATCGCCGCGCTCCAGCACGCCCCAGCTCGTGTCCACCTTGCGCACCAACGCGATCGGCACGGCCGGCCCTGCGTGCCCTCGCCACGGTCTTGACGCCTCGCTCCTCCGCGGCATTCGTCACGCTCCGCACTCCCCGGCCAGCGCACCCGTCGCGCTCCGACGCAAACGACGCGGCCGTTTCCAGTGCGGCGACGCGGTCACCTGCCCCGCACGCCGGTCTTCTTGTCCAGGATCCGCACGCCCTCAGCTCGCGCACCCGATCGCGCTCCAACGCCGATCGACGCGGCCGCTCGAGCTGCTTCACCTCGCCGCACGAACGGCTTCACCTACGCGCCACGGCCACGGCCGCTGCCCCCACGTCCGCCGCAGCTTCACCGCACCACGGCCCGAGCACGAGGCTCTGATACCACATGTTGGCGCAGCCCGAGGCTGCACCCCCTCTCTCTCTCTTCAACCTATGCCCTCGCACGAACAAGGACAGGAGGTGGGAGACAACGACGCGAGTAGAGAGTGGAGACACAGGGAGTTTTGCCGGCCGGCGCACGGAGCGCCGCCGTGGGCGCACCAACGCCCGAATCCTTATTTCTCTTCAGCTCCAACTCGGTGGTACAATGGAGTACAGGGGTGTGGGCTTTTGTAGCCGCTCAGGCTCGCACACACGAAGCCACGGCCGCGCTCACGACGCGCACGTACGCGCTCAACGCTTCCACCTCGCCAGGATCCGCTCGCTCCGGCTCGCGCCCATGTCGCGCCCAGACGCGATCAACGCGGCCAGCCAGCTAAGCCTGGACCTGGTCTGACCCTGTTCATCCAGCGCATGCACACACACATGAGCCAGACTCTCTAAACACACGCACACGACGCACACCTACGCGCCCTGCCCGCCATGGACCTAGACCTAGTGCACAGACACCGGTCACCACCATGCCAGACATGGCTTATTGCTAACAGCGAAGACTTGTGAGATGGCCGAGAGGGTGGCCGTCGTGGTGGGAGGGAGCGTGGCGGGCCTGGCCTGCGCGCACGCGGCGGCGGGGGCGGGGTGGAAGGCGGTGGTGCTGGAGAAGGCGGCGGGGCCGGCGGCCGGGGGCGGCACGGGCGCCGGGCTGGGGCTGGATGCGCAGTCTATGGAGACGCTCGCCCGCTGGATCCCTGGGTGGGGTCTCGACGACGCCACCCTGCCGCTCGCCGTCGACCTGGTAAGCCCGTCCGTCCTCCCCGATCGATTCGACACCCAACAACTCGGTCATATTGGTTGCTCTCCTGTTGCTACCGCAGAACAGAGCAACGGACAGCGAGACGAAGGCGGCGCGGACGTTGACGAGGGACCAGAGCTTCAACTTCCGCGCGGCGCACTGGGGCGAGCTGCACCGGCGGCTTCACGCGGCTCTGCCGCCCACGGTGACCGTGCTCTGGGGCCACCAGTTCCTGTCGTTCGAGGTGTCTGACGGCGACGATGATGGCAAACGTGGGGTCGTCGCGACTGCTCGCGTGCTCGCAACTGGCGAAACCGTGGAGGTCGCTGGGGATTTGCTGATCGCGGCAGATGGCAGCACGTCGTCCATCCGCCGGCGGTTCCTCCCTGACCTCAAACTGAGGTGAGCCACAAGCCTGCCAACACTCTTCTGATCTGCCGGCAATCTCTGTACCTCACATCTGATCGCGTTGCATACTAGAACATTTTCAGTAATCCGATCGGTGTGCAGGTACTCCGGGTACTGCGCATGGCGAGGCGTGTTCGATTTCACCGGAAAGGAGAGTTCCGACATCGTCACCGGCATCCGGAGACAGTACCCGGAGCTCGGCAGCTGCCTCTACTTCGACCTGGCCGACAAGACGCACGCCGTGCTCTACGAGCTGCCCGGGAACAGGCTCAACTGGCTCTGGTACATCAACGGTCCAGAGCCAGAGCTCACGGTAATGCCGAATATCGACCCCCTGCCAAGTCGCAAATGCTGTGCTTCTTCTGACGAATGGGTCGTGGCTGATTAACAGGGGAGCTCGGTGACGATGAAGGTGAGCGACGCCACGCTGGCGGGGATGCAGGACGAGGCCGGCCGCGTCTGGTCGCCGGAGCTGGCGCGCCTGATCCGGGAGACGGCGGAGCCGTTCGTGAACGTGATCTACGACGCGGACCCGCTGCCGCGGCTGGCGTGGGCGGGCGGCCGCGTGGCGCTCGTCGGCGACGCGGCGCACCCGACCACGCCGCACGGGCTGCGCAGCACCAACATGTCCGTCCACGACGCGCGCGTGCTCGGGGAGTGCCTCGGGAGGTGGGGGGATCAGACGGCGCCGCCGCCGCCGCGCGCGCTGGCCGAGTACGAGGCGGCGCGGCTGCCGGTCGTGGCGGCACAGGTGCTGCACGCCCGTAGGCTCGGGCGGCTCAAGCAGGGCCTGCCGGTGGAGGACGGCGAGGCTCGGGGTTTCGACGTGAGGGCGGCGACGGAGGAGGAGGCTTTGCAGCTGCGGCAGAGAGGCATGCCGTATTTTTGTGGCGCGCCAACCGTAGCTGATGCTAGTTAGTGTCATCTCCAATCTGTCAGTAAATACCAGTATAGTGTTTCAACTATTACTGCATTACACATTGTTTTCAAATAAATATTTTCTTTGCCAATATTATGAATATCTGGTCAGATTTCAACTGAATTGAAATAATATCTCCGGGCATTTGACTGAAAAGAAAATCAAATCACTGAAATTCGATGAAACTAAGTGATTTCAGCTATGACAACATATTCCGGAAACCAAAATTCAATACCGTAAGTTCATCTGCGTCAGGTGAATGGTGTTGTCTGAATGTCTGATGATGTTGTGGTGGCTTGTAGTTGGAGTTTGGACATGTAACATTTTGTCAGAATTTTGTATTTTTTTCGTTGTTTAATCTAGCTAGCTACTCACGTAATGACAAGTTTCAGCTAGTGCCAAGATATGAATGGCAAGTTGAGGGTTTTGTCAAGGTTTCTAGAACAAAAACGAAATGTTTTTTTTTTTCTTTTTGCGAATAGGGCTTTGTATTACTTAACACTCAGTATTATAATCTATATGGAGTGTGCTTGACAAACCCTCGGGACCCGAGGCAAGCCACACGGTCGTATGACTGTTTGTTTTAGCATAATTTGTCAAATAATGACTACTAAATATTCTGGCATCTTTTAACATGAGTAAGAGCATCTCCACTCGTTGGCGCTCCATGCTCAAATCCGGCGAAAGTTTCGTCCGGATTGGAGGAAAAATTGGCCTGGGGAGCGCCGAAGTTCCAGCCATCCCCCCGGCAGGACACCCCCAACTTGGGGCATTTGACATATTTCAAACAAATTTGACATAAAATTTAACAAGTTAGGCAAACAAGATTCAGAAAATTGCTGAAACAAATTCGGTGACAATCAGTACAATGTTTAACAAGTGCTGAAACAAATGAAGCACACAATTTCACAAGTTTTGAAACAAAAAAATAAAGACAAACTAGTTGGCGTCGGCGTTGGCATTGCCTCGGAGCGTCCATATGTGCTCCACCAGATCATCTTGCAGCTGTTGATGCATTGTAGAGTCTCGGATCTCCTGGCGCATAGCAATGAAGGCGGGCCATGATGTCGGCACCTGGTGATTAGGCTGTGCAAGAGGTCTCTCTCTCTCATATGGTGCTTGTTGCTCAGCCGGAGGAACCGGATGTTTTCGCTCATTTTCAATAATCATATTGTGTAGGCACACACAGCAGTTCATCACCTCCCACATCTGATCTTTGGACCAAGTCATAGCGGGGAACCGGACGACAACAAATCTCTGCTGGAGGACACCAAATGCACGCTCGACGTCTTTTCGGCAAGCTTCTTGTTTTTTCACAAACTCGCAAAGTTTGGGGGTGCTAGGTTTCGAGATAGTCTTCACAAATGTTGCCCACTTTGGATAGATACCGTCTGCAAGGTAGTATCCTTTGTTGTAGTGCCGACCATTGATCTCATAGTTCACCGGGGGAGAACAAGCCCTCAACAAGAGGGAGATTTAGGACGTTGATGTTATTGTTGGATCCAGACATACCAAAGAAAGAGTGCCAAATCCAGAGATCATGGGTAGCCACTGCTTCAAGTATCACGGTGCAGCCGTTTTGTGACCCTTGTACATTCCCCGCCACGCAAACGGACAGTTCTTTCATTTCCAATGCATGCACTCAATGCTTCCAAGCATCCCTGAAAACCCCTAGCTTCATTTGTTGCAAGGATCCTCCGAGTGTCTTCGACAGTGGGTGATCTCAAGTAAAAGTCCCCGAACACTGCTATGACGGCCCTGCAGAACCGGTAGAAACAATCAAGAGCGGTGGACTCCGCCATCCAAAGATAGTCATCTGCACCATCACCGGGAGCTCCATACGCCAGCATCCTCATAGCCACTGTGCACTTCTGCAGTGACGAAAATCCAACCAAACCAGTGCAATCCGCCTTGCATCTGTAGGGGTCAAACTCTCGGATGGCATACACAATTTCCAGAAATAGCTTTCCTGAAACGACGCCGGAAAACACTCTCACCGTGCAATGGATTGTCGGCGAAGTAGTCGGCGTACAACATGCAGTACCCCTCCATTCGTTGTCTCGGCTTGCACTTCCGGCGACTGGTGCCGACCCACCACGTCGCCCGGTGCCAGTCCGGCGTACATGCTTGACAAGCAACCGAGGATCATCATGTGCTCCTCGTCTTGGCGGCGGCTGCCATCTCTTCTCGCATAAGCTCGACGAACATCTGCTCCTCCTCTTCGTCCGAGTCCATGGCCGGCGAGGCAAATGGACGAACACCTGACGGGCATGGTCGACGCAACCCGAGCCGCGAGCGACGAGGAGTAGGCCAAAGTCGGAAAACAGGCCGGCGGAGGAGCAGCCAGATAGGCCTCGTCGACGACGCGGAATATAGGCAGTGGAGAAGGAGGGGCGGAAGTGGGCAGGCTGGGGTGCTGCGGCGAAGAGATACGAGGTGGGGAGATTTTGAGCGAGGTGGCGGTGGGGTTCGTGTGTCGAGTCGCCGACAGATCGGGTCCTTCCCCGTTTTCACTCGTCCGGAGTCCCGGATAGATCCCGGGGGACCGGGATGGCGTGGCTCGCCGGATGGATTAAGGGCCAAATCCGGACGCGAGAAACCGGGGGCGCGACTAGGTCGAATTTCGCCGTCCGGATGAAAAAAACGTCGCTCGGGGGCCTCGTCGGGGAGACGAGTGGGGATGCTCTAATACAAACATGACAGACTTTCATCAACGCTTTAATACCCTCAATCACTGTAGTGTAGACATAACAATCTACCTCCGAATTCCCCAACAGCTTAACAATTTCCAAGCAATCAGTCTCGATAATCAGGGGTTCATTGAAATATTGTAGGCCTAAAGATAGGCCTTCCTTTACTGCAAATAATTCAGATTCCAAGGCATCCCCGTAGAAAAGAAGCTGACTGCAAGACACAGTATTATGTCTCCTCTTGGATCCCAGATGATCATGCCAGCACCAGCATCACATGTTGCTCCAAATGATCCATTTGTATTCAGCTTGCACCAGCCTTCCAACGGGGGATTCCAAGGCCGGGTTGTTCATCTTCGTCCAAGATAAACTTCTCTTTAGTAATATCCTCACTATGGTGATGCTTAATCATCAACAATGACTCCATGTAGCTCAGTAAAAAGCGCTAAGACACCTCAACTGGCGGTGGTTGCATATCATGAACAACCTCATTATAAATATGCCAAGCGCGCCAAAAAAATATCAACAACATACAGATTGTCCCTTTTGGCAAATTAACAGGTAAGGTTAATAGCTAGTCTCTGCCTGGCTCATGGATCTGCCTTTTTTTTTGGCCATCGAATTCCATAGCTAGACACTGTACATCTGGCAATGGAAATTGTCCTCTCGTTCTACACCACATGTGTTTATTCCTCCATGTTGGTATATGGAGGTAAGGTCAATTATCTGGTATAGTTTTACTTTATTCCTTCAACAGCTTTGTCGAGAACATATTTCTCAACAAAGCACCGTGTTCAACAAACAATCAAGCACCATGAACATATTTGTCGAATACATTTGAAAGCTTTATTCATCTCAATTTCAAATTATCCCGTAACTCAAAATCTCATTAATTTAGAAGGTTCCCCTTTTTAATTGAGAGTTTACCATTCTTGAAATCACGACCCTAAATAACGGCAACATGATAAGAGATAATTTAGATCATACAATAGAGTATGATTACAATATTTTAGTCATATCAACACACTGATATATTTCAATCATTGTAATTTGTGGAACACCTTTCACAAGCCTGTATGCTGAAAATCAAAACTCCAAACTTTGTCACTTTGATCAAATCGCAGAGACTCGTTTTTCTTGTTAACTTAATAGCCTTCTCCATTCTGAAATCCTTTAATCACATCACATAGTTTCAGACTTATGTTTCATTTAGAAAATACACATATTCACTTAAATCAACAACGAAGTTTACAAAAGAAACTACACATTCCATTTTGCCAGAACGCATAGTTTTATTCGTAAGGCATAATTTACATGTGTCAAAAGATCAAATAAGTAAAGACCTTGTGATTCATTAAAATTAAGCACATAACACCAACATGAATTAAAACAGTAGATGTCATTTTCAAGTTTGGATATATTCCGGCATTTTAGTGTTTTTATAAATGTTCAATCTATCATCATCGGGATTGTAATAAGAATAACTCATTCAAAAAAAATGTGAACATAAAAGGACTTATTCATAAGAAGTACAACTGACTTGTCTCTAACTCATATGAATAATTGTCTTGCAAGATGCAATGCATGATAATAAGGCTCACACTCATAATGATTACAAATATTTATTCAAGTCCGTTTAACTAAGCCAAATGATAGATGTGGAGGGAGAGTGTCGTTGGCCATCAACCATCTTGTGTGTCATTAACACACATTGTCACCTCATCTCTTCCAAACAAACTCCCAAGCAATAGGTTCTATTTTCATTAAAACATACCAAGTATCAAATACTTTGTGAACCGCGACAAGCGTTTGTAAGAAAACATTTGTAACATGTACATCATTTATACCTTCTCTATTGATGACTTCCCCTGCTATTGGTTCTACTTTTAGAGTTCTCAACTCGGTCTCGAATTCATGAGAGGTGAACGATTTCTCTCTCATAACACATTCCAAGACACAATCTTTGTAGCTGGGGGAAGTGAATGATGTTGGAGATATGCCCAAGAGGCAATAATAAAGTGGTTATTATAATATCTTTATGTTTATGATAAATGTTTATATACCATTCTATAATTGTATTAACTGAAACATTGATACATGTGTGTTATATAAACAACAAGGAGTCCCTAGTAAGCCTCTTGTATAACTAGCTTGTTGATTAATAGATGATCATGGTTTCGTGATCATGAACATTGGATGTTATTAATAACAAGGTTATGTCATTATTTGAATGATATAATGGACACACACCCAAATGAGCGTAGCATAAGATCAAGTCATTAAGTTCAATTTGCTATAAGCTTTCGATACATAGTTGCCTTAGTCCTTCGACCATGAGATCATGTAAATCACTTACACCGAAAGGGTACTTTGATTACATCAAACGCCATTGCATAAATGGGTGGCAATAAAGATGGGATTAAGTATTTGGAAAGTGTGAGTTGAGGCATATGGATCAATAGTGGGATTTGTCCATCCTGATGACGGATAGATATACTATGGGCCCTCTCGGTGGAATGTCATCCGATTAGCTTGCAAGCATATGAATGGTTCATAAGAGATCACATACCATGGTACGAGTAAAGAGTACTTGTCGGTAACGAGGTTGAACAAGGTATGGAGATACCGATGATCAAACCTCGGACAAGTAAAATATCGCGAGACAAAGGGAATTGGCATCGTATGTAAATGGTTCAATCGATCACTAAGTCATCGTTGAATATGTGGGAGCCATTATGGATCTCAGATCCCGCTATTGGTTATTGCTCGGAGAGGAGTCTCGACCATGTCTGCATAGTTCGCGAACCGTAGGGTGACGCGCTTAAGGTTCGATGTTGTAAGGGTATATTGCCCCTATGTGTGGTTTGGTAATTAATGACAACCCCTATGGACTAATGTTTTCATTGAGTTTATATGAAGGAATATTCCATAGGTACTACTTGTACTCCATATGTTGGATTCAAGTATGGATGCCATGAAGATAAAGATATACCTTGTGTATTGGCATCAAGATCATCGGTTTGAAGGTATATATGTGATATGATCAAGAAGATGAAATGAAGATGGAGTTCTTATGTGGAATTCAATATTAGCCATGCTCTATCTTAAGTAAGTATGAGAAGATACAAGGTTGAGTTGGGCAAGTTCAAGATGAGCATCTTGAGTGGATCACATGCTTGAAGCTTGCCGTCCATTTGGTGATAATGGACATGTGAAGATGTGCATCAATGGAGCTCTCCCATCATAGTGTATGGGGAGCATTTGTGAGTCTTCACAAAGCAACATTGATCAAGTGAGGCATTCCGGCTTGTGTAGAGTTTGAAGAGTTATCATCAAGATCAAGCGGGATGCGCAAGGCAAAGGTATGACCTTGATAGGTTTTCCTTTTGGTCTCAAGGTGGTTGTTGGGAGACCGGGATTATAGGATAGATAGCCGCACTATCAAGAGGGGCTTTCGGTTGGGTAACTTGATCGCATCGTCTTAGGGAGCTCAATCCTTTGCATACTTTGCATATCCCTATTGCTTCTTGGTGTTTCTCGTGACGTTCTTGAGCTTGTTGCTAGCTTTACAACAAGCCCAAGTTCATCGAAACGGAATCCGCATGCATCTTCTATTGCGTTTTCGAGTTTGGACGTCTTCACCGTTTCTTGACGGTGGGAGACTCCCTCTCTAAAAACATCTAAAAATATCCTGTGAGGAGTCTCCATATTTCCAACAAAATTGGTTTCATGTCAATCGAGGTCCGGACACAAAAGTTATCACAGTTTTAGTAAAACATGTTTTTCTGGCTGGCCGGTTTCCCCCGGTTTGACCGGCCTCCCAACCGGCCAGCCAGCGTCCGGTCAAACTGTCGCCAACCGGCGCCAAACATGCGCCTAACGATCCGGTCTGCCGCCGGTCAGCCGCCTACACAGCGGCCCGGCGTGTGTCCGTCGGCCGTCGCAATCGGGCGCCAAGGAGGAGCTCCTAGACGACGCAGTGACTCGGTCCCTGGTCGTCCGACCGCACCGGGCGGACCGGTGGTGGTCCGGTTGACCGGCTCCTCGACGGTTGACTCAGCCCAACGTTTCCCCAACGGTTATATTTGCTCTTGGGCTATAAATAGCCCTTCTTCCACCTTGGGCTGAGTTAGTTCTTCCTTTCTCTCTCCTCCATTGTTGCCTTTGAAGAACTTGCTCTCTCTCTTTGATAAGGGGTGGCCCGATCTTCTTAGTAAGCAACGGTGGTGATGACGATCACGGGGTGATGGCAGCGGAGAAACACGACGATGTAGTGGATGATAACTTGTATGACGATGTTGCCTGCCAAAACCCACCGGCGAGCAGTGGTTAAGCAACACGAAGAGGGAGGCTTCAAGGCCGGTGGCCTGGTCCCTCGACGTCGTCCCGCAAATGTTCCGGCACACGACCTGGCGGCTGGGTGTGCCACCTGACCTGGCCAGAAGGTGTTGGATTGCTTCGATTAGTTCCCTGCATGGCAGACACGTAAACATTAAATACGAGCCCTATCGGCTCTCAGGTTGCCCTGTGGATCGGCTCAAAGAGCCGATCGCCCCATGGTTCACGATGGATCTTCAATGACATGGGGATCTGCTTGATCACGACAAAGCTAAACCAATCTACGACAGTTTAGGGTTTTCACCGTATGATCGGAACATCCCGCGTAGTTGAGCCTAATAGACACGAAAGACAATGGAAAACTAACCCTAAAAGAGGCCTAAAAACCAACATTAAGTTAATTCCGGAACATCCCTCTTAGGACTAACAAACCATACCTAACGCACTGGATCGTTCAACCCGTTTGCAAGGCCTAACCATACGGATATTAAACTAATCCTTGAAGAACAAGGAGCAACTATAACAGATCGGATCTACTAAGTAACGAACAAGCAAGATGCTGCCCTTACACCGATAGGTGTAAGGGCAAGATATTGAGGGACGGCATAGCTAAGCAGATATACGCAAGAAAGCATCTATGCAAGCCCCAAAACATCTACGATAAATAGTGCTACTCGTCATCAACAACGCTTCAGTACGAGCAACACAAGGTAAACGAATAAACGTTGTCCTGTCGCAAGATGCGATCTAGGCAGATGATGCTTACCCGGAAGAAACCCTCGAAAGAAGGGGTGGCGATGCTTTGATTTGTGTTTGTTGTGAACGTGATTGTCCTCCTTTCCGATAACCCTAGATACATATTTATAGTCCAAGGGACTTTCTAATCTGGACGTGCACCTAACCGTGCACGGGTTAAACTCTATCTTTTAATCTAAACTAAGATACGATCTACTATATTACAGATACACGGGCAATTAAGCCCAAACTCTTCATGCAAGGCCGCTTCAAAGATGCTCCACGTGTATATTCTTCAAGCCCATCTTCACTTACGGCCCATCTCCCGATTTGGCCAAAATCTGGTGATAACACATGCCCCTGGTTTTGGTAATGATAATTTCAAAACCACTCTGTTTCCTCCTTCATCGAGAGCAACCGTCGCAGTATTCTTCATCATGACGCCTTGCCTTCTCAACTTCTCTGCACGATTTGACCACATATCCTCGAAAACTGTTTGAACATTAAATCTCCATCTCTTTTTATTTAACTGCGCATCGAACAATTCTCCTCTTCATCCCCTTCGCATTAGCACTCCAAAAGCCCTCCTCTCCACCATGTCTTCTTCTTCTTCCTCCTCATCGGTCTTTCCACCCTCCTCCCCCTTCCGCGAGCCGACGCCGGAGTGGGATCCGCGAGAGGCCCACGCAGCCAACATCCGCGCGCCATAGCCGACGGGGACGAGTCGAGCCACGACTTCTCCGTCTGTCCGAGGATGACCAGTCCTTGACGGACGGGGAGAGCGACCTCCGCTTCCTTGCCGGGAGAATCGGAGGAGGAGAGCGGACGATCGCCTCTCTGGGGTGACTTCACCTCCTCCGAGGAGGTGAAGGATGAAGAAGAGGAGGAGGATGACACCTCCTCCGACAGTCGCCGGCCACGCTTCGCCTTGGCCGGAGCAGCTTCAGCGACCGACGACGACGACGGCCCGGCGAGGAAGAACGAGGACAATGAAGGTCTGCCGTGCCGCTACTTGGCGACGACGAGGCCGGCCGGGAGACGGCCACGCGGCGACAGGCGGCGAGGGCAGCCACGGCGTAGATAGGATCTTTAGCATAGGGCTAGTAGTAGTAGATGGGGCAATGTATCCCCTAGCAATTCCTTTTGAGAGCAATTAGCTCTTCGTGTAAGAAATCTTGCTACCAATGAAGAATTTCCCTTGACTTGATTTTGCCAATCCCTTTTTCGTCAATTTAGCCGATGTCCCCTCAAACTGATTTTGCCGATTGTTAGCCTGATCAACGCTCAATGAGCCGATGGCAACGCATCGGTCTCTTATGATAAATTTCAAGATAGATCAGTCCAGATCCAATCGAACAGGACCAAATCGCAATCGTGCAAACCTCAGATCTTGGAAATCCAAACCTCCTGAGCTTAATGTTAGTTTTAACGGCCAAAATTCCGGAGTTAATGCCTTCAGGAGAACTTCCAGGACCATTGCCAAACACCTTGATGCTGAAGCTAGAACTTCTGCAGATACCATTTACCCACAACTTTCCTTGTGATGTTGTTCCTTTGCAGCAACAAACTGGTCCAGAGCCTATCAATGATAATGGCTCCCCCTTCAAACCCCTCTTACCAGCTCCAGTACTTCACCACTGTTTTATAACAATTGTGGTGTAGAGCTAGCCGATTTCAACCAAAATCGGCTCCCAAGAGCAAAGGATCTTCAGGGGCAGCTGCCCCCGAGCCTCAATCAAGGCGAGAACAGAGTGAGAAAGGTGGCTGCCAGGAAAACTTTGAAGGGCAAACACCCCTCTATGCTCTGGTTATCCTATTAAGTCCAGTAATCCTGCTCTTGTAGACTTCCCCCGAAGATGATATCATTAAGGACATGCAATCCAGCCGACGGAGCTCCAACTTGGACACCTCCGGGTACACCACCATGTAGAACTAGCCAGATATTTCACCATCGGCTTCCACGAAAAGGGTCAGCCCTTCACTCCCATCAAAACAAGATGGGAAAGCTTATGCACCAGGAGCCGATGTACCACGAGGGCTCAGCAGGACCAGCAAATCCCTTCTTTGAACCAAGAAGCTTCTTATGCAATGGCTCTTTAACTCCTCTGGCTCGATTCTTGTGATTCGTGCTTAGATGAGTTCACCATCCTTGACGATGACTCTGCAGTTGAAGCCCTGGCCAATCGTGAGGCCTGATCAAGTGGCAAAACTGTAATTCTAAGTCGATGTCAGGAGCATGTTGTGCTGAAATTTTTGTATTTCGATTTTTTTATTGTCGATTCATGAATCGGCTTCCCTGGGTACATACTTCGTGGTGTACCTTCTCGTGTGTATCCCGAGCCGATCCTTCAAGTGATTGAAGATATCGGCTTTCCATTCAAGTTTGCCTCACCACTCACCATGCGAAATAGCACCTCAGTAAACATGGGTGGTGGGAATAGCTTTAGCCGATTGCTAGAATCGGCTCCCCTTGCAGTTGGTGATCCAACTTATTTGCTGATAAATGTTGGCCATGGCTTATCCCCAGGACCAATGTCGAGCTCTTCTAGTCCATCAGCTGCTGTAAACCCATATCTCAGCTTTCCATTGCCTGCCAAATCAATGATGAAGACAGGCAGAAGGTAGGTTGAGGCTAATTGTGGCCGATTACTAGAATCGGCCTCCATTTCCATTGCAATGTTGAACGTGGGTTTACAACTTCTTGGATCCCTGCTACGACAATGTGGCATGTTTGAAGTGAGATCCTTGTTTCTTATTTTTTGGGGCCGATCGCAGGGATCGGCCTTGCCACGTACGTCCATAGACTTGGATCTTGCTACTCTGTCGGGCCGGTGGATAAGACTAGCCTCACCCCGTTTTTGTAGCCGATGCGCTCACGCGTCCAGATTGATTCCAGAGAGCGGCTCTTGGTCATTTGCTTCCCAGATGTTCATGGCAGCCAAAGAGAATATCAACTGAATCATGCATGAACAACCTCCACTTCATCTCCATCCCATTGTATGATGCACTGATGCATTGTGGATGGAATGCAGCAGTTAGCATGGATCCAATCCCTTCCTAGCGAGCAGCATAAGTTCTCTTGCTGTCGACGATGAAGAAGGACGTGGGGATGGTCTTTCGGCCGACATTAAGTCCACGTTCAGAACACCCTTGGCTTCGACGGTTGGCCGTTGAAATCGCTTAGCGTGACGTTGGTCTTGATCAGATCTTCAGTAGAACGTCCCAAACGTCGTAACATGGAGTACGACATTATGTTGACTGCTGCTCCCGTGTCAACTAGCATCTTGCTGATAGGCTGCCCGTTGATATAACCCTTCAGGTATAGGGCCTTCAGATGCCTATAGCTTCTTTCTCGTGGCTTCTCAAAGATAACTAGCCGTGGCCCGCAATCAAACTGTGCAACCGATACTTCCTCGTCTTTGGAGCACAAAACTCGACGGGAGAACGAACACCATGTTTGTATCGGCGATGTCCCTGCATCGGCTTTTGTCTGCTTGGGTCGCCACACTTTCTTCGGTGGGCGAGCTTGTCTCGAGTGTTTGCTGAATTTTCACAGCCAGATCGGGCCGTGCTTTCCTCAACCTGTACAGGTACTGCGCCTCGCTTCTTCCAAGTTTCTGAGCCGTTGCACTCTGCGCTTTTGGGAGTGGCTGAGTCCATCGGGACACCACCTTGGTCGGTGATATCTATCTTCTTCTTCGACTCCTCAAAGTCTTCATCTTGGGATGACTCAGCTCGTTTGTTCTGAGGTGGGAGAGGTCCTAGACGCTTGAACACTGAAACTTCATTTGCTCCCTTCCTCTTCTCCATTCTGGGCAGTTCTCGATTGTAGGCAATCGGCTCATTCCTGAGTCCCAGCAGTGTTTGAAGAAAGGACAATTCCAATGTCTGTCCACGTCCTCTTGCTCCCTTGATCTCCCTCTGGCGTGACACTCATACCCTTCGTATCGACGGTATTTCTGTTTTCTGCATCAGACCGACGATATCTATCATCGTCTATGTCGTAGCGTCGACGTCGGTCGTACTGCTGTTCATATTTGTTAAGGAGGTGCGCGGAAAGTGGTCATTGGTACCGCACGCTGATCACCTCTTCCTCAGTCAAATACCGTCTGTCATCATGCTGGGCCGGTCGCGTGGATCGGCCTCCTTCTTATCCTTGCCACGAGCGACTACTCTGGCTTATCATCGCCATGGCGATCTGCAAGCCCTGCCATATTGATATCAAACGAAAAAACTGGCTCGCGTCCTATGCAGTGACTGAGATCGACCATGTTGACCTCCGGGAACGGCTGCGTGTCAACCCTCATGGCAAACTGACCGAAGAGCAATCGGCCTTGTTCTATCGCCATCTGAATCTGTCCGCGCAGGACTTTGCAGTCGTTGGTGGTATGGGTGAACGTGTGATGCCATTTGCGGTATGGCTTGCCGTTCATCTCTTGTGGAGTGGGGATTTTGTGGCCTTCGGGTAACTTCTGTTTCTCCTTCAGCGACAAATCAAAAATTTGCTCTGTTTTGCTCGAATCGAAGTCGAACCCCTTCATAGGCCCCGGTTGCTTCACCCACTTGGACACGGGTTTTGCCCCCGAGTCCACTCAGCTACGGCGACCTCGATCTCCTGCAGAATCTTCATCTTCGTCCGTCTCGATCAGGGCGACGCGCTTGTACTTGTCCTGGTACAATTCTGGATGGCGCTGTTCATATGCTGTCAACTTCTGAACCATGTGCGTACTCTGCTTGGAAGGTCACATCTTTGAGCGCGATAATCCTGCTACCGCCAGCTCGATGCTTCCTTCTCAGATAGGCGAACCGAATAACATCGGTTCCTGACGGTCCTGAACCTCTGGATGTACTCAGATACCGTCTCTCCTCGTGCCGAACTTGGGTCAGATCGGCAAGGCTAGCTTCCGTAGTTTCTGAATGGTATTGTACGTGGAATTGCTCTTCCAGCTGCTTCCACGTCCGAACCGAGCTGTAGCAACAGGTGTACCACCCAAAGGCCGGACCCGTGAGAGGCTGCGAGAAGAACCTCACACGTAGCTCGTGCGAAGCGAGACCATGCCCAACGTGCCAAGTATCGGCTCACGTGCTCGATCGAGCTGGTTCCTTCGATCCACTAAATTTTGTGAAGTCGGGAAGCCGATACTTAGGTGGCAGCGGGATCAGGTCGTAGTCGTTGGGATATGGCTTGGAATAGCCGATCATCCTCTTCTTCGGCAGGATGCCGAACTGTCTCTCATGATGGCGGTGATCTCATCCACCGTAGGAGAAGCTGATCGTTCATGACTTGTACTGGTGGCATATTTAGTTAGCCACGCTTTCTCAGCATCTGCTCCAAGCGCTTCCACTCCGGCGACTCCTCCTGGTGGCGGTCCTTCTCGTAACCTGGGTCATCCGGTCGTTGCAGTCCGCACGTATGTGCACACGTATCCATGTGGAATTTCCTTGGGCGGCTCATACGGGAATTGGTAGTCGCCGGATCACCTCCAACCTTGTAGACGACGTACGCCGGTGAACCTTGTTGCTGTGGAGCTGCAAACGTGTGTTGCAGTGGTGGCGGCCTTGTGTAGAGCGGTACCTCCCCTTGGTGAGTTCCTAGAGCAGGACCTGACGGAGAGTACTTCTTGACTTCTTGCACCACATTGAGCGCGACACGCTCCGAGTATTCACCAGGCTCTCAGCATGCCGATGAAGAGAGTGAGCAACGGCATAGTTGACTTCCTGTCGCAGGGCTCTGGTACGTTCGTCCGAAGGGAGAGATAGATCTAGTCCATCTAGCGCGCCTTCGGGTTGGAACCCTTTGAACTTGATCCCGTGCGAACGGGTTTTCTCAAAAGCGCCGATGAGATCGGCTTCCAAGATGGCCTTGAGCTCATCATATCTCTTCTTATGCTCGAGGCAGATCTTCATACTTGACTGGTTCCGCCGCCCGAGGCAGATGAAGACATGGTTCTGCGGAAGATTGTCCCGATGTCCCACCGGCGTGCTGTGTTGCCTGCAAACCCACGGCGGCGGTGGTTAAGCAACCGCAGAAGCGGCGGTGGGCCCTGGTCGGCGGTCCCCGCAAATGTTCCGGCACACGACCTGGCGCTGCAAGGGTGCCACGACCTATACCTGGCCAGGAAGGTGTTGGATTGCTTCGATTAGTTCCCTGCATGGCAGACACGTAAACATTAAATACGAGCCCTATCGGCTCTCAGGTTGCCCTGTGGATCGGCTCAAAGAGCCGATCGCCCCATGGTTCACGATGGATCTTCAATGGCATGGGGATCCTGCTTGATCACGACAAAGCTAAACCAATCGACGACAGTTTAGGGTTTTCACCGTATGATCGGAACATCCTACGCGTAGTTGAGCCTAATAGACACGAAAGACAATGGAAAACTAACCCTAAAAGAGGCCTAAAACCAACATTAAGTTAATTCCCGGAACATCCCTCTTAGGACTAACAAACCATACCTAACGCACTACCGGATCGTTCAACCCGTTTGCAAGGCCTAACCATACGGATATTAAACTAATCCTTGAAGAACAAGGAGCAACTATAACAGATCGGATCTACTAAGTAACGAACAAGCAAGATGCTGCCCTTACACCCGAATAGGTGTAAGGGCAGCTAGATATTGAGGGACGGCATAGCTAAGCAGATATACGCAAGAAAGCATCTATGCAAGCCCCAAAACATCTACGATAAATAGTTGTACTCGGCATCAACAACGCTTCAGTACGAGCAACACAAGGTAAACGAATAAACGTTGTGCTGCCTAGATCGCAAGATGCGATCTAGGCAGCATGATGCTTACCCGGAGAAACCCTCGAAAGAAGGGGTGACGCGCGATTTGTGTTTGTTGTGAACGTGATTGTCCTCCTTCCGATAACCCTAGATACATATTTATAGTCCAAGGGACTTTCTAATCGGACGTGCACCTAACCGTGCACGGGTTAAACTCTATCTTTTAATCTAAACTAAGATACGATCTACTATATTACAGATACACGGGCAATTAAGCCCAAACTCTTCATGCAAGGCCGCTTCAAAGATGCTCCACGTGTATATTCTTCAAGCCCATCTTCACTTACGGCCCATCTCCTGATTTGGCCAAAATCCGGTGATAACAGACGCAACGAGATCTCTCGATTGGTCCCTGTCGCCAATGCAACAGCTCTCAACCCTGCAAGATATTCGCAACTCCACACACTTGTGCACGTAGCCGCCGACCACGAAGCGGTAAGTTGCAACCGTCTAATTCCCAATGGAACAACAGATCACACAAGACTTAAACAAGATCTACACAATATCAAGCAATATGGTGTAGGGAATTCAATAGTTTTGCAGAGCAAACAACTAAGAACTAGGGTTTATCTTAAACGTGGTCTAAAGCAGCTAGGGGGCGTCCGGGCACTTATATAGGTGTCCGGGACGAGTTCTGGTCGAAAAGATACAAGAATAACCGACCCGAGAATAGATGCGAGTCGAGACGGATTCGGACGAATCCGATTCGGAATCCGGTCAACGGGCTGGGACCGGGCGCGGTCTGCGTCCGGTCAACGGGCGGCAACCGAAACCGCCTTTCCGGTTTACGCTTTCGTGCGATGCGTCCCCTCCGGTTGGCGGCCGGTCCAACCCAGCCGAGGACCGGCTGGCGGTCTGACCGGGTCTTTGGACCAGCGGACGTCGTCTTCTCCTCTCGCGCATGCCTTCCTCCCTCGCACGTCCATGAGATATCTTCATGTCCGGCTCCTTGTCCAGCTTCACGTCCATCTTCACGTCCAGCTGCTCCTCTCCTCCTCGTGCGATGCTTGTCTCCTCTTCATACCTGATGATACATAAATAATAGGACTTAGGTAGTATAAAGTTCTCATCAATCAAAGTATCGTGTAGGAACAAGTTCACCTGTTGCTTAAGTAGCTTCGCACGAGCTCGTGTCATTGGTCCAATCCTGACTTCATTGGACTTGAGCTTCACAGCAGGTTCATCTTCAATTGGTAATGACGGAGGTAGTAGTGAGGTAGGGATGTCCTCATCATCTCCCCCCCCCCCCTTCAAAAGGCGTCGACCCCGACGCTCCAAGGTCTTCTCCGTCATATGGTGTCAAATCAGCAACATTGAAAGAATTACTGACACCAAACTCATCCTCTGGAAGATCTATCGAGTATGCATTATCATTGATCTTGGCAAGCACTTTGTAAGGACCAGCACCACGAGGCTTCAACTTAGACTTCCTCAGCTTTGGGAACCTATCCTTGCGAAAATGTACCCAGACCAAATCACCAGGCTTGAACAACATCTCCTTGCGCTTCTTATTCATCCTTGCAGCATTGCTCTTGACTTTCTTCTCAATCAGCTCTTTAGTCTTCACATGAATCTTCTTCACAAAATCTGCCCTCTTGGATGCCTCCATATTGACTCTCTCATGTATGGGCAAAGGCAACAAATCAAGTGGAGTAATGGGTTTGAAACCATACACCACCTCAAAAGACACAGCTCCGTGGTAGAATGTACACGTTGTAGCAAACTCCACATGCGGCAAACACTCTTCCCACTCCTTCAGTTCTTCTTGATCATGGATCTCAACAGTTGTGACAATGTTCTATTCACCACTTCATTTGACCATCAGTTTGGGGATGACAAGTAGTGCTGAGCAGTGCTCGTCCCACTTCCTCCAAAGCGTCTTCCAAGTAGCTCATAAACTTCACGTCACGATCAGAAACAATAGTCTTTGGGACTCCATGTAGACGTACAATCTCCCTGAAAAACAGGTTAGCAATATGCGACGTCGCTCTTGTGGCAGGCAATAAAGTGGGACATCTTAGAGAATCTATCCACTACCACAAATATAGAATCATGGCCTCTCTTAGTACGCGGCAAACCCAACACAAAATCCATACTAATATCCTCCCATGGTGTAGTAGGTGCCGGTAAAGGAGTATACAAACCGTGAGGCTTCAGCTTGGACTTGGACTTGTTGCAAGTAATGCATCTCCTCACATATCTATCCACGTCCCGCCTCATCTTTGGCCAATAAAAGTGGTCAGCTAGCATGAGTAGCGTCTTCTCACGCCCAAAGTGACCCATCAAACCTCCAGCATGTGATTCCTGCAATAAGAGCAAACGCACAGACGATTCTGGAACACATAGTTTGTTAGCCCTAAACAAGAACCCATCATGTATGTGATATTTTTCCCATGCTTTACCAAGAGCACATAAGCGATATGGTTCAGCAAAATCATGATCAGTAGCATACAAATCACATAGTATCTCTAAACCAGGAATTTGAACATCAAGTTGAGTTAATAGCATATTCTTCCTAGATAAAGCATCAGCAACAATATTATCTTTTCCCTTCTTATGTTTAATAATGTATGGAAAAGACTCAATGAACTCAACCCACTTAGCTAGACGCTTATGCAAAGTAGATTGGGCTTTCAGGTATTTTAAAGCTTCATGATCAGAATGTATGATAAATTCTTTTGGCCACAAGTAATGTTGCCAAACCTCAAGAACTCTAATTAAAGCATACAATTCTTTATCATATATATGATAGTTCAACTTAGCACCAGAAAGTTTCTCAGAAAAATATGCAATTGGGCGACCCTCTTGCATCAACACACCACCAATTCCAATACCACTAGCATCACATTCAATCTCAAATTGCTTATTGAAATCAGGAAGTGCAAGCAACGGTGCAGAAGTTAACAATCTCTTAAGTTCATCAAAAGCATGATCTTGGGCTGCGCCCCACTCAAAAACAACGCCCTTTTTAGTCGAATCATTCAAAGGTGCAGCAATAGTACTAAAGTTGGGCACAAATCTGCGATAAAACCCACTAGACCATGGAAACTTCTTACTTGACTCACATTCATGGGAGTAGGCCAATTTTGAATAGCTTCAATTTTAGACACATCTACTTCTACTCCATGCTTAGAGACAACATAACCCGAAAATATGACCTTATCTTTGCAAAATGTGCACTTCTCAAGATTACCATAGAGTTGATTATCACGCAACACTTGCAACACATGTCGAATATGTATAGTATGATCAGATTCATTGCAGCTGTATATTAATATGTCATCAAAGTACACAACCACAAATTTGCCAATAAATTCACGCAAAACATGGTTCATCAGTCTCATGAAAGTGCTAGGTGCATTAGTTAACCCAAAAGGCATTACTAACCACTCATATAAACAAAATTTTGTTTTAAAGGCTGTTTTCCACTCATCCCCTTCTTTCATCCTAATTTGATGATAACCACTACGCAAATCAATTTTAGAGAACACAGCAGCACCACTCAATTCATCTAGCATATCCTCTACACGGGAATCGGATGACGATATCGAATAGTAATGTTGTTTATAGCTCTACAATCTACACACATACGCCATGTACCATCTTTCTTAGGAACTAAAATAACAGGAACAACACAAGGACTAAGGCTTATGCGGATATAACCTTTGTCGAGTAGCGCTTGTACTTGCTTCGTATCTCCTTCGTCTCTTCGGGATTAGTGCGATATGGCACCCTATTGGGCAGCGATGCTCCGGGAATCAAGTCAATTTGATGCTCAATACCTCGCAATGGTGGTAGTCCTGCGGGTACCTCCTCCGGAAACACGTCGCCGAATTCCTGCAAAACATTAGAAACACCAAGAGGAAGAGGGGTCATGTCGTTAGAAACCAAAACCGTTCCCCTGTACAAAAGCACAAGAGGCATGGCCGTGGATCCTCACTAAATTCTCTCATGTCTTCTTTGGTGGCTAATGAAACTAAGGAATTCTCTCTCACTTTTCGTTATATCACTCACGACATTACAATTCTCTCGCCTATCTAGAGGTGCATCCTCCAAATTCACTTCAATCTTCTGACGAGACTCATTGACAATTTGTTGTGGTGACATAGGCTGTAAGTTAATTTTCTTGCCCTTGTACTCCAAGTGATATGTATTGGCTCGACCATTTGTTGCACAGAACGGTCATAGAGCCAAGGCCGACCAATAGTAGGTGACAAACCGTCATAGGAACCACATCAAAGTCAATGCAATCCTTATACGGTCCAATCGCAAACTCAACACGCGCCATGTGGTTTACCTTCATCTCACCATTGTCGCTCAACCACTGAATATAATATGGATGCGGGTGCGGTAGTTACTTCAACTTCAACTTAGTACATAACTCCTTGCTTGCGGCAACTCCCGCCATCAATAATGACCTTGCAAGCCTTGTCGGGACCAACTAAAGCTTTGGTTTGGAACAAATTGCAGCGCTGAGTAGATGCACTAGGCAACACATTAAGAGCACGCTGCGACACAACAATGGTACGAGCATCAGAAGGATATGCATCTTCACCATCAGTGTCATAGTCATCATCATCTGGAGCATTTAGATCAACATCATCTCCAGTCTCATACTCATCGTCCTCATTGATAATCATAACTTTGCGGTTAGGACAATCTCTCTTGAAGTGACCCTTGCCACCACATGTATGGCAAAGCATATCGCGGTTGCGCGCTGTAGACATGCTAGAACCACTCATACTTGCAGCAGATTCGGACTTCTTTGCATTAGATACATTGGAGACCGGTTTGCTAGGCGGAGTAGAGTAAGGAGCGGAGCGCGTCGAAGGCGCCGGCGCTGTAGAGGGCGCACGGGGTGTAAAACGCCCCCCGTAGCACGTCCTTAACCTTTGCTTCTTCAGCCAACTGTGATTCAGCTTCTCTTGCATGATGTAACAATTGATTCATATTGGTGTAGGTGTAATGACGAACAATGCCTTTAACATCATACTTCAATCCATTGAGAAAACGCTGCATTGTCATCTCTAGAGACTCACGGACACGACCACGCTGCATAAGCATCTCCATCTCCATGTAGTACTCATCAACAGTCTTCACACCTTGCCTCAATAGTGTTAGCTTATCAAATATATTCCGCAAGTAATTTGTAGGCACAAAACGAGAAGTCATTGCCTCCTTCATAGCACGCCATGTACGGATAGGTTGTGCACCATCTTCATCGCGGTTACGAACCAAAGAATCCCACCAACGCAATGCATAACCATCAAATTCAGAAGAAGCAAGCTTGATCTTCCTATCTTCAGAGTAGTTTGGATGTAAGCTCCATAACTTCTCAATCTTGAGCTCCCAAGTGAGATATTCTTCAACATCAGCTCCTCCTTCAAACTTGGGTATAGAAAACTTAGGCTTACCCAATCCATCTTCTTCATCTTGTCCACGACCATTGCGGCCAAGTGGAACCCAACCACGAGGACGATGACCACGAGGCGCATTGATACGTCTCAAACGTATCTATAATTTCTGATGTTCCATGCTTGTTTTATGACAATGCCTACATGTTTTGTTCACACTTCATATCGTTTTGATGCGTTTTCCGGAACTAACCTATTGACGAGATGCCGAAGTGCGGTTCTGTTTTCTGTTTTTGGTTTGAGAAATCCTAGTAAGGAAATATTCTCGGAATCGGACGAAATCAACGCCCAGTACCTATTTTCACGGAAGCCTCCAGAACACCCAGAGGACCGAGAGGGGCCACATGGGCCCCACGCACTATGGCGCGCGGCGAGGCGCGCCGGCACGGTGTCTGGCCCCATCGGGGGCCCCAGGAGCTCCCTTTCGCCTATATAAGGTCCTGACCTAAAACCCCGATCTGAATAAGCCATGGTACGCGAAACCTTCCGAGCCGCCGCCATCGCGAAGCCAAGATCGGGGACAAGAGTCTCTGTTCGGCACGGCGGGACGAGGAAGTGCCCCGGAGGCTCCTCCATCGACACCACCTCCATCTTCATCACCATTGTTGTCTCCCATGAGGAGGGAGTAGTTCTCCATCGAGGCTCGGGGCTGTACCGGTAGCTATGTGGTTCATCTCTCTCCTATGTACTTCAATAAAATAATCTCATGAGCTACCTTACATGATTGAGATCCATATGATGAGCTTTGTATCACTATTTATCTATGTGCTACTCATGTGATGTTATTAAAGTAGTCTATTCCTCCTGCATGGTGTAATGGTGACAGTGTGTGCACCGTGTGGTTCTTGTCATAGATTATGATCATAATCTCTTGTAGGTTATGGAGTTGATTATCGCTATGATAGTATTGATGTGATTTATTCCCCCTTCATAGTGTAAAGGTGACAGTGTGTATGCTATGTTAGTACTCGGTCTATTTTGCAAAGATCTATTATGCTCTAAGGTTACTTAAACATGAATATCGAATGTTGTGGAGCTTGTTAACTCCGGCATTGAGGGTTCGTGTAATCCTACACAATTAGTGGTGTTCATCATCCAACAAGAGTATATGTAGCACAAAGGAAGAGAACTTATTTATTATGTGATCAATGTTGAGAGTGTCCACTAGTGAAAGTATGATCCCTAGGCCTTGTTTCCATCACAAAGAATTGCTTCCTACGCTAGCAAGCTATTTTCTGCCACTGTTTTTATTTTTCTGCATCTTTACTTTCTGCAATATTACCACCATCTATACCACTTGTGTTTTACTATCTCTTCGAACTAGTGCACCTATACATCTCAAAGTGTATTAGGTGTGTTGGGGACACAAGAGACTTCTTGTATCGTGATTGCAGGGTTGCTTGAGAGGGATATCTTTGACCTCTTCCTCCCGAGTTCGATAAACCTTGGGTGATCCACTTAAGGAAAACTTGCTGTTCTACAAACCTCTGCTCTTGGAGGCCCAACACTGTCTACAAGAATAGAAGCACCCGTAGACATCAAGCTATTTTAGCGCCGTTGCCGGGGAGGAAAGGTAAAAGGTACTCACACTCCGGATCTCTGCTACTAAGCTATTTTTCGACGCCGTTGTAAGTACTCGAAGCTATTTCCTTTAGATCCTGCAATTGCATCTTTTGGTTTCTTGTTTACACTAGTTAGGCATAATGGAAAGCAATAATGAGCTTCTTATTCTATTTCCTGAGTTAAGACATGGATTGTTTGCTGCGAAAATTAAAAAACCTATGGAATCTTATTTGCATGCTGGTAACAATGATACTAGTATGAACGCTTTGAACACCATTGTTGTTAATGATATGGAAAATTCTAAGCTTGGGGAAGCTGGTTTTGATGAGCATGATATTTTTAGTCCCCCAAGCATTAAGGAGAAAATTTTCTTTGATGATACTTTGCCTCCTATATTTGATGATGAGAATAATAATGATAGCTACTTTGTTGAATTTGCTCCCACTACAACTAATAAAATTGATTATGCTTATAATTTTATGCATGAGACTCATGATAAGAATGCTTTATGTGATAGTTATATTGTTGAGTTTGCTCATGATGCTACTGAAAGTTATTATGAGAGAGGAAAATATGGTTGTAGAAATTTTCATGTTACTAAAACACCTCTCTATGTGCTGAAATTTTTGAAGCTACACTTGTTTTGTCTTCCTATGCTTGCCACTATACTCTTCATGAACTTGTTTATTTACAAGATTCCTATGCATAGGAAGCATGTTAGACTTAAATGTGTTTTGAATTTGCCTCTTGATGCTCTCTTTTGCTTCAAATACTATTTCTTACGAGTGCATCATTAAAACTGCTGAGCCCATCTTAATGGCTATAAAGAAAGAACTTCTTGGGAGATAACCCATGTTTTATTTTATTTACTGTATTGTTGAGTCTTGGAAGTTGTTTACTACTGTAGCAACCTCTCCTTATCATGTTTTTGTGCCAAGTAAAGTCTCTATGGTAAAGTTGATGCTAGATTTGGATTGCTGCGTAGAAACAGATTTGCTGTCTGTCACGAATTTGAGCAGAAGTCTCTGTAAAAAAATCAAAAATCTGCAAATTTACGTGTGTGATCCTCAGATATGTACGCAACTTTCATTAGTTTTGAGTTTTTCCGTTTGAGCAAGTTAAGTGCCCTTTCAGGTTCATCTTTACGGACTGTTCTGTTTTTGACAGATTCTGCCTTTTATTTCGCATTGCCGCTTTTGTTAAGTTGAATGAGTTTCTTTGTTCCATTAACTTTCAGAAGTTTTGTGCAATGTCCAGAAGTGTTAAGAATGATTGTGTCACCTCTGAACATGTGAATTTTTGATTGTGCACTAACCTCTAATGAGTTTGCTTGAAGTTTGGTGTGGAGAAGTTTTCAAGGGTCAATAGAAGAGGGTGATATAATGTGATCAAGAAGAGTGAAAGGTCTAAGCTTGGGGATGCCCCGGTGGTTCATCCCTGCATATTTTAAGAAGACTCAAGCATCTAAGCTTGGGGATGCCCAAGGCATCCCCTTCTTCATCGACAACTTATCGGGTTTCTTCTAGTGAAACTATATTTTTATTCCGTCACATCTTATGTATTTTACTTGGAGCGTCTGTGTGCTTTTATTTTCGTTTTGTTATTTTCATTCTCTGAATAAGTTCATCCTTGTGTGGGAGAGAGACACGCTCCGCTTTTTCATATGAACACTAGTGTTCTTCATTCATGCTTTTAATGTTCAAGGGCGAAAGTTGATCGCTTCACTTGTTGTTATTTGGTTGGAATCAGAAAATGCTTCATATGGTTTTGAATAACTTGATACTTGGCAATTGTTTTGAGCTCTCATATATCATGTTTAAGCTCTTGCATCATGTAGTTTAAATGTAGTAATGAAGAACTACCGTAGAGCTTGTTGAAATTTGGTTTGCATGATTGGTCTCTCAAAGGTCTAGACATTTTCTGGTAAAGTGTTTGAGCAACAAGGAAGACAGTGTAGAGTTTTATAATGCTTGCAATAAGTTCTTATGTAAATTTTGCTGTACCGTTTATACTTGTGTTTGCTTCAAACAACCTTGCTAGCCTAAGCCTTGTACTGAGAGGGAATACTTCTCGTGCATCCAAAAATCTTGAGCCAAAACCTATGCTATTTGTGTCCACCATATCTACCTACTATGTGGTATTTCCTGCCATTCCAAGTAAATACTTCATGTGCTACCTTTAAACAATTCAAAGCTATTATCTCTTATTTGTGTCAATGTTTTATAGCTCATGAGGAAGTATGTGGTGTTTTATCTTTCGATCTTGTCATTTACTTATAGAGACTTTCATAATGGACTAGTGGCTTCATCCGCTTATCCAATAATTTTGCAAAAAGAGGCAATGGGGTTCCAGCCCCAATTAATTAACTTGCATTAATAATTCTCTTCACATGTTTTGCTCTGATCTATCAGTAAGCAACTTAAATTTGCAAATAGACACTCCTCCATGGTATGTGAATGTTGGAAGGCACCCGAGGATTCGGTTAGCCATGGCTTGTGTAAGCAAAGGTTGGGGGAGTGTCATCTAATAAATAAAACTAAAGTACATGTGTAAACAAAAGAGAAGAGGGATGATCTACCTTGCTGGTAGAGATAACGTCCTTCATGGGAGCCGCTCTTGAAAGTCTGGTTGATAAGGTAGTTAGAGTACCCATTACCATTCGTTCACAACAACAAACACTCTCAAAACTTTACTTTTACGCTCTCTATATGATTTCAAACTTGAAAAGCTCTAGCACATGATTTTATCCCTGCTTCCCTCTGCGAAGGGCCTATCTTTTACTTTATTGTTGAGTCAGTTTACCCATTTCCTTCCACCTTAGAAGCAAACACTTGTGTCAACTGTGCATTGATTCTTACATACTTGCTTATTTGCATTCATCATATTACTCTATGTTGACAATTATCCATGAGATATGCATGTTGAAAGTTGAAAGCAACTGCTGAAACTTATATCTTCCTTTGTGTTGCTTCGATGCCTTTACTTTGAATTTATTGCTTTATGAGTTAACTCTTATGCAAGACTTATTGATGCTTGTCTTGAAAGTACTATTCATGAAAAGTTTTGCTATATGTTATCTATTTGTTAGCAAACTATAGATCATTGCTTTGAATCACTCCATTCATGTCATATGCTTTACAATAATGTTGCTCAAGATTATGATGGTAGCATGTCACCTCAGAAATTATTTGTGTTATCGTTTACCTACTCGAGGATGAGTAGGAACTAAGCTTGGGGATGCTGATACGTCTCAAACGTATCTATAATTTCTGATGTTCCATGCTTGTTTTATGACAATACCTACATGTTTTGTTCACACTTTATATCGTTTTGATGCTTTCCGGAACTAACCTATTGACGAGATGCCGAAGGGCAGTTCTGTTTTTTGCTGTTTTTGGTTTCGAAATCCTAGTAAAGAAATATTCTCGAATCGGACGAAATCAACGCCCAGTACCCTATTTTCACCGGAAGCCTCCAGAACACCCGAGAGGGACCCGTAGGGGGCCACAGGGCCCCACACACTATGGCGGCGCGGCCTGAGGGGGCGCCGCCTGGTGTCTGGCCCCACCAGGGCCCCTCCGAGGCTCCCCTTTTGCCTATATAAGGTCCCTGACCTAAAACCCCGATACGAATAAGCCACGGTACGCGAAACCTTCCAGAGCCGCCGCCATCGCGAAGCCAAGATCTGGGGGACAGGAGTCTCTATTCCGACACGCCGCCGGGACGGGGAAGTGCCCCCGGAAGGCTCCTCCATCGACACCACCGCCATCTTCATCACCGCTGGTGTCTCCCATGAGGAGGGAGTAGTTCTCCATCGAGGCTCAGGGCTGTACCGGTAGCTATGTGGTTCATCTCTCTCCTATGTACTTCAATACAATAATCTCATGAGCTGCCTTACATGATTGAGATCCATATGATGAGCTTTGTATCACTATTTATCTATGTGCTACTCATGTGATGTTATTAAAGTAGTCTATTCCTCCTGCATGGTGTAATGGTGACAGTGTGTGCACCGTGTGGTTCTTGTCGTAGATTATGATCATAATCTCTTGTAGGTTATGGAGTTGATTATCGCTATGATAGTATTGATGTGATTTATTCCCCCTTCATAGTGTAAAGGTGACAGTGTGTATGCTATGTTAGTACTCGGTCTATTTTGCAAAGATCTATTATGCTCTAAGGTTACTTAAACATGAATATCGAATGTTGTGGAGCTTGTTAACTCCGGCATTGAGGGTTCGTGTAATCCTACACAATTAGTGGTGTTCATCATCCAACAAGAGTATATGTAGCACAAAGGAAAGAGAACTTATTTATTATGTGATCAATGTTGAGAGTGTCCACTAGTGAAAGTATGATCCCTAGGCCTTGTTTCCATCACAAAGAATTGCTTCCTACGCGGCCAGCTATTTTCGCGCCACTTGTTTCTTGTTTTACGCATCTTTACTTTGCAATATTACCACCATCTATACCACCTGTGTTTTACTATCTCTTCGCAGAACTAGTGCACCTATACATCGACAAGTGTATTAGGTGTGTTGGGGACACAAGAGACTTCTTGTATCGTGATTGCAGGGGTTGCTTGAGAGGAATATCTTTGACCTCTTCCTCCACGAGTTCGATAAACCTTGGTTGATCCACTTAAGGGAAAACTTCTGCTGTTCTACAAACCTCGCTCTTGGAGGCCCAACACTGTCTACAAGAATAGAAGCACCCGTAGACATCAAGCTATTTTCCGGCGCCGTTGGGGAGGAAAGGTAAAGGTACTCACACTCCGGATCTCGGCTACTAAGCTATTTTCGGCGCCGTTGTAAGTACTCAAAGCTATTTCCTTTAGATCTGCAATTGCATCTTTTGGTTTCTTGTTTACACTAGTTAGGCATAATGGAAAGCAATAATGAGCTTCTTATTCTATTTCTGAGTTAAGACATGGATTGTTTGCTGCGAAAATTAAAAAACCTATGGAATCTTATTTGCATGCTGGTAACAATGATACTAGTATGAACGCTTTGAACACCATTATTGTTAATGATATGGAAAATTCTAAGCTTGGGGAAGCTGGTTTTGATGAGCATGATATTTTTAGTCCCCCAAGCATTAAGGAGAAAACTTTCTTTGATAAGAAAAGGAAATCTTACTGTTCCAAAGTAAATTAGTGTTGCTTACCACTTGTAGTAACAACTAGTGCACGGATGTATGATGAATATCAAGGGTATAAGAACAATCATACGACAAAATAGGGTATATGTGGGGCTGTAGGTAGGCTACCTATTTGCACCAATAACAAGCTCTAGCGCTGACCGTGGACAACCAAAGATACTCACACAAGGCGATATAATGGGGAAATGCAACTATATGGAGGAAAGGTTGCAATGCACTAGAGAGACACTAGAATTGCTCAACGAGACAGGCACAAGATTGCTCAACTACAGGTGCAGTAAAGAAAACTTAGGCCTTTCACTTGACTCAACTAGCACTTCACTTTTCTTTTTGTATTTTTCTTTTTTGGAACACACGCAGCGATATAGCTCTTTTGCTTTTTTGATTTTTGATTTTATGACTCAACTCCTTGATAACACGGCCAACAAGATATGCAAAGCACCAATACCCTAATGAGCAACCTGTCGAGCGGTAAAACTAGTCTCTTTTCGGGAAGTTCCTAGTCACGTATATCGAAAAGCTTGTGTCTATGGTTGGGAACAAGCACACTGTACGCTATGTGGACTCGGAGTAACAAAAACTGACACTAGACGACAAAGTAACACAAGATGATAGAGTAAACTCAAACCCTAAAATACTAGATGAAAGTCAATTTTTTACTCTCACAACTCACTCAAAACTGATAAGAAAAGGAAATCTTACCGTTCCAAAGTAAATTAGTGTTGCTTACCACTTGTAGTAACAACTAGTGCACGGATGTAGCGAAGCAATATCAAGGGTATAAGAACAATCATACGACAAAGCGGGGTATATGTGGGGCTGTAGGTGAGCTACCTATTTGCACCAATAACAAGCTCTAGCGCTGACCGTGGACAACCAAAGATACTCACACAAGGCGATATAATGGGGCAATGCAACTATATGGAGGAAAGGTTGCAATGCACTAGAGAGACATTAGCAAAGCTCAACGAGACAGGCACAAGATTGCTCAACTACAGGTGCAGTAAAGAAAACTTAGGCCTTTCACTTGACTCAACTAGCACTTCACTTTTCTTTTTGTATTTTTCTTTTTTGGAACACACGCAGCGATATAGCTCTTTTTGCTTTTTTCAATTTTTTTTTTTGATTTTATGACTCAACTCCTTGATAACACGGCCAACAAGATATGCAAAGCACCAAAACCCTAATGAGCAGCCTGTCGAGCGGTAAAACTAGTCTCTTCGGGGAAGTTCCTAGTCACGTATATCGAAAGGCTGTGTCTATGGTTGGGAACAAGCACACATGCTATGTGGACTCGGAGTAACAAAAACTGACACTAGACGACAAAGTAACACAAGATGATAGAGTAAACTCAAACCCTAAAATACTAGATGAAAGACAAAGTTACGCAAAAACAACTACGAAAAGCAACTAAAACTCGAAATTAGTGCAAGCTATGGCTATGGCAAACCCTAAACCTAATATTTTTGGCTTTTTCTGGATAGGAAAACACTCACAACTCAACTATGGAGTGGATTGTGGATGGCTTACAGAGCTGAAATCCGATACCAAGATGATAAGGGGTGGCCCGATCTTCTCGAGCAACGGTGGTGATGACGATCACGGGCATGGCAGGAGAAACACGACGATGTAGTGGATGATAAACTTGTATGACGAGATCTCTCGATTGGTCCCCGTCACCAATGCAACAGCTCTCAACACCGCAAGATATTCGCAACTCCACACACTTGCGCCGTCGCCGAGATGAGCGGTAAGTTGCAACCGTCTAATTCCCAATGGAGCAGCAGATCACACAAGACTTAAGGATCTACACAATATCAAGCAATATGGTGTAGGGAATTCAATAGTTTCAGGGCAAACAACTAAGAACTAGGTTTTATCTTAAACGTGGTCTAAAGCAGCTAGGGGGCGTCTGGACATTATAGGTGTCCGGGACGCAGTTCTCACGAAAAGATACAAGAATAACCCACCTAGAATAGATCTGGTCGAACGGAACTTCGGACAATCCGGGGGAATCCACAACCGGCAGGACCGGCCGGCAGTTCGCGTCGACAACTGGCGGCAACTGAACTCGCAACTTTCGGTTTCGCGTGCGATCGTCCCCCTCCAGCATGGGGCGGTTGGCGACGTCACCGGCTGGGACCGGCGGGTGCCGGTGCAGGCCGACGGGTCTGACCGGGCTGGACGTCGTCTCTCCTCTCGCGCATGCCTCCCGCTCCTCCCTCGCGCATCCATGAGATATCTTCATGTCCAACTCCTTGTCCAGCTTCACGTCCATTGATGTCTACGGGTGCTTCTATTCTTGTAGACAGTGTTGGGCCTCCAAGAGCAGAGGTTTGTAGAAGCTGACAAGTTTCCTTAAGTGGATTACCCAAGGTTTATCGAACTCAGGGAGGAAGAGGTCAAAGATATCCCTCTGTTGCAAACACGCAACCACAAAGCAAGAGTCTCTTGTGGCTCCCGGCACACAGTAACAAGCAGCGATAGCGTATTTAGGAACAAGGCCTAGGGATTAGACTTTCACTAGTGACACTCTCAACATTGAACATAACAGAATAGATAAATGCATACCTACACTTTTGTTGGATGAACAATATGCAGGATTACACGAACCTCAATGTCATGAGTTAACAAGCTCCACAATTAAATGTTCATATTTAAATAACCTTAGAGTGTAAGAGATAGATCAATACGACTAAACCAAGTACTAACGCAGCATGCACACTCGTCACCTTCATGCTTATGTAGGAGGAATAATACACATCAATACTATCATAGCAATATTTAACTTCGCAATCTACAAGAGATCATGATCATAGCATAAACCAAGTACTAACACGGATGCACACACTGTCACCATTACATCGTGCATGAGGAATAAACTACTTTAATAACATCACTAGAGTAGCACATAGATAAATTGTGATACGAAACACATTGCAATCATAAAGAGATATAAATAAGCACTTCACTATGCCATTCATAAAAGTGAATAAGTATTCTGTGAAATATAGCCTAAGAGACCCACACGGTGCACACACTGGTCACCTTTACACACGTGGGACAAGGAGCTCCGGAGACATACGTAAAACTCACTTGACTAGCACAATGACATCTAGATTACAAGTATCATCATATGAATCTCAATCATGTAGGGCAGCTCATGAGATTATTGTATCAAGCACATAGAGAGAGATGAACCACATAGCTACCCAGATACCCCGAGCTTCGATGGAGAACTACTCCTCCTCATGTGGAGCAGCAAAGGATGAAGATGGCGGGTGGAGATGGCGCGGTGTCGATGGGGAGCAGCCTTCCGGGCACTTCCCCGCTCCAGCAGGGTGCCGGAACAGCTCCTGTCCCCCGCATCTTGGCTTCGCGATGGCGGCGACTCGGGAAGGTTTCGTGCACCGTGGCTTCCTCCGTGCGTTTTCGGGCGCAGGGCTTTACAGGCGAAAAGCGCGCCGAAGGTCAAGGGGCGTACGACACTGGCTGGGGCCGGGCGCGGCTGTGGCCTGTGCCGCGCCACCCTATCATCTAGGGGCCCACAGGCCCTTCCTTCCAAGTGCTCTCGGTGCTCTCGATAAGCTTCCTGCAAAAATAGGCAACTCGGGCGTTGATTTCGTCCAATTCCGAGAATATTTCGTTACTAGGATTTCGTTAAACCAAAAACAGCAAAAAACAGAACTGCACTGGCATCTTGTTAATAGGTTAGTTCCGTAAAATGCACGAATATGACATAAAGTGTATAAACATGTAGAGGATTAACAATAATGTGGCATGGGAACATAAGAAATTATCGATACGTCTGAGACGCATCATCCATCTTCACGTCCGCCTGCTCTTCTCCTCAGCATGCTTGTCTCCTTCATACCCGATGATACATAAGTAACAGGACTTGTAGTATAAAGTCCTCATCAATCAAAGTATCGTTTAGAACAAGTTCACCCTATTTAAGTAGCTTCGCACGAGTCCTTGTAATGGGTCCAATCCCGATCATTGGACTTGAGCTTCACAGCAGGTTCATCTTCAATTGGTAATGACAGAGGTAGTAGTCAGGTAGGGATGTCCTCATCACTCTTGATTCCCCCCATGATTCTCTCATTCTGAGAAAATACATAGGAGATCTAGATCTACAACCTCCACCAATCCATTTTCCTCTAAGTGAGGGGAACTCTTGGGATCTAGATCTGGAGTCTCTTGTTGACTTTCCCCATTGTTCTTCCTCTCCAATCTCATCCTAGTGCATTTTGTTGTTTGGGTGGATTTGTGAGTGTGAAGGACTTGAACAACTCTAGTGTTCTTGCTTTGCATCATTGCATAGTGTTGAGCTCTCCACCACGATTATTCGAGTGAGAGACTGTGAGTTTGTTACTCTTGGAGGAGACCTAGTTGGCTTGGCTGGTGTCCGGAGATCTCTTCAAGAAGATTGTGAAGAGGCCCTAGGCCCCTTCGTGGAGCTTGTGAAGTGGTTGTGGAGCTTGCCATCCTCAGAGTGGAGGAAAAGGCTAACCATAATGAAAGGGCCATTATCCTTCGTGGGTGTGGTTCGAGAATAGGGTGAGCCTTCGGCGGGGAATCCTCTGTGGGACCTCCACTCCTCCAAACGTGACGTACCTTCTTGCAAAGGAAGGGAACAGGGAATACATCCTCGTCTCCGCGTGCCTCGGTTATTTCTATACCCGAGCTCTCTTTCCTTGTGATAGTGTTGGCGTCATATATATATTGCTATCACTTGTGCTACATATATCTTGTGCCTATCTTGCCTATGCCTCTAGTTGCCATTGTTACACTTAGTTGAGTTTAGCATATTTAGGGTTTGTGCTTGTAAACTAAACATTAGTTTAATTCCGCATTCTTACAAGACAAATCCGCAAGAGTTTGTAATCGCCTATTCACCCCCCCTGCGCTTAAGGTTTCATGTCGCATAAGTAGATTTGAATATGGTATGAGACGAAGTTTGTTCGAGTCTCATGTGATCCAGACAACACGAGAGGTCCTAATAGTCCGAGAATAAGATTCATATATGGAAGTCATTTGGTTTCGTAAATGTTCGGGATTTTTCCGGTTGACCGGAAGGTTCTAGAAGGTTCCGTAGGTCCACCATGGGGCCCACGACCTAGGAGGCCCACCATGGGCCGAGGGGATGCCTCTGCCTAATGGGCCAGTGGGCACATGGGCCCCCAAGGCCTAAAGCTCTGGCCAACCCCCTAGGTTTCCTCGTGGATCAACTTGGGTGGTGGGAAAGCCCCTCTCCCCCTCTTCTGGCCGCCGCCCCCAACCCTAGATGTGGGAAGGGGGGCCACCCCACCAACCTGGCCCCCATATAAAGAGGGGAGTGGGTACGGCCACACCCCCCAACCATTACCTCCCTCCCTCTCGGCCGCCTCCTCCACCGCGAGATCCCGGCATAGGCGAAGCCCTGCAGCTTTCTTCCTCCACCACCACCACCAAGCCGTCGTGCTCTGCTGGAATTTGGAGGAGATTTACCACACCTCCGCTGCCCGCTGGAACGGGGAGAGAGGAAGGAGCTTCATCGACACCGTACGCGCGACCGAGTACGGAAGTGCCGGATTGCAGGACCGGGGACGATCGTCTACACCAACAACGAGATTAATCTCGTAGGCTTTGGAATCTTTCGAGGGTTAGTCTCATCTCCATCTCGTTGTTTCAGATCTTGTAGATTGGATCTTGGGTGTTCCATAGATTAGATCTGTTGGTTTTATTCACTTTGCGGTAGGAAAATTTTTGTTTTCTATGCAACGAACCCCATCGCGTTATCTGAGCCATGTCTATGCATAGATCTCTTGAGTAGAACACAATGTTTTGTGGGCGGTGATGTTTTGGTTGCTTGGTTTGTGTGCTTGCATCTTAAGTGATGGGGTGGGATGAAGTTTACCAAGTTAACTTTACATGACCGCGTCTCATGAGACTTGCTCCACGCTTGGATATGCAACTTGTATTGCATAAGTGGCTTTATGGGTCTATAAGAAAAGTTGCCATGGCCGATGTGTTGAAGTCGCGCCGTGGTTGCCGGTGCACCATGGCCGACGATTTTTTGGTCTCTGTTGATGTCAAAACTTTTTTTCCTCGTTTTTGAGGCCACCTAGCCCGACTAAAGCGCCAAACGTCGCGTATGGTGTCTCTGGACGTGGTGCATCGCGACCTCGTTCGCTCGCCGAGTCAACGCAAATCCGCAGCACCGCCCAGGATGTAGGGCCCACATGGCATGCCTCATTAGCATTGTTTTTTTTCTCGATCGCGCCATCTCGTTCAACGCTTTCTCTCGATCGAGCCGTTTACGATGCAGGATCATGGGTCCCGTATGTCATCCTCTATGAACCAAAATTCTTTCTTTTCTTGGATTTTTTGATCCCCTGATTTCTCGGTTACTCTTTTTCTTTGGATCCCGTGCCGCCTTGAAACGTTGAGACCGCTGCTCCTTAATGGGACCCGCATGTCATCCTCTATGATCTTTCTTCTTGGATTTTTTTTCACCCCCTGATTTCTGGCTACTAAATTTTTCTTTTGGTCCTGTGCCGCCTTGGAAACATTGAGACCGCTGCTGTAAAATGGGACCCGCATATCATCCTCTATGTACTATAAAACTTTCTTTTCTTGAATTATTTTTGCACCTCATATTTGGTCACTTGCCTTTTTCTTTCGATCCCCTGCCGCCTCTCAAACGTTGATACCGCTGATGCTAAATGGGACCCGCATGTCATCCTCTATGTACTATAAAACTTTCTTTTTCTTGGATTTTTTTGGCACCTCATATTCTGAGTCATTTGCCTTTTTCTTTCGATCCCCCGTCGCCTCTCAACGGTGATACCGCCGCCGCTAAATGTGTGGGACCCGCATGTCATCCTCTATGTAAATCATGTTTCTTTTCTTGAATTATTTTGCCCCGATATTTGGTCACTTGTCTTTTCTTTTGATCCCCCGCCTCTCAAACTGGATACTGCCGTCGCTAAATGGGACCCGCATGTCATCCTCTATGTACTATAAAACTTTTCTTTTCTTGGATTATTTTGGCTCTTAATATTTGGTCACTTGCCTTTTTCTTTTCGATCCCGCGCTGCTCCTCTCAAACGGCGGAGACCACCGGTCGCTAAATGGGACCCGCATGTCATCCTCTATGTACAATCAAGCTTTTTCTTTGAATTATCTTTAGCTCCCCCGATATTTTGTCACTTGCCTTTTTCTTCGATCTCATGCCACGTTTGAAACGTTGGAGAACCTGCTTGCCCATGGGACCCGCATGTCATCCTCTATGTGCTATAAAAGTTTATTTTCTTGGATTTTTTTCACCCTCCCCGATTTTTGGCTATTTCCTTTTTCTTTTGATCCTCCGCCGCCTTGGAAACGTTGAGCATGCTGCTGACTCATGGGACCCGTATGTCATCCTCTATGTACAATCAAGTTTCTTTTCTCGAATTATTTTTGGCTCCTCCGATTTGGTCACTTGCCTTTTCTCTTCGATCTCATGCCACGTTTGTCATCGAGGAACCCGCCGGCTCATGGGACCCGCATGTCATCCTCTATGTGCTATAAAAATTTTCCTTTGTTGGATTTTTTCACCCTCTGATTTTTGGCTTGCCTTTTCTTTTGATCCCCGCCCCCTTTGAAACGTTGAGTAAGCCGTCGGGCTCAAGGGACCCGCATGTCATCCTCTATGTCCATCAACTTCTTTTCTGGATTTTTTGACCCCCCTAATTACTAGCTACTTTCTTTTTCTTTGGATCTCAAGCCGATTTCAAACATTGAGACCGCCCCGCAAAATGGGACCCACATGTCATCCTCTATGTACAATAAATCTTGGATTATTTTGGCTCCCGATATTTGGTCACTTGCCTTTTCTTTCGATCTCATGCCGCCTTGAAACGTTGAGTAAGCTGACGTCTGTCCCACATGTCATCCTCTACGAACAATAAAAGTTTCCTTCTTCGAGTTATTTTTGACCCCAATTTCTGTGGCTATTTGCCTTTTCTTTTGATCCCCGACCCCTTTGAAACGACGAGGACGTTGTTGACGTGTCGGTCCCACATGTCATCCTCTATGAACAATAAAAAGTTTCCTTTGTGGATTTATTTTGACACCTAATTAATTTCTCGCTATTTCCTTTTTTTTTCTTTGATCCCCCGCCGCCTTGAAATAGTTGAGAATGCTGCAGCCTCATTTTTCTTTTGGTCCCGTGCCGCCTTGGAAACGTTGAGACCGCCGCTACAAAATGGGACCCGCATGTCACTCTCTATGTTAAAGTTTCTTTTCTGGATTATTTTTGGTCCCGATATTATGTCACTTGCCTTTTCTTTCGATGTCATGCCGACTTTGGAACGTTGAGGAAGCTGATGCCATGGGTCCCGCATGTCATCCCTCTATTGAACGATAAATGTTTTCTTTCTTGGAGTTTTCGATCCCCGCCGCCTTTGAAACGTTGACTTCGCTGCTGGCTCATGGGTCCCCGATGTCAGCCTCCCGTACAAGAAACATGTGATATCTTATTTTGCGCATAATAAACATCAGATTTCGCTTCTCCGAGCTATCGCAAACTAGATAAATTAAATCTTATATCTACATAAACAAACCCTATATGTTGAATCTCCTTGTTTTTGTTTTACAAGCATAGGACTTTTTCTCGTTTTTTGAGAAAATCCGAACTTTCCCGTTTTGAGTGGGCTGAAATTGTACGAGTCAAAAGGCCCAGCAGGATAGTTCGAAGGCCCAGATGTCCAGATGCAGCCCAATTGAAATCTTTCTTTTCTTGGATTTTTTTCACACCCCGATTTCTGGCTACTTCATTTTTCTTTCGGTCCTGTGCCGCCTTGGAAGCGTTGAGACCGCTGCTACAAAATGGGACCCGCATGTCATCCTCTATGTACAATAAAGTTTCTTTTCTTGGATTATTTTTGGCTCCTGATATTATGTCACTTGCCTTTTTCTTTCAATCTCATGCCGACTTTGAAACGTTGAGGAAGCTGCTGGCTCATGGGTCCCGCATGTCATCCTCTATGAACAATAAAAGTTTCCTTTGTTGGATTTATTTTTTTCCCCTAATTTCTGGCTATTTGCCTTTTTCTTTTGATCCCCTGCCCCCTTTGAAACGATGACGACGCAGCTGGCAAGTCGGTCCCACATGTCATCCTCTATGAACAATAAAAGTTTCCTTTGATGGATTTATTTTTGACCCTAATTAATTTCTGGCTATTTCCTTTTTTCTTTTGATCCCCTGCCGCCTTGAAATAGTTGAGGATGCTGCTGCCTCATGGGTCCCGCATGTCATCCTCTCAGAAAGGTAAATGTTTCTTTTCTTGAATTTTGTTTACCAACTGATTTTTGGCTTATTTTTTCTTTCGATCTCCTGCCACCTTTAAAACGTTGACGACGCTGCTGGCTCATGGGTCCCCAATGTCAGCCTCCCCATACTGCAAATCCTCTTTCTGCAAAGGTTGTATTTCTAGATAGATAAGGTGGATTCGAATCTGCCATGGTTCAGGCAGCTCAGGTAAGCCTTCTTGCACTGATTAATGGAAGTAGTGTATAGCAAGGTCAAGACATGTGGCTCGGTGTAATGAATCTATTTGAATCATGTTGTGGGTTCAATCTGATAGTTCTCTAACAGGTCAGCCAAAATAGAAATTAAGTTTTTTTCTAAAACGGAAATGCAAATTAAGATGAACACAAACATTAGTTATCATAATAGCTGATCATACATACATACTTGCTAAGAGCAAAAGCTTGCCAGAGTTTTACCACCCATACAATTAATTAGCAGTTCAGATAAGATAACCTTATATAAGTATAACTACAAATGCATTTGCTAAGGGCTCATGGGACAACAGAACTAGACAACCGCGAACTTTATGACCAGCATGTCACAGCGGCATCGAAAGATCTTGACCTTCAACTTTGATCCAATGCGAAGTTTGGCACCGTCAATGAACTTTTTCCACCTGGAAGTAACAGCCAAGCGGCCATCTGTGGGACTGACGGAGTACCGTCCCTCCACGGTGAGACCTTCACTCTCCATGACGAGGGATATCTTGCCCCTTCGGCCAGCATTGAGATCCTTGGAGATACTTTTAGGCAATTTCTGATTCAAAGCAAGAGATACCACCAAAAATTAGTCAATGGCACCAATGCACTGAACCATGTGAGACTTTGAGCAGAGAAGACATCAAGATAAGAGCAGTTATGCTGTCATATACTCACGAACATAGCCTTCAGATGCGTCCTGGTCACCACACGGGTGGCCACAGCAATGAGCTGAGACCTCGGTGATCTGGCTGGGGCAGGTGGAGCCTGGGCTGGTACACGAGCTGGTGCTGATGCAGGAGACTGCTGGGCAGGTGCAGTAAACGGTGCCTCTAGAGGAACCGGTGCTGATGCAGGAGACTGTTGGGCAGGTGCAGTAAACGGTGCAGCTAGAGGAACCAGTGCTGATGCAGGAGCCTGCTGGGCAGGTGTAGTATATGGGGCCTCTACAGGAACCAATGCTGATGTAGGGGACTGCTGGGTAGATGCAGTAAACGGAGCTGGTACAGGAACCGGTGCTGATGCAGGAGAGTGGGAAGCCGGTGCCGGTGCTGGTGTGGTTGCCCTTTGTGACATCCGCTCCTGTTCCATCAGGGGATCTGCAGCTTTGATCATGTTAAACCCAGCAAGCTAGAACAGAGGGAATGGTTTAGAACAACTGCTCAGAATGCAGTTATCAAAAGATATGAGTAGAAAAAAGTTACATATTATATATTTGGAAGTGTCTCCAACTCTGTAAGCAGTTACGTATATCTGCCCGTTTGAGTTTCTGATCCTCAGCTCGTCGCCCTTCTTCAGACCGTAGTCAAAAGCAAACTTTCTCCAATCATGTCCATACAAATATGTGATGGCCTGCGTCTTGTAGACATACACCTCATAGACCGTGTAGGTGTTCATCAATTTGCCATTGCCATGCATAGTGAAAGACCCTTCATGCGGACACATCTGGTTAATCATTGGACGAAGTTCACAAGGTACAGTCTGCATGTGAAAATTGATACAAATGTAAGAAGCAGGAAGACTAAAAACAAGACTTTACTATATGCCAATTCATGCTAAACCACTGAGAATACATACCTGTAACTCTGTGAAGGAGTTACTAGAAAGGTAGATAGAGCCATAGGAGGTGTTATATGCGGGGTATGTACATGGGCCCGCCATATTCCCGCAAGCTCGGCATCGGGATGGTGAAGGAAACATGGGAGGTACTACTGGTGCGTAGCGCTGAATGTAAGTGGAAGAATTAGGTTGTGTAAAGTGCATAGTTCAGAGCAATGCAAATGTTGACAAGCGAGTGCATAACACTATGTTACAAACTGAACAGTGAAAAATTAGTGTATGATGAATATAAGCATGCTAATTTGGTGTTTCCGAATTCCAAAAAGCATTAGACAGAGCCGGTGATAATATCAGACATAAATCATGGCATGTATATGTGGCTTAAGAAAATATACCCGAACCCTTGGATGGTTACGGCCCGGCTGGTCCTTGGACTTGAGCTTATATAAGCATCCAGAAGGTGGGGCTGACAGTAACTTGGTGGCAGCCTCTGCAGATGCCTCATCAGCAGCAGTTGCAATCCTTTTGACCAATGAAGGCTTAGCAGTTTCAGTCTGCATATGAAAATTGAAGAGCAACAGACATCAGCAGTGATATATAAAATGAATCTATGAGACACTGATGCATATAGTGCTGGATGTAAGTGGAAGAATAGGTGTGTGTGTTTCTGAACTATTGGTAAGCATTAGACAAAGCCGGCAATAAACAGACAAAAATCAAATCATGTATGAGGATTAAGAAAATATACCTGCTTACTGAAAAGGGTACCACCCAGCTGGCCCGTGGCCTTGTGCTTGAGGAGGTTTTCAGAAGATGGTGGCGGCACCATCGTCTTCACAGCAGCCTCATCAGGATCATTTTTTATCCATTTGAGTAGAGGCACAGAAGTTTCATCCTGCATATGAATAGCAACAGAACTCATCATTGATATTTAATAAATCTATGAGATAGACTGATGCAAATAGTGCGGGTGTAAGTGGAAGAATAGGGTTGTGCATAGAGAACAGTTGACAACAATGCAAATGATTACAAAAGAAGCCAATGGAAATCAACAGTTTATATACTGGATGAGACAGACTGAAAAGTGAAAAATTAGTGTATGATGATTGTAAGCAAACGCAGTGTTTCTGAACTTTTGGTAAGCATTAGACAAAGCCAACAGTAATTAAACAGATAATAATGAAATCATGTATGTGGATTAAGAAAATATACCAGATTCATTAAAAGGTCACCACCCAGCTGGCCCATGGCCTCGTGCTTGTAGAGGTTTTCGGAAGATGGTGCCGGCACCATCGTCCTCACAGCAGCCTCATTAGCCTCATTTTGCATCCACTTGAGTAAAGGCGCAGCAGTTTCAGCCTGCATAAGAATGGGAACAGATCTCAGCAGTGATATTGAATGACTCTGAGACAGACTGATGCATATAGTGCTGGATGTAAGTGGAAGGGTATGGCCGTGTATGGACAACAGTTCACAACAATGCAAGGGTGTGTTCGGTTCTGAAACAGCGTGGAATGGAATGGAATGGTTCCATTTCAGAGGAATGGAATGGTTACATTTTTGTTCGGTTGGGAAAAATGGAGAGCAGAAGAGATCGAGGTTAAACTAACCATTTGTCTCAAAATTGTAATTAACAATTGCAAATGACATTTTAATCTCAAAGTCGTAATTAACAGCGCCTAATGGTGCTCTTTTAATCTAAAAATCGTAATTAACATCATTTTTTGTTGGGTTAGGGGAACTGGAGTAGATGAACATTACTGTATGATGATTGTAAGCAAACGAATTTGGTGTTTCTAAACTTTTGGCTTCGAGATCTTATGGGTTTCAACTCTAGCCTACCCCAACTTGTTTGGGACTGAAAGGCTTGGTTGTTGTTGTTGTTGTTGTAAACTTTTGGCAAGCATAGAAAAAACCGACAATAAACAGAGAAAAATCAAGGCATGTTTTGTGGATTAAGAAAATATACCATATTCATTAAAAGATCACCACCCAGCTGGTGCGTGGCCTTGTGCTTGTAGAGGCATTTAGAAGATGGGGGCGGCATCAACATACTGGCAGCCTGATCAGCCGCAGTTTTGATCTTCCTTTTGAGTAAAGGCCCTAAAGTTTCAGTCTGCATATGAATAGCAAAACAAAAGGCAGACCTCAGCAGTGATATTGAATTACTGTATGAGATAGACTGATGCATATAGTGGATGCTCTTAGCCTTTTGCAGCGTGAACACTAGCTATGGACAGACAAAAAAACTAGTTGACTCAGCTTTGTCTAGATATGAATGTACTACCACCATCCAAAAGCTTAAGGCTTATTTATTTTTGAGAAATCAAAACAAGCAAAGTTTGACCAAAATTTTAGAACATTCTATCAACAAATATAATATTGTGTAGATACCGTAGGAAAATATATTTTATTATCTATTTAATGATATTAATTTTGTATTTTGCATGTTACTGATTTTTGGTAAAAGCTTAGTCAAACATGGTATAGTTTGACTTTCTAAAAATAATATAAGCCCAAAGCTTTGGGATGGAGGCAGTAGTATCTAGAGCTAAAACACATCTAGATACATCCGTATCTACAGATAGTTGAGTCAATTAATTTGGATCTGAGGGAGTATCAGATTCAGACTACATCATGGTAAGTTGGTTAAAAAAATTACCCCTGGGCGGTCCCTGCCCAGCTCGGCAGTGGCATTTCGCTTCTTGTGCTGCAGATCGGGCCATGCTCCTGCAGCAGGTGGGGCGCTATTCTCGTTCCCCATAGCCTCAGCACGGAACCTGGAGGTACCAACCTGATACAGAGAATATAGAGCATGGTGTCACAGAGGCTTTACGCACAAACAGCTGAAGACATGTGCTACTTTAAGCATATTCCAGAACAGGAACAGATTGAGGATGCAGAGAGACACTTAAAAGGTAAAGAGTGGATAAGCAAACGGAGTACCTGCTTCGCGGGGCTGGGGACGCAGCTCAGGCTCAGCCAACTGCCCACATGCGTGGTGGCCTTACGCTCCATTGCCCCCACCGCCGAGGTCTTACCTTTCCTGTACAAGCTGACAAAAGATACAGTGAGGATCAGCAGAAACTACAAAGGTTGCAAATGTCGACAAATAAAGGAAGAACACCCCAATCCAAGCAAAGGTAGCCCCCGCCCCCACCCCCATCAATCACTCCCAGCTCGAGGGTGACCAGAAAGACACCCCTTCGCCCAGAATAGGAAAGAGATGCGCAAGATATCGAGGAGAGGAAAAAAGAACCGATCTCGAGAAAGGAAAGAACATTACTAGTCCTACCTAATCCGCTTGGTCTAGATGCAGCTTGCCCCTCCAAGCTGGATGCCTGGACGGTGGAGGCGAAAGGAGGGGATCGAGCTAGCGGCTTGCATCCGTCGGCAATCGGCACTCGATCGGGAGAGAAGGGGTGCTACATAAAGGGGAGGGGTAACATATTTTATTACACAGTGAACTTACTGATGTGACTAGTCATTACATGTCTCACTGAAACTAGGGCCCATAGTGTGGCACCCCAAATTCACTTGAAGCTGCCCGGCGGGACGCATTGGCGCGTCAAGAAACCCCCGAATTGTAGCGGGGAAATGAAACATTTCACAAAAATTCGAAATTCAAGCACACCGCCACGCGCCAAGCACGCGGCTGTTCCTTCCTCTTCCTCGGTTCCTCCTCCCCTATCCGAAAAAACCCCAAATCCCAAGCTCAAACCAAAAAAAAAACAAATCCCCTGGCCGCCATGCATGTCCTCGTTAACCCGCTGGAGATCGTTCCCGGACGAGGCGGACCCCCCGCCCTGAGATCCAGAATTCCGTCCACCTCGAGGCACTGCGTGCTGTCTCGCAGCAGCGGCTTGAGGGCGCTGAAGAGGAAGTTCCGCCGGAAAGTGCTCATGGCAACCGTGCAAGCTCACCGGCGTGCTGTATCCCGAGAGGAACTGGTCAAAGCTTTGCTATTCGCCACACAAAAAAAATTGCGGGCCAAGATCTGGTCAAAGCTTCGTCGATGGCTTGCCGCGAGAGGCTTGGAGTCCAGAGTCAATAAACTAGCTGCTCGAGGACTTGGGCGGTTTACACGGATTCATATTAACTGACTCAAGTTTGTTAGTCTAGTTAACAAATGCATCTAGATACATCCATATCTAGACAAAATTGAGTCAATTAATATGAATCAGAGGGGAGTACCTGAAAGTGTTTCATGCTACCAACTAATGCGCTGGCAGGAATCGCTGTAGAAGTAATTGTGCTACTACTCATACGATGAACTGATTGTGTGGGTGTCAAATTTTGCAACGCGATCATCCACTGAATGCTTAATCTAGCGCCAAAGGCGTACAAATCATAACATACTACAGCACCAGAACATAAGAGTACGAATCATAAAGTAGCTCAACATTTTGCATCAGGGCTGGGTGGTCCTGAGACTACCGGGACGCCCCTGATGATCTCCGGGTGTGCATCCTCTTCAACGCAAAGCTGTGTACTCGGTCCACGGCCTCCTTCTGTAGGCTGGATAATCTCAGGTGCAGGACCTTCGTCTATGAAAGGCTCGTCATCAGTACCATCCACAGGTGCATCAGGGCTGGGTGGTCTTGAGACTACCCGGACGCCCGTGATGATCTCCGGGCGTGCATCCACTTCAACGCAAAGCTGTGTACTCGGTCCACGGCCTCCTTCTGTAGGCTGGATAATCTCAGGTGCAGGACCTTCGTCTATGAAAGGCTCGTCATCAGTACCATCCACAGGTGCATCAAACTGAGATTCATCTTCAAATCTCCCATCAAACTGAGAGACCTCTTCAACTCTATGCTTCTGCAATTAGTACATCAACCGATTAGACAAACATCTAAGGGATGCAACCTGAACAAATGCCGTTTTACATATTTACCTTCTCATCTGGCACAGCACATGTCCCAGAGCTGAAACCCGTTTCCTGAAGCAAGCGCTTTTTCTCTCCTTCCCGTCCATCCATCTGCAACAAGTTAAATTTGAGTACAGAACCTTGCACAGCAATGCAAACTATTGATTGAAACAGCGGCAGCATCAATATAAATAATTAACTACATATGCCAGCACACATACAGTGTGAGCAAGATCTGCTTCTCCTGCTAAAGGATCATTATATGGTTCACCATGCTAAACCCGCCTAACATATGTGCGGTCCATCCCAAAAATGTGTAAATGATCTGCCACTACAGGGTGAGGCCTCTTCTCACCATTCATACATGTGCAGCGCGGGCAATACACGTCCAGGTTGTGACCTTCATGAGCTCTAATAAACCCCATAAAGGGTTGAACACCATTTATATATGAAGGGGAACATAAGTGTCCATGCAGTATCCAAGTTCTGTCCATCTGTTTAATTATGAGATACAGTGGTTGGTGATTAATTTAAGGCGAAGTAGGAAATGTATATCCATCGAGTACAAAACTATACTACATGATTATGCATTTCAGCAATCATGTCGAGTACAAAACAAAAAATGCCCATCGACATTTTAGCAAACAGATCGTGTACAAAACTCTGCCATGGCATTTCAGCAAATTAACGGATCGAGTGCAGAACTGACTCTATATGCCCACGCAAATGAACAAATTGATCGATGACAAATCGAGCGGAAAACTATAAAGTGCCAATTAGTTCGAGCATACTGACGAATTTTTTTAGCAGCATCAAGAAAATATAAATCGTTAGGCCGTCTTGCCCGATACATGATTGAGCTAGAGATAGCAGCCCTACCGTGGATCAACTTGACCGCCGGTGCGTCTCGAGAAGAACGACGGGGAGGGGAAGCTTCTTCTTCGCACGGACGGGACGGGGAGGGGAAGCTCTTCGCACGGACGGGGATAAGTTGTGTAGGGGTGGGTGGGGGGTCATGCGGCCGGGCCGCCGGGGTGATAATTAAGGTCGGTAGGTGGCGTTTAATGGAGTTGCGTGTGTAATTTGCCGTGCACAAGGTTGAGGAATAGGCGGTTCCCTTTGCCGCGCGCACAATTCAAACTATCCCGCCCATGTAGTTTAAATTCGCCATATTTTCGTTAAATCGACATAAAGTCATGTGAGTGGGGGAAAATTAGCAAAGTTGCTTGAAAAATAGTAAAACTCTGGAATTATCCTTTAAATATGCTCTACTTCGTGTGAAAATCGGGGTGTGGAAGCATGTTGAGCTGTTTTATTTGTACTTTCTTCATTAAAACTCCCATTTTATGCACTTTGGATGGAAAGAAATCATTTGTACATAAATTTTGACAACGCCATTTGCAAACACTAATTGTTTTACATGCCAAGATGCACCCATCCACCAAATATATATGGGGCAAAAGTTTATCACAATCTAGCAGATATGCATAATTAGTGAGGGACCCCTTTTGATTTTGTGCAATTTCCACTAATTAGGTAGAGAGAAGGGGTTAATTAATTAGGCCATGTTAGGGGTTATGTGTTTTAGATTAGGTTGTGTGGATTCAAATACAACTTCTTTATTTGTGTGCTATGATTAATCAAAACTAGATCGATCGACTGCGCACACATTATTAGAGGCGCATGCCTTTGCGCACAAAGTGCATGTGTGTGTTGTTGGCCACCAACGAGAGAGAGAGAGAGAGAGAGAGAGATAGAGAGAGAGCTACATACGAGAGAGCGATTGAAATCCCCAAATTAAACACATATATATGCATGGCACATTTAATTTAATTAGAGGACCGCGAGGCACCCCTGGCCTGCTTGATGCACAATTAAGTGTCATTGGCCTATATATAGGGTTTAATTAGGGTTTAGGGTTTAGGGTTAGGAGGTTAGGGTTTAGGGTCTAGGGTTTAGGGTTTAATGTTTATGGTGTTTAGGGTTTAGGGATTAGGGATTAGGGTTTATTTAGGGTTTAAGGTTTAGGGATCATCGATCGAGTGCGCACACACACATTATTAGAGGCACACGCGCCTTTGCGCATAAAGTGCATGCGTATATGTGTGTGTTTTTTGGCCACCAACGATATATAGATGATCGAGAGAGAGAGAGATTGAAATCCCCAAGAATATGTTCAAATATATATTAAAATATATGCACGAATGCATGCATGGTAGGCCATGCATGCACACTAATTATATATATATTATGAGGAAACTTAATCAAATGTGTTTTCATTCGAGAGAACTTGTCAAAATTCAAGTTAATTAATTTATCATCGATAATTATATAATTAATTAATGAATCTCAGGGAGATGTTATACAACATATGATCGATATAGGCCATGTATATATTAATTGGTGTTAATCTACCGTTTAATTTGCTAGCTAGCTGCTATATATAGAGCATGTTTTTATTAGATCGGGTTATAGCTAGTATAGTTTAGGGTTATGTGTTTTAATTAACTAGGGTTTGATTAGCTAGGGGTTAGTTATATATATATGGTTTAGGGTTAATGCATGTCACATTTAATTTAACTAGAGGACCGCGAGGCACCCCTCGCCTGCTTGATGCACAATTAAGTGTCGTTGGCCTATATATATAAGGTTTAATTAGGGTTTAGGGTTAGCTAGGGTTTAGGGTTAGGGTCTAGGGTTTAGGGTTTAGTGTTTAGGGTGTTTAGGGTTTAGGGATTAGTGTTTAGGGTGTTTAGGGTCTAGGGTTTAGGGTTTAGTGTTTAGGATGTTTAGGGTTTAGGGTTTAGTGTTTAGGGTGTTTAGGGTCTAGGGTTTAGGGTTTAGTGTTTAGGGTTTTTAGGGTCTAGGGTTTAGGCCTTGTTTACTCCTAGGGTATTTCCACCCCCTAGGGGTTTGGGGATAAGAGGGGATTGGGTGAAACCCTCCCTTTCACCCAATCCCCATTTTCCCCCTAATTTCCCCTCATTTCCCCACACTCTCCCCACAGCCTCTAGTTACTTTGTATTCGGGGATGGGAGGGGATATGGGAGGATTGAGATTAGATAATAAAAACTCAATCTTTGCATCACAGGGACATGATAATGGACAATCAGTAAATTAAAAACTCCATCTTTAACATAAACACAGTGTCATGCAATTTTGTCATGCAATTTTCTCGAACAAGAACACACACATACATAAATGCTCGACCCAACAGATGAGCAACCGCCGCCATAAACTGAGTGTCATGCAGTTTGAAGAACATTAGAAGTCATCGCTGTCGAACGCCGGAAACCACGCCGCCACCAAAAGACCTCCAGCTAGAAATACACGCAGAGGTAAAATTTAGTATTGACACATCACTTAAAGATAGTTCAAATGTATAGTAACTGCAACTAGAGAGCATCATTATAATTTAAGGTAATTGTCAAAAGTAACAGAAGCTACGAAACAGTAGAAAATTGATCAGTTTGAGTGGTTATACTTGCACAGAACCATAAAGTTGAATCTCACAGCTGCATCCCTGGGCACTGATCAAACTGAAGAATGAACATGCAAACAATTTTAGTGGTCAGGTTCAAAGTTCAGACATGATTGAATTGGCCCAACTACTATTGATACTTCAATGCAAACTTTTTCCGCGCTCTGTTTTCTTGTGTACATGCAATGCGGCATAGAAATCAAGTAGGAGTACTTTAAAACGCAGGCTGATAAGAACATGGCAGGCTAGAGCGCCTCCCATATAAAATGATGCTACATATCGATCATAGTATTTTCTAGCTCCGTCTCATATACAGTAGGATGTTAAGAAAAATGGTTTCTAGTGACGTGAAACCTTACCTAGTGATCTCTCTGAATATTAAGAAAGGAATATGAATTTATAATATCTAGCAAATCTCAGTAGAGAAACATGATGTACTCACCAGAAAGTGATTGCATTCCAGAGCTAGAACGCACTCACCAGCACAATGGCAAAAGGTCAACTAAAAGAAATTTAGATGCACATGAAAGAATCTCACAAATTGCATTTCAAAGCATCAAAACATGATTCAGAGCATGTCAAACATGATTCGATAGGCACATAAGCATGGTCATCTTAATTAGCATGATCATCACACTCGCATTTTGCACAACATCAAAATGTATCAGAAATCAGAACGAAACAAATGCAGAATCCACAGTAGAACAAACCAGATGACAAAACTCTGCCAACTTGATCCGCCAACCAAAAGGAACACCGTGTAGAAAAAGTGAGGATTCAAACAAGAACCAGGTTCAGATTTCTAACCATGTTTCATGTAGTAGTCAGCTGAAATAATAATTCTGATAACACCAGGAAGACAAAAACTTAACTTCTCGTGCCCAGCTGAAAGTTGCGACGCGCTCCTCAAAACAAAAGGATTTACAGTCAACTTCAACAGTTCTCAAAAAGCATGACAGCAACATGAGATATACAGATTAGGACTTAGTTCCATGGGGCCAACAAGAAGCAACAAGTTGTTATGATTCATCCTTGTTACCCACCAGTGGTTACATAAATAGTCCTTTGAAACTCAAATGATTATATTCCAGCAAGAGCTTATATCATGGCCTAAGCTAAAAAAAAGGGGCTCTCCCCAACCTAAGCTGGTTTGAAATCCTAGGTATGTCTCTCCCAACCTACAATTACCACCGCACCTACAATCCATGCTATCAGCATGATGTCGGTCCAAGTCATCCATCTATCTAAACTAAGACATAGGTTATAAGTAAATGATGCTGCTGCTATATAAAAATGGTACTACAAACTTTAAACTAGAAGTTGCTTAGCTAAACATGGGCGAAAACTGGTAGCGATGGCAGGATGTGTTCAGATATGTTCAATGCCTTCTACTGTATTTTATTTTTCTTTCAAGTAATGCAACTGATACCCAGCGTTGAGAATTCCCCCCAAAAAAAACCAGCGTTGTTGCTCCTGAAGTTTCAGTTAAACTATGCATTGAACATTCACACATTTGGTCGAAACAGGGTCAAGACTTCAGATCGAGCCCTCACGATTTCCTCCATCACACAAATAAAGCTATGGAGAGCCTTTTCTATTTTGCGGACAGGAGGAGGCAACAGGAGGAGACGAGCTTGGCCCTGTTGTGATCTGACACGGTGCTTGCCGAGGAAAGCCTCGACGAAGAGCCCTGTAGTCGGTCTGACGCGGTGGCGGAGGTTACCCAACTCGAGGGAGGCGACGGCGAGCTCGGTCGCGGACGGCGATGAACCAAGAAACCCTAGCTTGGGAGGAGGGGAAAAGGGGAGGAGGCACGAGGACTTACATGGGACCAGTCGCCGGGGCAGGTTCTCGCCGTCGCCGGAGCGTTTGCTCGTTCAGTCCCCGCCGCCGTGTCCTTTCCCCGCCGCCTGTCGCCGCCGTCGCGTCGCCTCTCTCTCTCATCTTCCCTTTCCACGACCAGAAACACGGGGTCGACCTCGTGGGTGAGAAAACCGGAGTCCTCTCTACTAAGTGGGCCTGAAATTTCCAAATAAACTTGAGAAGTAAACGGGCCATCCGGTAACTTTCGGGATTCGATCGTGGGCCGGTATTTTACCCTCCCAAATCCAAAAATACCAGACAAGTAAACAAGGCCTTAGTGTTTAGGGTCTTTAGGGTTTAGGGGATTAGGGATTGGGGTTTTAGGGTTGTTTAAGGTTTAGGGATCATCGATCGAGTGCGCACACACATTATTAGAGGCACCCCACGCTTTGCGCATAAAGTGCATGCGTATATATGTGTGTTTTTTGCCACCAACGATATATAGATGATCGAGAGAGAGATTGAAATCCCCAAGAATATGTTCAAATATATATTAAAATATATGCACGAATGCATGCATGGCATGCATGCACACTAATTATATATATATTATGAGGCAACTTGATCAAATGTGTTTTCATACGAGAGAACTTGTCAAAATTCAAGTTAATTAATTTATCATCGATAATTATATAATTAATTAATGAATCACAGGGAGATCGATAATTAATTTAGGGTTTTAGGGTTGTTTAAGGTTTAGGGATCATCGATCGAGTGCGCACACACATTATTAGAGGCACCCGCGCCTTACGCATAAAGTGCATGCGTATATATGTGTGTTTTTTGGCCACCAACGATATATAGATGATCGAGAGAGAGATTGAAATCCCCAAGAATATGTTCAAATATACATTAAAATATATGCACGAATGCATGGTAGGCCATGCATGCACACTAATTATATATATATTATGAGGCAACTTAATCAAATGTGTTTTCATTCGAGAGAACTTGTCAAAATTCAAGTTAATTAATTTATCACGATAATTATATAATTAATTAATGAATCTCAGGGATATGTTATACAACATGATCGATATAGGCCATGTATATATTAATTGGTGTTAATCTACGGTTTGCTAGCTAGCTGCTATATATAGAGCATGTTTTTATTAGATCTGGTTATATCTAGTATAGTTTAGGGTTATGTGTTTTAATTAAGTAGGGTTGATTAGCTAGGGTTAGTTACATATATATGGTTTAGGGTTAATGCACGCACATTTAATTTAATTAGAGGACCGCGAGGCACCGCTGGCTCGATGCACAATTAAGTGTTGTTGGCCTATACATAGGGTTTAATTAGGGTTTAGGGTTAGCTAGGGTAGAGGGTTAGGTTAGGGTTAGGTTAAATTAGGGTCTAGGGTTTAGGGTTTAGTGTTTAGGGTGTTTAGGGTTTAGGGATTAGGATTAGGATTTAGGTTGTTTAAGGTTTAGGGATCATCGATCGAGTGCGCACACACATTAGAGGCCCGCGCCTTTACGCATAAAGTGCATGTATATATGTGTTTTTTTTGGCCACCAACGATATATATAGATGATCGAGAGAGATTGAAATCCCCAAGAATATGTTCAAATATACATTAAAATATATGCACGAATGCATGGTAGGCCATGCATGCACACTAATTATATATATATATTATGAGGCAACTTAATCAAATGTGTTTTCATTCGAGAGAACTTGTCAAAATTCAAGTTAATTAATTTATCACGATAATTATATATTAATTAATGAATCTAGGGATATGTTATACAACATGATCGATATAGGCCATGTATATTTTAATTGGTGTTAACCTATGGTTTGCTAGCTAGCTGCTATATATAGAGCATGTTTTTATTAGATCAGGTTATATCTAGTATAGTTTAGGGTTATGTGTTTTAATTAAGTAGGGTTGATTAGCTAGGGTTAGTTACATATATATGGTTTAGGGTTAATGCATGGCACATTTAATTTAATTAGAGGACCGCGAGGCACCCCTGGCCTGCTCGATGCACAATTAAGTGTCATTGGCCTATACATAGGGTTTAATTAGGGTTTAGGGTTAGCTAGGTAGAGGGTTAGGGTTAGGTTAGGGTTTCTAGGGTTTAGGGTTTAGTGTTTAGGGTGTTTAGGGTTTAGGGATTAGGGATTAGGGATTTAGGGTTTTAGGGTTGTTTAAGGTTTAGGGATCATCGATCGAGTGCGCACACACATTATTAGAGGCACCCGCGCCTTTACGCATAAAGTGCATGCGTATATATGTGTGTTTTTTTGGCCACCAACGATATATATAGATGATGAGAGAGAGATTGAAATCCCCAAGAATATGTTCAAATATACATTAAAATATATGCACGAATGCATGGTAGGCCATGCATGCACACTAATTATATATATATTATGAGGCAACTTAATCAAATGTGTTTTCATTCAAGAGAACTTGTCAAAATTCAAGTTAATTAATTTATCACGATAATTATATAATTAATTAATGAATCTGAGGGATATGTTATACAACATGATCGATATAGGCCATGTATATTTTAATTGGTGTTAATCTACGGTTTGCTAGCTAGCTGCTATATATAGAGCATGTTTTTATTAGATCGGGTTATATCTAGTATAGTTTAGGGTTATGTGTTTTAATTAAGTAGGGTTGATTAGCTAGGGTTAGTTACATATATATGGTTTAGGGTTAATGCATGGCACATTTAATTTAATTAGAGGACCGCGAGGCACCCCTGGCCTGCTCGATGCACAATTAAGTGTCGTTGGCCTATACATAGGGTTTAATTAGGGTTTAGGGTTAGCTAGGGTTTAGGGTTAGGGTTAGGGTTAGGGTTAGGGTTTAGGGTATAGGGTTTAGGGTTTCGTGTTTAGGTGTTTAGGTTTAGGATTGGGATTAGGGATTAGGGATTTAGGGTTTTAGGGTTGTTTAAGGTTTAGGGATCATCGATCGAGTGCGCACACACATTATTAGAGGCACCCGCGCCTTTACGCATAAAGTGCATGCGTATATATGTGTTTTTTTGGCCACCAACGATATATATAGATGATCGAGAGAGAGAGATTGAAATCCCCAAGAATATGTTCAAATATACATTAAAATATATGCACGAATGCATGGTAGGCCATGCATGCACACTAATTATATATATATTATGAGGCAACTTAATCAAATGTGTTTTCATTCGAGAGAACTTGTCAAAATTAAAGTTAATTAATTTATCACGATAATTATATAATTAATTAATGAATCTCAGGGATATGTTATACAACATGATCGATATAGGCCATGTATATATTAATTGGTGTTAATCTACGGTTTGCTAGCTAGCTGCTATATATAGAGCATGTTTTTATTAGATCGGGTTATAGCTAGTATAGTTTAGGGTTATGTGTTTTAATTAAGTAGGGTTGATTAGCTAGGGTTAGTTACATATATATGGTTTAGGGTTAATGCATGGCACATTTAATTTAATTAGAGGACCGCGAGGCACCCCTGGCCTGCTTGATGCACAATTAAGTGTCGTTGGCCTATATATAGGGTTTAATTAGGTTTAGGGTTAGGGTTTAGGGTCTAGGGTTTAGTGTTTAGGGTGTTTAGGGTTTAGGGATTAGGGTTTCAGGGTTGTATAAGGTTTAGGGATCATCGATCGAGTGCGCACACACATTATTAGAGGCACCCGCGCCTTTGCGCATAAAGTGCATGCGTATAGTTTAGGGTTATTTGTTTTAATTAAGTAGGGTTTGATCAGCTAGGGTTAGTTACATATATATGGTTTAGGGTTAATGCATGGCACATTACATATAGTTTAAATCTCAAGAATGTTTATACATGATAGGCCATATGTGCAAAGGAATTTTTTTCCCCGTGAACTTGTCAAAATTCAAGTTTATCGTGCATGGAAACTAGTCCAAAAAATTACATAGAGGTCCAAAAGTACTAGACAATAACTAATAGAACCTGCAACTTTACAAAAAGGACCCCAAAACATATAGAAGAAAATCAATCGAGTCCTTCTCGACCGCACATCAGATCTCTGCTCCGCATCCTTTCCAGCAACTCCGTCGCCGGGGACGCACCACTTGGGACGGTGTCGCCGGTAGTCGCCAGGACGAAGGAGAAGAAGGGCCTCAGCAACGGCATATTGGCTCTGAGAAGGGCCGCTGAAAGGCCAAGATGTGCACGGGCAAGACGGATGACGCCGTCGTATGCCCCGAGCTTGTGAACTTTAGCAGCTTGACTTCCCCATTGGCCAGATCTGAAGCACTGACCAAAGCAAGCCTCACCGTTAGCGCCATCACATTGATGGCACCAGATCGGGGTTTGGCCGGCAAGATCCGCCAGATTCACCATAGGCCAGATCTGAAGCCGATGACGAGATCCCCGACTCCATTGCGCCATTCTGCTCATGGGAAACACTGGATCTAAGCTTACAACAACACTAACTCCCTCGGATCCAAATTAGCTGACTCAACTTTGCTTATCTAAATATGGATGTATCCACACATGTTTTTACTCTAGATACATACACGTCTAAGGAAAGTTGAATCAATTAATTTAGTTCGGAGGGTGTAATATACAGAGAGAAGTCGGCCTCGTCTCCGGCCGGCGAGGCCGCCGGAGAGAAGGGGGAGAGGAGCCGGGGGAGTGGGAGAGACTCGAGAGAGAAAGAGAAGAGGAAGAAATGAGAGCTCCCTGGGGAAGAACATTATTTTTGTCGTTCTGCTCGTAGCTTGAAACTGAAAATTTCGGCCGCGCGCCAAATCATCCCGCCGCATCCATTCGAAAATCCCGTGACCAGTTTTACCCTTTTAACCCTGGTCCGGAAGCTACAACCCACCGACCATGGAGGGCTCATTCGGTAACAATGAAATATCTTGCCTAGATCCCGAACCCTCCCCACAGGCCCACACCCACCCACCAACCATTCGCCCCATTAGCTCAAAAATACTCTCACACGCCAAAGCTCTGACTCTCTACAGTACTAGATCTGCTTCGCCGCCGGCATACTCCTCCACAGCGTAGCCTTGATCGTGTTGGCTGTCCACCCACCTGATCCGCTCCCCCGCCGCCCTCGTCACCGACGGATCTGCTTCACCGCCGACCTCGCCACCGACGGATCTGCTTCACCGCCGACCTCGCCACCGACGGATCTGCTTCACCGCCGACCTCGCCACCGACTACCTCGCCGCAGCGGCTGTATCAACTTCACCGAATCCCTTGCCAGCCAACCAGATCTGCTTCACTAACGCCCGCTTCTACTGAAACAGGGTCGATTCATCGTCTCCCGCGTTCGCCGCCGCTGGAATGCAAGTTGCCGCCCCCGTCCACCCCGCCGCAGCTTGGTTAGTACGCTGGCCCGTTAGATCGCGGTGTTTCTTTAGCCATGTTTTGTGTAGTTATTTGCAGATCTCATATGCCATTAACTTTCTTGATGTGTTGCTTCGCATGAAGTTCGTTTAAATATTGTACAGTACAAAAGCATTATCCGGTCGCTACCATCCTGTTCATTCTACTGACACATGTGTGCATCCACATATTTATAGCCTTATACCCATTCATTTGCTGCCAACTGTTTTTGTACTGCATGCTATTGTCGCACTGCTTTTATAGTCATGCTATGGGCATTTCCAATCTGCTTGTTCTTATACCACGTCATTAGCTCACCGCTAGCCGCTTTTCTCGTGCCTGCTATTCTCACACTGCTTTTATAATCATGCTATGTGCATTTCCAATCTGCTTGCTCTTATACCTCGTCTTTAGCTTATATAGTTATTGATGCGTGCATGTCTGGTCTTTGTATTATCGTAGACTGACTTGTCAATGTTATTTTTCCTAGGGATTGATCATGCGAACCACTTATTAGAACATCCAACATTAACAGCGGGGACGCTAGGGAAGGTTGGAATCTGAGTTCTTGGTTGGTAATTTTGGCAGTTTACTTCCGTTATTATCTATAACCTATATGCATTGTTCCTTATGCAAGAGATTAACACTTGGAACCCTGCCATAGCAATGCCATTCATGCTTTACTATGTTTCTGCCTATTTGATATGCTTGTCTTGGAGAAACTGCGAAGGTGATTTGAACCTGACATTTGGTCATTCTTAATGCCAGTTTACTTTATGTGGAAAACCTTGGCATTACCCTACTCTAAATCTGAATGTCTGAAATTCGTATCTCATGCAAAGCAACATCTAGTTGGTTTTAATCTGATATCTGGTAAATATTGGCTTATTCATTTGGCAGCTCAAGTTTTTTGTTATTTGAAACCAGCTGACTTGGTCTTAAATGTGATATCTAAACACAGATTAAGGACAATGGAGCAGGAGGATTAGCATTTCACTTGATGGCTGAACCTAAAATGACAGGCATGTTGACCACGACTAGTGCACGCAAGAGAAGGACCTGCAGCGAGCCAGTATGTGCTTAGTACATGCATCTTATCTTATCTTGTGCTTATTTCTGCTACATGCTGTTATCTGATCTCTACATTGCGTAATACATGTTTGAATAGTTAATTGTTGTAACTATGTTTGCAATGTTACCAGAATGCAGTTTTAATGAAGCAGTCATCATTAGAAGATAGTCGCCAAAAAAGGATCTGTAGCGACCCTGTGCAACATTATGATGTAAGTTTGTGCTTAGTACAAGTTCCATACATTGTCTTATTTATGCAACTTGTTATTATCTTATATCTACATTGCATAATAAATGTTTGCATAGTTCATCGTTTAACTCTTTTTGCATTATTATCAGAATGCAGTTGTGATGAAGCAATCTTCATTAGAAGTGAGGCCCACAAAAGTTCTGATCTTTCTTCTGATGCATCTTCTCATAGCCGTCAACCTAGACCATTTCTTTCATCAAACAGTAAATATCTCAAGGTTGTACTTTATAAAAGACATGGTATTGCTGCTTTAAGATCTGTAGCTGATATGTTGACAAAGAGTACACAAGATTCAATCAAGGCGATTGCCAAATGTCAACGTGTTATTGATGATGCTAATAGAAGTCCTCAATGATTCTATGTAATTTTTTTTATTTGGGCACATTAATTGCCTTGTAATTTTCCTACTTGTTTTATTTGTGTATGTAATTGTGTGTATCATTGATATCAGATTTTAGGCTCATGAAATTTAATGCAAGTTGACTAGTCAAACAAGTAGGGCCCTACAACAGATTGGGCCGGCCCACTTACAGTAGTGTGGGACCCACTTTCATTTTGGGCCGGCCCACTTCTTTAGTAGGCCGGCCCGGTTACACGATAGTGGGCTCCACATGCTTATTGGGCCGGCCCACTATCTTGTTGGGCCAGCCCATTTGCTATATGGTGGTCCCACATGCTAAATGGGCCGGCCCTTTAACAGGAAATTGGGACCCACCTGTGTTTTTTGGCCCGGCTGTTATCACCTGATTTTGGCCAAATCAGGAGATGGGCCGTAAGTGAAGGTGGGCTTAAAGGACATACACGTGGAGCATCTTCGAAGCGGCCTTGTGCTGAGAGTTTGGGCTAGGTGGCCCATGTATCTGTAATATATTAGATCGCGTTGTAATTTAGATTAAAGAGATAGAGTCTGGCCCGTGCACGGTTAGGTGCACGCCGCAATTAGAAAGTCCCTTGGACTATAAATATGTATCTAGGGTTATCAGAAAAGGAGGACAATCATCGTTCAACCAACACAAATCAATCTCGGCGCATCGCCACCCCTTTCCTACGAGGGTTTCTACCGGTAAGCATCATGCTGCCTAGATCGCATCTTGCGATCTAGGCAGCATAAGCTTCATGTTGTTCATGCGTTGCTCGTACTGAAGCCTTTTTGATGGCGAGCAACGTAGTTATCATAGATGTGTTAGGGTTAGCATTGTTCTTCACGTAATATGCTACCGTAGTGCAACCCTTGCATATCTAGCTGCCCTTACGTCTATCTAGACGTAAGGGCAGCATCTTGCTTGATCATGCTTAGTAGATCCGATCCGTTATAGTTGCTCCTTGCATCTGCAAGGATTAGTTTAATATCTGCATAGTTAGGCCTTATGCTTGGGGTCGGACGATCCGGTAGTGCGTTAGGGCGTTGTTTACCGTCCCTGCGAGGGATGTTCCGGGAATCAACGTATGTTGGTTTTTAGGCCTCTCGTAGGGGTGGTTTGCATCACCTCTCGTAGCTGCTAGGCCCGATCGCACGTAGGATGTTCCGATTATGCGGTGAAAACCCTAAACTGTCGTGGATCGCTTCAGCTTTGTCCTGATCAAGCAGGATCCCCATGCCATTGCTAATCCATCAAGGACCATGGGGCGATCGGCTCTTTGAGCCGATCCACAGGGAAACCTGAGAGCCGATAAGGCTCGTATTTAATGTGCACGTGTCTACCATGCAGGAACAATCGAAGCACTAACACCTTCCTGACCAGGTCTAGGTCAGGTGGCACGCCCTAGCAACCGCCAGGACGCGCGCCAGAAGATTTGCGGGACGACGCGAGGTGCCAGGGATCCACTAAGCGGCCCTGGGAGCTTCCCGGCTCTTCGTGTTGCTTAACCAAAGCCCGTCGGGGGGTTTTGGAGGGTAACACATTCTGGCACGCCCGGTGGGACCTCTTCTGCAACATCCACGTCAACACCGACATCCGAGATGGCAGAGGAGCAGATCACATACAAGGATCTCCCTGCGGAGCACAAGAAGAAATACGATGAGCTGAAGGCCATCTGTGAAGCCGAACTCATCGGCTCCTCTGAGACAACCCGTTCTCGCAACATCAAGCTCAGAGGAAACACGTGTCTGTCGCATGGCGTCAATACGGTAGATCTCAGCCACTCCATAAGAGAACCAGGGTTCTCTTTCGATGTCAATATGGCAGGGTTTGTGATTCGCCATGGCGCGGACAAAGCAGAGAGCAGCCACTCTCGTGGCAAAGATAAAGAGGAGGCCGTTCCACGCGACCGGCCCCAAGACGACGATAGACGGTACCTGACCGAGGAGGAGGTGAGAAACATACGGTATCAACGCCCATTATCCGTGCATCTCCTCAACAAATATGAACAGCAGCGACCGACGCCGCCGCTACGACGACGACGATGAAGGATATCGTTGTCGATGCAAACAGGAGGTACCGTCGTATGACGGAAGCAACGACGGGTACGAACGTCGCGCCAGAGGGAGGTCAAAGGAGCAAGACAACGTGGATAAGCACTGGGACTGTCCTTTCTTCAAACATTGCGGGACTCAGGAATGAGCCGATTGCCAACAATCGAGAACTGCCCAATGCACACAGCGAAGGAGAAGGACAAACGAAGTTTCGGTGGCGTCCGGGACCCTCCCACCACGAACAAACGAGCTGAGTCATCTCAAGAAGAAGACTGAGGAGTCAGATGGAGAAGAAGATCACCAACCAAGGCGGTGCCCTGATGGACTCAGCCATTCTCAAAAGCGTAGAGTGCAGCGGCTGCGAAACCTGGAAGAAGACGAGGCACAGTACCTGTACACGTTGAGAAGAGCGCGGCCCGATCTGGCCGCGAAAATCCAGCAAATGGTGGAGACGAAGGCGCGCCCGCCAAAGAAAGTATGGCGCCCAACAGGCGAAAGCCGATGCACAGGCATCGGCTGATGCCGGCAGAGACGTCGGCTGGTACAAACTCGTTGTTCGGGATCTCCCGTAGATTCATGACCCAAGGCAGGGAGTATGCTTCCGTCGAGCCACGTCACCACAATAAGAGGAGTTGTGAACCCTCATTAAGCATCACAATGGAAAAGGAGGCCGATTTCAGCGTCGGCCAGCATTATCCTCAACATACGCTTTGCCGGTATACAACATTGATCTGGCCAACGATGGAAAGCTGGGTTATGGGTTTACATCACGAGAACCAGAAGAGGTTGATATTGGTCCGGGACAAGCCCCGCCAACATTTATCAAGAAACTAGACTCATATCGAAATTCGATGATAGCCCCGTTAAAAGAGTACCTTACTGTTTTGCTCGGGATTATACAGAGATGCCCGGTTAGACAGAGCATCATTGAGCACCGCTTCTCAAGAAAGGGTTTCGGCCGTACCAAGCGAGCACGACAGATGAAGGCCGAAGTTTTGGAAGAAGTCAAGAAAGAAATCAAGAAGATGCTGGACGCCGGATTCATCAGGCCATGCAGGTACGCCGAATGGATTTCCAATGTGGTGCCTGTGCAGTGCTGGGACGGCGATGGCGCGTAGCTATAGATTTTCGAACCTTAACAGTAGCTTCACTCCGAAGGACGAGTATCCGATGCCTGTGAGCAAACCCTGATCAATGCAAATGCCGCCATAAAATATTGAGTTTCATGGATGGCAATGCATGGCTACAACCAAATTTTCATGGCTCCGGAGGATATACACAATGCATTCAGTGCTGGCTGGGCTTGTTTGAATATGTGGTCATGACGTTTGGATTGAAGAACGCCGGCGCGACATATCAAAGGGCCATGAACTACATCTTCCATGACTTAATCGGCAAATTGGTGGAGATTTACATCGACGACGTGGTGGTAAAGTCTGTTGCGACGGACGGACACTTAGAGGATTTGCGACGAGTCCTGGACCGAACTCGGAAGTTCGGACTGAGAATGAATCCGAAGAAGTGCGCCTTCGGTGTGACGGCCGGTCAGTTCCTAGGATTCTTGGTCCACGAGCGTGGGATTGAGATCGGCCTAAAAAGTCAGGCGGTTCGAACGATGAAGCCGCCCACCACAAAGAAGGAGCTCCAGTGTCTCATCGGCAAAATTAATTTCGTCAGAAGGTTCATCTCCAACCTGTCAGGGCGAATTGAGCCGTTCATGGGCTTGGTCAAAATCAAGCCCGATGAAGAGTTCCGTCAAAGCAGCAACGACGCAGCTTTCGACGATATCAAGGAATATTTGACCAAGCCACTGTTAGTTCCTGGCCGCGGCAGGCCCTTCTACATTTACTTGTCCGTTGGCCGACACATCCATCGCGTCTGTGGTGGTGCAGGTTTATGAGGGCCTGGAAAAAGTGGTTTTTTACCTCGGTAGAAGAATGTTGGATGCGGAAACAAGGTATCCTGAAGTTGAGAAGTTGTGCCTCTGCCTGTTCTTCACCTCGCACCAAGATCCGACACATCCTGGTGTCAGCCGATATCATCGTTATATGCAAATCGGACGTCATCAAACACATGTTGTCGGCTCCTGTATTAAAAGGCCGACTCGGCAAATGGATGTTTGCACTATCGGAGTTTGAGATCCGGTATCAACCGGCAAAGGCAGTCAAAGGGCAAGCGCTAGCAGATCTGATTGCCGAACGAATAAATACGGACGTAGCGCACTATCTGCGCGCGGGGCTCTTCGACGGACGGTTTGTGAGGATGGTTGCGGCATTGGCGTGCTACTCGTGTCGCCTCGGGGGGCAACATACTCCTTCTCTATCAAGTTAGCTGATCCCTGCACCAACAATGTGGCCGAGTATGAAGCAATCTGCAAGGGAATGAAGTTGCTCCTGGAAGCTGGGGCTGAAGCAGTCGAGATCTTTGGAGATTCCAAATTGGTGATCTCTCAGCTCAGAAGAATACAAGTGCGAAAGCGAGTCACTCTTCCCATTTTGGATACAATGCCGTGAGCTAATGGCACAGTTCAGGTATATAAGCTTAAATTGGATCCCAAGGTTGCAAAATACTGAAGCCAACGACCTCGCACAAACAGCGTCAGGGTACAAGGACACGGCAGGAGAAGCCGATTTTCGGTGCAATACCTGGAACCAGACGATTGAGAGCCGATATCTTCAATTATTTGAAAGATCCGGCCGGGGGGCACCTAAGCGTACAAGATACAGAGCCATGAAGTACGTACTGATTGGCGATGACATGTTTTATAGAACGCTGGAAGGATTACTCCTCAAGTGTCTAGGGTCAGCCGAGTCCAATCGGCTCTTGCACGAGGTGCACGAGGGTGCTTGTGGAACCCACCAGTCGGCCCATAAGATGAAATGGCTGATTAGGCGCTCCGGATTTTATTGGCCTACCATGCTTGAAGATTGCTTCCAGTATTACAAGGGTGCCAAGCATGTCAGAAGTTTGGGAGCATTCAGATGGTGCCTGCATCAGCAATGAATCCCATCATCAAGCCTTGGCCATTCCGAGGGTGGGGTATGGATATGATCGGAGAAATTCATCCTTCATCGAGCAAGGGCCATAGATGGGTTCTGGCCATCACAGATTACTTCACGAAATGGGTGGAAGCGGTCCCTATGAAGAAAGTAGCGTCGGAAGACGTTATCAAGTTCGTATTGGAACATGTCATTCATAGGTTCGGGATTCCCCAAACTATTACGACCGATGGAGGTTCGGTCTTCGTTTCGAAAGAGATGAAAAAGTTCTGCGACGACATGGGAATCAAGTTGATCCGATCGTCTCCATATTATGCTCAAGCAAATGGGCAGGCCGAAGCATCCAACAAGAGCTTGATCAAGCTGATCAAGAGGAAAATTGACGAGCACCCCAAACGATGGCATGAGGTGTTGTCGGAGGCGTGGGCTTACCGTATGTCGTGTCATGGGGCAATCAAAACCACCCCATACCAGCTAGTCTATGGACAAGGAAGCTGTGTTACCCTGGGGAAGTCAAGGCAGGATCAAGGGGGTCACGTTTCAGAATGATCTAATCAGCTGAAGAATACGCAGCCCTGATAAGCGACAGCATTGAGGATGCGACGGAGCTCAGGCTATGGTCACTCGAGAAGATCAAGGAGAACAAAGCCAAGGTAGCTCGGGCATATAATAAGAAGGTGAAGCCAAAAGAATTCCAAGTTGGTGATTTGGTATGGGAAGCTGTAGCCATTGGGGACAAGGGATAAAGAGTATGGGAAATGGTCTCCGAATTGGCATGGCCCGTATAAAGTTGTCCAAGTCCTGAAGGGGAATGCGTACATGCTCGAGATGTTAGATGGCGTGAAATTCCCGGTAGCCGTCAACGGCCAACATCTAAAGAAATATTTCCAAGTATGTGGGATGATGGACAGAGGATATGGAGGCCATGCACAAATCGGCGTAAAAGATTTGGAAAATGGTAGAATGGGGGCCGATTATGAAATCGGCCTAAAAAATAATAAAAGGGTTAAAATCAGGCACATCTCGCCTGGAATCGCGTTTGAAATGCGGCCGTGTTACCCGCTGAGCAAAGAATTCATTGGATGTAGAGAAATTTTCTTCATTAATAAGAAAGGATCTTTACAAAGAAGAGCCGATTGCTCAAGAAAGGAAGAACAAAAGAAGAGCCGATCGTCGGAATGGCTAATCCTACAGAGCTAATCGTCGCCGGCTCATCGTCGCACTGCAGCCACCATCAAGACTGCCGAGGCTTCTTCGTCGCTGCTGCCCTGGTCCTCACCGAGGCCTCTTCTTCCTCGTCATCATCATCATCCTCACTGTCCGCCCAACTGCGGAAGCGCTTCGGCGGACATCCAGCGGAAGAAGAAGAATCATCTTCCTCCTCTTCTTCTCCTTCCTCGTCATCATCATCGTCCTCGCCGTCCGCCCACATCCGGGAGCGCTTCGTCGGCGGGTGCCTGGCGGAGGAGGGGGCCTCTTCCTTCTTCACTGGTTCTTCCTTCTTGTTGGAGGAGGTCGCCCCGAGAGAGGGCCGCCCTCATTCTTTCTGGCAGAGCGGACGGAGAGGTCCGAGGAGGTAGAGGAAGATGACGACATTGTTGCAATGGAAGAGGGTTTTTGGTGTTGAAGGCAGAACAGAGCAGGGGATGAAGGACGAACCGTTTGGCATAGATAAATAAAGGGGATGCAATGAAGATTTAATGCCATGACGGTTCTCGAAGATGTGAGGATAAAGCCGTCCAATCGTGCAGAGAAGTTGGGAAGGCAAGAGTCATGATGAAGAATACTGCGACGGTTCTGCTCTGCCACGACATGACCCCTCGAGGAAAAACAGATGGTTTTGATATTATCATTACCAAAACCAGGGGGGCATGTGTTATCACCTGATTTTGGCCAAATCAGAGATGGGCCGTAAGTGAAGGTGGGCTTAAAGGACATACACGTGGAGCATCTTCGAAGCGGCCTTGCGCTGAGTTTGGGCTAAGTGGCCCATGTATCTGTAATATATTAGATCGCGTTGTAATTTAGATTAAAGAGATAGAGTCCGGCCCGTGCACGGTTAGGTGCACGCCGCAATTAGAAAGTCCCTTGGACTATAAATATGTATCTAGGGTTATCGAAAAGGAGGACAATCATCGTTCAACCAACACAAATCAGGCGCATCGCCACCCCTTTCCTACGAGGGTTTCTACCGGTAAGCATCATGCTGCCTAGATCGCATCTTGCGATCTAGGCAGCATAAGCTTCATGTTGTTCATGCGTTGCTCGTACTGAAGCCTTGTTGATGGCGAGCAACGTAGTTATCATAGATGTGTTAGGGTTAGCATTGTTCTTCACGTAATATGCTACCGTAGTGCAACCCTTGCATATCTAGCTGCCCTTACGTCTATCTAGACGTAAGGGCAGCATCTTGCTTGATCATGCTTAGTAGATCCGATCCGTTATAGTTGCTCCTTGCATCTGCAAGGATTAGTTTAATATCTGCATAGTTAGGCCTTATGCTGGGGTCGGACGATCCGGTAGTGCGTTAGGCGTTGTTTACCGTCCCTGCGAGGGATGTTCCGGGAATCAACGTATGTTGGTTTTTAGGCCTCTCGTAGGGGTGGTTTGCATCACCTCTCGTAGCTGCTAGGCCCGATCGCACGTAGGACGTTCCGATTATGCGGTGAAAACCCTAAACTGTCGTGGATCGCTTCAGCTTTGTCCTGATCAAGCAGGATCCCCATGCCATTGCTAATCCATCAAGGACCATGGGGCGATCGGCTCTTTGAGCCGATCCACAGGGAAACCTGAGAGCCGATAAGGCTCGTATTTAATGTGCACGTGTCTACCATGCAGGAACAATCGAAGCACTAACACCTTCCTGACCAGGTCTAGGTCAGGTGGCACGCCCTAGCAACCGCCAGGACGCGCGCCAGAAGATTTGCGGGACGACGCGAGGTGCCAGGGATCCACTAAGCGGCCCTGGGAGCTTCCCGGCTCTTCGTGTTGCTTAACCAAAGCCCGTCGGGGGGTTTTGGAGGGTAACACCGGCCCACTATCTTGTTGGGCCGGCCCACTTGCTATATGGTGGACCCCACATACTAAATGGGCGCCTTCAGAATGTGGGACCCACTCTGTGTTTTTGGCCCTATCCACTTTTTCGTTGGGCCACCCACTTTTATATGAGGGACCCCACACACTAAATGGGCCGGCCTTTAACAGAAGGTGGGACCCACCTATGTTTTTGCCCGGCCCGCTATCTTGTTGGGCCGCCCACTTGCTATATGGTGGACCCCACATACTAAATGGGCCGACCCTTTAATAGGAAAGTGGGACCCACTGTGTTTTTGGCCCGGTCCACTAGCTTGTTGGGCCGGCCCACTTGCTATATGGTGGACCCCACATACTAAATGGGCCGACCCTTTAACAGGAAAGTGGGACCCACCTGTGTTTTGGCCCGGCCCATTTACTCGTTGGGCCGGCCCACTTGATATATGGTGGACCCCACGTACTAAATGGGCCGGCCCTTTAACAGGAAAGTGGGACCCATGCTAATTGGGCCGCCCACTAACTTCTTGGGCCGGCCCATTGCTTGTAAGGTGGACCCACATGTTAAATGGGCCGGCCCATTTAAGTTTTGACCAGTCAACCTTAGAGGTTAGGCCCGGCCCACGTAACTAATGGACCAGCCCAGCTATATAGTTGACCGGTCAAACTATGTCAGCTGGCCCGGCCCGCTTAAGACGTGGCAGGCCTCGTGTGGGCCTACCATCTACCACGGGGTTTCAGCGGTTAACGCCGTTAACTGCCAGTTAACGGCGTCTGCCACGTGTCAGTTTGCATGACGTCAGCAGTCAACGGGCTCCCGAAAACACTTGTACAACGGTCCGATTTTCCGTGGCGGAAGGGCGCCCAAACGCGACGGACCGAAAAAAACGTCGTAGGACTTTGCCTGACGCAGTTTGACAACAGAACCCATATCGTCGGGTTAGGCCCATAGGCGACGAAAAATACCCCTTAGTGGACGATTTTGGGACGTTGTCTATCAGAACTTTTCTTTGCGGGTGTCTGTCTCTCCCACCATAGTGAAGATTACAATTTGCACTTTCTATTGTCAACACTAGTATCACCGTTGTGGTTCATGTTCGTAGGTAGATTGGATCTTACTCGAAAACCCTAAACCACGTAAAATATGCAAACCAAATTAGAGGCGTCTAACTTGTTTTTGCAGGGTTTGGTGATGTGATATGGCCATGATGTGATGATGATTATATTTGATGTATGAGATGTTCATTATTGTATTATGGCAACCGGCAGGAGCCTAATGGTTGTCTTTAATTTTTGTTAAAGACATGCGTGTCTATTCATCATGTAATAGCTTTATTTCAAGTAGTTGTTATAGTAGCTATAAGTGATGGACAACCATGAAGCGGCGCCACTGACCTTGACGCCATGCTGGTGATGATGGAGATCATGTCCGTGCTTTGGAGATGGAGATCAAAAGCACAAGAAGAAAGGCCATATCATATCACACATTATGAATTGCATGTGATGTTAATCCTTTTATGCATCTTATTTTGCTTAGATCGTGACGGTAGCATTATAAGATGATCCCTCTCACTAAATATCAAGATAATAAAGTGTTCATCCTTAGTATGCACCGTTGCTAAGACTTGTCGTTTTGAAGCATCTCGTGATGATCGGGTGTGATAGACTCTACATGTGCATACAACGGGTGCAAGCCAGATTTGCACACGCGGATACTAAGGTTGCCTTGACGAGCCTAGCATGTACAGACATGGTCTCGGAACACGGGATACCGAAAGGTAGAGCATGAGTCATATGAATGATATGATGAACACTTTGAGTGTTCGCCTTTGAAGCTACATCTTTTCTCGTGAAGATCGGACTTGGTGTAGTGGATTTGGTTCGTGTAATCACTAAGACAATGCGAGGGATGTTGTTTTGAGTGGGAGTTCACCTAGTTAATTTAAGAATTAAAATTGAACTCAATTTATCATAAACTTAGTCTAAACTCTTTGCAAATATGTTGTAGATCATGGCGCCCCCTCCATCAATTTTAACCAGTTCCTAGAGAAAGAAAAGCTTAAGGGCAATGGTAGCAACTTCACTGACTGGTTCCGTCATGTGAGGATTTTCCTCACTGGTGGAAGCCTGCAATATGTGCTCGATGCACCGCTAGGTCCCCCACCACCTCCTGCAGTATCCGAGGACATAAAGAATGTTTATGAGACTCGGGTAACTCGGTACTCCGAAGTTCAGTGTGCCATCCTATGCAGCCTAGAGGCAGAGCTCCAAAAGCGTTTTGAGCACCACGACCCTTGTGATATGATGCGTGAGCTCAAACTTATCTTTGAAACTCATGCGGCCGTGGAGAGCTATGAGGCCTCGAAGCAGTTCTTTAGCTGCATGATGGAAGAGGGCAGCTCCGTTAGTGAGCACATGTTCGCCATGTCCGGACATGCGAAGAAGCTCAGTGACATGGGGATGATGATCCCTAACCAGCTGGGTATTCATCGTGTCCTTCAATCACTGCCACCAAGTTACAAGAACTTCGTGATGAACTACAACATGCAGAACATGAATAAAGATTTACCTGAACTCTTTTCCATGCTGAAATCTGCTGAAGTTGAGATTAAGAAGGAGAATCAAGTGTTGATGGTCAACAAGACCACCAGTTTCAAAAAGCAGGGCAAGCCTAACAAGGGTAACTTCAAGAAGGGCGGCAAGAAAGTTGCTACGCACCCTGAGAAGCCTAAGGCTGGTCCTAAACCTGAGACTGTGTGTTACTACTGCCAGGGGAAGGGGCACTGGAAGCGTAATTGCTCCAAATACTTGGCCGATCTGAAGAGCGGCCACGTCAAGAAGAAAGGTATATCTGATATACATGTTATTGATGTCTATCTTACTGGTTCTCGTAGTAGTGCCTGGGTATTTGATACTGGTTCGGTTGCTCACATTTGTAACTCGAAACAGGAACTGCGGAATAAACGAAGCCTGGCAAGGGACGAGGTGACGATGCGCGTTGGAAATGGATCCAAGGTCGATGTGATCGCCGTCGGCACGCTCCCCCTACATCTACCTTCGGGATTAGTTTTAAACCTTAATAATTGTTATTTGGTACCTGCGTTGAGCATGAACATTATATCTGGATCTTGTTTGATGCAAGACGGTTATTCGTTTAAGTCTGAGAATAATGGTTGTTCGATTTATATGAGTAATGTCTTTTATGGCCATGCACCTGAGATGAATGGTTTATTCTTGTTAAATCTCGATAGTAGTGATACACATGTTCATAACATTGATGCTAAGCGAATTAAATTGAATGATAATTCTACTTATATGTGGCACTGTCGTCTTGGTCATATTGGAGTGAAGCGCATGAAGAAACTCCATTCCGATGGACTTCTTGAGTCACTTGACTTTGAGTCACTTGACAGATGCGAAGCATGTCTAATGGGAAAAATGACTAAGACTCCATTTTCTGGTACAATGGAGCGAGCTACAGACTTATTGGAAATCATACATACCGATGTGTGCGGACCAATGAGTGTAGCATCGCGCGGTGGTTATCGTTATGTTCTAACCTTCACGGATGATCTGAGTAGATATGGGTATATTTACTTTATGAAACATAAGTCCGAGACTTTCGAGAAGTTCAAGGAATTCCAAAGTGAAGTAGAAAATCAACGTAACAAGAAGATTAAGTTTCTGCGTTCTGATCGCGGAGGCGAATATCTGAGTTATGAGTTTGGCATGCATTTAAAGAAATGCGGAATACTTTCACAGTTGACACCGCCGGGAACACCACAGCGCAATGGTGTGTCCGAACATCGTAATCGAACTCTCTTAGATATGGTTCGTTCTATGATGTCTCTTACCGATTTGCCATTATCGTTTTGGGGTTATGCATTAGAGACAGCCGCATTCACTTTAAATAGGGCACCATCTAAATCCGTTGAAACGACACCGTATGAATTATGGTTTGGGAAGAAACCTAAGTTGTCGTTCCTTAAAGTTTGGGGTTGCGAAGCTTATGTAAAGAAGTTACAACCTGACAAGCTAGAACCCAAAGCGGAGAAATGCGTCTTCATAGGATACCCTAAAGAAACAATTGGGTATACTTTCTATCACAGATCCGAAGGCAAAATCTTTGTTGCCAAGAACGGATCCTTTCTTGAGAAGGAGTTTCTCACTAAAGAAGTGACTGGAAGAAAAGTAGAACTCGACGAGGTTGATGAACCTTCTCTCATAGATCAGAGTAGCGCAGTGCCGGAAGAAGTTCCTGTGCAGCCTACACCGATAGGAGAGGAAGCAAATGATGATGATCATGAAACTTCGAACGAGGAAGCTACTGAACCTCGCAGATCGACGAGGGAACGTACCACTCCTGATTGGTATGATCCCTGTCTAAATGTCATGATTGTGGACGACAATGATGAAGACCCTGCGACGTATGAAGAAGCGATGATGAGCCCAGATTCCAACAAATGGCAAGAAGCCATGAAATCCGAAATGGGATCCATGTATGATAACAAAGTATGGACTTTGGTAGACTTACCTGATAGCCGCAAGGCTGTCAAGAATAAATGGATCTTCAAGAGAAAAACAGATGCTGATGGTAATATTACTGTCTATAAAGCTCGACTTGTCGCGAAGGGGTTCCGACAAATTCAAGGAGTTGACTACGATGAGACTTTCTCACCTGTAGCGAAGCTAAAGTCTGTGAGGATTTTGTTAGCAATAGCTGCATTTTTCGATTATGAGATTTGGCAGATGGATGTCAAAACGGCGTTCCTTAATGGAGATATTGAGGAAGAGTTGTATATGGTACAACCCAAAGGTTTTGTCGATCCTAAAAATGCTGACAAGGTATGCAAACTTCAGCGTTCCATTTATGGACTGAAGCAAGCATCCCGGAGTTGGAACCTACGCTTTGATAGAGTGATCAAAGACTTCGGTTTTATACGGACTCATGGTGAGGCCTGTATTTACAAGAAAGTGAGTGGGAGCTCTGTAGCGTTCCTAATATTATATGTAGATGACATATTATTGATTGGGAATGATATAGAACTATTAAGCAGCGTTAAAGGTTATTTGAATAAGTCTTTTTCAATGAAAGACCTTGGTGAAGCAGCATACATTTTAGGCATCAAGATTTATAGAGATAGATCAAGACGCCTAATAGGCCTTTCACAGAGTACATACCTGGACAAGATTCTAAAGAAGTTTAGAATGGATGAAAGCAAGAAAGGGTTCTTGCCTATGTTGCCAGGTAAGGTCTTGAGTAAGACTCAAGGTCCGGCTACGGCAGATGAAAGAGAGAGGATGAGCAAAATCCCCTATGCTTCGGCAGTAGGCTCTATCATGTACGCCATGCTGTGTACTAGACCGGATATCGCACATGCTGTTAGTTTGACCAGCAGATATCAAAGTGATCCAGGATGGAACACTGGACAGCGGTCAAGAATATCCTGAAGTACTTGAAAAGGACTAAGGATATGTTTCTTTGTTATGGCGGTGACCAAGAGCTCGTTGTAACCAGTTACACCGATGCAAGTTGGAACACCGATCCTGATGACTCTAAGTCTCAGTCTGGGTACGTGTTTATATTGAATGGTGCGGCAGTAAGCTGGAGCAGTTCCAAGCAGTGCACGGTGGCGAAATCTTCAACAGAATCTGAATATATAGCGGCTTCAGAGGCTTCATCGGAAGCGGTATGGATGAAGAGGTTCATTGTTGAGCTTGGTGTGGTTCCTAGTGCATTGGACCCGCTAGTCATTTATTGTGACAACACGGGTGCCATCGCCAATGCAAAGGAACCAAGGTCACACAAGAAGCTAAAGCATATCAAGCTGCGTTTTCATTCGATTCGCGAGTACATCGAAGATGGTGAAGTAGAGATTTGCAAAGTACACACAGATCTGAATGTTGCAGATCCGTTGACTAAAGCTCTCCCTAGGGCAAAGCATGACCAACACCAGAATGCCATGGGTGTTAGGTACCTTACAATGTAATCTAGATTATTGACTCTAGTGCAAGTGGGAGACTGTTGGAGATATGCCCAAGAGGCAATAATAAAGTGGTTATTATAATATCTTTGTGTTTATGATAAATGTTTATATACCATGCTATAATTGTATTAACCGAAACATTGATACATGTGTGTTATATAAACAACAAGGAGTCCCTAGTAAGCCTCTTGTATAACTAGCTTGTTGATTAATAGATGATCATGGTTTCGTGATCATGAACATTGGATGTTATTAATAACAAGGTTATGTCATTAATTGAATGATATAATGGACACACACCCAAATGAGCGTAGCATAAGATCAAGTCATTAAGTTCAATTTGCTATAAGCTTTCGATACATAGTTGCCTTAGTCCTTCGACCATGAGATCATGTAAATCACTTACACCGAAAGGGTACTTTGATTACATCAAACGCCATTGCGTAAATGGGTGGCAATAAAGATGGGATTAAGTATTTGGAAAGTATGAGTTGAGGCATATGGATCAATAGTGGGATTTGTCCATCCTGATGACGGATAGATATACTCTGGGCCCTCTCGGTGGAATGTCATCTGATTAGCTTGCAAGCATATGAATGGTTCATAAGAGATCACATACCGGTACGAGTAAAGAGTACTTGTCGGTAACGAGGTTGAACAAGGTATGGAGATACCGATGATCAAACCTCGGACAAGTAAAATATCGCGAGACAAAGGGAATTGGCATCGTATGTAAATGGTTCAATCGATCACTAAGTCATCGTTGAATATGTGGGAGCCATTATGGATCTCCAGATCCCGCTATTGGTTATTGCTCGGAGAGGAGTCTCGACCATGTCTGCATAGTTCGCGAACCGTAGGGTGACGCGCTTAAGGTTCGATGTCGCATAAGTAGATTTGAATATGGTATGGAGACGAAGTTTGTTCGGAGTCTCGGATGTGATCCAGGATGTCACGAGGAGGTCCGGAATAGTCCGGAGAATACGTCCATTGGGAACCCCAAGAGGAAGGTGTGATGCGTACAGCAGCAAGTTTTCCCTCAGTAAGAAACCAAGGTTATCGAACCAGTAGGAGTCAAGGAGCACGTGAAGGTTGTTGGTGGAGGAGTGTAGTGCGGCGCAACACCAGTGAAACCGGCGCCAACGTGGAACCTGCACAACACAATCAAGATACTTTGCCCCAACGTAACAGTGAGGTTGTCAATCTCACCGGCTTGCTGAAAACAAAGGATTAAACGTATCGAGTGGAAGATGATGTTTGTTTGCAAAGAACAGTAGAGAACAATGATTGCAGTAGATTGTATTCAGATGTAAAAGAATGGACCGGGGTCCATAGTTCACTAGTGGTGTCTCTCCAATAAGATAAATAACATGCTGGGTGAACAAATTACAGGTGGGCAATTGACAAATAAAGATTCAATACATATCAATGATGATTACTATGAGATTTAATCAGGGCATTATGACAAAGTACATAGACCGCTATCCAACATGCATCTATGCCTAAATAATCCACCTTCAGGTTATCATCCGACCCCTTCCAGTATTAAGTTGTAAACAACAGACAATTGCATTAAGTATGGTGCGTAATGTAATCAACACAAATATCCTTAGACAAAGCATCGATGTTTTATCCCTAGTAGCAACAGCACATCCACAACCTTAGAACTTTCTGTCACTGTCCCAGATTCAATGGAGGCATGAACCCACTATCGAGCATAAATACCCCCTCTTGGAGTTACAAGTATCAACTTGGCCAGAGCCTCTACTAGCAACGGAGAGCATGCAAGAACATAAACAACACATATATGATAGATTAATAATCAACTTGACATAGTATTCCATATTCATCGGATCCCACCAAACACAACATGTAGCATTACAAATAGATGATCTTGATCATGTTAGGCAACTCACAAGATCTAAACATGATAGCACAAGAGGAGAATACAACCATCTAGCTACTGCTATGGACCCATAGTCCAAGGATGAACTACTCACGCATCACTCCGGAGGCGGGCATGGTGATGTAGAGCCCTCCGGTGATGATTCCCCTCTCCGGCAGGTGCCGAGCGATCTCCTGAATCCCCGAGATGGGATTGGCGGCGCGCGTCTCTGGAAGTATTTCGTATCATGGCTCTCGGTACTGGGGTTTTCGCGACGAAGGCTTTAAGTAGGCGGAAGGGTAGGTCGGAGGCGGCGCGAGGCCCACACCATAGGGCGGCGCGGGCCCCCTCGGCGCGCCGGTATGGTGCCGGGCCCGTGGCCCTGTTCGTATCCCTCCGTCTTGGAAGCTCCGGAAAATAAGACCCGGGCGTTGATTTCGTCCAATTCAGAATATTTCCTTTGTAGGATTTCTGAAACCAAAAACAGCAGAAAACAGAATGGCACTTCGGCATCTTGTTAATAGGTTAGTGCCGGAAAATGTATAATAATGATGTAAAGTATGTATAAAACATGCAAGTATTGTCATAAAAGTAGCATGGAACATAAGAAATTATAGATACGTTTGAGACGTATCAAGCATCCCCAAGCTTAGTTCCTACTCGCCCTCGAGTAGGTAAACGATAACAACAAATAATTTCTGAAGTGACATGCTACCAACATAACCTTGATCAACATTATTGTAAAGCATATGAGATGGATGGAGTGATTCGAAGCAAAAGATTGCTAACAAAAGATAATGACTAAACAATTGAATCATATAGCAAAACTTTTCATGAATAGTACTTTCAAGACAAGTATCAACAAGACTTGCATAAGAGCTAACTCATAAAGCAATAAATTCTTAGTAGAATGCATTGAAGCAACACAAAGGATGATTAAGTTTCAGCAGTTGCTTTCAACTTGTAACATGTATATCTCATGGATATTTGTCAACATAGAGTAATATAACAAGTGCAATAGGTAAACATGTAAGAATCAATGCACACAGTTAACACAAGTGTTTGCTTCTAAGATAGAAAGAAGTAGGTAGACTGACTCAACATAAAGTAAAAGAATGGCCCTTCGCAGAGGGAAGCATGGATTACTATTTTTGTGCTAGAGCTTTTATTTTGAAAACATAGAAACAATTTTGTCAACGGTAGTAATAATTCATATGTGCTATGCATAATACTTCCTACAAGTTGCAAGCCTCATTGATACGTCTCCAACGTATCGATAATTTCTTATGTTCCATGCTACTTTATTGATGATATCTACATGTTTTATACACATTGTATGTCATATTTATGCATTTTCTGAACTAACCTATTAACAAGATGCCGAAGTGCAGTTCGTTTTGCTGTTTTTGGTTTCAGAAATAGTAACGAAATATTCTCGGAATCGGACGAAATCAACGCCTGGTTCCTATTTTTCCCGGAACCATCCAGAACACTCGAGAGCTGCCAGAGATGGGCCCTTGTGGGCCCCAGATGACATGGTGGCGCGGCCTGGGCCCTGGCCGCGCCACCCTATGGTGTCATCGCCTCGTTGACCCTCCTGCGCCGCCTCTTCGCCTATATAAAGCCCCGCATCGAAAACCCTTACGAGGAAGCCACGATACGAAAAAGTTCCAGAGCCGCCGCCATCGCGAAGCCAAGATCTGGGGGACAGAGTCTCGTCCGCACCCTGCCGGGCGGGGAAGCCCCCGGAAGGCTTCTCCATCGACACCGCTGCCATCTCCACCGCCATCTTCATCACCGCTGCTGCTCCCATGAAGAGGGAGTAGTTCTCCATCGAGGCTCGGGGCTGTACCGGTAGCTATGTGGTTAATCTCTCTACTATGTACTTCAATACAATGATCTCATGAGCTGCTTTACATGATTGAGATTCATATGAGTTTTGTATCACAATTTATCTATGTGCTACTCTAGTGATGTGTTATTAAAGTAGTTCTATTCCTCCTGCACGTGTGTAAAGGTGACAGTGCGTGCACCGTGTTAGTACTTGGTTTATGCTATGATCATGATCTCTTGTAGATTGCGAAGTTAACTATTGCTATGATAATATTGATGTGATCTATTCCTCCTACATATGCATGAAGGTGACAGTGTGCATGCTATGCTAGTACTTGGTTTAGTCGTTTTGATCTATCTTACACTTAAGGTTACTTAAACATGAGCATTATTGTGGAGCTTGTTAACTCCGGCATTGAGGGTTCGTGTAATCCTACGCAATGTGTTCATCATCCAACAAAAGTGTAGAGTATGCATTTATCTATTCTGTTATGTGATCAATGTTGAGAGTGTCCACTAGTGAAAGTGTAATCCCTAGGCCTTGTTCCTAAATACTGCTGAGTTACTACTGCTTGTTTACTGTTTTACTGTGTTACTACTGCTGCAATACTACCACCATCAACTACACGCCAGCAGCTATTTTCTGGCACCATTGCTACTGCTCATATTCATACCACCTGTATTTCACTATCTCTTCGCCGAACTAGTGCACCTATTTGGTGTGTTGGGGACACAAGAGACTTCTTGTTTTGTGGTTGCAGGGTTGCATGAGAGGGATATCTTTGACCTCTTCCTCCCTGAGTTCGATAAACCTTGGGTGATCCACTTAAGGGAAAACTTGCTGCTGTTCTACAAACCTCTGCTCTTGGAGGCCCAACACTGTCTACAGGAAAGGAGGGGGAACGTAGACATCAAGCTAATTTTCTGGCGCCGTTGCCGGGGAGGAAAGGTAAAAGGTACTCACACTCCGGATCTCGGCTACTAAGCTATTTTCCGGCGCCATTGTAAGTACTCGAAGCTATTTCCTTTAGACTCTGCAATTGCGACATTTGGTTTCTTGTTTACACTAGTTAGGCATAATGGAAAACAACAAAAATATGAGAGATCTTTATGAACTTTATCTTGAATTAGGACATGATGTGTTTGAAGAGAGAATTAAAAAACCCATGGAACTTTATATGCATGATAATGGGAATGTTATTAGTATGAATGCTTTGAACACCATTGTTGCTAATGCTATGGAAAATTCTAAGCTTGGGGAAGCTGGCTTTGATGAGCATGATATTTTTAGTCCCCCAAGCATTGAGGAGAAAATTTACTTTGATGATACTTTGCCTCCTATTTATGATGATTATAATGATAGTAGTCTTTTGTTACCACCTGTTATGGAGGATAAATTTGATTATGATTACAATATACCTCCTATATTTGATAGCTACTTTGTTGAATTTGCTCCCACTACAACTAATAAAATTGATTATGCTTATGTTGGGAGTAGTAATTATTTTATGCATGAGACTCATGATAAGAATGCTTTATGTGATAGTTATATTGTTGAGTTTGCTCATGATGCTACTGAAAGTTATTATGAGAGAGGAAAATATGGTTGTAAAAATTTTCATGTTACTAAAACACCTCTCTATGTGCTGAAATTTTTGAAGCTACACTTGTTTTATCTTCCTATGCTTGTTACTTTGCTCTTCATGAATTTGTTTATTTACAAGATTCCTATGCATAGGAAGCATGTTAGACTTAAATGTGTTTTGAATTTGCCTCTTGATGCTCTCTTTGCTTCAACTCTTATTTCTTGCGAGTGCATCATTAAAACTGCTGAGCCCATCTTAATGGCTATAAAGAAAGAACTTCTTGGGAGATAACCCATGTGTTATTTTGCTACAGTACTTTGTTTTATATTTGTGTCTTGGAAGTTGTTTACTACTGTAGCAACCTCTCCTTATCATGTTTTTGTGCCAAGTAAAGTTTCTATGTTAAAGTTGATGTTATATTTGGGATCGCTGCGCAGAAACAGCATTGCTGTCTGTCACGAATCTGGGCACAGTTCTCTGTAGAAAATTCGAAAAAATCTGCCAATTTACGAGCGTGATCCTCAGATATGTACGCAACTTTCATTAGTTTTGAGTTTTTCCATTTGAGCAAGTCTGGTGCCATTTATAAATTCGTCTTTACGGACTGTTCTGTTTTGACAGATTCTGCCTTTTATTTCGCATTGCCTCTTTTGCTATGTTGGATTTATTTCTTTGATCCATTAATGTCCAGTAGCATTATGCAATGTCCAGAAGTGAAAAGAATGATTGTGTCACCTCTGAATGTGTGAATTATTAATGATGCACTAACCCTCTAATGAGTTTGCTTGAAGTTTGGTGTGAAGGAAGTTTTCAAGGGTCAAGAGAGGAGAATGATATACTAAGATCAAGAGGAGTGAAAGCTCTAAGCTTGGGGATGCCCCCGTGGTTCATCCCTGCATATTTTAAGAAGACTCAAGCATCTAAGCTTGGGGATGCCCAAGGCATCCCCTTCTTCATCGACAACTTATCAGGTTTCTTCTAGTGAAACTATATTTTTATTCGGTCACATCTTATGTACTTTACTTGGAGCGTCTGTGTGCTTTTATTTTTGTTTTTGTTTTGTTATCTTAGTTCTCTGAATAAGTTCATCCTTGTGTGGGAGAGAGACACGCTCCGCTGTTGCATATGGACACATGTGTCCTTAGGCTTTACTCATAATGTTCAAGGCGAAGTTTCTTCTTCGTTAATTTGTTATATGGTTGGAATTGGAAAATGCTACATGTAGTAATTCTAAAAATGTCTTGGATAATGTGATACTTGGCAATTGTTGTGCTCATGTTTAAGCTCTTGCATCATATGCTTTGCACCCATTAATGAAGAAATACATAGAGCTTGCTAAAATTTGGTTTGCATAATTGGTCTCTCTAAGGTCTAGATAATATCTAGTATTGAGTTTTGAACAACAAGGAAGACAGTGTAGAGTCTTATAATGTTTACAATATGTCTTTTATGTGAGTTTTGCTGCACTTGTTCATCCTTGAGTTTGCTTCAAATAACCTTGCTAGCCTAAACCTTGTATCGAGAGGGAATACTTCTCATGCATCCAAAATCCTTGAGCCAACTACTATGCCATTTGTGTCCACCATACCTACCTACTACATGGTATTTCTCCGCCATTCCAAAGTAAATTGCTTGAGTGCTACCTTTAAACATTTCAAAAGTTATTACCTCTTATTTGTGTCAATGTTTTATAGCTCATGATGAAGTATGTGGTGTTTATCTTTCAATCTTGTTGGACAACTTTCACCAATGGACTAGTGGCTTCATCCGCTTATCCAATAATTTTGCAAAAAGAGCTGGCAATGGGATTCCCAGTCCCAAATTAATTAACAAAAATAGACACTCCTCCATGGTATGTGATTGTTGGACGGCACCCGAAGGATTCGGTTAGCCATGGCTTGAGAAAGCAAAGGTGGGGAGGAGTGTCATCATAATAAAACTAAAATAAAAAGGCACTCCTTCATGGTATGAGATTGTTGGCAGGCACCCGATGGAATCGGTTAGCCATGGTTTGTGAAAGAAAGGTTGGAAGGAGTGCCACACAAAAATAAAATAAAATGGGAGCCGCTCTTTGAAGGTTTGTCTGGCAAGGGGGTTAGAGTACCCGCTACCATTCGTTGACAACAACAAACACCTCTCAAAACTTTACTTTTATGCTCTCTTTATGTTTTCAAAATAAAAGCTCTAGCACAAATACAGCAATCGATGCTTTCCTCTTTGAAGGACCATTCTTTTACTTTTATTGTTGAGTCAGTTTACCTATCTCTCTCCACCTTAAGAAGCAAACACTTGTGTGAACTGTGCATTGATTCTTACATACTTGCTTATTGCATTTGTTATATTACTCTATGTTGACAATTATCCATGAGATATACATGTTACAAGTTGAAAGCAACCGCTGAAACTTAATCTTCCATTGTGTTGCTTCAATGTCTATACTTTAAATTATTGCTTTATGAGTTAACTCTTATGCAAGACTTATTGATGCTTGTCTTGAAGTACTATTCATGAAAAGTCTTTGCTTTATGATTCACTTGTTTACTCATGTCATTACCTTTGTTTTGATCGCTGCATTCATTACATATGTTTACAATATGATCAAGGTTATGATGGCATGTCACTTAAGAAATTATCTTTGTTATCGTTTTACCTGCTCGGGACGAGCAGAACTAAGCTTGGGGATGCTGATACGTCTCCAACGTATCGATAATTTCTTATGTTCCATGCTACTTTATTGATGATATCTACATGTTTTATACACATTGTATGTCATATTTATGCATTTTCTGGAACTAACCTATTAACAAGATGCCGAAGTGCCAGTTCCTGTTTTCTGCTGTTTTTGGTTTCAGAAATCCTAGTAACGAAATATTCTCGGAATCGGACGAAATCAACGCCCAGGTTCCTATTTTTCCCGGAACCATCCAGAACACTCGAGAGCTGCCAGAGATGGGCCCTGTGGGCCCCAGATGACATGGTGGCGCGGCCTGGGCCCTGGCCGCGCCACCCTATGGTGTCATCGCCTCGTTGACCCTCTGCGCCGCCTCTTCGCCATATAAAGCCCCTGCATCAAAACCCTTACGGAGGAAGCCACGATACGAAAAAGTTCCAGAGCCGCCGCCATCGCGAAGCCAAGATCTGGGGACAGAGTCTCTGTTCCGGCACCCTGCCGGAGCGGGGAAGTGCCCCCGGAAGGCTTCTCCATCGACACCGCTGCCATCTCCACCGCCATCTTCATCACCGCTGCTGCTCCCATGAAGAGGGAGTAGTTCTCCATCGAGGCTCGGGGCTGTACCGGTAGCTATGTGGTTAATCTCTCTACTATGTACTTCAATACAATGATCTCATGAGCTGCTTTACATGATTGAGATTCATATGAGTTTTGTATCACAATTTATCTATGTGCTACTCTAGTGATGTGTTATTAAAGTAGTTCTATTCCTCCTGCACGTGTGTAAAGGTGACAGTGCGTGCACCGTGTTAGTACTTGGTTTATGCTATGATCATGATCTCTTGTAGATTGCGAAGTTAACTATTGCTATGATAATATTGATGTGATCTATTCCTCCTACATATGCATGAAGGTGACAGTGTGCATGCTATGCTAGTACTTGGTTTAGTCGTTTTGATCTATCTTACACTTAAGGTTACTTAAACATGAGCATTATTGTGGAGCTTGTTAACTCCGGCATTGAGGGTTCGTGTAATCCTACGCAATGTGTTCATCATCCAACAAAAGTGTAGAGTATGCATTTATCTATTCTGTTATGTGATCAATGTTGAGAGTGTCCACTAGTGAAAGTGTAATCCCTAGGCCTTGTTCCTAAATACTGCTGAGTTACTACTGCTTGTTTACTGTTTTACTGTGTTACTACTGCTGCAATACTACCACCATCAACTACACGCCAGCAAGCTATTTTCTGGCACCGTTGCTACTGCTCATATATATTCATACCACCTGTATTTCACTATCTCTTCGCCGAACTAGTGCACCTATTTGGTGTGTTGGGGACACAAGAGACTTCTTGTTTTGTGGTTGCAGGGTTGCATGAGAGGGATATCTTTGACCTCTTCCTCCCTGAGTTCGATAAACCTTGGGTGATCCACTTAAGGGAAAACTTGCTGCTGTTCTACAAACCTCTCTGTCTAGGCCCAATACTTCCTACAAGTTGCAAGCCTCATGCATAGAATACCAATAGTGCCCGCACCTTGTCCTAATCAGCTTGGATTACATGGATTATCATTGCATAACATATGTTTCAACCAAGTGTCACAAAGGGGTACCTCTATCACTACAAGAAAAGTTGCCATGGCCGACGAAGTTGAAGTCGCGCCGTGGTTGGTGGTGCACCATGGCCGACGATTTTTGGTCCCTCCGTGGTTCATGTCAAAACTTTTTTTTCTTGTTTTTGAGGCCACCTAGCCCGACGAAAGCGGCCAAAACGTCGCGTATGGTGGCCCGGGACGTGGTGCATCGCGAATTCTCGGGTTCGCCGGCCGAGTCAACGCAAATCCGCACCGCCCAGGGATGTAGGGCCCACATGGCAGCCTCTCTAGCATTGTTTTTTTCTCGATCGCGCCATCTCGTTCAACGCTCTCCGATCGAGCCGTTTACGATGCAGGATCATGGGTCCCGCTTGTCATCCTCTATGAACCAAATTTCTTTCTTTTCTTGGATTTTTTTGACCCCCTGATTTCTGGCTACTTCCTTTTTCTTTTGATCCCTTGCCGCCTTGGAAACGTTGAGACCGCTGCAGCTAAATGGGACCCGCATGTCATCCTCTATGAGCTATCAACTTTCTTTTCTTGGAGTTTTTTTTGGCACCTCATATTTGGTCACTTGCCTTTTTCTTTCGATCCCCTGCCGCCTCTCAAATGGTGATACCGCTGATGCTAAATGGGACCCGCATGTCATCCTCTATGTACTATAAAACTTTCTTTTCTTGGATTATTTTTGGCTCCGATATTTCGTTACTTGCATTTTTCTTTCGATCCCCTGCGCCTCTCAAACGGTGATACCGCTGCTGCTAAATGGGACCCGCATGTCATCCTCTATGTAAAACTTTCTTTTCTTGGATTATTTTTGGCTCCTGATATTTGGTCACTTGCCTTTTTTCTTTCGATCTCATGCCACGTTTGAAACGTTGAGGAACCGCTGCTGTAAATGGGACCCGCATGTCATCCTCTATGTACTATAAAACTTTCTTTTCTTGGATTATTTTTGGCACCTCATATTTGGTCACTTGACTTTTTCTTTCGATCCCCTGCCGCCTCTCAAACGGTGATACCGCTGTGCTAAATGGGACCCGCATGTCATCCTCTATGTACTATAAAACTTTCTTTTCTTGGATTTTTTTGGCACCTCATATTTGGTCACTTGACTTTTTCTTTCGATCCCCTGCTGCCTCTCAAACAGTGATACCGCTGCTGCTAAATGGGACCCGCATGTCATCCTCTATGTACTATAAAACTTTCTTTTCTTGGATTATTTTTGGCACCTCATATTTGGTCACTTGTGTCGAGGTTTTGACCACGGGAGATGCTACGGGGTAGCACATGAGAGATGTAGAGCAAGGCGGCGTTGGAGATTCCGGAAACGAGTCGGCACACGATGTACCCAGGTTCACGTCCCCTCGGTGGAGGATCGCTACGTCCCGCTAGAAATCTACTATGATCATAGTGTCGCCAGCGTTAGGCGACTTGCTTATGGTAGCCGCCGAGGCGGAGGGGAGATTAGATCTAAGGAGAGATTATGTGGGAATCGTCGATGAGATGCCCCGGTGGCTTTATAGGCAGCCACCTAGGGTTTACGGTATAAGGCCGCTTGGGCCGCTACGCTTCCTTCATGGGCCTGCATGGTCCGTCGCTCTTGGCTTCAATCGCTCTTGGCTTCGGCCGGGGCGCATGGCCCAATCGCCCGCCGATCGGAACCGCCTTGCACTCTCTTCATCCGGCGAGTGAGCTTGGTGATGGGCCCCTTGGGCGTATCCCCATCGCAGTCCCCGGCGCGTGGGATTCGCGTGGGCTTGAGGCAGGGCGCGGAGAGTCTTGGCGATGGACTGTGGCGAATCGGCGATGGGCTCCTGAAATAGAGGAAACAATCGTGGAACAGGTGGCCGTCGAAACAAGCCAGTCGGCGTAGGCCAATCGGCGTGAATCAGTCGGCGTGAGCCAGTCCTCGTCGATGGAGTGCAGGTGCTGAAGTGGACTGTAGCTGTCGGAGCAGTGTTATTGTAGGTGAAGAAGTCGGTGAAGTCGCCAAGTTGATGGTGATGCGACCAAGCCATGCTAGATGGTGCTGGTGTACTCGCACCGATATCGACGAGTCGCAAAGATGAAGTTGGCCGATCCTCGCTGAAGGAATTCGTGACGACGGAGTAGCAGCGTCTTCCGACTTGATGCCGTAACGATCGCGTCATTGAGCTAGTGCGGTCTTCATGTTTTGGAGCATCAACCGAGAACCTCCCGAGCTAAGTTGTCCAACATGCGTGCACGCACTTTGCTTAAACCTTATATTACTTGGACTGCTACGTGCCTTGGTACTCGTGTAGTATGATTGGCTTCAGATTACATCACGTACATGACCTCTTGAACTTCGTTTCTCCCGTAGGCCTATCGGCGAGGTAATCAAAGATTCCAGATTGTAATTCAGCCGAGCGAACGCATGCACGCGTGGACGATGCATGTTGAGCCCCGCATGTGCATTTCTCTGACTCTGTGATGATGTTGGTGAAGTTGTTGACGTAGACGTGATGGATATAATAGGCTGCGGCCAAGGGCAAGCGTCGATGTCGAACCCTCGGACACAAAGGTCACAACTTGTTGGCGAGATATCATTGCGCTGGATATGCGCTTAGTATATCTAGTGGATGCAGTCCCCGAGGCTCGAGGCGGCTTTGATGAAGGCGGCTTGAGTCTTCTTTTCCTTGATATCTCGGTGTGTGATAAGGGGTGGCCCGATCTTCTCAGTAAGCAACGGTGGTGATGATGATCACGGGGTGATGGCAGCGGAGAAACACGACGATGTAGTGGATGATAACTTGTATGACGCAACGAGATCTCTCGATTGGTCCCTGTCGCCAATGCAACAGCTCTCAACCCTGCAAGATATTCGCAACTCCACACACTTGCGCACGTAGCCGCCGACCATGAAGCGGTAAGTTGCAACCGTCTAATTCCCAATGGAACAGCAGATCACACAAGACTTAAACAGGATCTACACAATATCCAAGCAATATGGTGTAGGGAATTCAATAGTTTTGCAGAGCAAACAACTAAGAACTAGGGTTTATCTTAAACGTGGTCTAAAGCAACTTGTGGGGCGTCCCAGGGACTTATATAGGCGTCTGGGACGACCTCAGGTCCAAAAAGTACGAAAATAACCGACCCAGAATAGATCTGGTCGAGACAGACTCGGACTGGTCCGGTCTGGAATCCGGTCGACCGGGCTGTGGACCGGCCGGTCCGGTCTGTGGTCCGGTCAACCGGTCGGCAACCGGAAATCTGCGAGGTTTCCGGTTTCCGTCCGGTACGAGGGGCTTCCTCCGGTTGGCGGCCGGTTGGCGGCCGGTCGACCGGGCCAGGGACCGGGCGGCCCGGCGTGGCGGCCGGTCTGACCGGGTTCTGGACCGGCCTGGACTTCTTCTTCTCCTCTCGCGCATGCCTCCCGCTCCTCCCTCGCGCGTCCATGAGATATCTTCATGTCCAGCTCCATGTCCAGCTTCACGTCCATCTTCACGTCCAGCTGCTCCTCTCCTCCTCGTGCGATGCTTGTCTCCTCTTCATACCTGATGATACATAAGTAATAGGACTTAGGTAGTATAAAGCTCTCATCAATCAAGGTATCGTTTAGGAACAAGTTCACCTGTTGTTTAAGTAGCTTCGCACGAGCTCGTGTCATTGGTCCAATCCTGACTTCATTGGACTTGAGCTTCACAGCAGGTTCATCTTCAGTTGGTAATGACGGAGGTAGTAGTGAGGTAGGGATGTCCTCATCATCTCCCCCCTTCAAAAGGCGTCGACCCCGACGCTCCAAGGTCTTCTCCGTCATATGGTGTCAAATCAGCAACATTGAAAGAATTACTGACACCAAACTCATCCTCTGGAAGATCTATCGAGTATGCATTATCATTGATCTTGGCAAGCACTTTGTAAGGACCATCACCACGAGGCTTCAACTTAGACTTCCTCAGCTTCGGGAACCTATCCTTGCGAAAATGTACCCAGACCAAATCACCAGGCTTGAACAACATCTCTTTGCGCTTCTTATTCATCCTTGCAGCATTGCTCTTGCCTTTCTTCTCAATCAACTCTTTAGTCTTCTCATGAATCTTCTTCACATAATCTGCCCTCTTTGATGCCTCCATATTAACTCTCTCATGTATGGGCAAAGGCAACAAGTCAAGTGGAGTAATGGGTTTGAAACCATACACCACCTCAAAAGGACATAGCTCCGTGGTAGAATGTACCGCCCTGTTGTAAGCAAACTCCACATGCGGCAAACACTCTTCCCACTCCTTCAAGTTCTTCTTGATCATGGATCTCAACAGTTGTGACAATGTTCTATTCACCACTTCAGTTTGACCATCAGTTTGGGGATGACAAGTAGTGCTGAACAGCAGCTTCGTCCCCAGCTTTCTCCAAAGCGTCTTCCAGAAGTAGCTCATAAACTTCACGTCACGATCAGAAACAATAGTCTTCGGGACTCCATGTAGACGTACAATCTCCCTGAAAAACAGGTTAGCAATATGCGACGCATCGTCGCTCTTGTGGCAGGCAATAAAGTGGGACATCTTAGAGAATCTATCCACTACCACAAATATAGAATCATGGCCTCTCTTAGTACGCGGCAAACCCAACACAAAATCCATACTAATATCCTCCCATGGTGTAGTAGGTGCCGGTAAAGGAGTATACAAACCGTGAGGCTTCAGCTTGGACTTGGACTTGTTGCAAGTAATGCATCTCCTCACATATCGATCCACGTCCCGCCTCATCTTTGGCCAATAAAAGTGGTCAGCTAGCATGAGTAGCGTCTTCTCACGCCCAAAGTGACCCATCAAACCTCCAGCATGTGATTCCTGCAATAAGAGCAAACGCACAGACGATTCTGGAACACATAGTTTGTTAGCCCTAAACAAGAACCCATCATGTATGTGATATTTTTCCCATGCTTTACCAAGAGCACATAAGCGATATGGTTCAGCAAAATCATGATCAGTAGCATACAAATCACATAGTATCTCTAAACCAGGAATTTTAACATCAAGTTGAGTTAATAGCATATTCTTCCTAGATAGAGCATCAACAACAATATTATCTTTTCCCTTCTTATGCTTAATAATGTATGGAAAAGACTCAATGAACTCAACCCACTTAGCTAGACGCTTATGCAAAGTAGATTGGGCTTTCAGGTATTTCAAAGCTTCATGATCAGAATGTATGATAAATTCTTTTGGCCACAAGTAATGTTGCCAAACCTCAAGAACTCTAATTAAAGCATACAATTCTTTATCATAGATAGGATAGTTCAACTTAGCACCAGAAAGTTTCTCAGAAAAATATGCAATTGGGCGACCCTCTTGCATCAACACACCACCAATTCCAATACCACTAGCATCACATTCAATCTCAAATTGCTTATTGAAATCAGGAAGTGCAAGCAACGGTGCAGAAGTTAACAATCTCTTAAGTTCATCAAAAGCATGATCTTGGGCTGCGCCCCACTCAAAAACAACACCCTTTTTAGTCAAATCATTCAAAGGTGCAGCAATAGTACTAAAGTTGGGCACAAATCTGCGATAAAACCCAGCTAGACCATGAAAACTTCTTACTTGACTCACATTCATGGGAGTAGGCCAATTTTGAATAGCTTCAATTTTAGACACATCTACTTCTACTCCATGCTTAGAGACAACATAACCCAGAAATATGACCTTATCTTTGCAAAATGTGCACTTCTCAAGATTACCATAGAGTTGATTATCACGCAACACTTGCAAAACATGTCGAATATGTATAGTATGATCAGATTCATTGCGGCTGTAGATTAATATGTCATCAAAATACACAACCACAAATTTGCCAATAAACTCACGCAAAACATGGTTCATTAATCTCATGAAAGTACTAGGTGCATTAGTTAACCCAAAAGGCATTACTAACCACTCATATAAACCAAATTTTGTTTTAAAGGCTGTTTTCCACTCATCCCCTTCTTTCATCCTAATTTGATGATAACCACTACGCAAATCAATTTTAGAGAACACAGCAGCACCACTCAATTCATCTAGCATATCCTCTAAACGGGGAATAGGATGACGATATCGAATAGTAATGTTGTTTATAGCTCTACAATCTACGCACATACGCCAAGTACCATCTTTCTTAGGAACTAGAATAACAGGAACAACACAAGGACTAAGGCTTATGCGGATATAACCTTTGTCGAGTAGCGCTTGTACTTGCTTCTGTATCTCCTTCGTCTCTTCGGGATTAGTGCGATATGGCGCCCTATTGGGCAGCGAAGCTCCGGGAATCAAGTCAATTTGATGCTCAATACCTCGCAATGGTGGTAGTCCTGCGGGTACCTCCTCCGGAAACACGTCGCCGAATTCCTGCAAAACATTAGAAACACCAAGAGGAAGAGGGGTCATGTCGTTAGAAACCAAAACCGTACCCCTGTACAAAAGCACAAGAGGCATGGCCGTAGGATCCTCACTAAATTCTCTCATGTCTTCTTTGGTGGCTAATGAGACTAAGGAATTCACTCTCTCACTTTTCGTTATATCACTCACGACATTACAATTCTCTCGCCTATCTAGAGGTGCATCCTCCAAATTCACTTCGATCTTCTGACGAGACTCATTGACAATTTGTTGTGGTGACATAGGCTGTAAGTTAATTTTCTTGCCCTTGTACTCCAAGTGATATGTATTGGCACGGCCATTGTGTTGCACAGAACGGTCATAGAGCCAAGGCCGACCCAATAAGAGGTGACAAACCGTCATAGGAACCACATCAAAATCAATGCAATCCTTATACGGTCCAATCGCAAACTCAACACGCACCATGTGGTTTACCTTCATCTCACCATTGTCGCTCAACCACTGAATATAATATGGATGCGGGTGCGGTAGATACTTCAACTTCAGCTTGGTACATAACTCCTTGCTTGCTAAATTGCGGCAACTCCCGCCATCAATAATGACCTTGCAAGCCTTGTCAGGACCAACTAAAGCTTTGGTTTGGAACAAATTGCAGCGCTGAGTAGATGCACTAGGCAACACATTAAGAGCACGCTGCGACACAACAATGGTGCGAGCATCAGAAGGATATGCATCTTCACCATCAGTGTCATAGTCATCATTGTCTGGAGCATTTGGATCAACATCATCTCCAGTCTCATATTCATTGTCCTCATTGATAAACATGACTTTGCGGTTAGGACAATCTCTCTTGAAGTGACCCTTGCCACCACATGTATGGCAAAGCATATCGCGGTTGCGCGTTGTAGACACACCAGAACCACTCGTACTTGCAGCAGATTCGGACTTCTTTGCATTAGATACATTGGAGACCGGTTTGCTAGGCGGAGTAGAGTAAGGAGCGGAGCGCGTCGAAGGCGCCGGCGCTGTAGAGGGCGCGCGGGGTGTAAAACGCCCAGCTCCCGTAGCACGTCCCTTAACCTTTGCTTCTTCAGCCAACTGTGATTCAGCTTCTCTTGCATGATGTAACAATTGATTCATATTGGTGTAGGTGTAATGACGAACAATGCCTTTAACATCATACTTCAGTCCATTCAGAAAACGCTGCATTGTCATCTCTAGAGACTCACGGACACGACCACGCTGCATAAGCATCTCCATCTCCATGTAGTACTCATCAACAGTCTTCACACCTTGCCTCAATAGTGTTAGCTTATCAAATATATTCCGCATGTAATTTGTAGGCACAAAACGAGAAGTCATAACCTCCTTCATTGCACGCCATGTACGGATAGGCTGTGCACCATCTTCGTCGCGGTTACGAATCCCACCAACGCAATGCATAACCATCAAATTCAGAAGAAGCAAGCTTGATCTTCTTATCTTCAGAGTAGTTGGGATGTAAGCTCCATAATTTCTCAATCTTGAGCTCCCAAGTGAGGTATTCTTCAACATCAGCTCCTCCTTCAAACTTGGGTATGGAAAACTTAGGCTTACCCAATCCATCTTCTTCATCTTGTCCACGACCATTGCGGCCAAGTGGAACCCAGCCACGAGGACGATGACCACGAGGCGCACCACGAGCATTGTGTGCGTCATCTTCAAGCTCAGGATCTTCATCATCTTCTTGTTGTTGTTGTTGTGCAGTCAAGTTCTCAATAGCGATGAGCATGTCTGCAATATTGCGCTGTATATCCGTCATTTGATCAGACAATCCAGTGACGGTGACATTATTAGCATCCAGCGTTTGTTTGATCTCGTCAACTGTACCCTTAAGCTCATCATCCTGAGTGCGGAATTCACGTCGCATCTCATTACGAAGAGCCTCAAACTCCCTCCAGTTAATAATATCTGCAGAATCCTTGTTCTCCTGGTTAACAATCTTATGATCACTAGCAGACATGATTAGTAGGTTAGTGCACTAAATCAAAAATATATGGTGGTACTCTCACAACTCACTCAAAACTGATAAGAAAAGGAAATCTTACCGTTCCAAAGTAAATTAGTGTTGCTTACCACTTGTAGTAACAACTAGTGCACGGATGTAGCGAAGCGAATATCAAGGGTATAAGAACAATCACACGACAAAGCAGGATATATGTGGGGCTGTAGGTAGGCTACCTATTTGCACCAATAACAAGCTCTAGCGCTGACCGTAGACAACCAATGATACTCACACAAGGCGATATAATGGGGCAATGCAACTATATGGAGGAAAGGTTGCAATGCACTAGAGAGACGCTAGCAAAGCTCAACGAGACAGGCACAAGATTGCTCAACTACAGGTGCAGTAAAGAAAACTTAGGCCTTTCACTTGATTCAACTAGCACGACACTTTTCTTTTTGTATTTTCTTTTTGTAACACACGCAGCTATGTAGCTCTTTTTGCTTCTTTTCTATTTTCTTTTTTTTTGATTTTATGACTCAACTCCTTGATAACACGGCCAACAAGATATGCAAAGCACCAAAACCCTAACGAGCAGCCTGTCGAGCGGTAAAACTAGTCTCTTCTGGGGAAGTTCCTAGTCACGTATATCGAAAGGCTGTGTCTATGGTTGGGAACAAGCACACTGTACGCTATGTGGACTCGGAGTAACAAAACTGACACAATATGATAAACTAGATGATAGAGAAAACTCAAACCCTAACAATTCTACTAGAAGAAAGATAAAGTTACGCAAAAACAACTACGAAAAGCAACTAAAACTCGAAATTAGTGCAAGCTATGGCTATGGCAAACCCTAACCCTAAATATTTTTGGCTTTTTCTGGATAGGAAAACACTCACAACTCAACTATGGGGTGGATTGTGGATGGCTTACCGAGGAAAACTGGAAATCTGATACCAAGATGATAAGGGGTGGCCCGATCTTCTCAGTAAGCAACGGTGGTGATGATGATCACGGGGTGATGGCAGCGGAGAAACACGACGATGTAGTGGATGATAACTTGTATGACGCAACGAGATCTCTCGATTGGTCCCTGTCGCCAATGCAACAGCTCTCAACCCTGCAAGATATTCGCAACTCCACACACTTGCGCACGTAGCCGCCGACCACGAAGCGGTAAGTTGCAACCGTCTAATTCCCAATGGAACAGCAGATCACACAAGACTTAAACAGGATCTACACAATATCCAAGCAATATGGTGTAGGGAATTCAATAGTTTTGCAGAGCAAACAACTAAGAACTAGGGTTTATCTTAAACGTGGTCTAAAGCAACTTGTGGGGCGTCCCAGGGACTTATATAGGCGTCTGGGACGACCTCAGGTCCAAAAAGTACGAAAATAACCGACCCAGAATAGATCTGGTCGAGACAGACTCGGACTGGTCCGGTCTGGAATCCGGTCGACCGGGCTGTGGACCGGGCGGCCGGTCTGTGGGCCGGTCTGACCGGGTTCTGGACCGGCCTGGACTTCTTCTTCTCCTCTCGCGCATGCCTCCCGCTCCTCCCTCGCGCGTCCATGAGATATCTTCATGTCCAGCTCCATGTCCAGCTTCACGTCCATCTTCACGTCCAGCTGCTCCTCTCCTCCTCGTGCGATGCTTGTCTCCTCTTCATACCTGATGATACATAAGTAATAGGACTTAGGTAGTATAAAGCTCTCATCAATCAAGGTATCGTTTAGGAACAAGTTCACCTGTTGTTTAAGTAGCTTCGCACGAGCTCGTGTCATTGGTCCAATCCTGACTTCATTGGACTTGAGCTTCACAGCAGGTTCATCTTCAGTTGGTAATGACGGAGGTAGTAGTGAGGTAGGGATGTCCTCATCAGTGTGTCTTTCAAGCGAAGTGAGTCCGCGAGTGCGGCGAGAGCGAATCTCGGAGAGCAGCGACTGGTGAATCCCCGAGCGTGGCGATGACGAGCTGCGGAGGCCGATGATGATGAGCCCGGGAGGCGGCGACCGGCGGTGAGCCCGGGAGGCCGCGACGCAGGCCCAAGGCGCGACCAGCGGTGGCGCCGTCGGGCGCGCAGTCCCCGAACGTGACGGATGGCGAGCTCGGCGACCGGCGAGCAGCGCTACCTGAGCGCGCCGAGTCCCCCGAGCGTGGCGAGTGGCGAAGAGGGTCGACCGCGAGGGGCTGTCGAGAGTGCGCCGAGTCCCCGAGCGTGGCGAGTGGCTAGTTTGGGCGACCAGTGGCGCTGCCGAGAGCGTGCCAAGTCCTGAGCGATGCGAGCGATGTTGTTGTCGAGCCGAAGTGTCGACTTTGCAGTAGGAACCCAGAAGCGATGTCGGTGTCGAGCTCGTGAGCGCACTTCACGTCACTCAGCAGGCTGATGGACAAGCGACCGGCCGATCGAGATAATGTCGAGGTAGATGGCCGAGTTGTTGGCGTAGTCATACCCGAGATGCCGGCCACCGTACGCCTACTCCGTTTGCGCACATCCGGCAAGTTAAAGCCGGCTGCGAAAGCGGGCGGATATGGCTGGGCGGCCATCCTGGCCAAGTCATGAAGACACCCGCCTCCATATCTGCCATATTCGAAATTGAACTTGTTGCTTGATAAAATCTTCACGCCCATGTTGCTTGAGGCTTGAGGTAATCTTGCCGGAGGCACGCCTCTTGCACACAATAATTCCCTCTTTTCTGAACATGAACAATGTGTGGCGTCTGCACCGGCGAGCTCTGTCTGTAGCGCGCCGAGTCCCCGAGCATGGCGAGGGCTTCGGGGGCGAGTCCGGGGGACTGGCGAGTCCCCGTCGCGGCGAATAGCGAGCACCGGAGGCTGGCGAGTGGCGAGCCGCGGAGGCTGACGACGGGCGAGTCCCCGGCGTGGCGAGGACGAATCCCGAGACCGGCTTCCGGCCTCCCGAGCGTGGCGAAGATAAATCCCGGAGACCGGCGTCGCCGATCCCGAGCGTGGCGAGGACGAATCCCGAGGCCGCGTCCGGCCGTCCCCGAGCGTGGCGAGGACGGATCCCGAGACCGGCGTCCGCCGGTCCCCGAGCGTGGCGAGGACGGATCCCGAGACCGGCGTCCGGCGTCCCGAGCGTGGCGAAGGTGCAGGCGATGCCGATGGAGGATGGCGAGTAGGTCGCCACTGCTGGTGATGTTCCTGTGGCAGGAAAATTAAACAATTGTTTTGTATGGGCCAGTGTTAGGGCCTTGAATTTGTAAAAATGTAATGAGCAATGTCGCTGTGGCGACTAAGTAGTTTATGCATGTCTTGTGTTTCCCGGTTGCTTTGGCGATCCCGATGAAGGCTACCGCTTATTTTCCTTGCTGAGCTGGCCCCGTCGTAGTACGTAGTCATATAGCGCGAGTAGCAGCCTCATGGGTGGCGTTTATTTGACGCTGTTTTTATAGCGTGCCTCTCGTCGTGGCCCGTGGGGCCGGTCGCGTGGCGACTCCAAAGGGGTTCTTGATTTGGCGTGTTTTCCTTGGCGAGCCGCGGGTCCGTTTTGCGGGGTCCCTGGTCGAAGTACTTAGCGTTCAAGTCATGCCTAAGGTAGAGGAGGGAGATTTGTTTGCCTGATGATTGCGGAGGCGAGTCGCATCTCGTGGCCCGGGAGGCCGTCGCTTAGCGACCCCAAGGAGGGCTCCGTACTCGGCGTTTTTCCTGGACGCGTTGGGCCGCTGTGGCGACCTCGCTAGCGCAGACTTAGATTTTCAGGTCGCTCTGTCCAAGGTAGAGAGGGACATGGGTGCCGGAGACAGAGCCGAGCGGTCATCTTGGCCGTAAGGCCTCGCGTGCAACTCCAATGGTGGTCCTTTGGCGTCGCAGTGGTCGAGCCGGAGCTCGCACTACTTAGCCGGTTCGGGCTTCTCGCCAAAGGTTGATGACGGCGAAATTTCATCCCGAAGAGGACACCCAGGGTGAGATGCGCGGCATGGCAGCTCTCTTGGCGACTCGGAGTTGGCGAAGTCGACGCGGCGGACATGGTGTACGCGGCGGACCGGGCGCGCCGTGGCGCAAGGACGCAAAGCGGACACGGGGTCGACGCTGGGAAGGGTCGCAATGAGCAAAGTCGGCGCGGCGGAGTCATGCTCAACGCGGCGGAGAGGCGCGCTGTGGCGCAAAAGACGAGCGGACACCGGATCGTGCACATGACGCGAGTTGCGCGACGTTAGCCGGTGGCATGGCGAACGGCGTCGACGCGTGGGCAAGGTCGAGCACGGCGACCAGGGTCGCGTGGCGGGAGCAGCCCGAGCGACCAGCGATGGCGTTGTTTGGAGCACGAGTCCCCGAGCGTGGCGAGTCGGCCTCGGGGGCCAGTCCCCGAGCGTGGCGGTGGCGCGCCAAGTGTTGAGGCCGGCGACCGCGCGTCTGTAGCGCGCCGAGTCCCCGAGCGTGGCGGATGGCAGCTCGGCGACCGGCGAGCGGCGCTGTCCGGCACGCCGAAGTCCCCGAGCGTGGCGGATGGCGAGCTCGGGCGACCGGCGAGCGGGCGCTGTCTGGAGCGACGCCGGTCCCAGCGTGGTGGATGGCGAGCTCGGCGACCGGCGAGCGGCGCTGTTCTAGCGCGCTGAGTCCCCGAGCGTGACGAGTGGCGAGAAAGACACCAGGCCGTTTTGCTAAGAAGGAAAAACAAGTACAACTGCAATAAGGTGTATTTATGAAATATAGCAAAACTGCCCGTGCTTTGCATCGGGATAAATAAATATTCAAATACCATCTGTGCGGCCTTAGCCGCTTCCTCGTCGTTCTGCTCCTCCTTTACCTCCGGCTTCGGAATGAGGAGGGCGCCGCCGGCGCGCCTCTGCTGCTGCCGAGCTGGCTCGCCGATAGTGATGTCGCTGCTGCCGCGCCTTCAAATCACCGACATCGTCGCGTACTCGGGTTCCTCCTTCATCTCGCGCTTCAGCACGATGTACGGTGTGGCGCGGTGGGAGGATGGCGTCGACTGCGCCGGACCCGAAGAAGAAGAGTTGGAGGAGAACGAGTACGTCCTTCTCGGTTGCCAGCGGACCGAAGCCGGAGGAGATGGCGGCGGAGAGGTGGCATCTCCAGCCGCGGGGCGCCGTTGTGGATGCCGTCGACGACGGTCGAGAGGTGCGCCCGGTAACGCCCCAGAAAAGGGGCGCGCCCATCCTTGTTCCACGTGTTCCTATGGCCGACGAGGTCGTCGGTGTTGTTTAGGTCGGCGTCCTACTGCGCCTGGAAGAAGTCCGCCCACCAGTCGTCGTTGCCGGCGGGGGCCTAGGTGGGATCGGCGTGTTCCTCAGCGTTGAGGCGAGCGCGCTGGTTCCTGATCGCGTCCCTCCAGCGTTCGATTCCCGGCGGCGGCGGGACGTCGATCCCGTTGACGGCCATCCTCCGCCGCGGGCACTTGGCAGGCGCATGTCCGGCGGGCGGCGGTACAGGGTACCGCGTGCGGTACAACGCCCATGCCTCCGCCACCGTGAGGCTGCCGCGCCCGAAGCCATTCACGGAAAACACTCTTGTGGGATGACGGCATTGTCGGATTAGGAAGGTGGCGTGAAGGAAGGAGGCGATGTGGAGAGCGGCGCGACGAGGATGGTATGTGGAAGGGACGACAAGGAAGGAGGGGCGGCCTTTTAAACATCGGCGGCAGGCGAAGAGGTAGCGGGGGCGTTGCCCGCAATAACACCGGCGCGGATGGCCACGCAGGCATGGGCGACGGGACGCTTCACTGCGTCGCCTGGGAAACACGCAGACCATTAACGTCGCTTGACCAGAGGTAGGCGACGGGTTTAGACTTCCATGTCAATGACGCGTTGGGCGCCACTCCCCGCCTCGCTTCTCGCTGTGTCCGACGCCTTCGAAGCGTCTCCTGTGGACCGGTCCATCATGCTACACCGTACATGAGGCAGTGCCACATCAATATACCATTTGTGTTGGTGGTTAAATTAATTCAGTTCAATTGTATTACAACCCCAATATACTGTAATTTACATGCTACCAAGATATAAAACTGCATCCATTGACCATTGTCATAGCTGTGATATTAAAATATCAAAACAAACACAATGGCTCACAGGAAGCATGCGACACCTCCTAGCCACTCATTTTCTTATCCTTTCACTTGAGGAGGCCGGACAGCACTAGACGCTCGAAGCTCCCTTTCTTTGGTTTGCCACGGCTTGCACAGTCCGCCGCCGCCAATCGATTTAGCGTCGCTGATGGCCCGAACTCCACCAACTCCCCCATCCGATTTAGAGTCGCTGGAGGACGCGGCGGCCGATTGGCTTCGCCACGGCTTGCAGACAGTCCGCCGCCAATCGCTGTTTGTTCGGTGCTCCCCCTTCCGTTCAATTGTATTTTCTTTGCAATTTCTCCTTTGATTCGCTTTTCTCAGCTTTCCTTCCTTCCTCTCTCTTTAATTTGTTTTCGTTTCCTTCCTCATGCCACCAGCCCTTGCAATCTATACCTAATAATAAAGAAGCTAACGTTTCCTTGGTTTGGTCCGTCCAAGTGCGCCTTCGTCCGCCCGTTTAGACGTCTTCGTTCGTTTTGTACACCGTGGCTTCGTTCATCTGTCTTCCGTGGTCCGTTTGGTCTCTCTCCAGAAAGAGTCCAGTTCGACGACAACTGATACACCCTCATATAATATCCTGCTAGATAGAGGTATCAATCGACCATCGACCAACACGACCACAATTTTCCGATCTAGACGAATCCGTGCCGGCGTATCTGCTAGCTTGGCCCAATTTATCCTTCGACAACCGCGTCTTCTGGTCGTTGGGATCGCTGCATGCCATGGGATTGTTTAGCTGCGGCAGGTTTGTCCCAGCCTCCGGCGCAGCGCGACCTGATGGCTACCCACCGGCAGAGGCATGAGCGTGCTAGCCAGGCCCGCCTATGGCACATCAAAATATCATGGGCTGGAACGCGACGTGCTTCTACCCGGCCAGCCGGCCAGAGTGCAATACGCGAACAACGAACAGCCGATCGTCTAACAAAGCACAAGATTTGATGTATCGGGATGCTTGCCAGCTGCCCAATCAGATCCCCTGCTTCGTTAAAAAAAAAACGGAAGAAGAAAACCGTCCGTCAGGAAGTCGATCAGAAACAATCCGTGTTGCATACCAAATATCACATCATCGCTGATGCAATCAAATAGATTTACGCCTTGGACTTGATCAGATACTGTACTAAGTACGTGCTGGCTTTACCAATCAGAGCTACTATGCACTGGCTTTACCGATTAGGTTGCTATTTTTCCCTCCTCTTTACCCAACGCAAGAACAGGATCGATCAGCTGCATAAGGTCGACGTATCACGCAAGATAGATCAGCTCCGATTGTGCAGCGAGTCCCGGCGAAGAATCAGGTACATACGCGTCTAAGCCGTCGTGGTCGTTCATGAAGACTAAAACAGATGGTCAAACGTACACATGAAGGACATGCCACACACTAAGCAGTTGTTGTTGCGTTTCGTATGTTGTGGAGGTTTGTACATAGCTGCCATGTTTCCGGAAGAGAACGGGGACGTCGGAGGATGGAAAAAATAGGGGATAACAGGGGTACACATCTACCGGTCGATTTTTCTACATGGAGGATGCAATCCAATCAGTTTTGATACGATGAACCCTGTACGGTACCGTGGGTCGAGGATCGTGAACCTAATTAGCATGTTGTGTGCTTTCGAGTTGATGGACAGTGCAGAACGATGAGTCATGGGGAATAATAGGAGAGGGAAAAAGAAACAACAGGGGTGTTGTTTACCAGGTCAGGGTAATTAATAGTTCAGTCGAACCGAGGTTGCGGGGTAGGTGAACTTGGGTCGAGTACAAACAGTTGGGAACGCGTTTCGGCACTAATCCTACCGAATCGTACCTCATAACTTGGATCTTGGAAAAAATTGCCGTTCCCCATTTTCGATAATTTTGTGTGCATGGTGAGCTGTTCGAAATTTGCTACCAATCTGTCGAGATGATTGAGTTAGAGATCAATCTACAGGGGGCTAGGATGTATCTGGCGTCAAAGCAGGAGCACTCAGTAAGCTCATACTTAAAGGGCATTGGATAAATTTAGAGTACACTATTATTTGGGATTCAGAATTTTCATCCATAATTGTATTAGTCAGGTTAATTGGTTACTAATTGTTTCAGATTTTACAGTTTATCGATGCTCTTATATTATGGTTAGCAAAAATGATTATACCGTAGCAACGCACGGGTACGTTTCCTATCTATACCTACCTAATAATAAAGGAGCTAAGGTTTCTGCCAAAATTTTCGTCCAACTTTTTATTGGACTGTTTTGTCCTCCCACCAAATCGCATATAACAGTAATGCCACCGCTAAAGTCAGCGTGAAACGTTTTCCCCCTTTCACTGTGGTTTCTCTCCGAGCCGCTGCTCAGCGACCGGCGGCGCTGCCCCCTTCCCGGCGCGGCGAACGACGGCGCCCCCATCCTCAGCATTGCGCGCGGCCGGAGGCGCCCCTGGCCGCAGCGAGTTGAAGTCTACTTACGGTCCGGACCTTCACGGCGAGGACGGCCGCCAGTCCTTGGCCTGGACCTGGCTGCAGTACCCATCGATTCCAGCGGCAGATGCGTAGGCGACGCGCGCTCCATGGCGAGGCTCTTCGCGTGCGTAGGCATCGGCGGCTCGCTCTCTATTGGCGCATCCTGTAGTCTATGGATTTTGAGGAAAAAATCAGACTGAAACAGCACGCGAGGGAGAGTACAGGCCTTATCTTGTGGTGTGGAGTATGGACACAAATGGAACTGAGGTTGGGCCACAGGCTGGACAGGACCGGAGAGATGCGGAGGAGTACATAATCTAAGTAAAAACTGGCAGTGCTTTGTTCTTGATCGATAGTTGATTGCTGTGAAGATAATTGTTGTTTTGCACCGAGCGCTTGATCTAGCTTCAGCTAGAGAAAAAGATATCCAGTTAATTCTGACCCAAATATTGACTCTCCCCAGTGGCAGGCTACCTATGGTGCTGATGCATGAAGATCATGTCCATGGATCGGTTTAGGTAATTTGAACGTCTTGGGCAGATTTGCTATTGAATCTGTAGTCGTTCCGGAATAAATTGTGCAATCTTCAGAATTTTTGTATGGAGCATGCAACAGTAAGTGAAAGCAATAGTTTATATCATCCAACTGCCACAGTTTACCGGTTTGTTCTTTCTCTTTCCGATTCTTCCCACCAAACGATCCCGCCAGAGAGAGACCCATCGAGCCAGGCGCACACGGGCGAAACTATACCAAGCCACAAGCCGCAATGGAATTTCTCCCGTGGGCCACCAGCTACCGGTCGGTTGGGCTTTGTAACAGCAATGAAGAATATATTTGGCAGTCAGGGGAGTCGAACTCACGAGAGGTCTTTCTTTTGAATAATCCCACCTCGCTATGTAACAACGAGTATGGTCAGTTTATATACGTCCCAAGTAGCCTGAATCACAAGCAGCAAGCAATAACTGTATACGATTGGCTGTAACCATACTGATCAGAATGGCTTCAAGTTAAGAAAGGAGACTGGCATGAAACGTTGGCATAGAGACGAAACTGGTATGAGCTTCGAGTTAAGGAGGGGGAATGGCATGAAACGTTGGCACAGAGACGAAACATGAGTGAGGTATCCGCACCATACGTGGAAACTGAAAGTGAAGTAGAGGGCTGCCCCGTAAGGGAGCCGGTGAAGGAGCTGGCCACTAAGTTAAGCCCCGGGAAAATAATGGCCCGGTGTGGGGTCATCGTGAAAAACTATGACTCAAGTCCAACATGAAGGTGAAGCAGCCACAGAAGAAACAAATCGGAAAATAGCACATGCAAATTGGGACTAGAAAGAACCTAGCGGGGCATATTTGTTCTTTTTTTCCTTTGTGGTAGCACGATTTATTTCCATGGATACAAAGAGAATATCTCTAAATTCACATGTAGTATACCAAAAGTTAAACATGTACCACTCGCAAAAATTGCACTAAGTTATTTTTTACATGTTTGCTCCGCTCGTGTTTATTGTCCCGACCGAACGAATCGAGCGGAGATACCTTGATCCGAGCAAATCACCCGTTGCAACGCACGGGCATTTTTTGCTAGTCTATACCTAATAATAAAAGCAAAAGAGTTTCTTGTTGGTCCGTTTTTTCTCGCCCCTGATGTTGGTTCAAATTACAGCACCTGCCACCGATTAGTAATGAACCGCTTCGTTTCCATAAGCCGACTCGTGGCCTGCGGCGTCCCGGTCGCCTTTCTCCTCGGTAAGTTCTTACCGAACTCAAAAAATCCCCTTCGATTTCCTTTTTGATTTCTTGCCCCCTACCCACGACAATCTGCTCTTATATATATCCGCTCCTCTGCTAGACTGCTTGCCTCCTCTGCTAGCGATTCTCGGTTTCTCCCCGTCAGCGTCTCCTTTCTCCCGATCCCGATTTGGTGGACATCGCCGGCGGCTGTGTGCGTACGTTCTTGGTCGAATATTGGCCACAGATAGTTGCGGGTAAGGTGGATAGGGCCTTCCCGCGAGGAATCGTTCTGAGGCAGCGCCAACTCGCCGGATTTTGCCCCGGGAATCGATGTGGGCAAGGTGGAGAGGACCTGTCGTGAGGAATCGTTCTGGGGCGCCGCGAGCTCGCCGGGTTTTGCCAGCGGCGGAGGTGATGTCCACCGGAGCAGGGAGAGGGCAGTAGCAGTTCACAAAGGCTTCGCATCCCTACGCTCAGCTTCTTTTGTTCGATGCAAAGGGCTAGCCAATTTTGCTCGGGCTTCTTGGTGGTTGGTGCAGAAAGAGCTAGGCTGCCTAGGCAGGAACTAATTCAGGAATCGACTACCAGCGACATCGCAGTTGGCATGTGCTTGAGATCATATTGCCGCCAAGCCCGGCAACCGTGCCCCATCCATGAACTGCTCCACGGCCTTGCTTCAGCTTGATTTTGTTCAGGTTCTTTATCCTGTCACCTTCTTCATCGGTCAGGTCGAGCATCTCAAATTTGATACTGCAGGGCAATAGGGCATGGTTGAAGATCCAAATTTCCTTTGGTTGGCATTGGTCAACTGGTACTGGTGGTGCATATATTGATGTCTGTCCCCCTTGCGATTAAGATGACGAGCCAATCTCATCCCCATCTTCAGCTGCAGTGGCCTTTCTTAATGGAGCTCTGATGCAGGGTGTTAGTGAGACTATCAAAACACAGACGATCACAATGATTCCGTTATTCAATGGCCAGAAGGTGTTGACTGTATCCTTGAAAATTAAACAGAGTTTTCATTACGGTGGTTAATCATGTACAAGGCAGATCAATAATAGATTGCTGGTGCCAAAGAGTTAAGCTGATTGCTGCAATATTATCTTGGTGCACATACAAATGGTGCCAGGTGATATCTCATTTGACTTGCTCTTGATATACAACTCATCGTTTTGGCTCTTCACTTTGTTAACTGCATGTAGGCGGAGAGCATTTACAGAATTTCGTGCCTGCTTTTGCCTGTGATTTTGTTCGGATGGAAATGCTTTTAGAGAATGATAATAGTTTTTCTAGATCAAGAGGACTAAGAGTTTCATGAATTTAGTTCTTTAGCAAGGTAGCGGAAGAGTCTGGGTACGAGGCTGACTAGAAATTCAGTTTAACTTCTACCGGTAGTGGACAGATATCATGTACAGTACTATATGGTGATCCCTGAATACAAGAAAAGTTAATGCATCGATTATGTAAAAACAATAGAGCTGAGTTAACTTGTTGGTTGCTGCACGGGTACAATTGTTCCTAGCATATTGTTTAATTAAAATTGTTGCCATGATGCTCTAGAGATTGAGTTCATGCTGTGATGTGGAGGACCAAGTAGTGTAGAACATCTTTGTGATGTCAATGTACGCGCAAGTTTTCAGGAGCCTCTGAAGACCGGAGACTTCTTATGACAGTAGTTGGTTAAGCTTGGTTATGATAGAGGATATGCTTATTTGTGTTGGCGGGGTTGTAACTTGTAAGCTATGCATGGTGAAATAATTCTTGTGTGGAGTTCGGTAAGAAATAGATTTGGAATTTGAATGTAAGATTATGTTCTGTTGAAAAATGAATTTGCACCGCGGCTAAAGTATATTATTTTCATCGAAAAAAACCAAGCATTGAAATTTCTGATATGATGTTACTCGAGGCAGGATCATAGGTGGGATTGTATTTCACCCCATATGTCCGAGATTAATGAGTAGCTATATTAAACTTTTTTGTGGTTTTATTTGATTTTTTCACCCAGTGCAACGCACGGGCATTTTTACTAGTTCCTCTTTTAAATCCGCTCCCACATTACATCTTTAGATCATAGAATGATGCTGCTCGTAATGGCTTGTTACAATCCAAAAAACGTAGGGATATAAACTGGTGGGATTTCTTATATGGGAGCGAGGTGGGACTATATGTTGGTGAGGAGTCAGATTGATAATTTCTTCCGTGCTAGTAAATCGTCCCGATCGTTTCTTTGCTCGTCAATTGGGCCGTTCGGTCCGTAGCCTTCCCCAGGAACAACGCTCAAAACGCCCGCCGCCCCGATGCCCATCACCGCCTGCTTCGTTGCCCAATGATTTTTCCTGCGAAACAGTACACCGTGGCTATTGTTTGTATTATGCGGTTTGGTGAGAGGGCAAAACCGTCCAAAAAAAAGTTGGACGAAAATTTTAGCAGAAACCTTATTTCCTTTATTATTAGGTACTAGCACAATACCCGTGCGCTGCAACGGATCAACGAATAAACTTTGTGAAAATAGAAAGAGTAGAAGATTGGTTGACAGTTTTCCGATCACTCACATGTCGGTTTTTAGTTTTCATGTGAATCAACATGTCGCAGCCTCGCAGAGGTCCCTTTTTTTTAATCTCGCGTGCTGACATCTTTTCGACTGGGAGGCATTACCGTGTTAGTTTTCTCTGGAATCAGCATGTCGCGGCCTCACGGGGGACTTTTTTTATATCATGTGACGACACCGTCCGATTATCGATCAGCCAATCCAATTGTCTTGCGGGAAAAGGGAGTTGTGTGCTTCACCTTTGAAATTCTTTCCAAAACCAATATTCCACACGAAAGTGCCTATTAAAATAATTTAATATGTGCTCACAAATCTGGAAAACAATTTAATGTAATTTCTAGCTCTCGACATATCTTTATTTCATTTTGATTTTTGTTTATATGCGCGTTTCTCTGGATTGGCGTCTAAATCATCAAATTACCGACATGCGATGTCGTCAAAGAAAAAAATCTCATAAGAGGAGACAAAGAACTACAATGTGGTTACTTTTTTAGGCGTGAGCTCAAAGAAATTCGTTCAGGTCCACGGCCCGTTGGGAGATAATCAGATAAGCTCTCTCATCCTCATCCTCTCCACGGAAATCATAATAATCATCTAATTAATTTTCTCAGAATCGCCTGCGTTTGGGCACCAGTTTTCATTCCTGGCTCTCGTTTTTATTGGCAGATGCATTCTCTCATGTTGGGCAAACAACGGTGCTGCTGGTTGGCTTGACTCCCAACTCAGCTCGATGATCAGCAAATTGCGATCCTGTATAAATTGGTGGGACCCAATCTAGTGAGGCGAGGTGGGATTATCGTGTATCGAACACAAAAGCTATGCAATTTTGGTTATAGTCGGGTTAAGCCTAAGAAGATCCAGTATCGCAGCGGCCCATCAGCATCAGACATGGGGCTGGCCCAGCGTGGACCTGAGCGAACCGTGAAACAAAGGAATCGTTTTTCCTTGGCGGTGGCACATTCAGTAATTATTTCCTAACCTAGTCTAGCGCACAGGGGCAAATTCGGAACAAAAAATATCGGACCAAGGAAACAATCCTCCCTTTATTATTAGGTATAGACTAGTAAAATTGCCCGTGCGTTGCAACGGGATAATACATGCCAAAAGTTCCTTTCGGCCACATCAGGAAGTATGAGTCCAACTCAGCCCATGCTTCCGATTTTTTTATAGCTAAAATTGAGTAATAAGGTAATGCAATTTGGAGTCAACTATGGGAATCCTTCAGAGTGGAAGAAAAAGGTTCAAGACATTGTGTTAAAAAAATTAAATGACATATATGGTTCTGCATTCCAAAGATTCATGCACCAACATAATAATAGAGGCTAAAACCTTATACGAAATTACAAAATATACCATGGCTTTCTTATTTTTACTCTTTCTATTATCTTGAAGTGTACCGGTTAGAAAACATGCAATCGAATTCCGGCAAAGTGGGAAACCTGCAACACCGATTGACATAGACTGAATTTGAAGAAGAGAGTATGAGCTTTTATTCTATATACGTAGAAGACGGATATCCTCTTCCAGCCAGATCCAATGTATTCGATAACACATCGTGAATTTCAGATTACTTGCGTAGTGCCTAATCAGAGGCCTCAAAACACAAATCGAGCGATTAAGCTTTGGCAAAGGATTAGCCTTACGCATCATCTTCAGCAGCGATGGAACGGGAAAGCAAGGATCTTCAAAAGAATAGCTGATTTTGAACAACTTTGAGTTAACTTTTTTTCTCTCCAGATTTTCATTGCTGCTTGTTGGCACGTTGTGATTTACAGAACTATGTAGATTGCATGCGGGAGTATGGCTATTGCAGCTGAACTATGTAGATTTCTTCACCTCTGTATTTTCCTGGTCGGCCCCTCTCCTCCTGCGAGGCTTTCTCTTGTTCCCACTGATGATGATGCCGGACGTGTCTATGAGATTAGCTCCCATCACCATGCCGTCGCTGCGTTCCAGTCGCACGGTCGCAGGGTCGAGCCTGCTCGTCTTGAAGCTGGACGTCATCTCTGGCGGTTGTGACGGGAGGCCGGGTCACGCTATCAGCTGGTACGTACATGTCGCCAATGGCTGCAGCTACAGGGCAGCCATCGATGTTGTTGGTTTCGGCGAGGAGTAGATCGCGATCCTTGGCTACCGGGATGTACGGAATCATAACAACCACCTTTGCGCGCGATTCTCTCTGGTCGTATCTTCTGTTGTCTGTTTCGTTCCTAATCTTGGATCAATATTGCCTCAATATATAAAGGATCCGATCAGGCACGAAGAGGCCGGCTTGGGGCTGGTTAAGATACTCAGCCGAGTTTGGATCGTTCTCCTCACATCGTATTGCATCATTGCTTGTGCCTTGGTGGACGAAGGAAAGCTCAGGGACGTGCTTATAGAATTAGAAACCGGACACGTAACGCGAGTCATCGTCCTCCTCCGTCTCGAAGCTGTATATGTTTGCCAAAGAAGCAAAGATTCCATTTCCATATCGATGGTAAGGAGCAAAAGAGTGCTCCCCTAAAAAGAAAACAAAGGAGTGCGGACAGGGACGCGAGCGATGCGGCCCATAAAAATTGCCATGGCCCAGCTGGGCTGGGCTGTAGTCTATGTTGATGGAAACCAAAGAATCGCACAACGAAACGTTCCATACAATAGGACTGCGGGTTGATAGCTACATTTAAGCGGGGCTAAAGTGCAAAACGACCGACGGACGAACAAGAAGCCCCTATTTTCTTTATTATTATTAGGTATAGATATAGATAGATATTGAACACTTGTAATACGTGCAACTTGTAGATAAAACACGCATTGTTAAATGGATTGGTTAGAAGTATGAAAGGCTTATGCATATCTTTTCATGAGTAGGCAGACCTCCAGCATCAAACACTTCGAGTAACAGGACGCGCCACCGTTGAACCCGGGGACAAGGTTGGCCTTTTGGTACCCAGCCTCACTACTTCGACGGACGCGAATAAACAACAGACAAACTGAAACCGATCCTAATTATGATTATGTAGTTCTATGCGACTGCGTGGTCGGCTTTGGAAATTGAACCAACGGGCAGATATATTTTAGACTTATATAATATGTACGAATATAAATAAATATAAATAAACTTAGCTTGCTAACGCGGACAGCCGACGTGGCGGGCGAGTCATTCAAGCGTGGCGAGACGGTGAAGAGCGAGTCGCCAAGCATGGCGAGCCCGTGGTGACGAGTCCGTGGCCAGCGAGTCCCCGGGTATGATGAGTCCGCGGCGTGGCGGGTACGCGACGGCGAATCTACGGAGACTGGCGACGGGAGAGTCCCTGCGCGTCGCTGAGTGGCGAGTCGATGGACGAGTGCGCACAGGTCCGCGCCGGCGGTGAGTCCGCGCTGGGAGAGTACGCGGCAGGCGTATCAAGTGGAGCTCGGCCGAGGCGGTGGACGATTGAGACTGAACGTATAAGACAGTCGCCGGATCGCCTCGCCTCCCCTCCATGGATTAATTCTTCCGTGGTATGCACACAAGAAACCAAGTATGATTAAAGATTAAAAATAATAGAAAGGTATGACAATGAGCGAGAGGAGTTCAGATTGAATTAAAGAAACCCATCAATGAATGGCCATGTGCGTTCCGTTTTCTCCCTGGTCGCTTTTACGGAGCATGTCTGCCTTCGCGTGACGGAGTGAAGAATTGCACCGTCCCTCGGGACAGCAATCCTCTAGAAGCGCATGCATCTGGGGATGCAACGAATCCACCCGCGCGTGCACGCGTCAGGCCGCTGCCGATCGCCGCGGAAAACGCTGTTGAGTCCGCGCTGGTCCGGCGAGACACATAAGCAATCTGTCTGCCGGTTGCTGATTTTGATCTGGCTTGACCTTCACTCCCGTTGATGAACTTGTTTCATCCAATCTTGGATCCATTGTTTCAACCGAGACATGCATAAATAAACAGGCATGCAGGCATGTGGAGGTTAGATCCGTATAAATTAATTGAGAAAACAACCAAAGAGATAAATTAAGTAAAGGGAACATCAGCCATGGCGTGCGATTGTGCACTTTTGTACTGCTAGAGCCTTCTGGGAAAGATCGATCTGCGCCTGGGAAAGATCGATTTGCGCCTGCGAGTGCTTGGCTCCCAGCCTCTCTCGACTAGGCCATGGCGGCGATGAAACGCATCGTGGGTGCTGATCGAATTCAACAGGCCGAATCAGATGCGATTGAATACAACGACGGATCCCGCCCGGATCACCACTCCAAGCGCCGCATGCCCCACGGTGGGCGCCACTGTCGAGCTTTTGACCACGGCAGATGCTACGGGGTAGCACATGAGAGATGTAGAGTAAGGCGGCGTTGGAGATTCGGAAACGAGTCGGCACACGATGTACCCAGGTTCACGTCCCCTCGGTGGAGGATCGCTACGTCCTGCTAGAAATCTACTATGATCATAGTGTCGCCAGCGTTAGGCGACTTGCTTGGTGGTAGCCGCCAGAGGCGGAGGGGGAGATTAGATCTAAGGAGAGATTATGTGGGAATCCGTCTGATGAGATGCCCCTGGTGACTTTATATAGGCAGCCACCTAGGGTTTACAGGTATAAGGCCGCTTGGGCCGCTACGCTTCCTTCATGGGCCTACATGGTCCGCCGCTCTGGCTTCAATCGCTCTTGGCTTCGTCCGGGGCGCATGGCCCACTCGCCCGCCGGTGGAACCGCCGCACTTTCATCGGCGAGTGAGCTTGGTGATGGGTCCCCTTGCGTATCCCCATCAACTTGACTTTTTTTCGATCCCCTGCGCCTCTCAAACAAGATACCGCTCTGCTAAATGGGATCCGCATGTCATCCTCTATGTACTATAAAACTTTTTTTTTTTGGATTATTTTTGGCACCTCATATTTGGTCACTTGACTTTTTCTTTCGATCACCTGCTGCCTCAAACGGTGATACCGCTGCTGCTAAATGGGACCCGCATGTCATCCTCTATGTACTATAAAACTTTCTTTTCTTCGATTATTTTTGGCTCCTAATATTTGGTCACTTGCGTTTTTTCTTTCGATCTCATGCCACGTTTGAAACTTTGAGGAACCTGCTGGCTCATGGGACCCGCATGTCATCCTCTATGTGTTATAAAAGTTTATTTTCTATGGTTTTTTTCACTCTCTGATTTTTGTCTATTTCCTTTTTTTTTGATGCGCCTTGGAAACGTTGAGTAAGCTGCTTACTCATGGGACCCACATGTCATCCTCTATGTACAATCAAGTTTCCTTGAATTATTTTTGGCTCCTGATATTTCGTCACTTGCCTTTTTCTTTCGATCTCATGCCACGTTTGAAACGTTGAGGAACCTGCTGGCTCATGGGACCCGCATGTCATCCTCTATGTGCTATAAAAGTTTATTTTCTTGGAGTTATTTTTGTAATTTCTGGCTATTTGCCTTTTTCTTTTGATCCCCCGCCCCTTTGAAACGATGAGGACGTTGTTGGCAGGTCGGTCCCATATGTCATCCTCTATGAACAATAAAAGTTTCCTTTGGTGGATTTATTTTTTACCCTAATTAATTTCTGGCTATTTCCTTTTTTTTTTGATCCCCTGCCGCCTTGGAAACGTTGAGGATGCTGCTGCCTCATCGGTCCCGCATGTCATCCTCTCAGAACGATAAATGTTTTTTTTTCTTGGATTTTTTTACCAACAGATTTTTGGTTTTTTTATTATTTTCGATCCCCTGCCGCCTTTGAAACGTTGACGATGCTGCTGGCTCATGGGTCCCTGATGTCAGCCTCCCCGTACAAGAAACATGTGATATCTTGATTATTTTGCAGACAATAAACAGTGTATTTCGCTCTGAGCTATTGCAAACGGATAAATTAAATCTTTATTTTTACAACATATATCTTGAATCTCCTTGTTTTTGTTTTGGCGAAGCATAGGACTTTCCTGTTTTTTTTTTGAGAAAAATCCGAACTTTCATGTTCGAGTGGGCTGAAATTGTACGAGTCAAAAGGCCCAGATAGTTCGAAGGCCGTATGTCCGATGCAGCCCAAATGAAATCTTTCCTTTCTTGGAGTTTTTTTGCCCCCTAATTTCTGGCTACTTTCTTTTTCTTTTGATCTCAAGCCGCATTTGAAACGTTGGGACCGCTGCTGCAAAATGGGACCCGCATGTCATCCTCTATGTACAATCAAGTTTCTTTTCTTGGATTATTTTTGGCTCGATATTTGGCCACTTGCCTTTTCTTTCGATCCCATGCCACGTTTGAAACGTTGAGGAACCTGCTGGCTCATGGGACCCGCATGTCATCCTCTATGTACTACAAAAGTTTATTTTCTAGGGTTTTTTTTCACTCTCCGATTTTTGGCTATTTCCTTTTTCTTTTGATCCCCTGCCGCCTTGGAAACGTTGAGTAAGCTGCAACTCGTGGGACCCCCATGTCATCCTCTATGTACAATCAATTTTCTTTTCTTGGAGTTTTTTCCCCCTAATTTCTGGCTACTTTCTTTTTCTTTTGATCTCAAGCCGCATTTGAAACGTTGGGACATCATGTCATCCTCTATGTACAATAAAAGTTTCTTTTTTTGGATTATTTCACCCTCGATTTTTGGTCACTTGCCTTTTTCTTTCGATCTCATGCCGCCCTTGAAAACGTTGAGGAACCTGCTGGCCCATGGGACCCACATGCCATCCTCTATGTACTATAAAAGTTTATTTTCTTTGATTTTTTTCACCCTCTGATCTTTGGCTATTTCCTTTTTCTTTTCATCCCCTGCCGCCTTGGAAACGTTAGTAAGCTGCTGACTGGTGGGACCCGCATGTCATCCTCTATGTACAATCAAGTCTCTTTTCTTGGATTTTTTTACCCCCTTATTTTTGGTCACTTGCCTTTTTCTTTCGATCTCATGCAGCCTCTGAAACGTTGAGAAGCTGCTGGCTCATGGGACCCACATGTCATCCTCGATACTATAAAAGTTTCTTTTCTTGGATTTTTTCACCCTCTTATTTTTGGCTGTTTCCTTTTTCTTTTGATCCCCTGCCGCCTTGGAAACATTGATTAAGCTGCTGACACAAGGGGCCCGCATGTCATCCTCTATGTACAATCAACTTGCAAGATCTTGGGGCGGAAGAGCTTGTATAAGTGGGACCCATATGTCATCCTCTATGTACAATAAAAGTTTCTTTTTCTTGGATTATTTTTGCTCCTGGTATTTGGTCTCTTTCCTTTTTCTTTCGATCTCATGCCGCCTCTGAAACGTTGAGTAAGGTGCTGGGTCATGGGACCCGCATGCCATCCTCTATGTACAATCAACTTTCTTTTCTGGGAGTTTTTTTACCCCTAATTTCTGGCTACTCTTTTTCTTTTGATCTCAAGCCGCATTTGAAACGTTGACACCGCTGCTGCAAAATGGGACACGCATGTCATCTTTTATGTACAATAAAGTTTCTTTTCTTGGATTATTTTTGGCTCCTGATATTTGGTCACTTGTCTTTTTCTTTCGATCTCATGCCCCCTTTGAAACGTTGAGGAAGCTGCTAGCGCATGGGTCCCGCATGTCATACTCTATGAACAATAAAAGTTTCCTTCCTTGGAGTTATTTTTTACCGCTAATTTCTGGCTACTTCCTTTTTCTTTTGATCCCCTGCCGCCTTGGAAACGTTGAGTAAGCTGCTGACACAAGGGGCCCGCATGTCATCCTCTATGTACAATCAACTTGCAAGATCTTGGAGCGAAAGAGCTTGTATAAGTGGGACCCATATGTCATCCTCTATGTACAATAAAAGTTTCTTTTCTTGGATTATTTTTTGCTCCTGATATTTGGTCACTTTCCTTTTTCTTTCTATCTCATGCCGCCACTGAAACGTTGAGTAAGGTGCTGGCTCATGGGACTGTACAATAAAGTTTCATTTCTTAGATTTTTTTACCCACTGATTTTTGCTAACTTGCCTTTTTCTTTTCGATCATATGCCGCCTTTGAAATTGAGGTCGCCGCTGGCTCATGGGTCCCACAAGTCAGCCTCTATGAACAATAAACCTTTCCTTTGTTGGATTTATTTTTTACCCCTAATTTCTGGCTATTTGCCTTTTTCTTTTGATCCCCTGCGGCCTTTGAAACGATGAGGACGCTGCTGGCAGGTCGGTCCCACATGTCATCCTCTATGAAGAATAAAAGTTTCCTTTTTGGATTTATTTTTGACCCCTAATTTCTGGCTATTTGCCTTTTTCTTCTGATCCCTGCCGACTTCGAAATGATGAGGATGCAGCTGGCAGATCGGTCCCACATGTCAGCCTCTATGAACTATAAATGTTTCCTTTGTAGGATTTATTTTTTACCCCTATTTTCGGGCTACTTGCCTTTTTCTTTGAAACGTTGAGGACGCTACTGTCTCATGGGTCCCACATGGCATCCTCTCTGAACGATAAACCTTCATTTCTTGTTAACGACAGGTTTATCAGTATTATTTTCGCAGACTAATACAAGCTCTTTGGCTCCAAGATCTTGCAAGTTGATAGATTAAATCAAGGAATTATTAGGATATGTTTTAAATTTCAAATCCACTTTATGAATTTTTAAAAATACCGTTATCCATGTGGGTATGGAGCGATCAAGGATTTTCATATTGGGCATGAGCAGTTTCAAAAATTGGAACCCTATAATTCAAAATAAATAAAAACAACTTTTATGTAGAATCTCCGTGTATTTTTTTTTGCCAATCATAGGATCTGTGTTTCATTAGAAAAGGGCCGAAATTGCATGAGCAGAAAGGCCCATTTGCAGTTATTGGGCTTCGACGGCCGGAGCAAGTAGACCGATAACAATTACCATGTAGATGTTCCTTGGCAACCCAAAAGTGAAATATTGGGCCCAACAGGGGAAGGTTGAACAGTACTTTTTCTATTGGGAAGGTGGTACATGGGGTTATCCTGACAAAAAAAATGGAACATGGGTTACTGAAGGTTGCCCATTTGTGCCTAATATGTTTGTCAGCAGGAGCTTTACCTTCCGCCGCCGCCGCTCCGCTTCCGCCGCCGCCGCCATGCCTCGTCGCGGGTCGAGCTACCGGTACGGCGGCGTCTCGAGCTCGGGGTACCGCAGCGTCCGCGCGCGCCCCAAATTAAGGTACTTCCTCCTCGGGACGGCACCTACGATAGGCTCGGCTGGCCTTGGGGCATTTACCCCTAGCCTCTTCCATGCTCAAGTTTTTGAAATGTTTCTGGCTCTGTTCAACACTGGATCAAATTTGTCAACATGACCATTCTTATGGAGTAGCAACGAGTTGAATCTCTCAAAACTCTTTAAGTTCTGCAATATAACGACTAATTGGTACTACCTTATATAAAATGATTACATATCCTTATTTGGTGGAAAATCTGATCGCAATAACACACTTTGTTCTCGCTCGTCAGCTGCACGCCGTTACAGCAGCCGCCATTATAGATGAATGGGAGAGACCTGTACTCCTTCACTTCCAACGCATTAAGGAGCATCATTTGACAAATCTCCATGTCGTACTGAAAATGGACATGTCTTTCTCATGCAGAAATGTAAAATTATCCATGCATGTGCGTTTATACAGGTTAAGTTTTGCACGTATTATTTTTTGTAACTTTTCTGACTACCTTCAAAGCTCCAATCCTTCTTCATGCATCTTTGTTGTACCGCACTGATGCAAGTGGAATTTGAGCTGCTTGCCAGACCCACTAGATGTTGAAGATGTCACACTTGATGATGATGGAGTACTGTTGATGCGGTTCTCCATCTAGTGCTAGTTACGCCTCTGTGCTAATTAATTCTATCCCAGTGCCTACATCCAGCACAAACCTCTGTCATTGCAGCTGTGACTCACCTCGACCATTGGAGCCCAATCACAAGAGCGAGCTCAGTCTCAACCAGAGAGGCATGTGTCTCATGGTTAGCTATCTACAACTTGCTGTCTTACTAAAACCGTGCCTATCATAGAGATCACCTCGCTGGTGTAGCAATGGCTGCAAGTAGCTGCTAGCATGAGCGAAGGGGATAAGGAAGAAAAGATTAAACACTGTATGATAGGGATGCCATGCCAACTTGAATCCTATGTCAAGAGAAATTCTATTTGATTGTGGTTATAAGATATTCTGCATTAGTTTGATCTATTATCATTCTATTTTCCTATGGGATATGACCCTATGAATCAAACAGCATGGGATTACTTCCACACAATTAAGTTTGACCAACTTTTAGTAGGACAACAAACATAAATAATTAGTCATCATGGGATTACAATCCAACAGATAATTGTCTTCAGGACTCATACATTTTCCAAATAGAAAAATCAAAACAAATCATGGTTCTTCATCTCACAGCATGATACAGAGACAAGAGTCTAATCATCATCATCATCATCATCATCATCATCATCATCATCATCATCATCATCACCTCCGTCTTCATTCTGATATTCGTGCATGGTCTCATCCTGCTCGTCGTGTCCATTCTCCTCCTGAGATTCACCAGGTAGCTTCAGTTTATCCATCTCTTTGTCGACTATGCTAACCTCAACAGTGAAATCTACTTCTCCATCATGTGCAGGGATACCTGTATCCAACGAGGTTTCATCAATGTCAGCAACTTTAGTTTGCATACAACCAGCGAAATCATCTTGCTGGGCACCAATTATTGGATCCGCATTCTCATCCAAATCATATATGTTCCTTGCCACAAACTTTTGCACATACTGCCATCCTTTTCTAGATCTGTCTTCCAAGAAAAGTACCTTGGCCGCTTGAGGTACCAAAATATAAGGATCATCCTTGTACCACTGAGCAGTAGTATTGACTGATATGAAATACCCATCATTTCTGGCACCTTTGCCCTTGTTTGGATCTTGGTTGTACCAATAACACTTAAATAGAACCACAGATCGGACAGTAACCTTATCACTATAGAACAACTGAATAACCTCTTCTATGTGACCATAATGGTCAAATGACTCTGATCTCTTTTTTCTGGTTGTCAAGTGATCTCCACTGGTTGTGATGCCACTATTTCGTGTCTTCAAATGTTGTTCACGCTCATAGGAGCTGTAATGGACACCATTGGCATTGCAAGCTGCAGCTACCAACACCCTCTTATCTGGACCACGTGATAGGACAAGGAGATCAGCACTAACAGCGCCTGGATTCTCCGCATGGAGTTTCGAGATCTACGATTACAAAATAGACAAGAGGTCATCTCATGTGAAAACACATAGACAAGTCAGAGTGCAATTGAACATCTTACATGTTTCTCAAACCAGTCCTGAAACCCACTCCCACGTGCCGATAGCTTTCCATTCGTTTCCATGTACAACCTGCAAAACATAGCCAAGTCAGCTGAATATATTTCATTTTGATACAAGTTCATAGTATATGCGAGGAACTGAGGATTTCGTGTGCATAGTACTCACTTAACATATTCATCAGCCTCTGTAGCATTATTCAGCACATACCAAGACAGCTGTTCAAATTCAGACTGCTCTAATGTTTTTTCGGTCCTCTTTCCTATTAGCTCAACACCATGATTAAAAACAGATCCTCCAACTTCCAAAATTCTGCGACCCCGGTTGAATCTGGTCTCAATATCAGGAATATATCTTGAGGCAAATGTATATGCTTCAGCAGCAATATACGCCACTGCAATGCAACCTACCCCGGTTGAATCTGGTCTCAATATCAGGAATATATCTTGAGGCAAATGCATTATAACCTGATGTTACTCTGCCTGACATAGTGCCCAAAGCTGGATAATCATGGGTGCAATACAGTACAGCAGCACGTAATAGAAAATTTTGTTCTTTAGGTTGACACACATCCCGTGTAGGGACACCCTCCCATAATGTTTGCAAGTCTCTAATAAGAGGCTGCATGAACACATCAAAATCCTTCCCAGGAGATTTGGGACCTGGGATGAGTAAGGCCATCATACAGTTCGACTGATCGGTGCATGTCCAGGGAGCCTGGTTGTAAGGTGTAACTAGTACTGGCCACATGCTATACGAGTTGCTCATGTTGCCAAATGGGTTGAATCCATCTGTAGCAAGGCCAAGTCTCAGGTTCCTTGGATCTGCAGCAAAATCTGGATGATCCAGGTCGAATTGCTTCCATTCATCGCCATCAGCAGGATGCCTCAGTAAATCAGGGTCGGGCGTGAGAATCTCTTTGTGCCATCTTGTTTCCCGAGATGTTTGTTCTGAAGCAAACAACCTCTGCAATCTTTGTACAAGTGGAAAGTATCTCAGAACCTTCCAAGGAATCTTTTTCTTACCACCAGCTCCATCATGTTTCCATCTTGATTCCTTACATACTGGACATTCATCGAGGTCATTATACTCCATCCAAAACAGTGCACAGTTATTTTTGCAAAAATCAATCTTCTCATATCCAAGTCCCAGTACCTTGATGTACTGCTTCACCTCATAAAAGGATTTTGGCAGTCCAGCCCCAGGGAGTGCATCGCTGTATGTCTTCGCAACTGCATTGAAGGCTTTATTGGTAATCCCCTGGTATGACTTGTCATGAAGTAATTTCACAATTAATTCGAATCTTGACACAACAGAACCAGGGGCCACTAAGCGCTTAGCATCTTCTATCAGGTCATGGAAAAGAGGCTTTTTGTGATAACCATGGGGCTGTTGGCTTGCATATGGATACAGATCCCGTAACAAATTAGCAGTAGCCTCATCCTGGACGAGATCTTCAGGCTGATAACCATCAGAATAAAGAGGATCAATAATCTCAGGCTGATCATAGTGTTCACCATGGTTAATCCACCTGATATATGTCTGGTCCATCCCATAAACGAATAAATGATCTGAGACTACATGTTGAGGCTTGGACCCAATATTCAAACATACGCGGCATGGACAAATCACTTCCTTTGTCTTGTCGCCGTCAGTAAAATCACTAACGTGCTTCATGAAGTCTTCAATACCACTCAAATATGTTGGTGTGTTTAATGAGTGAAATAATATCCAAGTTCTGTCCATCTGTTGAGGAGATAGATGGTCAGAGAAGCGATAAGCTATTTCAACAAACAGGTCACCTACGAATGTAAGCAAACATACCTGAGCAAACAGGTCGAATATAAAACTATAAATGCTACATTATTTGAGCCGATTTCAGCAAACAAACTGAGTGCAAAACTACGGCTACCTAGCGAACAGATTTTTTTAGGCTGACCACTGGGTTTCCCCACTTTGTATTTTTTTATTAATAAAAAGAGGGAAATATGTACAAAAGTTGCTGGAGAGCAGCAACTAAAAGGATCATAGATCCCAAACAGCAAAATATATATAAAATGTTCTACCCATGATATGATTTCCTCTTTGCCTTATGAACAAGGAGAGCAATTTCATCCTTGAATCTCTTGTGCCATCTGTAAATGCTTGGGGGGGAGGGGCGAACAGATCTATCGAAAGCAATACAATACCAACACATTCTTTCTTCTTTTTTGCCGTAATTCCGCCGATCTATTAGCAGTGCAAAGAAGCCAAAAGTAATAAGATTACATACAGGTTCATAGACCACCAGGGCCGTACCTGAGAATACGGAGGGCCTGAGCAAAACAAGAAATAGAGGACCTCAACATGATCATTGGCAACTAAAATGATTTTATATATACTACTCACTCCATTTCAATAAACAATGCACCCTTGTTTTTCGTATTTTATCTTCGAAAAAATATTAATCTATATCTCTCTATTTAAAAATGATGTTTCAATTTTATGTAGATATACATGTATTTAGATGAGTTTAGTTTGCAGATACATGCAAGTTTTGATGAAGTTGAAACATATTTTTCAGGATGAAGTATATAAAAAATATTTGATATAAAACTGGTATCATTAGAAAGTATTTTCCAACACGATTCTAACAATGCTGCTTATGTATTATATGATCGTGATATTGTTGTCCTATTTATTTGGTCAAGGTTCACATTGAAATGTGGTAAAATAAATTAAAAGAAGTGCATCGTGTGAAAAAGCAATCTAAGAATTCAAAAGTGCTAATTGTTAGTCGAAACATGACATCTTTCAAAAATGAATCTTCAATTAGTTCTTCATAAAAATCATTGAGACAAAATATTAATATTCATTGGAAGACTAACTGAATTAGCTGCACTCGCGATGAAAGAGAAAGAGAAGATACGGGTAAGAGCAAGTACAATAAGGTACAGTCTTTTTTTTGTTTGTTTGGGTTGCTCATCAAGCTTATCGCTCGATACAATAAGGTACAGTCAGCGGGAGTGGTGTTTTGGAACATGGGTGCATAGTGGGTGGTATCATGGAGTACTATCATAGATATGCTATATTTATTATAGTGGAGTATTGAAAATGGCATAGAAGGGGATATTGAGAATTGAGAGTGGCATAAACACAACTTCAGTTTTTGTAATGGCATAAACACAACTTGTGAATTGAGGAGTGGCATAGAACCAATTAACCGTTGTTTCAATAACAGCCATCAAAAGCCGATCGAACGCACGAGAATGGATCCAAAATTTACCCATTTTTAGTTTCACGAGAAAATTTTAAACTTAAAATTCGTACTGCCTAGAAGTTTTTGAAACAAAAATCCAGTAAATCTTATATGTTGGGTTATGCATTCTGGGGGAGTTTCATCAGATTCAGCCATATTGTTTATCAATAAACCTCATTTTATGTTTTACAACCAACTTTAAACTTAAAATTCAAACTGTCCAGTAAAAAGAACAACATTCCAGTAAATCTTATATATTTCTTCTGCATTCCGGGAAAGATTGGTCGGATTCAAAAAAAATAGTTTGGGAATAAACATTGTTTTAGTCTGGAAACGACTTATTGTAGAGTGATTTTTGGTTGGATACATTCATGTGCGTTCGATTGGCTTTGGATGGCTGATATTGAACCAAAGTCAACGCTGGGCTTTTGACCTAGCTGAACGTCACTGGAGCTGCGTCAAAAGTCCAGCCATGACTTTGTCTCAATAACAGCCATCAAAAGCCGATCGAACGCACAGGAATGGATCCAACCAAAAATCACTCAACCGCTGGAATTTTGACCTGAAAGTCACTGAAGCTGTGTCCATACTTGCCCAACAGGTTGCGTATGAATGTAAACCAACATATCTGAGCAAACAGGTCGAATATAAAACTATATAACTAAATGCCACGTTATTTGAGCCGATTTCAGCAAACCAACTGAGGTCTATTTTTTTTAGGCTGGACAGTGGTTTCCTCGCTGTGTATTTTTCACTGTAATAAAAAAGAGGGAAAATGTTACTGGAGAGCAGCAACTAAAAGGATCATAGATCCCAAACAGCAAAATCTAGCTAAAAAGGTTATACCCATGATGATAAGCCATGATACGCTGTAGATCCGCCTCTGCAAACAAGGAGAGCCATTTCATCCTTGAATCTCTTGCGGCTTCTGTAAAAGCTTGGGGGCGAACAGATCAATCGAAAGCAATATAATACCAACAAATTCTTTCTTCTTTTTGGCCGTAAATCCACCGATGTATTAGCAGTGCAAAGAACCCAGAAGTAATAAGATTACAAACAGGTCCATAGAGGACTGGCACCAAGCGACGACTACAGACATTGGGCAATGGTGAGCAGTACAGTGTACAGTACGAACGAATTCGAGCAAATAGGTAAAGCGGAAAACAATGTCAAACAAACACATCGAGAGGAAAACAATATCAACCGATCGATTCGAACGAACTAACGAACTTATAAGGGCTGGGCGACGGCGACTGACTTCGATTGAGCTATAATGAATCGTACTTGCCCAGGCCTGAAGATAGCATGCATACCGTGAGGATCTACCAGCTGACCGCGCCTGCCGGTGCGGCTGGAGAAGAACGGCGCCACCAGCAGTCGCCGGCTGACGCGGCTGATAGACAGCGTGGGGAAGTTTTGGTGCGCGGCCTGGTTCACCGAGGGTGTGTCTAGAGAAGAACAGGGCGCCGAAGGAGGTGTCTAGAGAAGAACAAGGTGGGCTGGGTGCTGGGTTAAAGGCGAGCGTTCGAAATATTGGGCGCGCGTTCGAAAGTTTAGGTGCGCGAGGGAGGTGTCTGCTGAGTTAAAGGCGAGCGTTCGAAATTTCCCCGTCCTCTTCTTTTTTGGGCTAATCTATTTATCTATAATATCTATCTATACCTCTATCTATCTACATGTTTTTTATTTTTTTCTATTCTATACATGAGTTTTTGAATTTGAATTTTTTCACTCTGTCAGCCTTCCGGCCAATGCTCATTTGAAGTAATTGAAGCTGTTGATTTGCAGCTTAGAGGTGCTATCTACCGCTCATCATACAAGGACTCTTCAGATCTAACGGCTGTGAATGCACGGATTCGTCACCCATCCTTCCCTTGGACTGGCGATGCTGAAAGCCTGAAACACTGGAACCCTCTAGATACTTCGGGATACCTCACTGCCCCACATTATTAAACAGGCCTTTTCCGACATGGGAAGTCAAAAGTTGGGGGCTCCATGCAGTACATATGAATACTCGCTAGCTGCATGGTCTAGAAGCAGACTAGAGTAAATCATCAATTCATCAAATCAATTGGTGTATAATTTTTTTTAGGAGCTAAGACGCCGGCATGAACCATTTTCAAGCGTTTAAATTCCTCCTACCTGAAAAATGATTCTTTAGATTGACACCAACAAGAGAACTCTTTTAGAAAGAGTGAGAGAAAGGGAGATATGATTGTATACACTGTTCTTAGAAAGGAAATCATGTACTTGTTCATGGAGAGATACAAGTATATCGACTATCTACACTACAATTTTGAAATAAAAGAAACAAAATTGCAAATGTCTATTCTAACTAGATATGTTGATATTTCTAAATAGTACCAAAGCAATACTTATTCTAAGCTGGGCACTCAACTTCTGAAATGTGCGAGTATTCGTAGGTCGATTTTTTTACGCTTTTATTATTATTACTAGGCAGCACATGTGTTTGCCCGTCCAGTGAAACTCTTTCATTTCATTTTTCTTTTCCGCAAGGTCGGGAGTCGGAGGAAGAGGGATCACACGGGAGGAGACGAAGGGAGAGCAGTCACGGGGCCCCACTTATTTATGGTGTCTAGATTTTTCGGGTGATGTTGACTGTTGTGCAGAGTTGTAAGTGCGCAGGGGGTGCGAGCGAGCAAGGCTGAGAATGAGAGAGATGTTTTTTTTAGGACAAAGAAAACTAAGGACCCAGGTTTCCAATACGCATTTTTTTTCAATTTTGATGACCAAAATAAACTTGGTCTAAATCCTAGGTTTGACCATGGTTTAAACAAGTTTAAATCATGAATATGAAAAATTAAGCATCTATCCTTCTTAGTCACTCCAAAATGTAGCTCTTGGGAGGGTTTTTGAAATTTCCATGTTTGAAACCAAAAACCACTTCTCTTCATGCATGATTGACTTCATAAGACAGAGTTTAGGGTTAGGGGTAGATATATACATGATTTTCTGGTTTGAATATGTCTAGACCTTGTTTATCAACTTGAATGCTTACTATATATATGACATAAGAATGCTATGTCCTTTGTTTTTTCATTCTTTTGATTTTTTCTGAATTTTTATGCCCGTTTGAATCTTTTGGTCAAATCCTAGGTTTGACAAAGATTTAGACAAGTTTAAAACATGAAAATGAAAAGCGAAGCTTGTATCCTTCTTAGTCACTCTAAAATGAAGTTTTTGGTAGGTTTTTGAAATTACCATGTTTGAAACCCAAAACCACTTCTCTTCATATGCTTGACTTCATAAGACAGAGTTTAGGGTTAGGGGTAGATACATGATTTGTATGGTTTGAATATGTCTAGACCTTGTTTATCAACTTGAATGCTTACGATATGACATAAGAAGACTATGTACTTTGGTTTTCATTTTTCTGATTTTTATTAATTTTGTGTCCATTTGAATCTTGGTCAAATCCTAGGTTTGACCAAGATTTAAACAAGTTTAAAACATTAAAATGAAAAGGTAATCATGGATCCTTCTTAGTCACTCTAAAATGAAGCTTTTGGGATGTTCTTGAAATTTCCATGTTTGAAACCCAAAATGACTTCTCTTCATGCTTGACTTCATAAGACATAGTTTAGGGTTAGGGGTAGATACATGATTTGTCTGGTTTGAATATGTCTAGACCTTGTTTATCAACTTTAATGCTTACTATATGACATAAGAAGACTATATATGTGCTTTGGTTTTTCATTTTTCTATTTTTTTGAATTTTATGCCCATATATTTGAATCTTTGTCAAATCCTAGGTTTGACCAGGATTTAAACAAGTTTAAATCATAAAAATGAAAAGGTAAGCATGGATCCTTCTTACTCACTCTAAAATGAAACTTTTGGGAGGTTTTTGAAATTTCCATGTTTGAATCTTTTGGTCAAATCCTAGGTTTGACCAAGATTTAAACAAGTTTAAAACATGAAAATGAAAAGCGAAGCTTGTATCCTTCTTAGTCACTCTAAAATGAAGCTTGGGAGGTTTTTGAAATTTCCATGTTTGAAACCCAAAACCACATCTCTTCATGCTTGACTTCATAAGACATAGTTTAGGGGTAGATACATGATTTTCTGGTTTGAATATGTCTAGACCTTGTTTATCAACTTTAATGCTTACTATATGACATAAGAAGACTATATATGTGCTTTGGTTTTTCATTTTTATATTTTTTTGAATTTTATGCCCATATATTTGAATCTTTGTCAAATCCTAGGTTTGACCAGGATTTAAACAAGTTTAAATCATAAAAATGAAAAGGTAAGCATGGATCCTTCTTACTCACTCTAAAATGAAACTTTTGGGAGGTTTTTGAAATTTCCATGTTTGAATCTTTTGGTCAAATCCTAGGTTTGACCAAGATTTAAAAAAGTTTAAAACATGAAAATGAAAAGCGAAGCTTGTATCCTTCTTAGTCACTCTAAAATGAAGCTTCTGGGAGGTTTTTAAAATTTCCATGTTTGAAACCCAAAACCAGTACTTCTCTTCATGCTTGACTTCATAAGACATAGTTTAGGGGTTAGGGGGTATAGATACTTGATTTGTCTGGTTTGAATATGTCTAAACCTTGTTTGTCAACTTTAATGCTTACTATATGACATAAGAAAACTATGTGCTTTGGTTTTTCATTTTTCTGATTTTTTTATTTTGATGCCCATTTGAATCTTGTCAAATCCTAGATTTGACCAAGATAATTTAAACAAGTTTAAAACATGAAAATGAAAAGGGAAGCATGTATCGTTCTTAGTCACTCTAAAATGAAGTTTTTGGGAGGTTTTTGAAATTTCCATGTAGGAAACCCAAAACCACTTCTCTTCATGATTGACTTCATAAGACAGAGTTTAGGGTTAGGGGTAGATATATACATGATTTTCCTAGGTTTGACCAAGATTTAAACAAGTTTAAAACATGAATATGAAAAAGTAAGCATGTATCCTTCTTAGTCACTCCAAAATGAAGCTCTTAATTAGGAGGGTTTTTGAAATTTCCATGTTTGAAACCAAAAACCACTTATCTTCACCATGCATGCTTGACTTTATAAGACAGAGTTTAGGGTTAGGGGTAGATACATGATTTTTCAGGTTTAATATGTCTAGACCTTGTTTATCAACTTAATTGAATGCGCACATACTATATGACATAAGAAGATCTTGGTATTCATTTTTTTTGAATTTTTATGCCCATTTGAATCTTGGTCAAATCCTAGGTTTGACCAAGATTTGAACAAGTTTAAAACATGAATATGAAAAGGTAAGCATGTATGCTTCTTAATTAGTCACTCCAAAATGAAGCTCTTGGAAGGGTTTTTGAAATTTCCATGTTTGAAACCAAAAACCACATCTCTTCATGCTTGACTTCATAAGACAGAGTTTAGGGTTAGGGGTAGCCACATACATGATTTTTCTGGTTTGAATATGTCTAGACCTTGTTTATCAACTTGAATGCTTACTATATGACATAAGAAAACTATGTGCTTTGGTTTTTCATTTTTCTAATTTTTTATTTTTGATACCCATTTGAATCTTGGTCAAATCCTAGGTTTGACCAAGATTTAAACAAGTTTAAATCATGAAAATGAAAAGGGAAGCATGTATCCTTCTTATTCACTCTAAATGAAGTTTTTGGGAGGTTTTTCAAATTTCCATGTTTGAAACCCAAAACAACTTCTCTTCATGCTTGACTTCATAAGACAGAGTTTAGGGTTAGGGGTAGATACATGATTTGTATGGTTTGAATATGTCTAGACCTTGTTTATCAACTTTAATGCTTACTATATGACATAAGAAGATTATGTGCTTTGGTTTTTCTTTTTTTATTTTTTTTGAATTTTATGCCCATATATTTGAATCTTTGTCAAATCCTAGGTTTGACCAGGATTTAAACAAGTTTAAAACATGAAAATGAAAAATTAAGCATCTATCCTTCTTAGTCACTCTAAAATGAAGCTTTTGGGAGGTTCTTGAAATTTCCATGTTTGAAACCCAAAACCACTTCTCTTCATGATTGACTTCATAAGACATAGTTTAGGGTTAGGGGTAGATACATGATTTGTATGGTTTGAATATGTCTAGACCTTGTTTATCAACTTTAATGCTTACTATATGACATAAGAAGACTATGTGCTTTGGTTTTTCATTTTTCTGTTTTTTTTTTGAATTTTGCCCATTTGAATCTCTGTCAAATCCTAGGTTTGACCAAGATTTAGACAAGTTTAACACGTGAAAACGAATAAGTAAGCCTGGATCCTTCTTAGTCACTCCAAAATGTACCAATTGATAGATGTGTTAACTTTGCTTAATGGAAAAAATAATGTCATGTAAATGAGTTAACTTGGATTTCCTACCCTTGAATCCATAGGAAACTTTGTTCTAATGCACTATACTAATCAACCGAGTTTTTTTACACCAACAGGTCTGTCACTTACGTGTGGTGCCCATGCGTGAGGTCCCACACTTCAGTGAGCACAGGTCACGTGCAATAGGTACGCAAACTCCCAGCCATTTTCTTTGTCAAGAGAAGACGCATCAGGATGCGTATTGGAAGTCTCTGGGTCCTTCAGATCCTTCGGTTGTCCCTCTCACAAAAAAAACAAATCTCTCTCATTCTCGGCCTCGCTCGACTCGCTCGCTCGCACCTCCTGCTCACTGACAAACCCTGCACAAAAGTCAACATCATCACCCGAAAAAGGGGAGACACCATAATGCTCTCCCTTCTTCTCTCCTTCCGAGTGATCCCTCTTCCTCCGAGTTTCACTCGACGGGCAAACACATATGTGCTGCATAGTAATAATAAAAAGGTAGAAAATTCGACCTACGAATCTATAATTAAATATACTAGGTTAAACTAGGGTTTTGCCCAGTACTACAGATCAAGGTTCAAAAAAATCCAACTACGGGGTTCGAACAACCCCATTTCTAATCAAAGATTTTTTTCGACGTCATCCAAATGGCCTCAAACTATAGCATGGGCGGATCCAGACTATAGCCAAGGGGGCAGCTGCCCCCACTCAATTTTCTGAAACCTTGTAATATGATATTTGCATCACTTATCATATGTTTGCCCCCTCTAAAAATTTATCCTAGGTCCGCCCCTAAACTGTAGGGTTAGCATCTAGTGCAGTATGTGTGAACATGTATGCAATATGTGTGCTATAACTTGTATGTCTTTCAAATTTGAACCAAATTTGAATAAGTTTGAAATATTTGAAATGGGGCTTTTGGCTTAAACGTTTGAAACCCAAAACGACTTCTCTTCATGCTAGACTTCATAAGACCGAGTTTAGGGTTAGGGGTAGATATATGATTTGTCTGGTTTGAATATGTCTAAACCTTGTTTATCAACTTGAATGCTTACTATATGACATAAGAAGACTATGTGCTTTTGTTTTTCATTTTTGTAATTTTTTTGAATTTTATGCCCATTTGAATCTTGGTCAAATCCTAGGTTTGACCAAGATTTAAACAAGTTTCAAACATGAAAATGAAAACGTAAGCCTGGATCCTTCTTAGTCACTCTAAAATGAAGCTTCTGGGAGGTTTTTGAAATTGCCATGTTTGAAACCCAAAACCACTTCTCTTCATGCTTGACTTCATAAGACATAGTTTAGGGGTTAGGGGTAGATACATGATTTGTATGGTTTGAATATGTCTAGACCTTGTTTATCAACTTGAATGCTTACGATATGACATAAGAAGACTATGTACTTTGGTTTTCATATTTCTGATTTTTAAAATTTTGTGTCCATTTGAATCTTGGTCAAATCCTAGGTTTGACCAAGATTTAAACAAGTTTATAACATGAAAATGAAAAGGTAATCATGGATCCTTCTTAGTCACTCTAAAATGAAGCTTTTGGGATGTTCTTGAAATTTCCATGTTTGAAACCCAAAACGACTTCTCTTCATGCTTGACTTCATAAGACATAGTTTAGGGTTAGGGGTAGATACATGATTTGTCTGGTTTGAATATGTCTAGAACTTGTTTGTCAACTTTAATGCTTACTATATGACATAAGAAAACTATGTGCTTTGGTTTTTCATTTTTCTGATTTTTTTATTTTGATGCCCATTTGAATCTTGTCAAATCCTAGATTTGACCAAGATAATTTAAACAAGTTTAAAACATGAAAATGAAAAGGGAAGCATGTATCCATCTTAGTCACTCTAAAATGAAGCTTCTGGGAGGTTTTTGAAATTTCCATGTTTGAAACCCAAAACCACTTCTCTTCATGCTTGACTTCATAAGACATAGTTTAGGGGTTAGGGGTATAGATACATGATTTGTCTGGTTTGAATATTTCTAGACCTTGTTTGTCAACTTTAATGCTTACTATATGACATAAGAAAACTATGTGCTTTGGTTTTTCATTATTCTGATTTTTTTATTTTGATGCCCATTTGAATCTTGTCAAATCCTAGATTTGACCAAGATAATTTAAACAAGTTTAAAGCATGAAAATGAAAAGGGAAGCATGTATCCATCTTAGTCACTCTAAAATGAAGCTTCTGGGAGGTTTTTGAAATTTCCATGTTTGAAACCCAAAACCACTTCTCTTCATTCTTGACTTCATAAGACATAGTTTAGGGGTTAGGGGGTATAGATACATGATTTGTCTGGTTTGAATATGTCTAGACCTTGTTTGTCAACTTTAATGCTTACTATATGACATAAGAAAACTATGTGCTTTGGTTTTTCATTTTTCTGATTTTTTTATTTTGATGCCCATTTGAATCTTGTCAAATCCTAGATTTGACCAAGATAATTTAAACAAGTTTAAAACATGAAAATGAAAAGGGAAGCATGTATCGTTCTTAGTCACTCTAAAATGAAGTTTTTGGGAGGTTTTTGAAATTTCCATGTAGGAAACCCAAAACCACTTCTCTTCATGATTGACTTCATAAGACAGAGTTTAGGGTTAGGGGTAGATATATACATGATTTTCCTAGGTTTGACCAAGATTTAAACAAGTTTAAAACATGAATATGAAAAAGTAAGCATGTATCCTTCTTAGTCACTCCAAAATGAAGCTCTTAATTAGGAGGGTTTTTGAAATTTCCATGTTTGAAACCAAAAACCACTTATCTTCACCATGCATGCTTGACTTTATAAGACAGAGTTTAGGGTTAGGGGTAGATACATGATTTTTCAGGTTTAATATGTCTAGACCTTGTTTATCAACTTAATTGAATGCGCGCATACTATATGACATAAGAAGATCTTGGTATTCATTTTTTTGAATTTTTATGCCCATTTGAATCTTGGTCAAATCCTAGGTTTGACCAAGATTTGAACAAGTTTAAAACATGAATATGAAAAGGTAAGCATGTATGCTTCTTAATTAGTCACTCCAAAATGAAGCTCTTGGAAGGGTTTTTGAAATTTCCATGTTTGAAACCAAAAACCACATCTCTTCATGCTTGACTTCATAAGACAGAGTTTAGGGTTAGGGGTAGCCACATACATGATTTTTCTGGTTTGAATATGTCTAGACCTTGTTTATCAACTTGAATGCTTACTATCACTACAAGAAAAGTTGCCATGGCCGACGAAGTTGAAGTCGCGCCGTGGTTGCTGGTGTACCATGGCCGACGATTTTTGGTCCCTCCGTGGTGCATGTCAAAACTTTTTTTTCTCGTTTTTGAGGCCACCTAGCCCGACGAAAGCGGCCAAAACGTCGCGTATGGTGGCCCGGGACGTGGTGCATCTCGAAATCTCGGGTTCGCCGGCCGAGTCAACGCAAATCCGCACCGCCGAGGGATGTAGGGCCCAGATGGCAGCCTCTCTGGCATTGTTTTTTTCTAGATCGCGCCATCTCGTTCAACGTTCTCCGATCGAGCCGTTTACGATGCAGGATCATGGGTCCCGCATGTCATCCTCTATGAACCAAAATTCTTTCTATTCTTGGATTTTTTTGACCCCCTGATTTCTGGCTACTTCCTTTTTCTTTTGATCCCTTGCCGCCTTGGAAACGTTGAGACCGCTGCTGCTAAATGGGACCCGCATGTCATCCTCTATGTGCAATCAACTTTCTTTTCTTGGAGTTTTTTTTGCACCTCAAATTTGGTCACTTGCCTTTTTCTTTCGATCCCCGCCTCTCAAACGGTGATACCGCTGCTAATGGGACCCGCATGTCATCCTCTATGTACTATAAAACTTTCTTTTCTTGAATTATTTTTGGCACCTCATATTTGGTCACTTACCTTTTTCTTTCGATCCCCTGCCGCCTCTCAAACGGTGATACCGCTAAATGGGACCCGCATGTCATCCTCTATGTACTATAAAACTTTCTTTTCTTGGATTTTTTTGGCACCTCATATTTGGTCACTTGACTTTTTCTTTCGATCCCTGCTGCCTCTCAAACGGTGATACCGCTGCTGCTAAATGGGACCCGCATGTCATCCTCTATGTACTATAAAACTTTCTTTTCTTGGATTTTTTGGCACCTCATATTTGGTCACTTGACTTTTTCTTTCGATCCCCTGCTGCCTCTCAAGGTGATACCGCTGCTGCTAAATGGGACCCGCATGTCATCCTCTATGTACTATAAAAGTTCATTTTCTTGGTTTTTTTCACCCTCTGATTTTTGGCAATTTATTTTTTCTTTTGATCCCCTGCCACCTCTCAAACGGTGATACCGCTGCTGCTAAATGGGACCCGCATGTCATCCTCTATGTACTATAAAACTTTATTTTCTTGAATTATTTTTGGCTCCTGATATTTTTCACTTGCCCTTTTCTTTCGATCTCATGCCACGTTTGAAACGTTGAGGAACCTGCAGGCTCATGGGACCCGCATGTCATCCTCTATGTACTATAAAAGTTCATTTTCTTGGTTTTTTTCACCCTCTGATTTTTGGCAATTTCTTTTTTCTTTTGATCCCCTGCCGCCTCTCAAACGGTGATACCGCTGCTAAATGGGACCCGCATGTCATCCTATATGTACTATAAAACTTTCTTTTCTTGAATTATTTTTGGCTCCTCATATTTGGTCACTTGCCTTTTCTTTCGATCTCATGCCACGTTTGAAACGTTGAGGAACCTGCTGGCTCATGGGACCCGCATGTCATCCTCTATGAGCAATCAACTTTCTTTTCTTGGAGTTTTTTTGGCACCTCATATTTGGGCACTTGCCTTTTTCTTTCGATCTCATGCCACGTTTGAAACGTTGAGGAACCTGCTGGCTCATGGGACCCGCATGTCATCCTCTATGTGCTATAAAAGTTTCCTTTGTTGGATTTTTTTCACCCTCTGATTTTTGGCTTGCCTTTTTCTTTTGATCCCCTGCCCCCTTTGAAACGTTGAGTAAGCTGTTGGCTCAAGGGACCCGCATGTCATCCTCTATGTCCATCAACTTTCTTTTCTTGGATTTTTTTCACCCCCTAATTACTAGCTACTTTCTTTTTCTTTTGATCTCAAGCCGCATTACAAACATTGAGACCGCTGCTGCAAAATGGGACCCACATGTCATCCTCTATGTACAATAAAGTTTCTTTTCTTGGATTATCTTTTGCTCCTGATATTTTGTCACTTGCCTTTTTCTTTCGATCTCATGCCGCCTTTGAAACGTTGAGTAAGCTGCTGGCTCATGGGTCCCGCATGTCATCCTCTACGAACAATAAAAGTTTCCTTTCTTGGAGTTATTTTTGACCCCTAATTTCTGGCTATTTGCCTTTTTCTTTGGATCTCCTGCCCCTTTGAAACGATGAGGACGCTGTTGGCAGGTCGGTCCCACAAGTCATCCTCTATGAACAATAAAAGTTTCCTTTGATGGATTTTTTTGAACCCCTAATTAATTTCTGGATATTTCCTTTTTTTTCTTTGATCCCCTGCCGCCTTGGAATCGTTGAGGATGCTGCTGCCTCATGGGTCCCGCATGTCATCCTCTCAGAACGGTAAATGTTTCTTTTCTTGGATATTGTTTACCAAATGATTTTTGGCTTATTTTTTCTTTCGATATCCTGCCGCCTTTAAAACGTTGAGGACGCTGCTGGCTCACGGGTCCCACATGTCAGCCTCTATGAACAATAAACGCTGAGGACGCTGCTGCCTCATGGGTCCCGCATGTCATCCTCTCAACGAAAATGTTTCTTTTCTTGGATTTTTTACCAACAGATTTTTGGTTTATTTTTTCTTTCCATCCCCTGCCGCCTTTAAAACGACGCTGCTGGCTCATGGGTCCCCGATGTCAGCCTCCCCGTACAAGAAACATGTGATATCTTGATTATTTTGCAGACAATAAACAGTGTATTGCGCTCTGAGCTATTTCAACGGATAAATTAAATCTTTATTTTTACATAAACAAATTTATATGCTGAATCTCCTTGTTTTTTGTTTTTGCGAAGCATAGGACTTTCCTGTTTTTTTAGAAAAATCCGAACTATCCTGCTTTGGAGTGGGCTGAAATTGTACGAGTCAAAAGGCCCAGCAGGATAGTTCGAATGCCCAGATGTCCACATGCAGCCCAATTGAAATCGTTCTTTTTTGGATTTTTTTCACCCCCTGATTTCTGGCTACTTCATTTTTCTTTTGGTCCTGTGCCGCCTTGGAAACGTTGAGACCGCTGCTGCAAAATGGGACCCGCATGTCATCCTCTATGTACAGTAAAATTTCTTTTCTTAGATTATTTTTGGCTCCTGATATTTGGTCACTTGCCTTTTTCTTTCGATCCCGTGCAGCCTCTCAAACGGTGATACCGCTGCTAAATGGGACCCGCATGCCATCCTCTATGTACAATCAAGTTTCTTTTCTTGAATTATTTTTGGCTCCTGATATTTGGTCACTTGCCTTTTTCTTTCGATCTCATGCCACGTTTGAAACGTTGAAAAACCTGCTGGCTCATGGGACCCGCATGTCATCCTCTATGTACAATAAAACTTTCTTTTCTTCGATTTTTTTGGCACCTCATATTTGGTCACTTGCCTTTTTCTTTCGATCCCTTGCCGCCTCTCAAACGGTGATACCGCTGCTGCTAAATGGGACCCGCATGTCATACTCTATGTACAATCAAGTTTCTTTTCTTGAATTATTTTTGGATCCTGATATTTGGTCACTTGCCTTTTTCTTTCGATCTCATGCCACGTTTGAAACGTTGAAAAACCTGCTGGCTCATGGGACCCGCATGTCATCCTCTATGTACTATAAAAGTTCATTTTCTTGGTTTTTTTCACCCTCTGATTTTTGGCTATTTCCTTTTTCTTTTGATCCCCTGCCGCCTTTGAAACGTTGAGGACTCTGCTGGCTCATCGATAAAACTTTCCTTTATTGGAGTTTTTTTACCCCCTAATTTCTGGCTACTTTCTTTTTCTTTTGATCTCAAGCCGCATTTGAAACGTTGAGACCGCTGCTGCTAAATGGGACCCGCATGTCATCCTCTATGTACAATAAAGTTTTCTTTTCTTGGATTATCTTTGTCTCCTGATATTTTGTCACTTGCCTTTTTCTTTCGATCTCATGCCGCCTTTGAAACGTTGAGTAAGCTGCTGGCTCATGGGTCCCGCATGTCATCCTCTACGAACAATAAAAGTTTCCTTTCTTGGAGTTATTTTTGAACCCTAATTTCTGGCTACTTCCTTTTTCTTTTGATCCCGTGCCGCCTTGGAAACGTTGAGACCGCTGCTGCTAAATGGGTCCCGCATGTCATCCTCTATGTACAATAAAATTTCTTTCTTCGATTATTTTCGGGTCCTGATATTTGGTCACTTGCCTTTTTCTTTCGATCTCATGCCGCCTTTGAAACGTTGAGGAAGCTGCTGGAGCATGGGTCCCGCATGTCATCCTCTATGAACAATAAAAGTTTCCTTTCTTGGAGTTATTTTTTACCCCTAATTTCTGGCTACTTCCTTTTTCTTTTGATCCCCTGCCGCCTTTGAAACGTTGAAGACTTTGCTGGCTCATGGGTCCCACATGTCAGCCTCTATGAACAATAAACACTTCCTTTCTTGGAGTTATTTTGTACCCCTAATTTCTGGCTATTTGCCTTTTTTCTTTCGATCCCCAGTCGCCTTCTAAACGTAGAGGACGCTGCTGGCTCGTGGGTCCCAGATGTCAGCCTCCATGGACAATAAACCTCTCCTTTGTTGGATTTATTTTTCACCCTCTGATTTTGGCTATTTCCTTTTTCTTTTGATCCACTGCCGCCTTGGAAACATTGAGTAAGCTGCTGACACATGGGGCCCGCATGTCATCCTCTATGTACAATCAACTTGCAAGATCTTCGAGCGAAAGAGCTTGTATTAGTGGGACCCATATGTCAACCTCTATGTACAATAAAAGTTTCCTTTCTTGGATTATTTTTAGCTCCTGATATTCGGTCACTTTCCTTTTTCTTTCGATCTCAAGCCGCCTCTGAAACGTTGAGTAAGGTGCTGGCTCATGGGACCCACATGTCATCCTCTATGTACAATAAAGTTTCTTTTCTTGGATTTTTTTACCCCTGATTTTTGGTCACTTGCCTTGACGCTGCTGGCTCATGGGTCCCACATGTCAGCATCTATGAACAATAAACCTTTCCTTTGTTGGATTTATTGTTTACCCCTAATTTCTGGCTATTTGCCTTTTTCTTTTGATCCCCACCGGCCTTTGAAAACGTTGAGGAACCTGCTGGCTCATGGGACCCGCATGTCATCCTCTATGTACTATAAAATTTCTTTTCTTGGTTTTTTTTTCACCTCTGATTTTTGGCTATTTCCTTTTTCTTTTGATCCCCTGCCGCCTTGGAAACGTTGAGTAAGCTGCTGACTCATGGGACCCGCATGTCATCCTCTATGTACAATCAACTTTCTTTTTTTGGAGTTTTTTTACCCCCTAATTTCTGGCTACTTTCTTTTTCTTTTGATCTCAAACCGCATTTGAAACGCTGAAACCGCTGCTGCAAAATGGGACCCGCATGTCATCCTCTATGTACAATAAGTTTCATTTCTTGGATTATTTTTGGCACCTGATATTTGGTCACTTGCCTTTTTCTTCCGATCTCATGCCGCCTTTGAAACGTTGAGTAAGCTGCTGGCTCATGGGTCCCGCATGTCATCCTCTACGAACAATAAAAGTTTCATTTCTTGGAGTTATTTTTGACCCCTAATTTCTGGCTACTTCCTTTTTTCTTTTGATCCACTGCCGCCTTTGAAACGGTGCGGATTCTGCAGACTAATACAAGCTTTTTCTCTCCAAGATCTTGCAAGTTGATAGATTAAATCATGGAATTATTAGGATATGTTTTAAATTTCAAATCCACTTTATGAATTATTAAAAATACCGTTATCCATGTGGGTATGGAGCGAACAAGGATTTTCATATTGGGCATGAGCAGTTTCAAAAATTGGAACCCAATAATTCAAAATAAATAAAAACAACTTTTATGTAGAATCTCCGCGTTTTTTTCTTTTGCCATTCATAGGATCTGTGTTTCATTAGAAAAGGGCCGAAATTGCATGAGCAGAAAGGCCCATTTGTAGTTATTGGGCTTCGACGGCCGGAGCAAGTAGGCCGAGAGCAATTACCATGTAGATGGCCGTTGGCAACCCAAAGTGAAATATTGGGCCCAACAGGGGAAGGCTGAACAGTACTATTTTCTAATTGGAAGGTGGTACATGGCGTAATCCTGCCAAAAAAAAAGATGGACACGGGTTGCTGAAATTTGCCCATCTGCGCCTAATATCGCCGCCGCGGCTCCGCTTCCGCCGCCGCCGCCATGCCTCGTCTCGCGTCGAGCTCGCGGTACTGCCGCGTCTCGGGCACGGGGTACCGCGGCGTCCGCGCGCGCCCCAAAGGTACGTATTACGCGGAGATACGTGACGGCGGCGAGCGCATCGGCCTCGGCACCTACGAGACCGCGCACGAGGCCGCGCGCGCGTACGACGCCGTGGCGTGGCGGCTCGGGCGCCCGCGATCGTCGATGAATTTCCATGACGTGTGGACGCGCCAGCAGGCCGAGGATCTCGCGCCGCCGCCGTACATCGTTAGACAGGAGGAACAGCACCGCCGCCGCGAGACGGAGCGCCGTTTGCGCATCGCCGAGCGGGACGAGCGCGCGGCGCGCGAGTGGGCGGCCCGCTTCCCCGAGGACGTTGCCGCCGAGAACGAGCACTTCCGCAGACGGAGGGCGGAGAAGGCGACGAGGCGGGCAGCGAAGAAGGAGGACCGCGCACGACGGAGGGCGGAGAAGGCGACGAAGCGGGCCTTCATCGAAGCGCAGCTCGCCGGGCCGACCACCATTGGCGAGGACGACCCCCGTTGGATTGACCTCTTCTCGTCGGATCCGGTGTCGGGCACGACACCGGACTCGTCAGATGTCGAGTTTTAGTTTAGTTTTATCGCACTACTTTGTAAAAATATGAACTACGGAGTATCTATCAAGCTAATTTTATCCTATTTTATGTCTATTTCTAGTCTTTGTTTGATCTTCTGTTTTACTGCACTCTATTTTTCATTATATTCTGTTTTTGGCGCTGCATTTATAGCGCCTCTGAAAATACGCTGTTTCAGCCCTGCATTTGGCCGCCACAGTTTGCAGCTTCCGGTGAAGCTATTGCCGGCTCCATGCGCAGCATCAGCCATTCAGCCCACAGCGCCAAAATATAGAGCCACTGCTGGAGTTGCTGTAATATGTTTGTCAGCAGGAGCTTACCTAATTAGTTAAAAAAAAGATGTTCAGCGTGGGATTCGAAAAAAAGATCTTCATGTTTTTTTCCTAGCTATCCTAGTTCGGACTTTTTATTGTGTTGGCTAGTGCATGAAGCTTGACACCTGTATTATGTGATCCTGATATGAGGATAAGAACACCTTCAGCTTGCATTGCTAATGGTGTCTACTGCAGCAGTGGCTTACATTCAATGGAGACTGATGCAAGAGAGTTGGTACTGGTGAGCCTGCACTTGACATCATCGTGCCACCTGAAGTAGGTGGTGTATTGGGATTAGACTGATAAGCATAGCACCTTGCAAAGAACAAGATGATGCTAGTGTTGGTTAACGTGATTTTACGCCAAAAGTCATGTATGCTCAACAGGTGCCGTACCTAGTTTGGATATTGTGTTGTTACCCTTTTGTGGTTTGGTGTTTGTCCAACAGAGAAAGCTACTCTTTTCCCGTGTAAGTGCCTGTTTGTTTGGGCTGCAGCTGAACAAGAAGCAGCTAGAGCTGGTAGGATCTGAGAAGCGGCTGGAGCTGGACAGCTGGTGAAATGTAAAATTGCTGTTTGGCAACCTGCTTTTAGGACAGCTGGTGGACATATAGCTGGTGGTGATTGTCTGAAATACCCTGTATGCTGAAGATGATGTATAAGTACTAATTTGATCTAATAATCTGACTATGATTTGTGTGCTAGCTCAAATTATAGGTTTATCACTTTTTAGGTAAAATAATTTTGTAGTTGTTAATAAATGATTATAATCAATTAAACCATACAGAGGTACAAATAATATTTGGTTCCATATTATAGCGAGTTTCAACATTGTATCATCTGCACACTTTGTCAATTGAATCAAGATTCAGTCCTAAATCACTGTAATATAACACAATAATTAATCATCTACACATATACACACATAACAACAAAGATTTAGCCCCTAAATCAAGTTGGGGCGGGCGGCGACCGGGAGGAGAAGTGCAGCAGCGGGCCGCCGCGAGTTGAGGGCGGGCAGAGACGTGGAGGAGGCGGATGCGCGGCGAGCGGCCGAAGAGGCGGGAGAGGCGGGTGGGGCGGCGACGGGGAGAGGAAGGGCAGCGTCCGTCGGGAGGAGAAGTGCGGCGGGGGCGGAGGCGCTGAGGCGGGCGGAGGCGGACATGGACGTGCGGCGAGCGTGTGGAGGCGGACGCACGGCGAGCGCCGGCCGGCGTGGCGACCGGAGAGGCCGGCGACCTGGAAGAACCTTAGCCGCCTCTCCCTGCCTCCCTGGTTTGCATCTCGGGACAGGTCGGGGGGGATGGGGAAAACGGGTGAGATTTGGTGGAAGTTTTGTGAGGGGTTTCCGTATATATACCGGGTGGCATTCTGGCCGTAAATATGAAGATACAGAGTGGCATGAGTTAGCGGGAGGATTACCAGCTGCGGGAAGCTGCGGGAAGTTCCTCCAAAGGTGCTTCCGGGCTTGTAGTACAAAATGAACAAGCGCTTGTACAAGCCTGGATCCAAAAGTTAGGTGTTTGTTTGGGCTTGTGCTTATAGGGACCCAAAAGCAGCAGAAGCACAAGCTCTAGCCCAAACAAACAGGGCCTAGTGTTATTATGTGAACAAAAGTTGTGTGTACATATATATCGGTCAGAGAACCAAGATTGCATATTCTTGCCTGGTTATAACACATAAGTCATAATAACAATTAAAGAGAAAAGGAACATTTGCCTTTGCAATGTGATTGTGCCAAGTAGATTAGACAACCAACCACAAACATTACAGGTCAACAGCCAAACGCATGCGAAAGTCCTAAGGTAAGCTCCATAATACATGTTGAAACCAAAAGCCTAGAAACCATAAGAAAGGTAGCTCCACATCACAGTTCCACGACAGCAGCATACTGATCATAAAACATATATCAAGTCAGGACAGCTGCACCACTGGGTAAGCATCCATGGGGTCTGGCTCAAGAGCGAAGACTGTGTGAATGCTGCAAAATGTGGCTCTTGCCTCACCCCACCCATACATCTTATCATGGAACCTTACCAAATCAGCATGAATCATCTTGACATAAACATAGCTCCTCTCTCCATGCTGATGGGATTGAACAATGCGCCAGTTGCAGTGCTTCAGCTTGTCAAACAGTATGCAGGAGATGACGAAGCATGCTGGCTGGTCTTTTGTAGTGACAATGGCTTGGAGTAGCTGGTCCTGTGAACCACCCAACTGGATCTTTAGAGCTTGAAGGACAGTCCGTGCTATATAAGCTACCGTTGCTGACTTCAGCTCAGAATCAGGTGAATGACAGCTGACATCTTGTCCTAGAGATGCAGATCCTTCTTGATCAGATTCAGCGGAATCATCACCACTACTTACAGGTGCGTCAGGTTCTACAGAAGGCACATCAGGTACATGCTCCGGTTCATAGGAGTCGGTAGCACGGTAGCACCTAAAGGGATAGTAGGACCAGATATGTTCTCGGACAGGACCGTTTGCTGAAATCTCTACAATACCAGCTCCAGGTAGACCACTAGTCTCTACAGAGGGTAAACCACCAATATCCACTTCAGAGGATTCTCGTGGCACGACACCTTTCGCTAGAGGCTCTACCCTACCAGCTCCAGGTCCACCACCAGTCAGTACTGTGGGCATAGTCATGACGGGTTCTACCAATACAAAACCTCCTTCGGGTGCAGGATCATCAGTAGCAACTCCAGCATCAGCACCAGTTATATCGGTCTTGACAATAGGTAAACCGTTTTGCTCCAGTTCAGAGAATTCCCGTGGCACGACACCGTTCACTAGAGGCTCTACACTAGCAGCTCCAGCTGCACCACCAGTTTCTACAGCAGGGGGTAAACCCAATCCACAACCTTCTTCATGTGGCACGATGATGCCAGGTATAGGCTCATCAGTACCAGGTCCAGCTGCATCAGTCTCCATAGACAGTAAACAAGGTGGCGTCGGAGGTTTAAAAGACTGGCATGCCATTTCACCTTTGTCATCAGACAATATAGAGTTTTCTTCAACTCTATGTTTCTGCAATAATAAGCACATGAACAGAAATTAGACCAGAGCATCTAGCCATCTAACAGGGGCAGCGGCAAAACAAGCGTCGGTCCATATGTTTACCTTGTCATCTGGGATATCAGAACACACAGATTTAGAAGTCATTTCACATAGCATCCGCTTTTTCGTTCCTTCCCCTACGTCCATCTGGAATAAGTAATACTATTGATCACATAAAACTAATTAATCAAATATATGCATATGTTGAGAAGTTTGCACGGCAAATTGTGGATTCTGCTTTTATCACCTACGAATCGTCGTTCTATATATTTACCTTGTTATCTGGGATATCAGAAGTCACAGAATGAGAAGTCATCTCACTAAGTATCGGTTTTTTCGCTCTTTCCCCTCCATCCATCTGCAATAAGAAGTACTATTGATCACATAAAGCCAATTCATTGAATATATGCATATGTTGAGAAGTTTGCACAACAAATTGTGGATTCTACTTCCAATCACCAAGTAATCTCGTGAGAAATGCATGATCAAGATATGTTTCTCCCTCTTGATCGACATCTGCATCTCCATTAAGACTAATCATCGTGCGATGGTGCTAGCGCATACACTTCCAATCACCAGACAAGCAAAAAATTGTTGATTCTAGTAATGCTTAATCAGCAGTGGCCATGGAACGACCACAGATCGACCAAGCAAAAAAATAAATCATCAGCCTACTGACCACCAGGCAAAACAAACTAGGCCCATACATGGCCTCACAAATCATCATCAAACGTCGATCAAACTAGCAAGTTTGAACATGGATTACTAATTTATTTTCTGATAAAGTGAGTATATTAATATCGAAAGATATTGATTACACTGAGCCTCTGCAACAACGCAATACCTTACTGGTAGTACGGATGCACATGGATTCCTAATACTCCCTCTGTTCGGTTTTAATTAGTCGACGCGAGGGAGAGAAGAAAATGAACTGTCGATGCTTTCAACTAGAGTCAATTAAATACGAACGGAAGAAGTACGTAGTAGTATTGACAAATATCCGGATCTAGTCTAAAAACAAATTGGCATGTAAATCCTAGTAGTCTACTAAACTAGGATCAATACCCTAGATTAGGGTTGCAAGCGGCGTCCGCGAATCGTCCCGCAAAGCAGAAAATTAGAGCAAATAGTGGTTGAGATTAGAGCAGATTTAAAGCACTCGCACTGAAACTAGCTAGCCCGCTACCCACCCCGCTTGACACCCTGCCCTAGATGTGAATCTACACCAAATATTCAAACAAGGATGAGCAACCGCCAATAAAATTTTATCCGCACATCATCATCTCTACCATACACAAGGGTATGGTGATTTCACATACAGCCATTGTTGCCGCGGGACGAGGATGAGTGATGCGCCGCGGAGAAGGTGCCTCACGCCTCTGTCGCCGCCGCCGTCGAAGAGGAAGTCGAAGCCGCGCGATTGTGGTCCGTCGCCGATATGGAGGTGGAGCTACTAGGGAAGAGATGGAGGTGGAGGTGGAGAGGGAGTGATGGTTTGTACTAGTGGCGGCCGGTGAGGTAGTTATAAATACAGCCTCTCTCTCTTTTTTGGCAAGGAATGCAGCTTCTCTTGGAAGGCAACGAGGCAACGCACTCCAGATTTCGTATATTACTATAATAATATGGGCGGAGAAATTTGGACGCATCTGTGTTGTCTTGTCAAATGAATCACCAGGATTTGCTTTTAGTACTCCAGATTTGGGCGACCCAAGGAAGTAGAGATAGTAATGTACGCCATCTAGCTGCACGCTATCAAATCAAATAAATGGTCATGCCATTTACTTTTAAGATGGTGCAGCAGTTATTCTGACCAAAGAAACATGCACGTCTGCTGATTATTTCTGATGGGTATACATTTACCGTCCGCTAGCAAAGATTGTTTGGCACATTGTTCTTATGGCTTTCAACATCACACCCCTTAATAATATTATTAATCAATGTTTGGGCAATCAATTGAGTGTGTTAATAAAAAATTAAAACCCACAAATCCAACTGTACTATTTTTAGGGCCATATGAAGGACAAGGAATGATTTTAAATGCCATATGGAGTACCTCCAACCATGTGAAATATGGTTCTGTCATGCAGGTGATACCCATGGCTTCGCATTGGATCTGTATATTGTCCTACATACAGTCAACTATGAAGTACCACGATTTGGTTTTTGGGTGCAACCGGCTAGAGAATGATGCACGGGTTTGTACAGCCAGTACAATTCACATTAAGATTTTCTGATAGGATGTTGATGTGTATATGTAAGAATCATACACTAGAATGTCTTCTATGTTTAGATGGTTGATCTACGTTTATACTTTCTGTGAACCATGAGGTTAAGACCTTTGTACTGTAATAAAGATTGCTAAATAACAGTATATATGTATGCCTCTAGGGACACTGAAACAGCCAAACAACCATGCATGTGCATAGACCGTATTTGATCAAATTAAAAGATCTAGAGATAGCCAAACATAGTCTTCTTATGTCACATAGTAAGCATTCAATTAAGTTGATAAACAAGGTCTAGAGATATATTCAAACCAGAGAAATCATGTATCTACCCCTAACCCTAAACTCTATCTCATGAAGTCAAGCATGAAGATATGTGGTTTTTGGTTTCAAACATGGAAATTTCAAAAACCCTCCCAAGAGCTTCATTTTGGAGTGACTAAGAAGGATATATGCTTAACTTTTTATATTCATGTTTTCAACTTGTTTAAATCATGGTCAAACCTAGGATTTGGCCAAGATTCAAATGGGCATAATTTAAAAAAATGGAAAATCAAGGCACATAGTCTTCTTATGTCACATAGTAAGCATTCAATTAAGTTGATAAACAAGGTCTAGACATATTCAAACCAGAGAAATCATGTATCTACCCCCTAACCCTAAACTCTGTCTCATGAAGTCAAGCATGAAGATATGTGGTTTTTGGTTTCAAACATGGAAATTTCAAAAACCCTCCCAAGAGCTTCATTTTGGAGTGACTAAGAAGGACATATGCTTAATTTTTCATATTCATGTTTTCAACTTGTTTAAATCATGGTCAAACTTAGGATTTGACCAAGATTCAAATGGGCATAAAATTAAAAAAAACAATAAAATGAAAAACCAATGCACATAGTCGATCTTCTTATGGCATATATATAGTAAGCATTCAATTAAGTTGATAACAAGGTCTAGACATATTCAAACCAGAAAAATCATGTATCTACCCCCTAACCCTAAACTTTATCTTATGAAGTCAAGCATGAAGAGAAGTGGTTTTTGGTTTCAAGCATGGAAATTTCAAAAACCTCCCCAAACTTCATTTTAGAGTGACTAAGAAGGATACAAGCTTCCCTTTTCATTTTCATGTTTTAAACTTGTTTAAATTATCTTGGTCAAATCTAGGATTTGACAAGATTCAAATGGGCAAACATATGATAAGTGATGCAAATATCATTTCTAAGTGCGGGCAAACCAGCTTTAGCTTAACATATTTCTAAGTACAAGGTTTCAGAAAATTGAGTGGGGGCGGCTGCCCCCCTTGGCTATAGTCTGGATCCGCCCATGCTATAGTTTGAGGTCATTTGGATGACGTCGAAAAAATTCTTTGATTAGAAATGGGGTTGTTCGAACCCCGTAGTTGGATTTTTTTGAACCTTGATCTGTAGTACTGGGCAAAACCCTAGTTTAACCTATTTAATTATAGATTCGTAGGTCGATTTTTCTACGTACCTTTTTATTATTACTCTACTATGCAGCACATATGTGTTTGCCCGTCGAGTGAAACTCGGAGGAAGAGGGATCACTCGGAAGGAGAGAAGAAGGAGGGAGAGCATTATGGTGTCTCCCCTTTTTCGGGTGATGATGTTGACTGTTGTGCAGGGTTTGTCAGTGAGCAGGAGGTGCGAGCGAGCGAGCGAGTCGAGCGAGGCCGAGAATGAGAGAGATTTGTTTTTTTTGTGAGAGGGACAACCGAAGGATCCAGAAGGACCCACAGACTTCCAATACGCATCCTGATGCGTCTTCTCTTGACAAAGAAAATGGCTGGGAGTTTGCGTACCTATTGCACGTGACTTGTGCTCACTGAAGTGTGGGACCTCACGCATGGGCACCACACGTAAGTGACAGACCTGTTGGTGTAAAAACTCGGTTGATTATTATAGTGCATTAGAACAAAGTTTCCTATGGATTCAAGGGTAGGAAATCCAAGTTAACTCATTTACATGACATTATTTTTTCCATGAAGCAAAGTTAACACATCTATCAATTGGTACATTTTGGAGTGACTAAGAAGGATCCATGCTTACCTTTTCGTTTTCACGTGTTAAACTTGTTTAAATCTTGGTCAAACCTAGGATTTGACAGAGATTCAAATGGGCGGAAAATTCAAAAAAAAACAGAAAAATGAAAAACCAAAGCACATACGTAGTTTTCTTATGTCATATAGTAAGCATTCAAGTTGATAAACAAGGTCTAGACATATTCAAAACATACAAATCATGTATGTACCCCTAACCCTAAACTATGTCTTATGAAGTCAAGCATGAAGAGAAGTGGTTTTGGGTTTCAAACATGGAAATTTCAAAAACCTCCCAAAAACTTCATTTAGAGTGACTAAGAAGGATAAATGCTTCCCTTTTCATTTTCATGTTTTAAACTTGTTTAAATCTTGGTAAAACCTAGGATCTGACCAAGATTCAAATGGGCATCAAAAATAGAAAAAATCAGAAAAATGAAAAACCAAAGCACATAGTCTTCTTATGTCATATAGTAAGCATTAAAGTTGATAAACAAGGTCTAGACGTATTCAAACCAGACAAATCATGTATCTACCCCTAACCCTAAACTCTGTCTTATGAAGTCAAGCATGAAGAGAAGTTGTTTTGGGTTTCAAACATGGAAATTTCAAAAACCCTCTCAAAGAGCTTCATTTTGGAGTGACTAAGAAGGATCCATAGGAAACTATGTACTAATACAGTATAATGATCACCCGAGTTATTAGAGCAACAAGTTTGTCACTTACGTGTGGTTCCCATGCGTGAGGTCCCACACTTCAGTGAGCACAAGTCACGTAGTCTTCTTATGTCATATAGTAAGCATTCAATTAAGTTGATAAACAAGGTCTAGACATATCAAACCAGAAAAATCATGTATCTACCCCCTATATATCCCTAAACCCTGACTTATGAAGTCAAGCATGAAGAGAAGAAGTGGTTTTTGGTTTCAAACATGGAAATTTCAAAAACCCTCCCAAGAGCTTCATTTTGGAGTGACTAGTTAAGACGCATACATGCTTACTTTTTCATATTCATGTTTTAAACTTGTTCAAATCTTGGTCAACAAACCTACGATTTGACGAAGATTCAAATGGGTATAAAAAAATTAAAAGCAAGGTCTGCTCATGTCATATAGTAAGCATTCAATTAAATTGATAAACAAGGTCTAGACATATTCAAACTAGTAGGAAAATCATGTATCTACCCCCTAACCCTAAACTATGTCTTATGAAGTCAAGCATGCATGAAGAAAAGTGGTTTTTGGTTTTCAAGCATGGAAATTTCAAAAACCCTCCCAAGAGCTACATATTGGAGTGACTAAGAAGGATAGATGCTTAATTTTTCATATTCATGTTTTAAACTTGATTAAATCATGGTCAAACCTAGAATTTGACCAAGATTCAAATGGGCATAAAAATTCAAAAAAATGAAAAACCAATGCACATAGTCATCTTATGTCATCTAGTAAGCATTCAATTAAGTTGATAAACAATGTCTAGACATATTCAAACCAGAAAATTCATGTATCAAGCTAACCCTAACCCCAAACTCTGTCTTATGAAGTCAAGCATGAAGAGAAGTACGTGGTTATTTGGTTTCAAACATGGAAATTTCAAAAACCCTCTCAAGAGCTTCATTTTGGAGTGACTACGAATGATACATGCTTAATTTTTCATATTCATGTTTTAAACTTGTTTAAATCATGGTCAAACCTAGGATTTGGCCAAGATTCAAATGGGCAAAATTTTAAAAAAAATCAAGGCACATAGTCTTCTTATGTCATATAGTAAGCATTCAATTAAGTTGATAAACAAGGTCTAGACATATTCAAACGAGAGAAATCATGTATCTACCCCCTAACACTAAACTCTGTCTCATGAAGTCAAGCGCATGCATGAAGATATGTGGTTTTTGGTTTCAAACATGGAAATTTCAAAAACCCTCCCAAGAGCTTCATTTCGAAGTGATTAATTAAGAAGCATACATGCATGCTTACTTTTTCATATTCATGTTTTAAACTTATTCAAATCTTGGTGAAACCTAGGATTTGACCAAGATTCAAATGGGTATAAAAATTAAAAAAAAACAAAAAAGGTCTTCTTATGTTATATAGTAGGCATTCAATTAAGTTGATAAACAAGGTCTAGACATATTCAAACAAGAAAAATCAAGCATGTATCTACCCCTAACCCTAATATAAACTATGTTTCATGAAGTCAAGCATGAAGATTTGTGGTTTTTGGTTTCGAACATGGAAATTCAAAAACCCTCCCAAGAGCTTCATTTTGAAGTGACTAAGAAGCATACATGCTTACTTTTTCATATTCATGTTTTTAACTTATTCAAATCTTGGTGGAACCAAGGATTTGACCAAGATTCAAATGGGTATAAAAGTTCAAAAAAAACAAGGTCTTCTTATATGTTATATAGTAAGCATTCAATTAATTTGATAAACAAGGTCTACACATATTCAAACCAGGAAAATCATGTATCTACCCCCTAACCCTAAACTCTGTCTTATGAAGAAGTCAAGCATGCATGAAGAGAAGTGGTTTTTGGTTTCAAGCATGGAAATTTCAAAAACCCTCCCAAGAGCTACATATTGGAGTGACTAAGAAGGATAGATGCTTAATTTTTCATATTCATGTTTTAAACTTGTTTAAATCATGGTCAAACCTAGGATTTGACCAAGATTCAAATGGGCATAAAAATTCAAAAAAACAATAAAATGAAAAACCAATGCACATAGTCATCTTATGTCATCTAGTAAGCATTCAATTAAGTTGATAAACAAGGTCTAGACATATTCAAACCAGAAAATTCATGTATCAAGCTACCCCTATCCCCAAACTCTCTCTTATGAAGTCAAGCATGAAGAGAAGTACGCGGTTTTTTGGTTTCAAACATGGAAATTTCAAAAACCCTCTCAAGAGCTTCATTTTGGAGTGACTATGAAGGATACATGCTTAATTTTTCATATTCATGTTTTAAACTTGTTTAAATCATGGTCAAACCTAGGATTTGACCAAGATTCAAATGGGCAAAATTTTAAAAAATGAAAAATCAAGGCACATAGTCTTCTTATTTTTGGTTTCAAACATGGAAATTTCAAAAACCCTCCCAAAGAGCTTCATTTTGGAGTGACTAAGAAGGATCCATAGGAAACTATGTACTAATACAGTATAATGATCACCCGAGTTATTAGAGCAACAAGTCTGTCACTTACGTGTGGTTCCCATGCGTGAGGTCCCACACTTCAGTGAGCACAAGTCACGTACGCTAGGTAAGCAAACTCCCAGCCATCTTCTTTGTCAAGAGAGAGGCATCAACACACACTCTCTCTCTCTCTCTCTCTCTCTCTCTCTCTCTCTCTCTCTCAATTATCCACCTCCGTTGGCTGCCGGTTTTGGCAGGTCGTTTCTAGCTCAGCTCGTAGGCCATGGTGTGCAGGCTCTGTAGCCATGGCGATTTGGTCGCGCCAAGTGGTTCGTCCCCGGCTCCGACGAGGATCAATCCGGACGGTGCCTATTAAGGACCCGATCGCATTTCTTGCTTTCAGCATGGGGTCTACCATGTAAATCTTAGGGATTTAGACGTAATTTCCTGTTTATTTTGTGTCCTGCTGTAAACTGCGCTCTGATGCGTATTGGAAATCTGGGTCCTTCAGGATCGTTCGGTTGTCCCTCTAAAAAAACATCTCTCTCATTCTCGGCCTTTCTCGCTCGCTCGCACCCCCCTGCGCACTGACAACCCTGCACAACAGTCAACATCACCAGAAAAAGGATAGACACCATAAATAAGTGGGGCCCCGTGACTGCTCTCCCTTCGTCTCCTCCCGTGTGATCCCTCTTCCTCCGACTCCCGACCTTGCGGAAAAGAAAAATGAAATGAAAGAGTTTCACTGGACGGGCAAACACATGTGCTGCCTAGTAATAATAATAATAACGTAAAAAAATCGACCTACGAATCTATTATTAAATAAGCTAAACTAGGGTTTTGCCCAGTACTACGGATCAATTTCTGAAAATCCAACTACGGGGTTCGATTTTGGCCTGCTAATATAAAATTATATAATCCGAACTAGTATTCCTCTAAAAAATCATTTTGGTATGCATCGTTTGGTACTTTTCATAGCTAGAGTGCTTACTCCCTCCGTTAGCAAACAGTCTTCGTATGTCATATAGTAAGCATTCAAGTTGAAAAACAAGCTCTAGACATATTCAAACCAGAAAAATCATGTATCTACCCCCTATATATCCCTAAACCCTGACTTATGAATTCAAGCATGAAGAGAAGTGGTTTTTGGTTTCAATCATGGAAATTTCAAAAACCCTCCCAAGAGCTTCATTTTGGAGTGACTAATTAAGAAGCATACATGCTTACCTTTTCATATTAATGTTTTAAACTTGTTCAAATCTTGGTCAACAAACCTAGGATTTGACGAAGAATCAAATGGGTATAAAAAAATTAAAACCAAGGTCTGCTCATGTCATATAGTGAGCATTCAATTAAATTAATAAACAAGGTCTAGACATATTCAAACTAGCAGGAAAATCATGTATCTACCCCCTAACCCCAAACTCTATCTTATGAAGTCAAGCATGCATGAAGAGAAGTGGTTTTTGGTTTTCAAGCATGGAAATTTCAAAAACTCTTATGTCATCTAGTAAGCATTCAATTAAGTTGATAAACAATGTCTAGACATATTCAAACCAGAAAGTTTATGTATCAAGCTACCCCTAACCCCAAACTTTGTCTTATGAAGTCTAGCATGAAGAGAAGTACGTGGTTTTTTGGTTTCAAACATGGAAATTTCAAAAACCCTCTCAAGATCGAGCTTCATTTTGGAGTGACTACGAAGGATACATGCTTAATTTTTCATATTCATGTTTTAAATTGTTTAAATCATGGTCAAACCTAGGATTTGACCAAGATTCAAATGGGCATAAAAATTCAAAAAAAAACAATAAAATGAAAAACCAATGCACATAGTCATCTTATGTCATCTAGTAAGCATTCAATTAAGTTGATAAACAAGGTCTAGACATATTCAAACCAGAAAAATCATGTATCAAGCTACCCCTATCCCCAAACTCTGTCTTATGAAGTCAAGCATGAAGAGAAGTACGTGGTTTTTTTGTTTCAAACATGGAAATTTCAAAAACCCTCTCAAGAGCTTCATTTCGAAGCGATTAATTAAGAAGCATACATGCATGCTTACCTTTTCATATTCATGTTTTAAACTTATTCAAATCTTGGTGAAACCTAGGATTTGACCAAGATTCAAATGGGTATAAAAATTAAAAAAAAGGTCTTCTTATGTTATATAGTAGGCATTCAATTAAGTTGATAAACAAGGTCTAGACATATTCAAACAAGAAAAATCATGCATGTATCTACCCTTAACCCTAAACTCTGTTTCATGAAGTCAAGCATGCATGCATGAAGATATGTGGTTTTTAGTTTCGAACATGGAAATTCAAAAACCCTCCCAATAGCTTCATTTTGAAGTGACTAAGAAGCATACATGCTTACTTTCTCATATTCATGTTTTTAACTTATTCAAATCTTGGTGGAACCAAGGATTTGACCAAGATTCAAATGGGTATAAAAATTCAAAAAAAACAAGGTCTTCTTATGTTATATAGTAAGCATTCAATTATTTTGATAAACAAGGTCTACACATATTCAAACCAGAAAATTAGGTATCTACCCCTAACCCTAAACTCTGTCTTATGAAGTCAAGCATGCATGAAGAGAAGTGGTTTTTGGTTTCAAGCATGGAAATTTCAAAAACCCTCCCAAGAGCTTCATTTTGGAGTGACTAAGAAGCATACGTACGTGCTTACTTTTTCATATTCATGTTTTAAACTTGTTCAAATCTTGGTCAAACCTATGATTTGACCAAGATTCAAATGGGTATAAAAAATGAAAACCAAGGTCTTCTTATGTCATATAGTAAGCATTCAATTAAGTTGATAAATAAGGTCTAGACATATTCAAACCAGAAATATCATGTATCAAGCTACCCCTAACCCCTAATTAACTCTGTCTTATGAAGTCAAGCATGAAGATAGGTATGTGGTTTTTTGGTTTCAAACATGGAAATTTCAAAAACCCTCTCAAGATCGAGCTTCATTTTGGAGTGACTACGAAGGATACATGCTTACTTTTTCATATTCATGTTTTAAACTTGTTTAAATCATGGTCAAACCTAGGATTTGACAAAGATTCAAATGGGCATAATTTAAAAAAAAACAAAAAATGAAAAACCAAGGCACATAGTCTTCTTATGTTATATTGTAAGCATTCAATTAAGTTGATAAACAAGGTCTCTAGACATATTCAAACCAGAGAAATCATGTACCTACCCCCTAACCTAAACTCTGTCTCATGAAGTCAAGCATGATGATATGTGGTTTTTTGGTTTCAAACATGGAAATTTCAAAAACCCTCCCAAGAGCTTCATTTTGAAGTGATTAATTATGAAGCATACATGCATGCTTACTTTTTCATATTCATGTTTTAAACTTATTCAAATCTTGGTGAAACCTAGGATTTGACCAAGATTCAAATCCGTATAAAAATTAAAAAACAAAATAAAAAAACAAGGTCTTCTTATGTTATATAGTAAGCATTCAATTAAGTTGATAAATAAGGTCTAGACATATTCAAACCAGAAAAATCATGTATCTACCCCTAACCCTAAACTTTGTCTTATGAAGTCAAGCATGAAGAGAAGTGGTTTTTGGTTTCAAGCATGGAAATTTCAAAAACCTCCCCAAACTTCATTTTAGAGTGACTAAGAAGGATACAAGCTTCCCTTTTCATTTTCATGTTTTAAACTTGTTTAAATTATCTTGGTCAAATCTAGGATTTGACAAGATTCAAATGGGCAAACATATGATAAGTGATGCAAATATCATTTCTAAGTGCGGGCAAACCAGCTTTAGCTTAACATATTTCTAAGTACAAGGTTTCAGAAAATTGAGTGGGGGCGGCTGCCCCCCTTGGCTATAGTCTGGATCCGCCCATGCTATAGTTTGAGGTCATTTGGATGACGTCGAAAAAATTCTTTGATTAGAAATGGGGTTGTTCGAACCCCGTAGTTGGATTTTTTTGAACCTTGATCTGTAGTACTGGGCAAAACCCTAGTTTAACCTATTTAATTATAGATTGGTAGGTCGATTTTTCTACGTACCTTTTTATTATTACTCTACTATGCAGCACATATGTGTTTGCCCGTCGAGTGAAACTCGGAGGAAGAGGGATCACTCGGAAGGAGAGAAGAAGGAGGGAGAGCATTATGGTGTCTCCCCTTTTTCGGGTGATGATGTTGACTTTTGTGCAGGGTTTGTCAGTGAGCAGGAGGTGCGAGCGAGCGAGCGAGTCGAGCGAGGCCGAGAATGAGAGAGATTTTTTTTTTGTGAGAGGGACAACCGAAGGATCCAGAAGGACCCACAGACTTCCAATACGCATCCTGATGCGTCTTCTCTTGACAAAGAAAATGGCTGGGAGTTTGCGTACCTATTGCACGTGACTTGTGCTCACTGAAGTGTGGGACCTCACGCATGGGCACCACACGTAAGTGACAGACCTGTTGGTGTAAAAACTCGGTTGATTATTATAGTGCATTAGAACAAAGTTTCCTATGGATTCAAGGGTAGGAAATCCAAGTTAACTCATTTACATGACATTATTTTTTCCATGAAGCAAAGTTAACACATCTATCAATTGGTACATTTTGGAGTGACTAAGAAGGATCCATGCTTACCTTTTCGTTTTCACGTGTTAAACTTGTTTAAATCTTGGTCAAACCTAGGATTTGACAGAGATTCAAATGGGCGGAAAATTCAAAAAAAAAACAGAAAAATGAAAAACCAAAGCACATACGTAGTTTTCTTATGTCATATAGTAAGCATTCAAGTTGATAAACAAGGTCTAGACATATTCAAAACATACAAATCATGTATGTACCCCTAACCCTAAACTATGTCTTATGAAGTCAAGCATGAAGAGAAGTGGTTTTGGGTTTCAAACATGGAAATTTCAAAAACCTCCCAAAAACTTCATTTAGAGTGACTAAGAAGGATAAATGCTTCCCTTTTCATTTTCATGTTTTAAACTTGTTTAAATCTTGGTAAAACCTAGGATCTGACCAAGATTCAAATGGGCATCAAAAATAGAAAAAATCAGAAAAATGAAAAACCAAAGCACATAGTCTTCTTATGTCATATAGTAAGCATTAAAGTTGATAAACAAGGTCTAGACGTATTCAAACCAGACAAATCATGTATCTACCCCTAACCCTAAACTCTGTCTTATGAAGTCAAGCATGAAGAGAAGTTGTTTTGGGTTTCAAACATGGAAATTTCAAAAACCCTCTCAAAGAGCTTCATTTTGGAGTGACTAAGAAGGATCCATAGGAAACTATGTACTAATACAGTATAATGATCACCCGAGTTATTAGAGCAACAAGTCTGTCACTTACGTGTGGTTCCCATGCGTGAGGTCCCACACTTCAGTGAGCACAAGTCACGTAGTCTTCTTATGTCATATAGTAAGCATTCAATTAAGTTGATAAACAAGGTCTAGACATATCAAACCAGAAAAATCATGTATCTACCCCCTATATATCCCTAAACCCTGACTTATGAAGTCAAGCATGAAGAGAAGAAGTGGTTTTTGGTTTCAAACATGGAAATTTCAAAAACCCTCCCAAGAGCTTCATTTTGGAGTGACTAGTTAAGACGCATACATGCTTACTTTTTCATATTCATGTTTTAAACTTGTTCAAATCTTGGTCAACAAACCTACGATTTGACGAAGATTCAAATGGGTATAAAAAAATTAAAACCAAGGTCTGCTCATGTCATATAGTAAGCATTCAATTAAATTGATAAACAAGGTCTAGACATATTCAAACTAGTAGGAAAATCATGTATCTACCCCCTAACCCTAAACTATGTCTTATGAAGTCAAGCATGCATGAAGAAAAGTGGTTTTTGGTTTTCAAGCATGGAAATTTCAAAAACCCTCCCAAGAGCTACATATTGGAGTGACTAAGAAGGATAGATGCTTAATTTTTCATATTCATGTTTTAAACTTGATTAAATCATGGTCAAACCTAGAATTTGACCAAGATTCAAATGGGCATAAAAATTCAAAAAAATGAAAAACCAATGCACATAGTCATCTTATGTCATCTAGTAAGCATTCAATTAAGTTGATAAACAATGTCTAGACATATTCAAACCAGAAAATTCATGTATCAAGCTAACCCTAACCCCAAACTCTGTCTTATGAAGTCAAGCATGAAGAGAAGTACGTGGTTATTTGGTTTCAAACATGGAAATTTCAAAAACCCTCTCAAGAGCTTCATTTTGGAGTGACTACGAATGATACATGCTTAATTTTTCATATTCATGTTTTAAACTTGTTTAAATCATGGTCAAACCTAGGATTTGGCCAAGATTCAAATGGGCAAAATTTTAAAAAAAATCAAGGCACATAGTCTTCTTATGTCATATAGTAAGCATTCAATTAAGTTGATAAACAAGGTCTAGACATATTCAAACGAGAGAAATCATGTATCTACCCCCTAACACTAAACTCTGTCTCATGAAGTCAAGCGCATGCATGAAGATATGTGGTTTTTGGTTTCAAACATGGAAATTTCAAAAACCCTCCCAAGAGCTTCATTTCGAAGTGATTAATTAAGAAGCATACATGCATGCTTACTTTTTCATATTCATGTTTTAAACTTATTCAAATCTTGGTGAAACCTAGGATTTGACCAAGATTCAAATGGGTATAAAAATTAAAAAAAAACAAAAAAGGTCTTCTTATGTTATATAGTAGGCATTCAATTAAGTTGATAAACAAGGTCTAGACATATTCAAACAAGAAAAATCAAGCATGTATCTACCCCTAACCCTAAACTATGTTTCATGAAGTCAAGCATGAAGATTTGTGGTTTTTGGTTTCGAACATGGAAATTCAAAAACCCTCCCAAGAGCTTCATTTTGAAGTGACTAAGAAGCATACATGCTTACTTTTTCATATTCATGTTTTTAACTTATTCAAATCTTGGTGGAACCAAGGATTTGACCAAGATTCAAATGGGTATAAAAGTTCAAAAAAAACAAGGTCTTCTTATATGTTATATAGTAAGCATTCAATTAATTTGATAAACAAGGTCTACACATATTCAAACCAGGAAAATCATGTATCTACCCCCTAACCCTAAACTCTGTCTTATGAAGAAGTCAAGCATGCATGAAGAGAAGTGGTTTTTGGTTTCAAGCATGGAAATTTCAAAAACCCTCCCAAGAGCTACATATTGGAGTGACTAAGAAGGATAGATGCTTAATTTTTCATATTCATGTTTTAAACTTGTTTAAATCATGGTCAAACCTAGGATTTGACCAAGATTCAAATGGGCATAAAAATTCAAAAAAAACAATAAAATGAAAAACCAATGCACATAGTCATCTTATGTCATCTAGTAAGCATTCAATTAAGTTGATAAACAAGGTCTAGACATATTCAAACCAGAAAATTCATGTATCAAGCTACCCCTATCCCCAAACTCTCTCTTATGAAGTCAAGCATGAAGAGAAGTACGCGGTTTTTTTGGTTTCAAACATGGAAATTTCAAAAACCCTCTCAAGAGCTTCATTTTGGAGTGACTATGAAGGATACATGCTTAATTTTTCATATTCATGTTTTAAACTTGTTTAAATCATGGTCAAACCTAGGATTTGACCAAGATTCAAATGGGCAAAATTTTAAAAAATGAAAAATCAAGGCACATAGTCTTCTTATTTTTGGTTTCAAACATGGAAATTTCAAAAACCCTCCCAAAGAGCTTCATTTTGGAGTGACTAAGAAGGATCCATAGGAAACTATGTACTAATACAGTATAATGATCACCCGAGTTATTAGAGCAACAAGTCTGTCACTTACGTGTGGTTCCCATGCGTGAGGTCCCACACTTCAGTGAGCACAAGTCACGTACGCTAGGTAAGCAAACTCCCAGCCATCTTCTTTGTCAAGAGAGAGGCATCAACACTCTCTCTCTCTCTCTCTCTCTCTCAATTATCCACCTCCGTTGGCTGCCGGTTTTGGCAGGTCGTTTCTAGCTCAGCTCGTAGGCCATGGTGTGCAGGCTCTGTAGCCATGGCGATTTGGTCGCGCCAAGTGGTTCGTCCCCGGCTCCGACGAGGATCAATCCGGACGGTGCCTATTAAGGACCCGATCGCATTTCTTGCTTTCAGCATGGGGTCTACCATGTAAATCTTAGGGATTTAGACGTAATTTCCTGTTTATTTTGTGTCCTGCTGTAAACTGCGCTCTGATGCGTATTGGAAATCTGGGTCCTTCAGGATCGTTCGGTTGTCCCTCTAAAAAAACATCTCTCTCATTCTCGGCCTTTCTCGCTCGCTCGCACCCCCCTGCGCACTGACAACCCTGCACAACAGTCAACATCACCAGAAAAAGGATAGACACCATAAATAAGTGGGGCCCCGTGACTGCTCTCCCTTCGTCTCCTCCCGTGTGATCCCTCTTCCTCCGACTCCCGACCTTGCGGAAAAGAAAAATGAAATGAAAGAGTTTCACTGGACGGGCAAACACATGTGCTGCCTAGTAATAATAATAATAACGTAAAAAAATCGACCTACGAATCTATTATTAAATAAGCTAAACTAGGGTTTTGCCCAGTACTACGGATCAATTTCTGAAAATCCAACTACGGGGTTCGATTTTGGCCTGCTAATATAAAATTATATAATCCGAACTAGTATTCCTCTAAAAAATCATTTTGGTATGCATCGTTTGGTACTTTTCATAGCTAGAGTGCTTACTCCCTCCGTTAGCAAACAGTCTTCGTATGTCATATAGTAAGCATTCAAGTTGAAAAACAAGCTCTAGACATATTCAAACCAGAAAAATCATGTATCTACCCCCTATATATCCCTAAACCCTGACTTATGAATTCAAGCATGAAGAGAAGTGGTTTTTGGTTTCAATCATGGAAATTTCAAAAACCCTCCCAAGAGCTTCATTTTGGAGTGACTAATTAAGAAGCATACATGCTTACCTTTTCATATTAATGTTTTAAACTTGTTCAAATCTTGGTCAACAAACCTAGGATTTGACGAAGAATCAAATGGGTATAAAAAAATTAAAACCAAGGTCTGCTCATGTCATATAGTGAGCATTCAATTAAATTGATAAACAAGGTCTAGACATATTCAAACTAGCAGGAAAATCATGTATCTACCCCCTAACCCCAAACTCTATCTTATGAAGTCAAGCATGCATGAAGAGAAGTGGTTTTTGGTTTTCAAGCATGGAAATTTCAAAAACTCTTATGTCATCTAGTAAGCATTCAATTAAGTTGATAAACAATGTCTAGACATATTCAAACCAGAAAGTTTATGTATCAAGCTACCCCTAACCCCAAACTTTGTCTTATGAAGTCTAGCATGAAGAGAAGTACGTGGTTTTTTGGTTTCAAACATGGAAATTTCAAAAACCCTCTCAAGATCGAGCTTCATTTTGGAGTGACTACGAAGGATACATGCTTAATTTTTCATATTCATGTTTTAAATTGTTTAAATCATGGTCAAACCTAGGATTTGACCAAGATTCAAATGGGCATAAAAATTCAAAAAAACAATAAAATGAAAAACCAATGCACATAGTCATCTTATGTCATCTAGTAAGCATTCAATTAAGTTGATAAACAAGGTCTAGACATATTCAAACCAGAAAAATCATGTATCAAGCTACCCCTATCCCCAAACTCTGTCTTATGAAGTCAAGCATGAAGAGAAGTACGTGGTTTTTTTGTTTCAAACATGGAAATTTCAAAAACCCTCTCAAGAGCTTCATTTCGAAGCGATTAATTAAGAAGCATACATGCATGCTTACCTTTTCATATTCATGTTTTAAACTTATTCAAATCTTGGTGAAACCTAGGATTTGACCAAGATTCAAATGGGTATAAAAATTAAAAAAAAACAAAAAAGGTCTTCTTATGTTATATAGTAGGCATTCAATTAAGTTGATAAACAAGGTCTAGACATATTCAAACAAGAAAAATCATGCATGTATCTACCCTTAACCCTAAACTCTGTTTCATGAAGTCAAGCATGCATGCATGAAGATATGTGGTTTTTAGTTTCGAACATGGAAATTCAAAAACCCTCCCAATAGCTTCATTTTGAAGTGACTAAGAAGCATACATGCTTACTTTCTCATATTCATGTTTTTAACTTATTCAAATCTTGGTGGAACCAAGGATTTGACCAAGATTCAAATGGGTATAAAAATTCAAAAAAAACAAGGTCTTCTTATGTTATATAGTAAGCATTCAATTATTTTGATAAACAAGGTCTACACATATTCAAACCAGAAAATTAGGTATCTACCCCTAACCCTAAACTCTGTCTTATGAAGTCAAGCATGCATGAAGAGAAGTGGTTTTTGGTTTCAAGCATGGAAATTTCAAAAACCCTCCCAAGAGCTTCATTTTGGAGTGACTAAGAAGCATACGTACGTGCTTACTTTTTCATATTCATGTTTTAAACTTGTTCAAATCTTGGTCAAACCTATGATTTGACCAAGATTCAAATGGGTATAAAAAATGAAAACCAAGGTCTTCTTATGTCATATAGTAAGCATTCAATTAAGTTGATAAATAAGGTCTAGACATATTCAAACCAGAAATATCATGTATCAAGCTACCCCTAACCCCTAATTAACTCTGTCTTATGAAGTCAAGCATGAAGATAGGTATGTGGTTTTTTGGTTTCAAACATGGAAATTTCAAAAACCCTCTCAAGATCGAGCTTCATTTTGGAGTGACTACGAAGGATACATGCTTACTTTTTCATATTCATGTTTTAAACTTGTTTAAATCATGGTCAAACCTAGGATTTGACAAAGATTCAAATGGGCATAATTTAAAAAAAACAAAAAATGAAAAACCAAGGCACATAGTCTTCTTATGTTATATTGTAAGCATTCAATTAAGTTGATAAACAAGGTCTCTAGACATATTCAAACCAGAGAAATCATGTACCTACCCCCTAACCTAAACTCTGTCTCATGAAGTCAAGCATGATGATATGTGGTTTTTTGGTTTCAAACATGGAAATTTCAAAAACCCTCCCAAGAGCTTCATTTTGAAGTGATTAATTATGAAGCATACATGCATGCTTACTTTTTCATATTCATGTTTTAAACTTATTCAAATCTTGGTGAAACCTAGGATTTGACCAAGATTCAAATCCGTATAAAAATTAAAAAACAAAATAAAAAAACAAGGTCTTCTTATGTTATATAGTAAGCATTCAATTAAGTTGATAAATAAGGTCTAGACATATTCAAACCAGAAAAATCATGTATCTACCCCTAACCCTAAACTTTGTCTTATGAAGTCAAGCATGAAGAGAAGTGGTTTTTGGTTTCAAGCATGGAAATTTCAAAAACCTCCCCAAACTTCATTTTAGAGTGACTAAGAAGGATACAAGCTTCCCTTTTCATTTTCATGTTTTAAACTTGTTTAAATTATCTTGGTCAAATCTAGGATTTGACAAGATTCAAATGGGCAAACATATGATAAGTGATGCAAATATCATTTCTAAGTGCGGGCAAACCAGCTTTAGCTTAACATATTTCTAAGTACAAGGTTTCAGAAAATTGAGTGGGGGCGGCTGCCCCCCTTGGCTATAGTCTGGATCCGCCCATGCTATAGTTTGAGGTCATTTGGATGACGTCGAAAAAATTCTTTGATTAGAAATGGGGTTGTTCGAACCCCGTAGTTGGATTTTTTTGAACCTTGATCTGTAGTACTGGGCAAAACCCTAGTTTAACCTATTTAATTATAGATTCGTAGGTCGATTTTTCTACGTACCTTTTTATTATTACTCTACTATGCAGCACATATGTGTTTGCCCGTCGAGTGAAACTCGGAGGAAGAGGGATCACTCGGAAGGAGAGAAGAAGGAGGGAGAGCATTATGGTGTCTCCCCTTTTTCGGGTGATGATGTTGACTTTTGTGCAGGGTTTGTCAGTGAGCAGGAGGTGCGAGCGAGCGAGCGAGCGAGCGAGTCGAGCGAGGCCGAGAATGAGAGAGATTTGTTTTTTTTTGTGAGAGGGACAACCGAAGGATCCAGAAGGACCCACAGACTTCCAATACGCATCCTGATGCGTCTTCTCTTGACAAAGAAAATGGCTGGGAGTTTGCGTACCTATTGCACGTGACTTGTGCTCACTGAAGTGTGGGACCTCACGCATGGGCACCACACGTAAGTGACAGACCTGTTGGTGTAAAAACTCGGTTGATTATTATAGTGCATTAGAACAAAGTTTCCTATGGATTCAAGGGTAGGAAATCCAAGTTAACTCATTTACATGACATTATTTTTTCCATGAAGCAAAGTTAACACATCTATCAATTGGTACATTTTGGAGTGACTAAGAAGGATCCATGCTTACCTTTTCGTTTTCACGTGTTAAACTTGTTTAAATCTTGGTCAAACCTAGGATTTGACAGAGATTCAAATGGGCGGAAAATTCAAAAAAAACAGAAAAATGAAAAACCAAAGCACATACGTAGTTTTCTTATGTCATATAGTAAGCATTCAAGTTGATAAACAAGGTCTAGACATATTCAAAACATACAAATCATGTATGTACCCCTAACCCTAAACTATGTCTTATGAAGTCAAGCATGAAGAGAAGTGGTTTTGGGTTTCAAACATGGAAATTTCAAAAACCTCCCAAAAACTTCATTTAGAGTGACTAAGAAGGATAAATGCTTCCCTTTTCATTTTCATGTTTTAAACTTGTTTAAATCTTGGTAAAACCTAGGATCTGACCAAGATTCAAATGGGCATCAAAAATAGAAAAAATCAGAAAAATGAAAAACCAAAGCACATAGTCTTCTTATGTCATATAGTAAGCATTAAAGTTGATAAACAAGGTCTAGACGTATTCAAACCAGACAAATCATGTATCTACCCCTAACCCTAAACTCTGTCTTATGAAGTCAAGCATGAAGAGAAGTTGTTTTGGGTTTCAAACATGGAAATTTCAAAAACCCTCTCAAAGAGCTTCATTTTGGAGTGACTAAGAAGGATCCATAGGAAACTATGTACTAATACAGTATAATGATCACCCGAGTTATTAGAGCAACAAGTCTGTCACTTACGTGTGGTTCCCATGCGTGAGGTCCCACACTTCAGTGAGCACAAGTCACGTAGTCTTCTTATGTCATATAGTAAGCATTCAATTAAGTTGATAAACAAGGTCTAGACATATCAAACCAGAAAAATCATGTATCTACCCCCTATATATCCCTAAACCCTGACTTATGAAGTCAAGCATGAAGAGAAGAAGTGGTTTTTGGTTTCAAACATGGAAATTTCAAAAACCCTCCCAAGAGCTTCATTTTGGAGTGACTAGTTAAGACGCATACATGCTTACTTTTTCATATTCATGTTTTAAACTTGTTCAAATCTTGGTCAACAAACCTACGATTTGACGAAGATTCAAATGGGTATAAAAAAATTAAAACCAAGGTCTGCTCATGTCATATAGTAAGCATTCAATTAAATTGATAAACAAGGTCTAGACATATTCAAACTAGTAGGAAAATCATGTATCTACCCCCTAACCCTAAACTATGTCTTATGAAGTCAAGCATGCATGAAGAAAAGTGGTTTTTGGTTTTCAAGCATGGAAATTTCAAAAACCCTCCCAAGAGCTACATATTGGAGTGACTAAGAAGGATAGATGCTTAATTTTTCATATTCATGTTTTAAACTTGATTAAATCATGGTCAAACCTAGAATTTGACCAAGATTCAAATGGGCATAAAAATTCAAAAAAATGAAAAACCAATGCACATAGTCATCTTATGTCATCTAGTAAGCATTCAATTAAGTTGATAAACAATGTCTAGACATATTCAAACCAGAAAATTCATGTATCAAGCTAACCCTAACCCCAAACTCTGTCTTATGAAGTCAAGCATGAAGAGAAGTACGTGGTTATTTGGTTTCAAACATGGAAATTTCAAAAACCCTCTCAAGAGCTTCATTTTGGAGTGACTACGAATGATACATGCTTAATTTTTCATATTCATGTTTTAAACTTGTTTAAATCATGGTCAAACCTAGGATTTGGCCAAGATTCAAATGGGCAAAATTTTAAAAAAAATCAAGGCACATAGTCTTCTTATGTCATATAGTAAGCATTCAATTAAGTTGATAAACAAGGTCTAGACATATTCAAACGAGAGAAATCATGTATCTACCCCCTAACACTAAACTCTGTCTCATGAAGTCAAGCGCATGCATGAAGATATGTGGTTTTTGGTTTCAAACATGGAAATTTCAAAAACCCTCCCAAGAGCTTCATTTCGAAGTGATTAATTAAGAAGCATACATGCATGCTTACTTTTTCATATTCATGTTTTAAACTTATTCAAATCTTGGTGAAACCTAGGATTTGACCAAGATTCAAATGGGTATAAAAATTAAAAAAAAACAAAAAAGGTCTTCTTATGTTATATAGTAGGCATTCAATTAAGTTGATAAACAAGGTCTAGACATATTCAAACAAGAAAAATCAAGCATGTATCTACCCCTAACCCTAAACTCTGTTTCATGAAGTCAAGCATGAAGATTTGTGGTTTTTGGTTTCGAACATGGAAATTCAAAAACCCTCCCAAGAGCTTCATTTTGAAGTGACTAAGAAGCATACATGCTTACTTTTTCATATTCATGTTTTTAACTTATTCAAATCTTGGTGGAACCAAGGATTTGACCAAGATTCAAATGGGTATAAAAGTTCAAAAAAAACAAGGTCTTCTTATATGTTATATAGTAAGCATTCAATTAATTTGATAAACAAGGTCTACACATATTCAAACCAGGAAAATCATGTATCTACCCCCTAACCCTAAACTCTGTCTTATGAAGAAGTCAAGCATGCATGAAGAGAAGTGGTTTTTGGTTTCAAGCATGGAAATTTCAAAAACCCTCCCAAGAGCTACATATTGGAGTGACTAAGAAGGATAGATGCTTAATTTTTCATATTCATGTTTTAAACTTGTTTAAATCATGGTCAAACCTAGGATTTGACCAAGATTCAAATGGGCATAAAAATTCAAAAAAACAATAAAATGAAAAACCAATGCACATAGTCATCTTATGTCATCTAGTAAGCATTCAATTAAGTTGATAAACAAGGTCTAGACATATTCAAACCAGAAAATTCATGTATCAAGCTACCCCTATCCCCAAACTCTCTCTTATGAAGTCAAGCATGAAGAGAAGTACGCGGTTTTTTTGGTTTCAAACATGGAAATTTCAAAAACCCTCTCAAGAGCTTCATTTTGGAGTGACTATGAAGGATACATGCTTAATTTTTCATATTCATGTTTTAAACTTGTTTAAATCATGGTCAAACCTAGGATTTGACCAAGATTCAAATGGGCAAAATTTTAAAAAAATGAAAAATCAAGGCACATAGTCTTCTTATTTTTGGTTTCAAACATGGAAATTTCAAAAACCCTCCCAAAGAGCTTCATTTTGGAGTGACTAAGAAGGATCCATAGGAAACTATGTACTAATACAGTATAATGATCACCCGAGTTATTAGAGCAACAAGTCTGTCACTTACGTGTGGTTCCCATGCGTGAGGTCCCACACTTCAGTGAGCACAAGTCACGTACGCTAGGTAAGCAAACTCCCAGCCATCTTCTTTGTCAAGAGAGAGGCATCAACACACACACTCTCTCTCTCTCTCTCTCTCTCTCTCTCTCTCTCTCTCTCCACTTCTCCACCTCCGTTGGCTGCCGGTTTTGGCAGGTCGTTTCTAGCTCAGCTCGTAGGCCATGGTGTGCAGGCTCTGTAGCCATGGCGATTTGGTCGCGCCAAGTGGTTCGTCCCCGGCTCCGACGAGGATCAATCCGGACGGTGCCTATTAAGGACCCGATCGCATTTCTTGCTTTCAGCATGGGGTCTACCATGTAAATCTTAGGGATTTAGACGTAATTTCCTGTTTATTTTGTGTCCTGCTGTAAACTGCGCTCTGATGCGTATTGGAAATCTGGGTCCTTCAGGATCGTTCGGTTGTCCCTCTAAAAAAACATCTCTCTCATTCTCGGCCTTTCTCGCTCGCTCGCACCCCCCTGCGCACTGACAACCCTGCACAACAGTCAACATCACCAGAAAAAGGATAGACACCATAAATAAGTGGGGCCCCGTGACTGCTCTCCCTTCGTCTCCTCCCGTGTGATCCCTCTTCCTCCGACTCCCGACCTTGCGGAAAAGAAAAATGAAATGAAAGAGTTTCACTGGACGGGCAAACACATGTGCTGCCTAGTAATAATAATAATAACGTAAAAAAATCGACCTACGAATCTATTATTAAATAAGCTAAACTAGGGTTTTGCCCAGTACTACGGATCAATTTCTGAAAATCCAACTACGGGGTTCGATTTTGGCCTGCTAATATAAAATTATATAATCCGAACTAGTATTCCTCTAAAAAATCATTTTGGTATGCATCGTTTGGTACTTTTCATAGCTAGAGTGCTTACTCCCTCCGTTAGCAAACAGTCTTCGTATGTCATATAGTAAGCATTCAAGTTGAAAAACAAGCTCTAGACATATTCAAACCAGAAAAATCATGTATCTACCCCCTATATATCCCTAAACCCTGACTTATGAATTCAAGCATGAAGAGAAGTGGTTTTTGGTTTCAATCATGGAAATTTCAAAAACCCTCCCAAGAGCTTCATTTTGGAGTGACTAATTAAGAAGCATACATGCTTACCTTTTCATATTAATGTTTTAAACTTGTTCAAATCTTGGTCAACAAACCTAGGATTTGACGAAGAATCAAATGGGTATAAAAAAATTAAAACCAAGGTCTGCTCATGTCATATAGTGAGCATTCAATTAAATTGATAAACAAGGTCTAGACATATTCAAACTAGCAGGAAAATCATGTATCTACCCCCTAACCCCAAACTCTATCTTATGAAGTCAAGCATGCATGAAGAGAAGTGGTTTTTGGTTTTCAAGCATGGAAATTTCAAAAACTCTTATGTCATCTAGTAAGCATTCAATTAAGTTGATAAACAATGTCTAGACATATTCAAACCAGAAAGTTTATGTATCAAGCTACCCCTAACCCCAAACTTTGTCTTATGAAGTCTAGCATGAAGAGAAGTACGTGGTTTTTTGGTTTCAAACATGGAAATTTCAAAAACCCTCTCAAGATCGAGCTTCATTTTGGAGTGACTACGAAGGATACATGCTTAATTTTTCATATTCATGTTTTAAATTGTTTAAATCATGGTCAAACCTAGGATTTGACCAAGATTCAAATGGGCATAAAAATTCAAAAAAAAACAATAAAATGAAAAACCAATGCACATAGTCATCTTATGTCATCTAGTAAGCATTCAATTAAGTTGATAAACAAGGTCTAGACATATTCAAACCAGAAAAATCATGTATCAAGCTACCCCTATCCCCAAACTCTGTCTTATGAAGTCAAGCATGAAGAGAAGTACGTGGTTTTTTTGTTTCAAACATGGAAATTTCAAAAACCCTCTCAAGAGCTTCATTTCGAAGCGATTAATTAAGAAGCATACATGCATGCTTACCTTTTCATATTCATGTTTTAAACTTATTCAAATCTTGGTGAAACCTAGGATTTGACCAAGATTCAAATGGGTATAAAAATTAAAAAAAAACAAAAAAGGTCTTCTTATGTTATATAGTAGGCATTCAATTAAGTTGATAAACAAGGTCTAGACATATTCAAACAAGAAAAATCATGCATGTATCTACCCTTAACCCTAAACTCTGTTTCATGAAGTCAAGCATGCATGCATGAAGATATGTGGTTTTTAGTTTCGAACATGGAAATTCAAAAACCCTCCCAATAGCTTCATTTTGAAGTGACTAAGAAGCATACATGCTTACTTTCTCATATTCATGTTTTTAACTTATTCAAATCTTGGTGGAACCAAGGATTTGACCAAGATTCAAATGGGTATAAAAATTCAAAAAAAACAAGGTCTTCTTATGTTATATAGTAAGCATTCAATTATTTTGATAAACAAGGTCTACACATATTCAAACCAGAAAATTAGGTATCTACCCCCTAACCCTAAACTCTGTCTTATGAAGTCAAGCATGCATGAAGAGAAGTGGTTTTTGGTTTCAAGCATGGAAATTTCAAAAACCCTCCCAAGAGCTTCATTTTGGAGTGACTAAGAAGCATACGTACGTGCTTACTTTTTCATATTCATGTTTTAAACTTGTTCAAATCTTGGTCAAACCTATGATTTGACCAAGATTCAAATGGGTATAAAAAATGAAAACCAAGGTCTTCTTATGTCATATAGTAAGCATTCAATTAAGTTGATAAATAAGGTCTAGACATATTCAAACCAGAAATATCATGTATCAAGCTACCCCTAACCCCTAATTAACTCTGTCTTATGAAGTCAAGCATGAAGATAGGTATGTGGTTTTTTGGTTTCAAACATGGAAATTTCAAAAACCCTCTCAAGATCGAGCTTCATTTTGGAGTGACTACGAAGGATACATGCTTACTTTTTCATATTCATGTTTTAAACTTGTTTAAATCATGGTCAAACCTAGGATTTGACAAAGATTCAAATGGGCATAATTTAAAAAAAACAAAAAATGAAAAACCAAGGCACATAGTCTTCTTATGTTATATTGTAAGCATTCAATTAAGTTGATAAACAAGGTCTCTAGACATATTCAAACCAGAGAAATCATGTACCTACCCCCTAACCTAAACTCTGTCTCATGAAGTCAAGCATGATGATATGTGGTTTTTTGGTTTCAAACATGGAAATTTCAAAAACCCTCCCAAGAGCTTCATTTTGAAGTGATTAATTATGAAGCATACATGCATGCTTACTTTTTCATATTCATGTTTTAAACTTATTCAAATCTTGGTGAAACCTAGGATTTGACCAAGATTCAAATCCGTATAAAAATTAAAAAACAAAATAAAAAAACAAGGTCTTCTTATGTTATATAGTAAGCATTCAATTAAGTTGATAAATAAGGTCTAGACATATTCAAACCAGAAAAATCATGTATCTACCCCTAACCCTAAACTTTGTCTTATGAAGTCAAGCATGAAGAGAAGTGGTTTTTGGTTTCAAGCATGGAAATTTCAAAAACCTCCCCAAACTTCATTTTAGAGTGACTAAGAAGGATACAAGCTTCCCTTTTCATTTTCATGTTTTAAACTTGTTTAAATTATCTTGGTCAAATCTAGGATTTGACAAGATTCAAATGGGCAAACATATGATAAGTGATGCAAATATCATTTCTAAGTGCGGGCAAACCAGCTTTAGCTTAACATATTTCTAAGTACAAGGTTTCAGAAAATTGAGTGGGGGCGGCTGCCCCCCTTGGCTATAGTCTGGATCCGCCCATGCTATAGTTTGAGGTCATTTGGATGACGTCGAAAAAATTCTTTGATTAGAAATGGGGTTGTTCGAACCCCGTAGTTGGATTTTTTGAACCTTGATCTGTAGTACTGGGCAAAACCCTAGTTTAACCTATTTAATTATAGATTCGTAGGTCGATTTTTCTACGTACCTTTTTATTATTACTCTACTATGCAGCACATATGTGTTTGCCCGTCGAGTGAAACTCGGAGGAAGAGGGATCACTCGGAAGGAGAGAAGAAGGAGGGAGAGCATTATGGTGTCTCCCCTTTTTCGGGTGATGATGTTGACTGTTGTGCAGGGTTTGTCAGTGAGCAGGAGGTGCGAGCGAGCGAGCGAGCGAGTCGAGCGAGGCCGAGAATGAGAGAGATTTGTTTTTTTTTGTGAGAGGGACAACCGAAGGATCCAGAAGGACCCACAGACTTCCAATACGCATCCTGATGCGTCTTCTCTTGACAAAGAAAATGGCTGGGAGTTTGCGTACCTATTGCACGTGACTTGTGCTCACTGAAGTGTGGGACCTCACGCATGGGCACCACACGTAAGTGACAGACCTGTTGGTGTAAAAACTCGGTTGATTATTATAGTGCATTAGAACAAAGTTTCCTATGGATTCAAGGGTAGGAAATCCAAGTTAACTCATTTACATGACATTATTTTTTCCATGAAGCAAAGTTAACACATCTATCAATTGGTACATTTTGGAGTGACTAAGAAGGATCCATGCTTACCTTTTCGTTTTCACGTGTTAAACTTGTTTAAATCTTGGTCAAACCTAGGATTTGACAGAGATTCAAATGGGCGGAAAATTCAAAAAAAAACAGAAAAATGAAAAACCAAAGCACATACGTAGTTTTCTTATGTCATATAGTAAGCATTCAAGTTGATAAACAAGGTCTAGACATATTCAAAACATACAAATCATGTATGTACCCCTAACCCTAAACTATGTCTTATGAAGTCAAGCATGAAGAGAAGTGGTTTTGGGTTTCAAACATGGAAATTTCAAAAACCTCCCAAAAACTTCATTTAGAGTGACTAAGAAGGATAAATGCTTCCCTTTTCATTTTCATGTTTTAAACTTGTTTAAATCTTGGTAAAACCTAGGATCTGACCAAGATTCAAATGGGCATCAAAAATAGAAAAAATCAGAAAAATGAAAAACCAAAGCACATAGTCTTCTTATGTCATATAGTAAGCATTCAAGTTGATAAACAAGGTCTAGACATATTCAAAACATACAAATCATGTATGTACCCCTAACCCTAAACTATGTCTTATGAAGTCAAGCATGAAGAGAAGTGGTTTTTGGTTTTCAAGCATGGAAATTTCAAAAACCCTCCCAAGAGCTACATATTGGAGTGACTAAGAAGGATAGATGCTTAATTTTTCATATTCATGTTTTAAACTTGATTAAATCATGGTCAAACCTAGAATTTGACCAAGATTCAAATGGGCATAAAAATTCAAAAAAAATGAAAAACCAATGCACATAGTCATCTTATGTCATCTAGTAAGCATTCAATTAAGTTGATAAACAATGTCTAGACATATTCAAACCAGAAAATTCATGTATCAAGCTAACCCTAACCCCAAACTCTGTCTTATGAAGTCAAGCATGAAGAGAAGTACGTGGTTATTTGGTTTCAAACATGGAAATTTCAAAAACCCTCTCAAGAGCTTCATTTTGGAGTGACTACGAATGATACATGCTTAATTTTTCATATTCATGTTTTAAACTTGTTTAAATCATGGTCAAACCTAGGATTTGGCCAAGATTCAAATGGGCAAAAAATTTCATATTCATATTCATGTTTTAAACTTGTTTAAATCACGCATGTATCTACCCCTAACCCTAAACTCTGTTTCATGAAGTCAAGCATGAAGATTTGTGGTTTTTGGTTTCGAACATGGAAATTCAAAAACCCTCCCAAGAGCTTCATTTTGAAGTGACTAAGAAGCATACATGCTTACTTTTTCATATTCATGTTTTTAACTTATTCAAATCTTGGTGGAACCAAGGATTTGACCAAGATTCAAATGGGTATAAAAGTTCAAAAAAAACAAGGTCTTCTTATATGTTATATAGTAAGCATTCAATTAATTTGATAAACAAGGTCTACACATATTCAAACCAGGAAAATCATGTATCTACCCCCTAACCCTAAACTCTGTCTTATGAAGAAGTCAAGCATGCATGAAGAGAAGTGGTTTTTGGTTTCAAGCATGGAAATTTCAAAAACCCTCCCAAGAGCTACATATTGGAGTGACTAAGAAGGATAGATGCTTAATTTTTCATATTCATGTTTTAAACTTGTTTAAATCATGGTCAAACCTAGGATTTGACCAAGATTCAAATGGGCATAAAAATTCAAAAAAACAATAAAATGAAAAACCAATGCACATAGTCATCTTATGTCATCTAGTAAGCATTCAATTAAGTTGATAAACAAGGTCTAGACATATTCAAACCAGAAAATTCATGTATCAAGCTACCCCTATCCCCAAACTCTCTCTTATGAAGTCAAGCATGAAGAGAAGTACGTGGTTTTTTTGGTTTCAAACATGGAAATTTCAAAAACCCTCTCAAGAGCTTCATTTTGGAGTGACTATGAAGGATACATGCTTAATTTTTCATATTCATGTTTTAAACTTGTTTAAATCATGGTCAAACCTAGGATTTGACCAAGATTCAAATGGGCAAAATTTAAAAAAAATGAAAAATCAAGGCACATAGTCTTCTTATTTTTGGTTTCAAACATGGAAATTTCAAAAACCCTCCCAAAGAGCTTCATTTTGGAGTGACTAAGAAGGATCCATAGGAAACTATGTACTAATACAGTATAATGATCACCCGAGTTATTAGAGCAACAAGTCTGTCACTTACGTGTGGTTCCCATGCGTGAGGTCCCACACTTCAGTGAGCACAAGTCACGTACGCTAGGTAGGCAAACTCCCAGCCATCTTCTTTGTCAAGAGAGAGGCATCCTAAGTTTGACCAAGATTTGAACAAGTTTAAAACATGAATATGAAAAGGTAAGCATGTATGCTTCTTAGTCACTCCAAAATGAAGCTTTTGGGAGGTTCTTGAAATTTCCATGTTTGAAACCCAAAACCACTTCTCTTCATGATTGACTTCATAAGACATAGTTTAGGGTTAGGGGTAGATACATGATTTGTATGGTTTGAATATGTCTAGACCTTGTTTATCAACTTTAATGCTTACTATATGACATAAGAAGACTATGTGCTTTGGTTTTTCATTTTTCTTTTTTCTGAATTTGAATCTTGGTCAAATCCTAGGTTTGACCAAGATTTAGACAAGTTTAACACGTGAAAACGAATAAGTAAGCCTGGATCCTTCTTAGTCACTCAAAAATGTACCAATTGATAGATGTGTTAACTTTGCTTAATGGAAAAAATAATGTCATGTAAATGAGTTAACTTGGATTTCCTACCCTTGAATCCATAGGAAACTTTGTTCTAATGCACTATACTAATCAACCGAGTTTTTACACCAACAGGTCTGTCACTTACGTGTGGTGCCCATGCGTGAGGTCCCACACTTCAGTGAGCACAAGTCACGTGCAATAGGTACGCAAACTCCCAGCCATTTTCTTTGTCAAGAGAAGACGCATCAGGATGCGTATTGGAAGTCTGTGGGTCCTTCAGATCCTTCGGTTGTCCCTCTCACAAAAAAAAACAAATCTCTCTCATTCTCGGCCTCGCTCGACTCGCTCGCTCGCTCGCACCTCCTGCTCACTGACAAACCCTGCACAAAAGTCAACATCATCACCCGAAAAAGGGGAGACACCATAATGCTCTCCCTTCTTCTCTCCTTCCGAGTGATCCCTCTTCCTCCGAGTTTCACTCGACGGGCAAACACATATGTGCTGCATAGTAATAATAAAAAGGTAGAAAATTCGACCTACGAATCTATAATTAAATATACTAGGTTAAACTAGGGTTTTGCCCAGTACTACAGATCAAGGTTCAAAAAAATCCAACTACGGGGTTCGAACAACCCCATTTCTAATCAAAGATTTTTTTCGACGTCATCCAAATGGCCTCAAACTATAGCATGGGCGGATCCAGACTATAGCCAAGGGGGGCAGCTGCCCCCACTCAATTTTCTGAAACCTTGTAATATGATATTTGCATCACTTATCATATGTTTGCCCCCTCTAAAAATTTATCCTAGGTCCGCCCCTAAACTGTAGGGTTAGCATCTAGTGCAGTATGTGTGAACATGTATGCACTATGTGTGCTATAACTTGTATGTCTTTCAAATTTGAACCAAATTTGAATAAGTTTGAAATATTTGAAATGGGGCTTTTGGCTTAAACGTTCGAAACCCAAAACGATTTCTCTTCATGCTAGACTTCATAAGACCGAGTTTATCAACTTGAATGCTTACGATATGACATAAGAAGACTATGTACTTTGGTTTTCATATTTCTGATTTTTTAAATTTTGTGTCCATTTGAATCTTGGTCAAATCCTAGGTTTGACCAAGATTTAAACAAGTTTATAACATGAAAATGAAAAGGTAATCATGGATCCTTCTTAGTCACTCTAAAATGAAGCTTTTGGGATGTTCTTGAAATTTCCATGTTTGAAACCCAAAACGACTTCTATTCATGCTTGACTTCATAAGACATAGTTTAGGGTTAGGGGTAGATACATGATTTGTCTGGTTTGAATATGTCTAGAACTTGTCTGTCAACTTTAATGCTTACTATATGACATAAGAAAACTATGTGCTTTGGTTTTTCATTTTTTTGATTTTTTTATTTTGATGCCCATTTGAATCTTGTCAAATCCTAGATTTGACCAAGATAATTTAAACAAGTTTAAAACATGAAAATGAAAAGGGAAGCATGTATCCATCTTAGTCACTCTAAAATGAAGCTTCTGGGAGGTTTTTGAAATTTCCATGTTTGAAACCCAAAACCACTTCTCTTCATGCTTGACTTCATAAGACATAGTTTAGGGGTTAGGGGGTATAGATACATGATTTGTCTGGTTTGAATATGTCTAGACCTTGTTTGTCAACTTTAATGCTTACTATATGACATAAGAAAACTATGTGCTTTGGTTTTCATTTTTCTGATTTTTTTATTTTGATGCCCATTTGAATCTTGTCAAATCCTAGATTTGACCAAGATAATTTAAACAAGTTTAAAGCATGAAAATGAAAAGGGAAGCATGTATCCATCTTAGTCACTCTAAAATGAAGCTTCTGGGAGGTTTTTGAAATTTCCATGTTTGAAACCCAAAACCACTTCTCTTCATGCTTGACTTCATAAGACATAGTTTAGGGGTTAGGGAGTATAGATACATGATTTGTCTGGTTTGAATATGTCTAGACCTTGTTTGTCAACTTTAATGCTTACTATATGACATAAGAAAACTATGTGCTTTGGTTTTTCATTTTTCTGATTTTTTTATTTTGATGCCCCCATTTGCATTGAATCTTGTCAAATCCTAGATTTGACCAAGATAATTTAAACAAGTTTAAAACATGAAAATGAAAAGGGAAGCATGTATCCTTCTTAGTCACTCTAAAATGAAGTTTTTGGGAGGTTTTTGAAATTTCCATGTAGGAAACCCAAAACCACTTCTCTTCATTATTGACTTCATAAGACAGAGTTTAGGGTTAGGGGTAGATATATACATGATTTTCCTAGGTTTGACCAAGATTTAAACAAGTTTAAAACATGAATATGAAAAAGTAAGCATGTATCCTTCTTAGTCACTCCAAAATGAAGCTCTTAATTAGGAGGGTTTTTGAAAGTTCCATGTTTGAAACCAAAAACCACTTATCTTCACCATGCATGCTTGATTTTATAAGACAGAGTTTAGGGTTAGGGGTAGATACATGATTTTCAGGTTTAATATGTCTAGACCTTGTTTATCAATTTAATTGAATGCGCACATACTATATGACATAAGAAGATCTTGGTATTCATTTTTTTTGAATTTTTATGCCCATTTGAATCTTGGTCAAATCCTAGGTTTGACCAAGATCTGAACAAGTTTAAAACATGAATATGAAAAGGTAAGCATGTATGCTTCTTAAATAGTCACTCCAAAATGAAGCTCTTGGAAGGGTTTTCGAAATTTCCATGTTTGAAACCAAAAACCACATCTCTTCATGCTTGACTTCATAAGACAGAGTTTAGGGTTAGGGGTAGCCACATACATGATTTTTCTGGTTTGAATATGTCCAGACCTTGTTTATCAACTTGAATGCTTACTATATGACATAAGAAAACTATGTGCTTTGGTTTTTCATTTTTCTAATTTTTTATTTTTGATGCCCATTTGAATCTTGGTCAAATCCTAGGTTTGACCAAGATTTGAACAAGTTTAAACATGAATATGAAAAGGTAAGCATGTATGCTTCTTAGCCACTCCAAAATGAAGCTCTTGGAAGGGTATTTGAAATTTCCATGTTTGAAACCCAAAACCACTTCTCTTCATGTTTGACTTCATAAGACATAGTTTAGGGGTTAGGGGGTATAGATACATGATTTGTCTGGTTTGAATATGTCTAGACCTTGTTTGTCAACTTTAATGCTTACTATATGACATAAGAAAACTATGTGCTTTGGTTTTTCATTTTTCTGATTTTTTTATTTTGATGCCCATTTGAATCTTGTCAAATCCTAGATTTGACCAAGATAATTTAAACAAGTTTAAAACATGAAAATGAAAAGGGAAGCATGTATCGTTCTTAGTCACTCTAAAATGAAGTTTTTGGGAGGTTTTTGAAATTTCCATGTAGGAAACCCAAAACCACTTCTCTTCATGATTGACTTCATAAGACAGAGTTTAGGGTTAGGGGTAGATATATTTATGATTTTCCTAGGTTTGACCAAGATTTAAACAAGTTTAAAACATGAATATGAAAAAGTAAGCATGTATCCTTCTTAGTCACTCCAAAATGAAGCTCTTAATTAGGAGGGTTTTTGAAATTTCCATGTTTGAAACCAAAAACCACTTATCTTCACCATGCATGCTTGACTTTATAAGACAGAGTTTAGGGTTAGGGGTAGATACATGATTTTCAGGTTTAATATGTCTATACCTTGTTTATCAACTTAATTGATTGCGCGCATACTATATGACATAAGAAGATCTTGGTATTCATTTTTTTTGAATTTTTATGCCCATTTGAATCTTGGTCAAATCCTAGGTTTGACCAAGATTTGAACAAGTTTAAAACATGAATATGAAACGTGTAGGATAACGTAGCATAGAAAACAAAAATTTTCCTACGGCGAACACGCAATCCAAGCCAAGATGCAATCTAGAAGACGGTAGCAACGAGGGGATTGTCGAGACTCACCCTTGAAGAGATTCCAAAGCCTACAAGAGGAGGCTCTTGTTGCTGCGGTAGACGTTCACTTGCCGCTTGCAAAAGCGCGTAGAAGATCTTGATCACGATCGGTTCCGGCGCCACGAACGGGCAGCACCTCCGTACTCGGTCACACGTTCGGTTGTTGATGAAGACGACGTCCACCTCCCCGTTCCAGCGGGCAGCGGAAGTAGTAGCTCCTCTTGAATCCGACAGCACGACGGCGTGGTGTCGGTGGCGGTGGAGAAATCCGGCGGAGCTTCGCTAAGCGTGCGGGATATGGTGGAGGAGCGGGGCGCTAGGGTTTGGGGAGAGGGGGTGGCCGGCCACTATGGGGGGCGGCCAAGCTTGTGGCTTTGGTGTGGCCGGCCCCCTCCCCTTGGCCCTCTATATATAGGTGGAAGCCCCAAGTGTTGGACTACAAGTCTTCGAATAAGACCCGAACCCAAAACCTTCCATATGGTGGGAAACCTTCCCAAGCTAGGATTCCCACTAGAGGTGGGAATTCCACCTTCCATAGGGGGGGTGGCCGGCCCCCTAAGGGGGAGTCCACTTGGGACTCCTCCCCCACTAGGGTTGGCCGGCCATGGAGGTGGAGTCCCATGTGGACTCCACCTTCCTTGGTGGTTTCTTCCGGACTTTTCTAGAACCTTCTAGAACCTTCCATAGAACCTTCCGCATCATTTTATTCACATAAAATGACATCCTATATATGAATCTTATTCTCCGGACCATTCCGGAACTCCTCGTGATGTCCGGGATCACATCCGGGACTCCGAACAAATATTCGAACTCCATTCCATATTCAAGTTCTACCATTTCAACATCCAACTTTAAGTGTGTCACCCTACGGTTCGCGAACTATGCGGACATGGTTGAGTACTCACTCCGACCAATAACCAATAGCGGGATCTGGAGATCCATAATGGCTCCCACATATTCAACGATGACTTTAGTGATCGAATGAACCATTCACATACGATACCAATTCCCTTTGTCACGCGATATTTTACTTGTCCGAGGTTTGATCATCGGTATCACACTATACCTTGTTCAACCTCGTCTCCTGACAAGTACTCTTTACTCGTACCGTGGTATGTGGTCTCTTATGAACTTATTCATATGCTTGCAAGACATTAGACGACATTCCACCGAGAGGGCCCAGAGTATATCTATCCGTCATCGGGATGGACAAATCCCACTATTGATCCATATGCCTCAACTCATACTTTCCGGATACTTAATCCCACCTTTATAACCACCCATTTACGCAGTGGCGTTTGATGTAATCAAAGTACCTTTCCGATATAAGTGATTTACATGATCTCATGGTCATAAGGACTAGGTAACTATGTATCGAAAGCTTATAGCAAATAACTTAATGACGTGATCTTATGCTACGCTTAATTGGGTGTGTCCATTACATCATTCATACAATGATATAACCTTGTTATTAATAACATCCAATGTTCATGATTATGAAACTAATCATCCATTAATCAACAAGCTAGTTTAAGAGGCATACTAGGGACTTCTTGTTTGTCTACATATCACACATGTACTAATGTTTCGGTTAATACAATTCTAGCATGATATATAAACATTTATCATAAACATAAAGATATAAATAATAACCACTTTATTATTGCCTCTAGGGCATATCTCCTTCAGTCTCCCACTTGCACTAGAGTCAATAATCTAGATTACATTGTAATATACCTAACACCCATGGCATTCTGGTGTTGGTCATGCTTTGCCCTAGGGAGAGCTTTAGTCAACGGATCTGCTACATTCAGATCAGTGTGTACTTTGCAAATCTTTACTTCTCCATCTTCGATGTACTCGCGAATCGAGTGGTAACGCAGCTTGATATGCTTCAGCCTCTTGTGTGACCTTGGCTCTTGTGCATTGGCGATGGCACCCATGTTATCACAGTAGATGACAAATGGGTCCAATGCACTAGGAACCACACCGAGCTCTACAATGAACCTCTTCATCCATACCGCTTCTGATGAAGCCTCTGAAGCCGCTATGTACTCCGATTCTGTTGAGGATTTCGCCACCGTGCACTGCTTCGAGCTTGCCCAGCTTACTGCAGCACCATTCAATATAAACACGTACCCAGATTGTGACTTAGAGTCATCAGGATCAGTGTTCCAACTTGCATCGGTGTAACTTGTTACAACGAGCTCTTGGTCACCTCCATAACAAAGAAACATATCCTTAGTTCTTTTCAAGTACTTCAGGATATTCTTGACCGCTGTCCAGTGTTCCATTCCTGGATCACTTTGATATCTGCTAGTCAAACTAACAGCATGTGCTATATCCGGTCTTGTACATAGCATGGCATACATGATAGAGCCTACTGCCGAGGCATAGGGGATCTGACTCATCCTTTCTCTTTCTTCTGCCGTAGCCGGTCCTTGAGTCTTACTCAAGACCTTGCCTGGTAACATAGGTAAGAATCCTTTCTTACTTTCGTCCATTCTAAACTTCTTCAGAATCTTGTCCAGGTATGTACTCTGTGATAGCCCTATTAGACGTCTTGATCTATCTCTATAAATCTTGATGCCTAATATGTATGATGCTTCACCAAGGTCTTTCATTGAAAAACTATTATTCAAATAACCCTTTACACTGCTTAATAGTTCTATATCATTCCCAATCAATAATATGTCATCTACATATAATATCAGGAATGCTACAGAGCTCCCACTCACTTTCTTGTAAATACAGGCCTCTCCATGACACTGTATAAACCCGAAGTCTTTGATCACCTTATCAAAACGTCGGTTCCAACTTCTCGATGCTTGCTTCAGTCCATAGATTGAACGCTGAAGTTTGCATACTTTGTCAGCATTTTTAGGATCGACAAAACCTTTGGGTTGTACCATATACAACTCTTCCTCAATGTCTCCATTAAGGAATGCCGTTTTGACATCCATCTGCCAAATCTCATAATCGAAAAATGCAGCTATTGCTAACAAAATCCTCACAGATTTTAGCTTCGCTACAGGTGAGAAAGTCTCATCGTAGTCAACACCTTGAATTTGTCGGAAACCCTTTGCGACAAGTCGAGCTTTATAGACAGTAATATTACCATCAGCATCTGTTTTTCTTTTGAAGATCCATTTATTCTCGACAGCCTTGCGGCTATCAGGTAAGTCTACCAAAGTCCATACTTTGTTATCATACATGGATCCCATTTCGGATTTCATGGCTTCTTGCCATTTGTTGGAATCTGGGCTCATCATCGCTTCTTCATACGTCGCAGGGTCTTCATCATTGTTATCCACAATCATGACATTTAGACAAGGATCATACCAATCTGGAGTGGCACGATCCCTTGTCGATCTGCGAGGTTCAGTAGCTATCTCATTTGAAGTTTCATGATCATTATCATTTGCTTCCTCTGTTGTTGGTGGTGGTACAGGAACATTTTCCGGTACTGCGCTACTCTGATCAACGAGTAGAGATTCTTCAATCTCATCGAGTTCTACTTTTCTTCCAGTCACTTCTTTAGTGAGAAATTCTTTCTCAAGAAAGGTTCCGTTCTTAGCAACAAAGATCTTGCCTTCGGATCTGTGATAGAAAGTGTACCCTATAGTTTCCTTAGGGTATCCTATGAAGACGCATTTCTCCGCTTTGGGTTCTAGCTTGTCCGGTTGTAACTTTTTTACATAGGCTTCGCAACCCCAAACTTTTAGGAACGACAGCTTAGGTTTCTTATTAAACCATAATTCATACGGCGTCGTTTCAACGGATTTTGATGGTGCTCTATTTAAAGTGAATGCGGCTGTCTCTAATGCATAACTCCAAAATGATAACGGCAAATCAGTAAGAGACATCATAGAACGAACCATATCTAAGAGAGTTCGATTACGACGTTCGGACACACCGTTTCGTTGTGGTGTTCCCGGCGGTGTCAATTGTGAAAGTATTCCGCATTTCTTTAAATGCATGCCAAACTCATAACTCAGATATTCACCTCCGCGATCAGATCGTAGAAATTTAATCTTCTTGTTACGTTGATTTTCTACTTCACTTTGGAATTCCTTAAACTTCTCGAAAGTTTCGGATTTATGTTTCATTAAATAGATATACCCATATCTACTCAAATCATCTGTGAAGGTTAGAACATAACGATAACCACCGCGCGATGCTACACTCATTGGTCCACACACATCTGTATGTATGATTTCCAATAAGTCAGTAGCTCGCTCCATCATACCCGAGAATGGAGTCTTAGTCATTTTTCCCATCAGACATGCTTCGCATCTATCAAGTGACTCAAAATCAAGTGATTCAAGTAATCCATCGGTATGGAGTTTCTTCATGCGTTTCACTCCAATATGACCAAGACGACAGTGCCACATATAAGTAGAATTATCATTCAATTTAATTCGCTTAGCATCAATGTTATGTATATGTGTATCACTACTATCGAGATCTAATAGAAATAAGCCATTCTTTTCAGGTGCTCGACCATAAAAGATATTATTCATAAAGATAGAACAACCATTATTCTCAGACTTGAATGAATAACCGTCTTGCATTAAACAAGATCCAGATATAATGTTCATGCTCAACGCGGGTACATAATAACAATTATTTAGGCTTAAAACTAATCCCGAAGGTAGATGTAGAGGAAGTGTCCCGACTGCGATCACATTGACCTTGGATCCGTTTCCAACGCGCATCGTCACTTCATCTTTCAGCAGTTGTCGTTTATTCTTTAGTTCCTGTTTCGAGTTACAAATATGAGCAACCGAACCAGTATCAAATACCCAGGTACTAGAACGAGAACCAGTGAAATGAACATCTATAACATGTATATCAGATATACCTTCTTTCTTCTTCTTGACAAGGCCGCTCTTCAGATCTGCCAAATACTTGGAGCAATTACGCTTCCAGTGTCCCTTCTCTTTGCAGTAATAGCAATCAGCATCAGGCTTAGGGCCGTTCTTAGGTTTCATAGGAGGTGTGGCAGCTTTCTTGCCACCCTTCTTGAATTTTCCCTTAGACTTGCCCTGTTTCTTGAAACTGGTGGTCTTGTTGACCATCAACACTTGGTGCTCTTTCTTAATCTCAATCTCAGCAGCTTTTAACATGCCAAAGAGTTCAGGAAACTCCTTGTTCATGTTCTGCATATTGTAATTCATCACAAAGTTCTTGTAACTTGGTGGCAGTGATTGAAGGACACGATTAATCCCCAGTCTGTTAGGAATCACTATTCCCAAGTCACTGAGTTTCTTCGCATGCCCGGTCATAACGAGCATGTGCTCACTAATGGAGCTGCCTTCTTCCATCATACAGCTGAAAAAGTGTTTCGATGCTTCATAGCATTCCACGGCCGCATGAGTTTCAAAAATAGTCTTCAACTCTTTCATCAACTCATGAGGATCGTGGTGCTCAAAACGTTTTTGAAGATCGGATTCCAGACTGCATAAGATGGCACACTGAACTTGAGAGTACCGAGTTTTCCGAGTTGCGTAAACATTCTTTACTTCATCGGTTTCAGTTTCTGCAGGAGGGTCACCTAGCGGTGCATCAAGCACATATTGCAGATTTCCGCCATTGAGGAAGATCCTCACATGACGGAACCAGTCGGTGAAGTTGCTACCGTTGCTCTTAAGTTTTTCTTTCTCTAGGAACTGGTTAAAATTGATTGGGGACGCCATATCTACAACATATTTGCAATAGTTTAGACTAAGTTTATGACAAATTGAGTTCAAATTTTAATTCAACATAATTAAAAATCTAGGTGAACTCCCACTCAAAACAATATCCCTCGCATTGTCTTAGTGATCACACGAACCAAATCTACCGCACCTAAACCCGATCATCACGAGAAAAGGTGTGATTTCAATGGCGAACACTCAAAGTGTTCATCATATCAATCATATGATTCATGCTCTACCTTTCGGTATCACGTGTTCCGAGACCATGTCTGTACATGCTAGGCTCGTCAAGGCCACCTTAGTATCCGCATGTGCAAAACTGTCTTGCACCCGTTGTATGTACTTATTGAATCTATCACACCCGATCATCACGAGATGCTTCGAAACGACAAGACTTGATAACGGTGCTACTAAGGATGAACACTTTATTATCTTGAGATTTTAGTGAGAGGGATCATCTTATAATGCTACCGTCGCGATCTAAGCAAAATAAGATGCATAAAAGGATTAACATCACATGCAGTTCATATGTGATATGATATGGCCCTTTTGTCTTTGCGCCTTTGATCTTGATCTCCAAAGCGTGGACATGATCTCCATCATCAACGGGCATGATCTCCATCATCGTCGGCGAAGCACCAAGGTCAATGGCGCCGTCTTCATGATCGTCCTCCATGTAGCAACTATTACAACTACTTTGAAATACTACTCAACATGAAATTTAAAGACAACCATAAGGCTCCTGCCGGTTGCCACAATACAATAATGATCATCTCATACATATTCATCATCACATTATGGCCATATCACATCACCAAACCCTGCAAAAACAAGTTAGACGTTCTCTAATTTGGTTTGCATATTTTACGTGGTTTAGGGTTTTCGAGTAAGATCCAATCTACCTACGAACATGAACCACAACGGTGATACTAGTGTTTTCAATAGAGGAGTAAATTGAATCTTCACTATAGTAGGAGAGACAGACACCCGCAAAGCCACTTATGCAATACAAGTTGCATGTCAAGCGTGGAGCAAATCTCATGAACGCGGTCATGTAAAGTTAGCCCGAGCCGCTTCATCCCACTATGCCACAAAGATGCAAAGTACTCAACTAAAGATAACAAGAGCATCAACGCCCACAAACCATTGTGTTCTACTCGTGCAACCATCTATGCATAGACACGGCTCTGATACCACTGTAGGATAACGTAGCATAGAAAACAAAAATTTTCCTACGGCGAACACGCAATCCAAGCCAAGATGCAATCTAGAAGACGGTAGCAACGAGGGGATTGTCGAGACTCACCCTTGAAGAGATTCCAAAGCCTACAAGAGGAGGCTCTTGTTGCTGCGGTAGACGTTCACTTGCCGCTTGCAAAAGCGCGTAGAAGATCTTGATCACGATCGGTTCCGGCGCCACGAACGGGCAGCACCTCCGTACTCGGTCACACGTTCGGTTGTTGATGAAGACGACGTCCACCTCCCCGTTCCAGCGGGCAGCGGAAGTAGTAGCTCCTCTTGAATCCGACAGCACGACGGCGTGGTGTCGGTGGCGGTGGAGAAATCCGGCGGAGCTTCGCTAAGCGTGCGGGATATGGTGGAGGAGCGGGGCGCTAGGGTTTGGGGAGAGGGGGTGGCCGGCCACTATGGGGGGCGGCCAAGCTTGTGGCTTTGGTGTGGCCGGCCCCCTCCCCTTGGCCCTCTATATATAGGTGGAAGCCCCAAGTGTTGGACTACAAGTCTTCGAATAAGACCCGAACCCAAAACCTTCCATATGGTGGGAAACCTTCCCAAGCTAGGATTCCCACTAGAGGTGGGAATTCCACCTTCCATAGGGGGGGTGGCCGGCCCCCTAAGGGGGAGTCCACTTGGGACTCCTCCCCCACTAGGGTTGGCCGGCCATGGAGGTGGAGTCCCATGTGGACTCCACCTTCCTTGGTGGTTTCTTCCGGACTTTTCTAGAACCTTCTAGAACCTTCCATAGAACCTTCCGCATCATTTTATTCACATAAAATGACATCCTATATATGAATCTTATTCTCCGGACCATTCCGGAACTCCTCGTGATGTCCGGGATCACATCCGGGACTCCGAACAAATATTCGAACTCCATTCCATATTCAAGTTCTACCATTTCAACATCCAACTTTAAGTGTGTCACCCTACGGTTCGCGAACTATGCGGACATGGTTGAGTACTCACTCCGACCAATAACCAATAGCGGGATCTGGAGATCCATAATGGCTCCCACATATTCAACGATGACTTTAGTGATCGAATGAACCATTCACATACGATACCAATTCCCTTTGTCACGCGATATTTTACTTGTCCGAGGTTTGATCATCGGTATCACACTATACCTTGTTCAACCTCGTCTCTGACAAGTACTCTTTACTCGTACCGTGGTATGTGGTCTCTTATGAACTTATTCATATGCTTGCAAGACATTAGACGACATTCCACCGAGAGGGCCCAGAGTATATCTATCCGTCATCGGGATGGACAAATCCCACTATTGATCCATATGCCTCAACTCATACTTTCCGGATACTTAATCCCACCTTTATAACCACCCATTTACGCAGTGGCGTTTGATGTAATCAAAGTACCTTTCCGATATAAGTGATTTACATGATCTCATGGTCATAAGGACTAGGTAACTATGTATCGAAAGCTTATAGCAAATAACTTAATGACGTGATCTTATGCTACGCTTAATTGGGTGTGTCCATTACATCATTCATACAATGATATAACCTTGTTATTAATAACATCCAATGTTCATGATTATGAAACTAATCATCCATTAATCAACAAGCTAGTTTAAGAGGCATACTAGGGACTTCTTGTTTGTCTACATATCACACATGTACTAATGTTTCGGTTAATACAATTCTAGCATGATATATAAACATTTATCATAAACATAAAGATATAAATAATAACCACTTTATTATTGCCTCTAGGGCATATCTCCTTCAAAACGGTAAGCATCTATGCTTCTTAGTCACTCCAAAATGAAGCTCTGTGAAGGGTATTTGAAATTTCCATGTTTGAAACCAAAAACCACATCTCTTCATGCTTGACTTCATAAGACAGAGTTTAGGGTTAGGGGTAGATACATGATTTGTATGGTTTGAATATGTCTAGACCTTGTGTTTATCAACTTTAATGCTTACTATATGACATAAGAAGATTATGTGCTTTGGTTTTTCATTTTTCTATTTTTAATGCCCATTTGAATCTTGGTCAAATCATAGGTTTGACCAAGATTTGAACAAGTTTAAATCATGAATATGCAAAATTAAGCATCTATATATCCTTCTTAGTCACTCCAAAATGTAGCTCTTGGGATGGTTTTTGAAATTTCCATGTTTGAAACCTAAAACCACTTCTCTTCATGCATGCTTGACTTCATAAAGATAGAGTTTAGGGTTAGGGGTAGATATATACATGATTTTCTGGTTTGAATATGTCTAGACCTTGTTTATCAACTTGAATGCTTACTATATGACATGCAAAGACTTGCTTTGGTTTTTGATTTTGTTTTTGAATTTTTATGCCCATTTAAATCTTGGTCAAATCCTAGGTTTGACCACGACTTAAACAAGTTTAAAACATGAATATGTAAAAGTAAGCATGTATCCTTCTTAGTCACTCCAAAATGAAGCTCTTAATTAGGAGGGTTTTTGAAATTTCCATGTTTGAAACCAAAAACCACTTATCTTCACCATGCATGCTTGACTTTATAAGACAGAGTTTAGGGTTAGGGGTAGATACATGCATGATTTTTCAGGTTTAATATGTCTAGACCTTGTTTATCAACTTAAGTGAATGCGCACATACTATATGACATAAGAAGACCTTGGTATTCATTTTATTTGAATTTTTATGCCCATTTGAATCTTTGTCAAATCCTAGGTTTGACCAAGATTTGAACAAGTTTAAAACATGAATATATATGAAAAGGTAAGCATGTATGCTTCTTAGTCACTCCAAAATGAAGCTCTTGGAAGGGGTTTTTGAAATTTCCATGTTTGAAACCAAAAACCACATCTCTTCATGCTTGACTTCATAAGACAGAGTTTAGGGTTAGGGGTAGCCACATACATGATTTTTCTGGTTTGAATATGTCTAGACCTTGTTTATCAACTTAATTGTATGCTTATTATATGACATAAGAAGACTATGTGCATTGGGTTTTCATTTTTTTATCCCCATTTGTTGAATCTTGGTCAAATCCTAGGTTTGACCAAGATTTAAACAAGTTTAAAACATGAATAATATGAAAAGTAACCTGCATCGATCCTTCTTAGTCACTCCAAAATGAAGCTCGTGGGAGGTTTTTGAAATTTCCATGATTTTTCTGGTTTGAATATGTCTAGACCTTGTTTATCAACTTGAATGCTTACTATATGACATAAGCAGACTATGTGCTTTGTTTTTTTTGAATTCTTATGCCCATTTGAATCTTGGTCAAATCCTAGGTTTGACCATGACTTAAACAAGTTTAAGACATGAATATGACAAAGTAATCATGTATCCTTCTTAGTCACCCCAAAATGAAGCTCTTGGGAGGGTTTTTAAAATTTCCATGTTTGAAACCAAAAACCACTTCTCTTCACCATGCATGCTTGACTTCATAAGACAGAGTTTAGGGTTAGGGGGTAGATACATGATTTTTCAGGTTTAAAACGTCTAGACCTTGTTTATCAACTTAATTGAATGCTTACTATATGACATAAGAAGACCTTGGTTTTTCATTTTTTTCTTCATTTTTTTGAATTTTTATGCCCATTTGAATCTTGGTCAAATCCTAGGTTTGACCAAGATTTGAACAAGTTTAAAACATGAATATAAAAAAGTAAGCATGTATGCTTCTTAGTCACTCCAAAATGAAGCTCTTGGGAGGGTTTTCGAAATTTCCATGTTTGAAACCAAAAACCACATCTCTTCATGCTTGACTTCATAAGACAGAGTTTAGGGTTAGGGGGTAGATACATGATTTTTCTGGTTTGAATATGTCTAGACCTTGTTTATCAACTTAATTGAATGCTTACTATATGACATAAGAAGACTATGTGCCTTGGTTTTTCATTTATTTTGATTTATTTTGAATTTTATGCCTATTTTTATGCCCATTTAAACAAGTTTAAATCATGAATATGAAAAATTAGTCACTCCAAAATGTAGCTCTTGAGAGGGTTTTTGAAATTTCCATGTTTGAAACCAAAAACCACTTCTCTTCATGCATGCTTGACTTCATAAAGACAGAGTTTAGGGTTTGGGGTAGACAGCACGCGCCGACGCGTGGACGAAATTTATTCTCTGTCCCCCTGACATGCACTTGCCAGTGTCTTCAACAGTCTGACACGAGCAGTGAAGCTTTTATGGAGCCCAGCGGAGAGGGGCTCCATTTCTCGAGCGGTAGCGAGGTGACATGCGGCCTAAATCCAAATTTAAACATTGCGAAAAAAATCTGAAACAAATCATGCACGTTCACAGCTCATATTAAGATAACCCCTAAAAATTTCAGATCAAAATTCGAAACATACATCGAGAAACAAAAAAGAGAAACTCAGATGGGAATAGTCTACAGAGAAACTCAGATTTGAATTCGGGAACTATTCATGACAGATTTCTCTTTTTTGTTTCTCGATGTATGTTAGTGGCAGTTAATATGGACCGGAGGAAGTACTAATAATATGAGGCATATTTTTGAGCTGGCCCTGTTTAGTAGAGTTTACATTTGAGAGTTACATCTTTCTACCACCATTATTTTTGATTTAGCTTGTCTTTTTTTGCCCACCATTTTATCGAGCAGGGTTAATGCAAGATCCATAGCAAACTAGCTTGTCATGACATTTTTTTGGCGGAGTGCATCTTCTCATGGCGAGCTAGCGACTTTGCCTACTAGAGTTTTTTTTGTTGAACTACATTTTTTGGATTTTCCCATTTTATTTGTGCACAAGCTATGAGCCGCCCGCAATTCAGCACCATATATTGGCGGGATTTTCTAGTTCAGCACCATAAATTAGCAGGATGCTATCTTCTAAGGCTTTCATTTCCCCTATATCCAGCCCCACCCACGGACAAGCAAGGGCCTCTCTCCCTACCTCGCACCTAGTCCGTCTCGCTCCCTCTCAGTCCTCCATCCGTAGCCGACATCCACCGCGCCGGAGCCAGCTCAGCGACGCCGTCAACCACACTCCGTCCGCTTCGTCGGATCTGCTTCCCCGACTCACTGGTTCATCTTACCGGCCGGCGAGATCGGTACACAAAGCGCCACCATGATCCACCGAACCAAACCGAACGGCCAACGCGCCACCTCCCCAGTCGACCAAGGTTGAACACTTTGTCCGGCAGCTTTTGTTATGTATTTGATTTCCGAGACTAGTTTATTGCTTGCTTCCACTGCTTGTTATTAGCATCTGTTTTTTTTTGTAATGCCTGCTAGATATTCCCCTCGAGAATGCCTACGAAGAATCTCGGAGGCAAAATATCTTGCAGAATATGATAATTGCAGCCAAGCTCGGCATACTGTGGAATGGGACAAAATCACCGCACCCCAAGTCGTTGCCGAGATTTTTCACACGTGTGATGTGCCGCCAAAAGGACGATTCCGTGGGGCAGCTGCTGAAGAAGGTATTTAGCCGCACTGCTCAAATTTCATATGTCTTGTTTGCTGATTGATTTGATGAACTTTGATTTGCAGCAGCTAGCCACTGCTCATGTTCCTAACAAAGACAGTGAGCGCGCCAGTGATGCAGACATTGGTAGAAAGGAGGCGGGATTTGGTCCTATTGTTCTAGCAAGCAATCATTTGAGGGGCCGCCTAGGATCAGCACATCTGGATCCTCCTGAGCTCAACATTAAGGAGGTAATTTTATAATAGTGTTTTAAACATGACATAATCTAATGTACTGAAAGAGATCAAACTGTCAACAGGAGTGGAGTGGTATAGATGGTAGAGATATAGATATAGATTTCAGATTTCCTAATTTTTTCTTGAAAATAGGGTCGCCCCGGCCTCTGCATCCAAATGATGCACCCACCCTTTTATTGCAATGTTTTAGACTCCATTTAAGGTTTAGAAACTCATGGGTTGCTGAAAGTGGTGACATGAATCAACCAACATATTTCCTTTTAATCTGCTGATTGATTTTATGCATGGCAAATCGCAGAAGCAAGTGACTGCTCATGTCCCTGCCAAGCAGCATTGTAGCACAGATGTCCAGAGTTCCAGTGATGCAAACGTTTGTAGGAACAAAACAGAAGGATGTGGCACTGGGGAAGCTAAGATTAGGCGTCTTCAAAAGGACTTGGATGTGGCCACTTGGCGGAACTCACACGTGAAACCCCAAGAGGAAGGTATGATGCGCACAGTAGCAAGTTTTCCTCAGAAAGAAACCAAGGTTTAATCGAACCAGTAGGAGCCAAGAAGCACGTTGAAGGTTGATGGTGGCGAAATGTGATGCGGCGCAACAACAGGGATTAAGGCAACGTGGAATCTGCACAACAAAACAAAGTACTTTGTCCCAACGAAACAGTGAGGTTGTCAATCTCACCGGCTTGCTGTAACAAAGGATTAAACGTATCGAGTGGAAGATGTTTGCAAAGAAAACAGTAAAATAAGTATTGCAGTAGATTGTATGCTATGTAAAGAATAGGACCGGGGTCCACAGTTCACTAGAGGTGTCTCTCCCGTAAGATAAAAGCATGTTGGGTGAACAAATTACAGTCGGGCAATTGACAAATAGAGAAAGGCATAACAATGCATATACATGATATGATAAATATAGTGAGATTTAATTGGGCATTACGACAAAGTACATAGACCGCCATCCAACTGCATCTATGCCTAAAAAGTCCACCTTCAGGTTATCATCCGAACCCCATTCAGTATTAAGTTGCTAAGCAATAGACAATTGCATTAAGTATGGTGCGTAATGTAATCGACAACTACATCCTTAGACATAGAATCAATGTTTTATCCCTAGTGGCAACAGCACATCCACAACCTTAGAACTTTCTGTCACTGTCCCAGATTTAATGGAGGCATGAACCCACTATCGAGCATAAATACTCCCTCTTGGAGTTAAGAGTACAAACTTGGCCAGAGCCTCTACTAATAACGGAGAGCATGCAAGATCATAAACAACACATAAACAATAGATTGATAATCACCATAATCATAGTACTCTCTATCCATCGGATCCCGACAAACACAACATATAGAATTACATATAGATGATCTTGATCATGTTAGGCAGCTCACAAGATCCAACAATGAAGCACAACAAGGAGAAGACGACCATCTAGCTACTGCTATGGACCCATGGTCCAGGGGTGAACTACTCACTCATCACTCCGGAGGCGACCATGGCGGTGTAGAGTCCTCCGGGAGATGAATCCCCTCTCCGGCAGGGTGCCGGTGATCTCCTGAATCCCCGAGATGGGATTCGCGGCGGCGGTGTCTCTGGAAGGTTTTCCGTATCGTGGCTCTCGGTACTGGGGGTTTCGCGATGGAGACTTTAAGTAGGCGGAAGGGCAACGCGGGGGCCACACGAGGTGCCTAGGGGGTAGGGCCGCGCGGCCAGGGCCTGGGCCGCGCCGCCTGTCCCCTGGCTGCCTCGTGGCCCCACTTCGTTATCTCTTCGGTCTTCTGGAAGCTTCGTGCAAAAATAGGACCCTAGGCGAAAGTTTCGTCCAATTCCGAGAATATTTCCTTACTAGGATTTCTGAAACCAAAAACAGCAGAAAACAGCAACGGCTCTTCGGCATCTTGTTAATAGGTTAGTTCTAGAAAATGCATAAATATGACATATAATGTGCATAAAACATGTAGGTATCATCAATAAAGTGGCATGGAACATAAGAAATTATCGATACGTTGGAGACGTATCAGCATCCCCAAGCTTAGTTCTGCTCGTCCCGAGCAGGTAAAACGATAACAAAGATAATTTCTGAAGTGACATGCCATCATAATCTTGATCATACTATTTGTAAACATATGTAATGAATGCAGCGATCAAAACAAAGGTAATGACATGAGTAAACAACTGAATCATAAAGCAAAGACTTTTCATGAATAGTACTTCAAGACAAGCATCAATAAGTCTTGCATAAGAGTTAACTCATAAAGCAATAAATCAAAGTAAAGGTATTGAAGCAACACATAGGAAGATTAAGTTTCAGCGGTTGCTTTCAACTTATAACATGTATATCTCATGGATATTGTCAACATAGTAATATAACAAGTGCAATATGCAAGTATGTAGGAATCAATGCACAGTTCACACAAGTGTTTGCTTCTTAAGGTGGAAGGAGATAGGTAAACTGACTCAACAATAAAAGTAAAAGAATGGTCCTTCAAAGAGGAAAGCATCGATTGCTGTATTTGTGCTAGAGCTTTTATTTTGAAAACATGAAACAATTTTGTCAACGGTAGTAATAAAGCATATGAGTTATGTAAATTATATCTTACAAGTTGCAAGCCTCATGCATAGTGTACTAATAGTGTCCGCACCTCGTCCTACTTAGCTTGGACTACCGGGTCTTTGCATGCCATGTTTCAACCAAGTGTCACAAAGGGGTACCTCCATGCCGCCTGTACAAAGGTCTAAGGAGAATGCTCGCATTTTGGATTTCTCGCTTTTGATTATTCTCAACTTAGACATCCATACCGGGACAACATGGACAACAGATAATGGACTCCTCTTAAATGCATAAGCATGTAGCAATGATTATTATTCTCATATGAGATTGAGGATATATGTCCAAAACTGAAACTTCAACCATGATTCATGGCTTTAGTTAGCGGCCCAATGTTCTTCTCTAACAATTTTGCATGCTCCAACCACTAAAATGATAGATCCTTCAGACAAGACGGACATGCATAGCAACTCACATGATATTCAACAATAGTTGATGGCGTTCCCCAGAAGCATGGTTATCGCACAACAAGCAACTTAATAAAATATAAAGTGCACAAGTACATATTCAATACTACGATAGTTTTTAAGGCTATTTTGTCCCATGAGCTATATATTGCAAAGGTGAATGATGGAATTTTAAAGGTAGCACTCAAGCAATTTACTTTGGAATGGCGGAGAAATACCATGTAGTGGGTAGGTATGGTGGACACAAATGGCATAGTGGTTGGCTCAAGGATTTTGGATGCATGAGAAGTATTCCCTCTCGATACAAGGTTTAGGCTAGCAAGGTTATTTGAAGCAAACTCAAGGATGAACAAGTGCAGCAAAACTCACATAAAAGACATATTGTAAACATTATAAGACTCTACACCGTCTTCCTTGTTGTTCAAAACTCAATACTAGATATTATCTAGACCTTAGAGAGACCAAATATGCAAATCAAATTTTAGCAAGCTCTATGTATTTCTTCATTAATGGGTACAAAGCATATGATGCAAGAGCTTAAACATGAGCACAACAATTGCCAAGTATCACATTATCCAAGACATTTTAGAATTACTACATGTAGCATTTTCCAATTCCAACCATATAACAATTTAACGAAGAAGAAACTTCGCCTTGAACATTATGAGTAAAGCCTAAGGACATATTTGTCCATATGCAACAGCGGAGCGTGTCTCTCTCCCACAAAGTGAATGCTAGGATCCATTTTATTCAAACAAAAACAAAAACAAAAACAAACCGACGCTCCAAGTAAAGAACACAAGATGTGACTGAATAAAAATATAGTTTCAGGGGAGGAACCTGATGATGTTGTCGATGAAGAAGGGGATGCCTTGGGCATCCCCAAGCTTAGACGCTTGAGTCTTCTTAAAATATGCAGGGGTGAACCACAGGGGCATCCCCAAGCTTAGAGCTTTCACTCCTCTTGATCATAGTATATCATTCTCCTCTCTTGACCCTTGAAAACTTCCTTCACACCAAACTTCAAGCAAACTCATTAGAGGGTTAGTGCACAATTAATAATTCATACATTCAGAGGTGACACAATCATTATTTTCACTTCTGGACATTGCATAAAGCTACTGGACATTAATGGATCAAAGAAATAAATCCAACATAGCAAAAGAGGCAATGCGAAATAAAAGGCAGAATCTGTCAAAAACAGAACAGTCCGTAAAGACGAATTTAAAGCTGGCACCAGACTTGCTCAAATGGAAAAACTCAAAACTAATGAAAGTTGCGTACATATCTGAGGATCATGCTCGTAAATTGGCAGATTTTTCGAATTTTCTACAGAGAACTGTGCCCAGATTCGTGACAGACAGCAATGCTGTTTCTGCGCAGCGATCCCAAATATAACATCAACTTTGACATAGAAACTTTACTTGGCACAAAAACATGATAAGGAGAGGTTGCTACAGTAGTAAACAACTTCCAAGACTCAACAAAACAAAAAATTGCTGTAGTAAAAACATGGGTTGTCTCCCATAAGCGCTTTTCTTTAACGCCTTTCAGCTAGGCGCAGAAAGTGCAAATCAAGTATTATCGAGAGTAGAAGCATCAACATTATTATTTTTCATGCAAACACAACTTGTTGCAGAGGGTGCTTTAGGTGCTCCATTATCTAAATTCTCTATGGTGGTGCTAGGGGTTTTAGAAATTTTAGGCCTATAATAATTCTTTTGTTTAGGCACTTTAGAGGCGTACATGAATTTTTGCTCTTTACCCACATAAGCTTTCTCATTATACTTGAGAGAAGAAAAGGTTGAACCCAAGGTTCCCATAGCTTTTTCAAGTTCATCAATCCTATTGGTTTGATTATCATGGACAACACAAGTTCCTAGGACACTAATTCTTTCATCAATTCCTCCTAGGGATTTATCAAGTTCATCAGTTTTATCCAATAACATTTCCAATTTAGTTTCAATACTTGGAAAAATTTTCTCTATGGTTTCCAATTTTTTCATAACATCCTCAAGAGAGATTTCAATTTTAACTTCATTAACAGGTGGTATTCCAACTAGACTCTCAATGATGCAACTAGCTTCTAAAGCGGGAGTACCTAGGAAATTACCTCCCGAAAGAGTATCAAGAACATATCTATTCCAACTAGATAAACCAACATAAAAGTTCCTAAGAAGGATAGTGGTGGAGTGTTTCTTAATGCACCTATGATGAGCATTACTAATTCTATACCAAGCATCTTTAAAACTTTCTCCACCTTGTTGCTTAAAAGAACGAACTTCAACTTCAGGATTACTCATGATAACAGTAATAAAGTAAACTAGGCAAAGTAAATGCAAGTAACTAATTTTTTTGTGTTTTCGATATAGAGAGCAAGACAGTAAATAAAGTAAAACTAGCAACTAATTTTTTTTGTATTTTGATTTAGTGCAGCAAACAAAGTAGTAAATAAAATAAAGCAAGACAAAAACAAAGTAAAGAGATTGAGAAGTGGAGACTCCCCTTGCAGCGTGTCTTGATCTCCCCGGCAACGGCGCCAGAAAGAGCTTGATGGCGTGTAACTCACACGTTCGTTGGGAACCCCAAGAGGAAGGTATGATGCGCACAGTAGCAAGTTTTCCTCAGAAAGAAACCAAGGTTTAATCGAACCAGTAGGAGCCAAGAAGCACGTTGAAGGTTGATGGTGGCGAAATGTGATGCGGCGCAACAACATTCCGGCGCCAACGTGGAATCTGCACAACAAAACCAAAGTACTTTGTCCCAACGAAACAGTGAGGTTGTCAATCTCACCGGCTTGCTGTAACAAAGGATTAAACGTATCGAGTGGAAGATGTTTGCAAAGAAAACAGTAAAATAAGTATTGCAGTAGATTGTATGCTATGTAAAGAATAGGACCGGGGTCCACAGTTCACTAGAGGTGTCTCTCCCATAAGATAAAAGCATGTTGGGTGAACAAATTACAGTCGGGCAATTGACAAATAGAGAAAGGCATAACAATGCATATACATGATATGATAAATATAGTGAGATTTAATTGGGCATTACGACAAAGTACATAGACCGCCATCCAACTGCATCTATGCCTAAAAAGTCCACCTTCAGGTTATCATCCGAACCCCATTCAGTATTAAGTTGCTAAGCAACAGACAATTGCATTAAGTATGGTGCGTAATGTAATCGACAACTACATCCTTAGACATAGAATCAATGTTTTATCCCTAGTGGCAACAGCACATCCACAACCTTAGAACTTTCTGTCACTGTCCCAGATTTAATGGAGGCATGAACCCACTATCGAGCATAAATACTCCCTCTTGGAGTTAAGAGTACAAACTTGGCCAGAGCCTCTACTAATAACAGAGAGCATGCAAGATCATAAACAACACATAAACAATAGATTGATAATCACCATAATCATAGTACTCTCTATCCATCGGATCCCGACAAACACAACATATAGAATTACATATAGATGATCTTGATCATGTTAGGCAGCTCACAAGATCCAACAATGAAGCACAACAAGGAGAAGACGACCATCTAGCTACTGCTATGGACCCATGGTCCAGGGTGAACTACTCACTCATCACTCCGGAGGCGACCATGGCGGTGTAGAGTCCTCCGGAGATGAATCCCCTCTCCGGCAGGGTGCCGGAGGCGATCTCCTGAATCCCCGAGATGGGATTCGGCGGCGTCTCTGGAAGGTTTTCCGTATCGTGGCTCTCGGTATGGGGGTTTCGCGACGGAGACTTTAAGTAGGCGGAAGGGCAACGCGGGGGCCACACGAGGTGCCCAGGGGGGGGCGCGGCCGGGCCTGGGCCGCGCTGCCCTGTCCCTGGCTGCCTCGTGGCCCCACTTCGTTATCTCTTCGGTCTTAGGAAGCTTCGTGCAAAAATAGGACCCTGGCGAAAGATTCGTCCAATATTTCCTTAATTTCTGGATTTCTGAAACCAAAAACAGCAGAAGCAAGCAACTGGCTCTTCGGCATCTTGTTAATAGGTTAGTTCCAAAATGCATAAATATGACATATGATGCAAAAACATGTAGGTATCATCAATAAAGTGGCATGGAACATAAGAAATTATCGATTGGAGGACTTGGATGTGGCCACTTGGCGGAACAAAGAAATGAACCGAGGATGGAATTCTACAATTCAAGATGGCCTACATGCTGTTGCTGATCTGCAGAAGCTAGTGGCTGGCAACTTGGTTACCGCTTTGGCTGATGCAGATGTCCATGAGATCAACTGGACGATCTTGGAACAGGTGAAAGCACGAGCAGAAACTCTGCACTCATCTTTGCAGGTAGATGATTTTCAAAGGGTGATGCAAGAGCCGCTATATGAATAGATTGTTGTTTTCAGTTGATGATGTCCCTGGTTCTTTTGTTTACTTATGTGCTGGTAGTACTTAGGGGAACTAGCTTGTACAAGTATTTTTTTCCGATAAAGTTGTACAAGTAAATGGCACATGCTTCGCATGTTTGACCAATTAAGTTAAAAAGCTTCACAAAATCCTGCTATCATGTAGGCGGGCTTGCATTGGCTTTCAACCCAAGTGACTATTGACTGCAATCTGTAATATGTACCCCTCTGTTGCACTTAATGGTATCCAAGCCCTTGGGCCCCCCTCCTTTGTTAAAAAAAAGATCGAATTCTTATTGCGTCGAAGTTGTTTCACTAAAAAAAAGAGCCCTCACGTGCAAGGCACGTGTATATATACTAGTACTAGTAGAGATGGTACACCTAGACATTAGAGATTTGTTTGTTTTAAAGATATTTTTAATTGTGTACAAGATGGAAAATATAACTTTAGGCTATCCACAATGTTGCTATTGCCAAATCTGATACGATGGTGAATTTGGCTTTGGTGTGAAATATAGCAATAGCTCCACAATGTAGTGGTTCCAAATATTTATAACGTGGGTCCCGCCATCAAGCTAAAACAACACATAAAGCCAATATGGAACTACTCTCACAATGTAGGGAACTAGTTCCAAATGCCAAAAGTGAAATTTGGCATCGGAGCACCTATTTGCTCCGGTTCCCTGTTTTTCTGGTTTTGGAACTACCTCTACAATGTATGGAACTAGTTCAAAAAGCCAAAAATCAAATATGGAACCACTTTTGGCTACACGTTGTGGATGCTCTTAGCAAATTCCTAGTATTTTTCATGGTCGATGTAAAAAAAGTATTTTTCATGGTTGATGTAAAAAAACAAGTTTTTTTCATGGTCGATGTAAAAAAAGAGAGAAAACATGTCTCATAAAAAGCCTTATGGTTAGCACAATTTTTTTACGGAGTAACTCTTTTTTACATAGCCCAAATTACTATTCGATTTTCCATTGAAATATTTTATGTGTATAAAGCAAGCGAAGAAGTACACATGCATTTTTCGTTTTATTCTTTTTTGACATTTCAAAATGTATAGAAGATGAATTTCGAAATAAAGAGATCATATGCACCCAAGAACCAACAAGCATATCCCCTTGAACCCGAACATACTCAGGGCCCTTTTGTTGTGGCTTTTTTTACCTTTTTTTTTGGATTTTGGAAGCCAAAAACAAATATTATATTCTTTTGGCTTCCAAAATCCAAAAGCCAAAAAGCCACAGCAAAAGGGCCCTCAGCTTCAGACTTGGGATTTCGTAGGCTAGGGTTCCACAGTTTTCCAGCAACCAGTAATAATTTCAACTCTGCCCCAAAATTCCCGCCGAAATCCCCCCCCCTTCCAAAATTCAAAGCGATGTGAAATAAGTACAGTGTCGATCTTATCCCCCCGGACCGCTCAATTCAGACCTATCACCGGCGGCGCCGAACCCCGCATCTCTCTCTCACGCTTCCACCCTGCATGACCCACCGGATCATCTCACACGCCGGCGCCGGCCCACTGTCCCACTCCCACACCAGCACTACTGCCTTCTCATCGGCCACCGTAGTGACCGACGACGTTCCGCCGTCTCCCTTGCTTTTTAGCAAGCCGGAGTAGCTTCCACCTCCCCCACCCCCACCGACGACCACTGTACCATACGAGCTCCTCCGTAGCCGACTTCCACCGCCGCCTTGTCAGCGACAGTCACCATCGCCGGGTTCTCGTATCTTAATCCCCGACTCCTTCCGTCCACCGGACTGGAGAGATGGGTACAGAAAGCGCCTCCATGATGTTCCACGGCTGGAAACCAAAGCGTACACGCGCCCACTTCCAAGAAGGTTGATATGGCCGCATTCGTTATGCATGTGATTTCGAAAAGTATTTTTTTGCTTACTTGCACCGCCATCTCATTAGCATTTTTTTTGTAATGCATGCTAGATATTATTGCAATACAGAAGAATGAATTAAAAGAGAAACGGATACGGAATATATGTATAAGATATGCAAGCCGTGTGGGCACAAACATGTGTAACGCTATTGCCTCTAGTGCAAACCTGAACAAAATCGGAGAAGAACCCTTTCCCCTCCCCAAAGATAAAGAACAATGTTATGATTCACAATTTGATCATGCTGAGCCTCTTGGAGAGCTGACTCAGGAAGATGCCTTGCCTGACCATTCTCCTCAACCCCACCAGGTGATTTCTGTGTTTTTACTTTGAGATATCTGTTGCAACTTCCATGTGTTGTATACTTGTATCCTGAATCCCACCAAACATGTTCACATGCCACCTCTAGGTCTCCTTAATGCATCATATATATGTTTCAGCATGCACGTCATCCTTTACTGTTCTTCATTCTATTCCATTTGCATATCATCATATATGGGACTTCTGTAGACTGAAATATCGTTTATGTGTGCTAGGAATCTGCAGCTTCAAGTAAGAATTTCGCAGGAACCACCAATGAGAGGAAGACCAATCAACAGGCACCTGAATCGGTGATAGAACAGCTGCAACCAAAAAAGAAACCTGCTTCTGCTACTAGACAGTCTCAGCGATTCATGGCACCAGTTGAAGAAAATAACGAAAATTCTAAGAGTACTGAAATAAAAAAACGTGGTGAACACCCCAAGCGGTTGAATCAGCCACCTGTTACCAATCCAGTCAACCAGCGACAATCGGCAGCAGAACCAGTTTCCACAGCAACTTCTCAGCCACAATTGGCAGCAGAACCAGTTTCCACAGCAACTTCTCAACAACAATTGGCAGCAGAACAAGTTTCCACGGCAACTTCTCAGCCACAATTGGGATCAGCAGTAGCTGTGGTAGGAAATACTGCCCAAGGACACACTGTACCAGTCCCAGCTGACACAACCACAACTGGCCAAACACTGCTAGCACAACATCAACAAACTGTTGATGATCTCCCACTGACCCATATTAGTCCTGCCATAGACAACTCCCCTGAGGATGAGCCCCACACCGAAGAAGGTACATTTTCCAATGCTTATAGTTTCATTCTCCGTTATAAAGTTATACTTTATAGAGATATATATATATATACCTACCTTGATAGCTTGATGTAATGCTTAACTTTGTAGTTGCACCACGATCAAGAAAAACGAGGGGCCCAACAGTAGGGAAAATGTTCGTAGCTAAGCTTGCTGGGATGGAATCAAGATTTCGCCTTTCATCTATCGTAGGTGGCAGAAGGCCACTGGACCCAGAAGAATCTTGTAAATTAGCATCGGATGTAGGAATTTTCGTCAGGAATGAAATTCCTATCTTCCCAACATGGAAAGAGCACGTAGACACCTCTGCGCATTTTGAAAAATTAGTGCACAGGTTACACGTAAGTCATCTTTCTCTTGGTAATGTTACTCATACTAGTATACCACATTGGCACGTCCCGTTCCTTCTAGCTTGTTGTTGGATCTATGTATATCACACCAACGGTTTATATTGTTGTGAACAGTTAAGGTTCGAGTTCGATGAGGACCAAGAGGAAGTAAAGCATGTTCTCAACAGTCTATTCTCAGACTGTCTGCGCCAGTATCGCAGCAGGCTAAAGAAGAAATACTTCACTGGAAAGATTACTGGGAGTGTTCCAACTATATCTCCTTTTAAGCAAATGACTGACAAACAGTGGGGAGATCTTGTGAAGCACTGGTCTGATCCAAAGAATATGGTATGATTTGTAAGACTGAGACCAGATCACATCTTGGATTCTTATTTATAGCAGTGTCTCACTAGTCTCCTTTTTGCAGAATTTGGCTAAACAGAATCAGGAAAACCGCGGTAAACTACTTTTACCTAGCCGTACGGGATCTCGTAACCTTATAGTGCACATTCGGCAAAAAGTAAGGACATGTTGTTTTATACTGCTATTTAGAAATATTTTAGTAAAAGATCATGCAGAGTATATACACCAGTGTGCAGCTTATATTATGATCCTCCATTTCAACCACGTTATTCGATTTATAAATGGTAGTACTAAAATGCAGATGTTACATAATGCAAGTAAAAGGGAACCAAACAAAGAGATGACTCTGCCAGAGATTTTTGAAGCATGCCAGAAGAACAAACTTGAAGTGATTGGAGAAGTCGCACAGAGTGTTCTTGTAAGTCTTCTCAAAGATTGAAATTTTGTGACGACTCACATCCCAACTTGTAGGAGTAGTAAAGTACATGTCAATATGATATTATATATGTTTATTAAAATTCATGTGATGTGAATCAGACATGCCAAACTGTAGGAATAAAAGTAGGTCATACACATGATAAATCTACTATCAGCAAGTTTCTCTGTAGTAACTATCATGTTTACACATGTGTACGAACTGAATTTTTTGCAGGAAGATATGAAATTAGAGATGGCAAAAACCGGTAAAAACGGTCTGGAAAAAACCGATGAAGAATGTGTGAAGGCATTTTCTATGGCAATAAAAAAGAAAGGCATTGCCAAAAACACTTTCTTACGGAATGCTGGACTGCTGAAGTGCAAGTCCATGTCCAAGTCAAAGTATTTGCATGCTCAAGTTCTAAAGGAGCAACTCCAAGTAGAACGAGCTGCATCAGCTGCGCTAAGACTAGAAGTCGACAATTTTAGAACGATAGCAGCACAGAAGGAGGCCCTACTGGAGCAGGTTAGGAATGCTAGTAAGTAGTAAGAAGAGTATCTGCTAGATAATTGGAGATGAACGGGGACAGTGACAGGTCATTACCTTGGTCTTGTAAAATGGTTCCTTAGTCTGAGCATATTTCGTAGGTGCATTTATCTGCAATTGCTATGATCTTGGTGGTCGTTTCCTTGTTGTGATGTGGATTTTTTTGAACCGGAACCCTGCTGATTGTTAATATTATAAGTGGATTGCCTAGCCCTTTCCATCAGTTCTGACTTGTGGTTCCGTTGGCTCGTGGATGAAGCTTGACGTGGTATCAGAGCCCATAGTCTCAAGTTCGAGTCATCGCTTTCACAAACCTTCTCTTCTCTTCTCCCGGTCTAGCCTTTTCTGTCAGTTTGGACTTTTTGTTGCCTTGACTATGTTGCGATGTATAAAGTGGATTGCCTAGCCCTTTCCATCAGTTCGGACTTTTGGTCGCGTTGGCTAGTGCATTAAAGCTTGACACTGATGATTTTCTGTGATCCATTGATTTCCATCTTTCTACATATAGCCCAGGTCTAGAAGCTTGTCAACTGGTCTGGTTCATTCATCGCTGTATTGAGTGCAATGAACGGAACAGTGGCTTCTCCTTTGTGTTGTGCTGCAACACAACAGCTGTTCCTGCTTCTGTACAGGCGAGTTGTGAACAGAGATACTTATGTATGCTACCAAATTTCGACTCCATATAATCAATAGCTTAACAACCCTCTAATTCAAAATCTCAACATTATTTCACACACTGAAATATTTTGTACGCGTTTTGAATTGGAGAACATGGGAACCGACTTTGGTTTCTGATTATGACTTGATGTGACCCTAGGCCCTGGATTCCTGAGCAGAAGGTATGTGTAAAAACAAAGAGATTACGAAGTGCTAATTCCCTTTTTTTGTAAGTCCTGGTGGCATTGACACTCCTTTCTTACTTGCTATATTTTTTTGGTGTTTATATATAATAGAGAATTACCAGCTTATTGTCGAACCCGTTAGATTTTGGGCAATAATTGTTACGTGGCTGCTTCTTAATTAAAGTTTATCATGTCATGTAGATGGATTTGTGAAAGATGCAGCGGGTCGTTCTTCAGATCGTCTACATGGGATTCCCATCTACATGTATGTTCACGGTTTCATGGAGTACTTCAGCTCATAGCAGCCACATACGATCCTGCAAGATTTGCATTTTTTTTGACCTTGCAAGATTTGCATTCAATGTATCGCCAAGACGCGTCCGTGAGAACTCTAGAAACATCTTCGTCTGACTCGTTTTGGCGCGCGCAGTTCCCGAGCGAATCCAATGAATTTTGACCGTTCTCTTAAAAAAAGGAACTTTGACCGTTGGATCAAGCGTTGGAGAACTGATGTGCCAACGGCCAATAATTATGATCGTCGTAACCGATTTTCAACGTGATGATGAATTGATGTGACATTTGGCCGTACTAGTACGGTCTCATATTTTTGTATTACTTGGACTGTAGCCAAATTCGAAATCTCATTCCAGCGGCAAAACTTCCCGCCCGAAAAATACAAATATTTCACACGCTTCTAACTTCCCATTCTACCCTCGTAAAGATGACAACAATGTCCATGTATAAGTCGGTTGGTGGGGGGTCTGGAGATATGCCCAAGAGGCAATAATAAAAGTGGTTATTATATATATCTTTATGTTTATGATAAATGTTTATATACCATGCTATAATTGTATTAACTGAAACATTGATACATGTGTGATATGTAAACAACAAAGAGTCCCTAGTAAGCCTCTTAACTAGCTTGTTGATTAATAGATGATTAGTTTCATAATCATGAACATTGGATGTTATTAATAACAAGGTTATATCATTGTATGAATGATGTAATGGACACACCCAATTAAGCGTAGCATAAGATCACGTCATTAAGTTATTTGCTATAAGCTTTCAATACATAGTTACCTAGTCCTTATGACCATGAGATCATGTAAATCACTTATACCGGAAAGGTACTTTGATTACATCAAACGCCACTGCGTAAATGGGTGGTTATAAAGATGGGATTAAGTATCCGGAAAGTATGAGTTGAGGCATATGGATCAACAGTGGGATTTGTCCATCCCGATGACGGATAGATATACTCTGGGCCCTCTCGGTGGAATGTCGTCTAATGTCTTGCAAGCATATGAATAAGTTCATAAGAGACCACATACCACGGTACGAGTAAAGAGTACTTGTCAGGAGACGAGGTTGAACAAGGTATAGTGTGATACCGATGATCAAACCTCGGACAAGTAAAATATCGCGTGACAAAGGGAATTGGTATCGTATGTGAATGGTTCATTCGATCACTAAAGTCATCGTTGAATATGTGGGAGCCATTATGGATCTCCAGATCCCGCTATTGGTTATTGGTCGGAGTGAGTACTCAACCATGTCCGCATAGTTCGCGAACCGTAGGGTGACACACTTAAAGTTGGATGTTGAAATGGTAGAACTTGAATATGGAATGGAGTTCGAATATTTGTTCGGAGTCCCGGATGTGATCCCGGACATCACGAGGAGTTCCGGAATGGTCCGGAGAATAAGATTCATATATAGGATGTCATTTTATGTGAATAAAATGATGCGGAAGGTTCTATGGAAGGTTCTAGAAGGTTCTAGAAAAGTCCGGAAGAAACCACCAAGGAAGGTGGAGTCCACATGGGACTCCACCTCCATGGCCGGCCAACCCTAGTGGGGGAGGAGTCCCAAGTGGACTCCCCCTTAGGGGGCCGGCCACCCCCCCTATGGAAGGTGGAATTCCCACCTCTAGTGGGAATCCTAGCTTGGGAAGGTTTCCCACCATATGGAAGGTTTTGGGTTCGGGTCTTATTCGAAGACTTGTAGTCCAACACTTGGGGCTTCCACCTATATATAGAGGGCCAAGGGGAGGGGGCCGGCCACACCAAAGCCACAAGCTTGGCCGCCCCCCATAGTGGCCGGCCACCCCCTCTCCCCAAACCCTAGCGCCCCGCTCCTCCACCATATCCCGCACGCTTAGCGAAGCTCCGCCGGATTTCTCCACCGCCACCGACACCACGCCGTCGTGCTGTCGGATTCAAGAGGAGCTACTACTTCCGCTGCCCGCTGGAACGGGGAGGTGGACGTCGTCTTCATCAACAACCGAACGTGTGACCGAGTACGGAGGTGCTGCCCGTTCGTGGCGCCGGAACCGATCGTGATCAAGATCTTCTACGCGCTTTTGCAAGCGGCAAGTGAACGTCTACCGCAGCAACAAGAGCCTCCTCTTGTAGGCTTTGGAATCTCTTCAAGGGTGAGTCTCGACAATCCCCTCGTTGCTACCGTCTTCTAGATTGCATCTTGGCTTGGATTGCGTGTTCGCGTAGGAAAATTTTTGTTTTCTATGCTACGTTATCCTACAGTGGTATCAGAGCCGTGTCTATGCATAGATGGTTGCACGAGTAGAACACAATGGTTTGTGGGCGTTGATGCTCTTGTTATCTTTAGTTGAGTACTTTGCATCTTTGTGGCATAGTGGGATGAAGCGGCTCGGGCTAACTTTACATGACCGCGTTCATGAGATTTGCTCCACGCTTGACATGCAACTTGTATTGCATAAGTGGCTTTGCGGGTGTCTGTCTCTCCTACTATAGTGAAGATTCAATTTACTCCTCTATTGAAAACACTAGTATCACCGTTGTGGTTCATGTTCGTAGGTAGATTGGATCTTACTCGAAAACCCTAAACCACGTAAAATATGCAAACCAAATTAGAGAACGTCTAACTTGTTTTTGCAGGGTTTGGTGATGTGATATGGCCATAATGTGATGATGAATATGTATGAGATGATCATTATTGTATTGTGGCAACCGGCAGGAGCCTTATGGTTGTCTTTAAATTTCATGTTGAGTAGTATTTCAAAGTAGTTGTAATAGTTGCTACATGGAGGACGATCATGAAGACGGCGCCATTGACCTTGGTGCTTCGCCGACGATGATGGAGATCATGCCCGTTGATGATGGAGATCATGTCCACGCTTTGGAGATCAAGATCAAAGGCGCAAAGACAAAAGGGCCATATCATATCACATATGAACTGCATGTGATGTTAATCCTTTTATGCATCTTATTTTGCTTAGATCGCGACGGTAGCATTATAAGATGATCCCTCTCACTAAAATCTCAAGATAATAAAGTGTTCATCCTTAGTAGCACCGTTATCAAGTCTTGTCGTTTCGAAGCATCTCGTGATGATCGGGTGTGATAGATTCAATAAGTACATACAACGGGTGCAAGACAGTTTTGCACATGCGGATACTAAGGTGGCCTTGACGAGCCTAGCATGTACAGACATGGTCTCGGAACACGTGATACCGAAAGGTAGAGCATGAATCATATGATTGATATGATGAACACTTTGAGTGTTCGCCATTGAAATCACACCTTTTCTCGTGATGATCGGGTTTAGGTGCGGTAGATTTGGTTCGTGTGATCACTAAGACAATGCGAGGGATATTGTTTTGAGTGGGAGTTCACCTAGATTTTTAATTATGTTGAATTAAAATTTGAACTCAATTTGTCATAAACTTAGTCTAAACTATTGCAAATATGTTGTAGATATGGCGTCCCCAATCAATTTTAACCAGTTCCTAGAGAAAGAAAAACTTAAGAGCAACGGTAGCAACTTCACCGACTGGTTCCGTCATGTGAGGATCTTCCTCAATGGCGGAAATCTGCAATATGTGCTTGATGCACCGCTAGGTGACCCTCCTGCAGAAACTGAAACCGATGAAGTAAAGAATGTTTACGCAACTCGGAAAACTCGGTACTCTCAAGTTCAGTGTGCCATCTTATGCAGTCTGGAATCCGATCTTCAAAAACGTTTTGAGCACCACGATCCTCATGAGTTGATGAAAGAGTTGAAGACTATTTTTGAAACTCATGCGGCCGTGGAATGCTATGAAGCATCGAAACACTTTTTCAGCTGTATGATGGAAGAAGGCAGCTCCATTAGTGAGCACATGCTCGTTATGACCGGGCATGCGAAGAAACTCAGTGACTTGGGAATAGTGATTCCTAACAGACTGGGGATTAATCGTGTCCTTCAATCACTGCCACCAAGTTACAAGAACTTTGTGATGAATTACAATATGCAGAACATGAACAAGGAGTTTCCTGAACTCTTTGGCATGTTAAAAGCTGCTGAGATTGAGATTAAGAAAGAGCACCAAGTGTTGATGGTCAACAAGACCACCAGTTTCAAGAAACAGGGCAAGTCTAAGGGAAAATTCAAGAAGGGTGGCAAGAAAGCTGCCACACCTCCTATGAAACCTAAGAACGGCCCTAAGCCTGATGCTGATTGCTATTACTGCAAAGAGAAGGGACACTGGAAGCGTAATTGCTCCAAGTATTTGGCGGATCTGAAGAGCGGCCTTGTCAAGAAGAAGAAAGAAGGTATATCTGATATACATGTTATAGATGTTCATTTCACTGGTTCTCGTTCTAGTACCTGGGTATTTGATACTGGTTCGGTTGCTCATATTTGTAACTCGAAACAGGAACTAAAGAATAAACGACAACTGCTGAAAGATGAAGTGACGATGCGCGTTGGAAACGGATCCAAGGTCAATGTGATCGCAGTCGGGACACTTCCTCTACATCTACCTTCGGGATTAGTTTTAAGCCTAAATAATTGTTATTATGTACCCGCGTTGAGCATGAACATTATATCAGGATCTTGTTTAATGCAAGACGGTTATTCATTCAAGTCTGAGAATAATGGTTGTTCTATCTTTATGAATAATATCTTTTATGGTCGAGCACCTGAAAAGAATGGCTTATTTCTATTAGATCTCGATAGTAGTGATACACATATACATAACATTGATGCTAAGCGAATTAAATTGAATGATAATTCTACTTATATGTGGCACTGTCGTCTTGGTCATATTGGAGTGAAACGCATGAAGAAACTCCATACCGATGGATTACTTGAATCACTTGATTTTGAGTCACTTGATAGATGCGAAGCATGTCTGATGGGAAAAATGACTAAGACTCCATTCTCGGGTATGATGGAGCGAGCTACTGACTTATTGGAAATCATACATACCGATGTGTGTGGACCAATGAGTGTAGCATCGCGCGGTGGTTATCGTTATGTTCTAACCTTCACAGATGATTTGAGTAGATATGGGTATATCTATTTAATGAAACATAAATCCGAAACTTTCGAGAAGTTTAAGGAATTCCAAAGTGAAGTAGAAAATCAACGTAACAAGAAGATTAAATTTCTACGATCTGATCGCGGAGGTGAATATCTGAGTTATGAGTTTGGCATGCATTTAAAGAAATGCGGAATACTTTCACAATTGACACCGCCGGGAACACCACAACGAAACGGTGTGTCCGAACGTCGTAATCGAACTCTCTTAGATATGGTTCGTTCTATGATGTCTCTTACTGATTTGCCGTTATCATTTTGGAGTTATGCATTAGAGACAGCCGCATTCACTTTAAATAGAGCACCATCAAAATCCGTTGAAACGACGCCGTATGAATTATGGTTTAATAAGAAACCTAAGCTGTCGTTCCTAAAAGTTTGGGGTTGCGAAGCCTATGTAAAAAAGTTACAACCGGACAAGCTAGAACCCAAAGCGGAGAAATGCGTCTTCATAGGATACCCTAAGGAAACTATAGGGTACACTTTCTATCACAGATCCGAAGGCAAGATCTTTGTTGCTAAGAACGGAACCTTTCTTGAGAAAGAATTTCTCACTAAAGAAGTGACTGGAAGAAAAGTAGAACTCGATGAGATTGAAGAATCTCTACTCGTTGATCAGAGTAGCGCAGTACCGGAAAATGTTCCTGTGCCGCCTGCACCAACAACAGAGGAAGCAAATGATAATGATCATGAAACTTCAAATGAGATAGCTACTGAACCTCGCAGATCGACAAGGGATCGTGCCACTCCAGATTGGTATGATCCTTGTCTAAATGTCATGATTGTGGATAACAATGATGAAGACCCTGCGACGTATGAAGAAGCGATGATGAGCCCAGATTCCAACAAATGGCAAGAAGCCATGAAATCCGAAATGGGATCCATGTATGATAACAAAGTATGGACTTTGGTAGACTTACCTGATAGCCGCAAGGCTGTCGAGAATAAATGGATCTTCAAAAGAAAAACAGATGCTGATGGTAATATTACTGTCTATAAAGCTCGACTTGTCGCAAAGGGTTTCCGACAAATTCAAGGTGTTGACTACGATGAGACTTTCTCACCTGTAGCGAAGCTAAAATCTGTGAGGATTTTGTTAGCAATAGCTGCATTTTTCGATTATGAGATTTGGCAGATGGATGTCAAAACGGCATTCCTTAATGGAGACATTGAGGAAGAGTTGTATATGGTACAACCCAAAGGTTTTGTCGATCCTAAAAATGCTGACAAAGTATGCAAACTTCAGCGTTCAATCTATGGACTGAAGCAAGCATCGAGAAGTTGGAACCGACGTTTTGATAAGGTGATCAAAGACTTCGGGTTTATACAGTGTCATGGAGAGGCCTGTATTTACAAGAAAGTGAGTGGGAGCTCTGTAGCGTTCCTGATATTATATGTAGATGACATATTATTGATTGGGAATGATATAGAACTATTAAGCAGTGTAAAGGGTTATTTGAATAATAGTTTTTCAATGAAAGACCTTGGTGAAGCATCATACATATTAGGCATCAAGATTTATAGAGATAGATCAAGACGTCTAATAGGGCTATCACAGAGTACATACCTGGACAAGATTCTGAAGAAGTTTAGAATGGACGAAAGTAAGAAAGGATTCTTACCTATGTTACCAGGCAAGGTCTTGAGTAAGACTCAAGGACCGGCTACGGCAGAAGAAAGAGAAAGGATGAGTCAGATCCCCTATGCCTCGGCAGTAGGCTCTATCATGTATGCCATGCTATGTACAAGACCGGATATAGCACATGCTGTTAGTTTGACTAGCAGATATCAAAGTGATCCAGGAATGGAACACTGGACAGCGGTCAAGAATATCCTGAAGTACTTGAAAAGAACTAAGGATATGTTTCTTTGTTATGGAGGTGACCAAGAGCTCGTTGTAACAAGTTACACCGATGCAAGTTGGAACACTGATCCTGATGACTCTAAGTCACAATCTGGGTACGTGTTTATATTGAATGGTGCTGCAGTAAGCTGGGCAAGCTCGAAGCAGTGCACGGTGGCAAAATCCTCAACAGAATCGGAGTACATAGCGGCTTCAGAGGCTTCATCAGAAGCGGTATGGATGAAGAGGTTCATTGTAGAGCTCGGTGTGGTTCCTAGTGCATTGGACCCATTTGTCATCTACTGTGATAACATGGGTGCCATCGCCAATGCACAAGAGCCAAGGTCACACAAGAGGCTGAAGCATATCAAGCTGCGTTACCACTCGATTCGCGAATACATCGAAGATGGAGAAGTAAAGATTTGCAAAGTACACACTGATCTGAATGTAGCAGATCCGTTGACTAAAGCTCTCCCTAGGGCAAAGCATGACCAACACCAGAATGCCATGGGTGTTAGGTATATTACAATGTAATCTAGATTATTGACTCTAGTGCAAGTGGGAGACTGTTGGAGATATGCCCAAGAGGCAATAATAAAAGTGGTTATTATATATATCTTTATGTTTATGATAAATGTTTATATACCATGCTATAATTGTATTAACTGAAACATTGATACATGTGTGATATGTAAACAACAAAGAGTCCCTAGTAAGCCTCTTAACTAGCTTGTTGATTAATAGATGATTAGTTTCATAATCATGAACATTGGATGTTATTAATAACAAGGTTATATCATTGTATGAATGATGTAATGGACACACCCAATTAAGCGTAGCATAAGATCACGTCATTAAGTTATTTGCTATAAGCTTTCAATACATAGTTACCTAGTCCTTATGACCATGAGATCATGTAAATCACTTATACCGGAAAGGTACTTTGATTACATCAAACGCCACTGCGTAAATGGGTGGTTATAAAGATGGGATTAAGTATCCGGAAAGTATGAGTTGAGGCATATGGATCAACAGTGGGATTTGTCCATCCCGATGACGGATAGATATACTCTGGGCCCTCTCGGTGGAATGTCGTCTAATGTCTTGCAAGCATATGAATAAGTTCATAAGAGACCACATACCACGGTACGAGTAAAGAGTACTTGTCAGGAGACGAGGTTGAACAAGGTATAGTGTGATACCGATGATCAAACCTCGGACAAGTAAAATATCGCGTGACAAAGGGAATTGGTATCGTATGTGAATGGTTCATTCGATCACTAAAGTCATCGTTGAATATGTGGGAGCCATTATGGATCTCCAGATCCCGCTATTGGTTATTGGTCGGAGTGAGTACTCAACCATGTCCGCATAGTTCGCGAACCGTAGGGTGACACACTTAAAGTTGGATGTTGAAATGGTAGAACTTGAATATGGAATGGAGTTCGAATATTTGTTCGGAGTCCCGGATGTGATCCCGGACATCACGAGGAGTTCCGGAATGGTCCGGAGAATAAGATTCATATATAGGATGTCATTTTATGTGAATAAAATGATGCGGAAGGTTCTATGGAAGGTTCTAGAAGGTTCTAGAAAAGTCCGGAAGAAACCACCAAGGAAGGTGGAGTCCACATGGGACTCCACCTCCATGGCCGGCCAACCCTAGTGGGGGAGGAGTCCCAAGTGGACTCCCCCTTAGGGGGCCGGCCACCCCCCCTATGGAAGGTGGAATTCCCACCTCTAGTGGGAATCCTAGCTTGGGAAGGTTTCCCACCATATGGAAGGTTTTGGGTTCGGGTCTTATTCGAAGACTTGTAGTCCAACACTTGGGGCTTCCACCTATATATAGAGGGCCAAGGGGAGGGGGCCGGCCACACCAAAGCCACAAGCTTGGCCGCCCCCCATAGTGGCCGGCCACCCCCTCTCCCCAAACCCTAGCGCCCCGCTCCTCCACCATATCCCGCACGCTTAGCGAAGCTCCGCCGGATTTCTCCACCGCCACCGACACCACGCCGTCGTGCTGTCGGATTCAAGAGGAGCTACTACTTCCGCTGCCCGCTGGAACGGGAGGTGGACGTCGTCTTCATCAACAACCGAACGTGTGACCGAGTACGGAGGTGCTGCCCGTTCGTGGCGCCGGAACCGATCGTGATCAAGATCTTCTACGCGCTTTTGCAAGCGGCAAGTGAACGTCTACCGCAGCAACAAGAGCCTCCTCTTGTAGGCTTTGGAATCTCTTCAAGGGTGAGTCTCGACAATCCCCTCGTTGCTACCGTCTTCTAGATTGCATCTTGGCTTGGATTGCGTGTTCGCCGTAGGAAAATTTTTGTTTTCTATGCTACGTTATCCTACATCTACCCGTCATTTTTTTTCGATCACCACCTCCCTAGCTCCGGAAACTCCCCGAAAAAAAATTCATTTCCCTCACTCTCTCCTCTGAGACCACCCACCGGAACTTCCCAAGTCCCTCTCTCTCCCACCTCCACGACCACCGCACCGGAACATCCCCGCCGGACTTCCCTGGCCTACCCGAGGCCTCGCGATCCTCGTCATCCGGCTGCCTGCCGGAGCCGCTTCATCGACGCCGTCATCAACCGGACCGGATCATCCCCGCCGAACCTCGAAACCATATGCTCATCCAGCAGTCTACCGCAGTCGCTTCAGCTGCGGCATCGTCCACCCCACCGGAGCCGCTTCGCCGGATCCGTCGTCCACCGCATCGGATCTTGCTCACCGACACCGCTGTGCATGAACCGGATCTGCTTCACCGGCGCCGTGCATGATCTAAACTCTTCTACTGTCGCTTTTCTATTGCTTGCCTGCAAGTTCTTGTTTAATCTTGGGGGAACCTGTTTGTGCTAACGACGCGCCGTTACGTTTTTGCAGACGAGATGAGTAACCATGAAGTGTAATGGCCGTCTCTCCAACCCCAAGTAGCACATGTAGCGTACTTCATCACCGGATCTATCAACCCCAGGAAGATCTGCTGTGACTCCCACAGAGTGCTTCTCCTAATGTAAGTCCCTTGTTTTAGCGCCATGTTCTGGGTTCAGATGCTTGTTTGTCTGAAGCTCTTTTAGTTCATTCCTAGCTATGACCGTAACACCTTGCTATTTTCTACTTCATTGCTAACTTTAAGCGATTGAACATTTTGGTTTGCATTCCCTGCTCTGTAGATGTATCCATCATAACTTCTATCTTGCTCAGTCGTTGTTACAAAAATTATAGGTATTATAGTAACATCCTGCTATTATTTAGTTCATGGCCAATTTTAAGTAATTGCACATGTTGGTTCGCATTCCCTGCTCTATAGCTTTTGGCATCGTAACTTCTATATTTGGTTTACATTCCCTGCTCTGTAGATCTAGCCATCATAACTTTATCTTGCTCAGTCGTTGTTACAAAAATTATGGCCTGCTACTATGTTGTTTGTGCCAATTTTTTACTCCATGAACATGTTGGCTTGCATTCCCTGTACTACAGGTGATGCCATTGTTTTGTATCTAGTTCATTGTAAGCTAACAAAGTAAGGACTTAGTTTGGCATGCTATCACTCTGCTATCTAGCCTGTAGTACAAATAAACTTGTCATACTACTAGATAATAATTTTGCGTGCCATCTTGTTCTTCAAAAGCTGCATTATTGACTTGTTTCTCTGACTTGGCATGACGCTCACATATGGAAAGCTGAACATATTGGTTTGCATTCCCTCTTATACAAGTTCACAGGTGATCCCACTATATTCTGTATCTGGTCCATCCTAAGCTCCAGCATTAACTATCCTCTATGTGTTGCTCATTACAAGTTTATATCCCGAAACATCTTGATTTGCATCCCCTTCACTATAAGTTCAGGAGTATTATTTAGTTCACGGCCAAAATGAAGTAATTGCACTTGGCACATGTTGGTTCACATTCCCTCCTCTTTAGCTTCTGCCATCGTAACTTCTATTTTTGGTTTACATTCCCTGCTCTGTAGATGTAGCCATCATAACTTCATCTTGCTCAGTCGTTGTTACAAAATTTATAGCCTGCTACTATGTTGTTCATGCCAATTTTGTACTCCCTGAACATGTTGGTTTGCATGGGACTCGACAGTAGTAAGTCTGCTGTTTCATTCTAACATGCTCTGTTATATTGGCTGTTGGTATGCGGCATGCACTCTTTGTTTGCTTATTGTGCGCATTACAATGATCTTGTTATAACGACGAAATGATGAGTTCCAAATTCTTTGCCAAACAATATTGGAGTGTCTTTGCCTTTCCATTGTTGCTGTCTTAACTTGTAATGTCTTTGTTTCAGATATAGGTGATGCATGGACAACTTAAAAGATTGCCGGATCGCTTCATTGTATTGCTAGGTTTAATTACCATTCAATTTCTCTGGGTTCTGTAATATTTTTTCAATGCCTTGCAGCTGATGTAATATTTAGTTAGTTTTTATAGTTCTTTCGCGCATTTTTTCTTTGGTGCTTGTGGTAAGTGAGGCTATCCGACAGAAATCAATGCTGCGTAAATATTCTCAGTATCTAAATCACGAATTCCCATCCCTTAAACGGCCCAATTAAGCGAAATCACATATGTGCCTGCCCGCAAAATCCTAAAGCGCATATTATGCCGGCATATAAACAGCAACTAAACGGGCTGGCCCACTTACTTCTTGGGCCAGCCCATTTGATTTAAGGTGGACCCCACACTCTAATTGGGCTGGCCACTTGCTTTAAGGTGGACCCCACCCACTACTGGGCCGGCCCACTAATTAGTTGGGCCAGCCCATTTGATTTACGGTGGACCCCACACTATAATTGGGCTGGCCCACTTGCTTTAAGGTGGACCCCACACACTACTGGGCCGGCCCACTAATTAGTTGGGCCAGCCCATTTGCTTTGTGGTGGACCCCACATACTAAATGGGCCGCCCCTTTAAGAGGAAAGTGGGACCCACCTGTGTTTTTGGCCCGCCCACTATCTTGTTGGGCCGGCCCACTTGCTATATGGCGGACCCCACATACTAATTGGGCCGGCCCTTTAACAGGAAAGTGGGGCCCACATGTGCTTTTGGCCCGGCCCACTATTTTGTTGGGCCGGCCCACTTGCTATATGGTGGACCCCACATGTCAAATGGGCCGGCCCATTAACAGGAATGTGGGACCCACCTGTGTTTTTGGCCCGGCCCACTATCTTGGTGGGCCGACCCACTTGCTATATGGTGGACCCCACATACTAAATGGGCCGGCCCTTTAACGAAAGTGGGACCCACATGTGTTTTTGCCCCGCCCACTATTTTGTTGGGCCGACCCACTTGCTATATGGTGGACCCCACATACTAAATGGGCCCTTTAACAGGAAAGTGGGACCCACCTGTGTTTTGGCCCGGCCCACTAGCTTGTTGGGCCGGCCCACTTGCTATACGGTGGACCCCAAACACTAAATGGGCCGGCCCTTTAACAGAAAGTGGGACCCACCTGTGTTTTTGGCCCGGCCCACTTGCTTCTTGGGCCGGTCCAGTTGCTGTAATGTGGACCCCACATGTTAAATGGGCCGGCCCTTTTAAGTTTTGACCAGTCAACCTTAGAGGTTAGGCCCGGCCCACGTAACTAATGGACCAGCCCAGCTATATAGTTGACCGGTCAAACTAAGTCAGCTGGGCCGGAAGGCTTACACGTGGAGCATCGTGAAGCGGCCTTGCGCTAAGAGTTTGGGCTGAGTTGCCCGTGTATCTGTAATATAGTAGATCGCATTGTAATTTAGATTAAAAGATAGAGTCTGGCCCGTGCACGGTTAGGTGCACGCCTCAATTAGAAAGTCCCTTGGACTATAAATATGTATCTAGGGTTATCGGAAAAGGAGGACAATCATCGTTCAACCAACACAAATCAGGCGCATCGCCACCCCTTTCTTCGAGGGTTTCTCCCGGGTAAGCACCATGCTGCCTAGATCGCATCTAGCGATCTAGGCAGTATACGTTTATTCGTCAACCTTGTACTGCTCGTGCTGAAGCCTTGTTGATGGCGAGCAGTACTATTTATCCTTAGGTGTTTAGGGGCTTGCATTGATGCTTTCACGTGCATATCTGCGTGGCAATGCCGTCCCTCGACACCTAGCTGCCCTTACGTCTATCCAGACGTAAGGGCAGCATCTTGCTTGTTCGTTACTTAGTAGATCCGATCCGTTATAGTTGCTCCTTGCTCCGCAGGGATTAGTTTAATATCTGCATAGTTAGGCCTTATGCTGGGGTCGGAGGATCCGGTAGTGCGTTAGATGTTGTTCACCGTCCCTGCGAGGGATGTTCCGGGAATCAACGTTACGTTGGTTTTTAGGCCTCTCGTAGGGGTGGTTTGCATCATCTTCCGTAGCTGCTAGGCCCGATCACACGTAGGACGTTCCGGTTATGCGGTGAAAACCCTAAACTGTCGTGGATCGCTTTAGCTTTGTCCTGATCAAGCAGGATCCCCATGCCATTGTAAATCCAACGTGAAACATGGGGCGATCGGCTCCTTGAGCCGATCCACAGGGAAACCTGAGAGCCGATAGGGCTCGTATTTAATGTTTACGTGTCTACCATGCAGGAACAATCGAAGCACTCTAACACCTTCCTGATCGGGTCTAGGTCAGGTGGCACGCCCTAGCAACCGCCAGGACGTGGCTGGAAGATTTGCGGGACGACGCGAGGTGCCAGGGTCCACTAAGCGGCCCTGGGAGCTTCCCGGCTCTTCGTGTTGCTCAGCCATTGCCCGTCGGTGGGTTTTGGAGGGTAACACATTCTGGCACGCCCGGTGGGACAACCTTCTGCAACATCCACGTCAACATCGGCATCCGAGATGGCGGAGGAACAGATCACATACGAGGATCTTCCTCCTGATCATAAGAAGAAGTACGATGAGCTGAAGGCCATCGTTGAAGCCGAACTCATCGGCTCCTTTGAGAAGACCCGTTCGCACGGTATCAGGTTCAAAGGATTCACGCCACAAGGCGTCCTTGACGGGGTAGATCTGTCTCTCCCTTCAGATGAACGTACCAGAGCCCTGCGACAGGAAATCAACTACGTGGTGGCCCATTCACTGCATCGGCATTCTGAGAGCCTGGTGAATTCTTTGGAGCGCGTTGCGTTCCGGGTGGTCCAAGAGATCATGGAGCGTCGGTACTCCCCTTCAGGACCTGCTCTAGGGACTCACCAAGGAGAGGTGCAACTCCACACCAGGCCACCATTGCCGTACGCGATGGCAGCTCCACAGCAACAAGGTTCACCGGCATACGTTGTCTACAAGGTTGGAGGTGATCCGGGCGACTACCAGTTCTTATATGAGCCGCCCAAGGAGATCCCACACGGATACGTGTGCACGTTTGTGCCGGACTGCAACAACTGGACACAGGCGATCCAGGCTCCAACAGGAGGGATTGCCGGAGCAGGAGCCATTGTTCCGGCAGGAGGAACGACTGCAGCAGCGGGGAGTTTGGGAGCGGAAGCTGAGAAACAGGCGTGGCTAGCCAAGTATACCACTGCACCAGTCCAGGAAAGCTCAGCTGCCACTACCTCCACCGCAGATCAGATCAGCGCAGTCCTGAGAGATCAGTTCGGCATCTTGCCGAAGAAGAAGATAATCGGCTATTCCAAGCCGTACCCCAATGAGTTCGACCTGATCCCACTACCACCTAAGTACCGGCTTCCGGACTTCAACAAATTCAGTGGGTCAGAAGGATCTAGCTCCATTGAGCACGTGAGCCGATACTTGGCCCAGCTGGGCATGGCTTCGGCATCGGATCAGCTACGGGTGAGGTGCTTCTCGCAATCCCTCACCGGTCCAGCTTTTGGATGGTACACCTCGCTGCAGCCGAACTCAGTACGATCATGGAAGCAGCTGGAGGAACAATTTCACACCCAATATCATTCAGAAGCTACTGAAGCTGGTATTGCCGAACTAGCACAGGTTCGGCAGAGCGAGGAGAGACAGTGGCTGAGTACATTCAGCGTTTCAGAACTGTCAAGAACCGATGCTATTCGGTTCATTTAACTGAGAAAGAAGCAGTCGAGCTGGCCGTGGCAGGCCTTGCAGCGTCATTCAAAGATCTGACGTTCCAAGTGGAGTACAACTCGTTGACGCACCTGGTCAGTAGGCTGACCTTATATGAACAGCGCCATCCAGAACTGTACCAGGACAAGTTCAAGCGCGCGATAACCCTGGTCAACGCTGATGAGGATGAAGATCCTGCGGAAGATCAAGAAGTCGCAGTAGCCGAGTGGACTCGGACGCCAGTACCTGTGTCCTGCAAATGGGTGAACCCGCCAGGGCCTCCAAGAGGGTTGGACTTTGATGTGAGCAAAACTGAACAGATCTTCGATCTGCTACTGAAAGAGAAACAGTTGAAGCACCCTGAAGGCCACAAGATCCCTACGGCACAAGAGATGAACAAAAGGCCATACTGCAAATGGCATCATACGTTCACGCACGCCACCAACGACTGCAAAGTATTGCGCGCACAAATTCAGATGGCGATAGAATCAGGCCGATTAACTTTCGGACAGTTTGCCATGAAGGTAGACATGCGTCCGTTTCCGGACGTCAACATGGTGGACCTAAGCCACTCCATAAGGGAACCTGGGTTCTCTTTTGATGTCAATATGGCAGGGTTTGTGATCCGCCATGGCAAAGATAAAGCCGAGAGCAGCCACTCTCGTGGCAAGGATAAAGAGGAGGCCGTTCCACGCGACCGGCCCCAAGATGATGATAGACGGTACCTAACCGAGGAGGAGGTGAGAAGCATACGGTATCAGCGCCCACTCTCCGTGCATCTCCTCAACAAATATGAGCAGCAGTATGACCGACGTCGGCGCTACGACGAAGACGATGAAAAATATCGTCGGTCTGATGCAGCCAGAAGGTATCGTCAGTATGATGGAAGCAACGACGGGTACAAACGTCGCGCTAGAGGGAGGTCAAGGGAGCAAGACGACGTGAATAAGCACTGGAACTGTCCCTTCTTCAAACATTGCTGGGACTCAGGAATGAGCCGATTGCCAACAATCGAGAATTGCCCAGAATGCAAACAGCAAAGGAGAAGGACAAACGAAGTTTCAGTGTTCGAGCGCCTAGGACCTCTCCCACCTCATAACAAGCAAGCTGAGTCATCTCAAGAAGAAGACTTCGAGGAGTCAGATGGAGAAGAAGATAGGTATCACCGACCAAGGTGGTGCCCTGATGGACTCAGCCATTCTCAGAAGCGTAGAGTGCAGCGGCTGCGAAACCTGGAAGAAGCCGAGGCACAGTACCTGTACACGTTGAGAAGAGCACGGCCCGATCTGGCCGTGAAAATCCAGCAAACATTGGAGACGAAGGCGCGCCCGCCAAAGAAAGTATGGCGCCCAAAACAGGCGAAAGCCGATGCACAGGCATCGGCTGATGCCGATGCAGAGGCATCGGCTGATACAAACATGGTATCCGTGGTCCGGACGGAGTAGCAGGTCCAAGACATTGGACGTACGTGGCAAGGCCGATCCCTGAGATCGGCCCTCAAAAAATGGAAAGCAAAGGATCTTATCTCCAGCATGCCACGTAGCTACAGTAGAAATCCAAGAAGTTGCAAACCATCGCCAAAGCATTGCAACGGAAAAGGAGGCCGATTCCCGCAATCGGCCAAAATTATCCTCAACATCCTTTTGTCTGTGTTCAGCATTGATCCAACAGATGCCTGAAGAGCCGATACCATCAATGACTTGACAGAATCGGCTCGGGGGGCACATAGATGGATAAGACACGAGGATACGAAGCTGAGAATGCATGCCAAACGCCCAGCAGAACAGCTCAAAGATGGGGGCCGATACATAAACAAATCGGCCGCAAAAAATCGAAAATACAGAAATTTTTGAGCACAGCCGATGCGTAGACATCGACTTAAGAATTCAAAGCCGATGCACGGCCATCGACTCAAGGACTTCCAACTCCCTCTCTTCAAGCTCGGTAGCACCAGCAGAAGCATCAGTTTGGGCGTCCAAGACGGCCCGTTTCAGCTGCTGGTATTTGCCGGCAAGTTTGAGGATCGCAGCCCTGGCCAACAAAGAACAGCATGGACGTGCAGATCAGGCTAGGATCATGAGACCGACGGTCGTCCAGTTGGACTGAACTGCATTCTCACCAGAGGTTGCCTCATTGGACTGAAGAAGCTCGGGGGGCTTCACGTTGAGGTTCTCTGCTTTTGGCCGATTTATTTAGAATCGGCTGACGCTGCACTGCAGTTGGGAGGCCGATGGTGACCCCTTGGCTGATGCGCTTTCATTCTCGCCTTGACAGAGGCTCGGGGGGCAGCTGGCCTTGAGAATTCCTCATTCTGAAGAGCCGATGGTGTTGAAATTGGCTATCTCTGCATCATAACCATGTTGAAGGGTGGAGGACTCTTGCAGAGGAAAATCACCAGGTTGACAGGAGGAGTTGGAAAAAGGAGCCATCATCGTTGATCAGGCTCTAGACCAGTCCGTTGCTGCAAGAAACAAAACATCACAAGGGAAGCTGTGAACAAATGGTACCTGTTATACAGGTGTATCAGCTTTGACGGCAAGGTATTTCAGCCACGGTCTTAGAAGCTTTCCTGGAGGCGTTAATTCAGGAGTTTTGCTATCAGGACGAACATCACGATTGGATGATTTTAAAGTCTAAAGATCTAGGGGTCTCAAGGCTGCGCGTTGGACCCGTTCGATTGGAAGTTTGGGTCTGAATTTCATGGATTGCAAGTTAACATCTGAGAAGGCGATTGGATCGGTCTGTCTTGCAATTTGTTATAAAAGCTGATGCATTACCATCGGCTCATCGAGTTCAACAAAGGGGAGAATCGGCTAGTCTAATATGGAAGAGATCGACAAAGTCAAATTGGAGAAATTTCTTCATTGATAACCAGATTTTTTACATAGAAGGAGCCGATTGCTCTCAAAAGTTGCTAGGGGATACATTGCCCCGTCTACTACTCCTAGCTCTACCCTATCTAGGGGCCGCTGCTGCCCTCATCATCGCCGCGTCGGCGCTACTCCCGGCCGGCTCGTCGTCGCTGCTATAGCGGCCGCCGGCAGGACCTTCGTCGTCCTTCTTCATCCGCGTCGTCATCGCTGTCGAAGTCGCTGAGATTTCCGGGCCAGGGGCAGTGGCGCTTGGCCGGCGGCTCGTCGGAGGAGCTATCGTCCTCCTCCTCCTCCACCTCCTCGGAGGAGGTTACTCCCTCCCAGGGAAGGTCGTCGTCGTCGCTCTCCGCTGTCCCATTGGCGAGGCTGCGGAGGACGCTTCCCCATCGGTCAGGGATTGGTCGTCCTCGACCAGATGGAGAAGTCGTGGCTTGGTTCGTCCCCGGCCTCGATGGCGCGGCGGATGTTGGCCGCATGGGCTTCCTCCGGGTTCCACTCCGGCGTCGGCTCGCGGAAGGGGGAGGACTGCGTGGAAAGACCCGATGAGGAGGAAGAAGATGACATGCTGGCCAAGGAGGGTTTTGGGAGTGCTAGTGCGAGGAGGAGAGAGAAGGGAACTGCAGGAAGTGGCCAAATAAAAGGGGGATATAGTGGTTTAATGCCTAAGCAGTTCCCGAGGACGTGGTGCCAGAACCGTCAAGTCGTGCAGAGAAGTTGAGAAGGCAAGACGTCATCATGAAGAAAACTGCGACGGTTCTGCCACGACATGACCCTTCGAAGGAGACAGATGGTTTTGCAATTATCATTATCAAAACCAGGGGGCATGTGTTACTACCCGATTTTGGCCAAATCAGGAGGTGGGCCGTAAGTGAAGATGGGCTTGAAGGATGTACACGTGGAGCATCGTTGAAGCGGCCTTGCGCTAAGAGTTTGGGCTGAGTTGCCCGTGTATCTGTAATATAGTAGATCGCATTGTAATTTAGATTAAAAGATAGAGTCTGGCCCGTGCACGGTTAGGTGCACGCCTCAATTAGAAAGTCCCTTGGACTATAAATATGTATCTAGGGTTATCGGAAAAGGAGGACAATCATCGTTCAACCAACACAAATCAGGCGCATCGCCACCCCTTTCTTCGAGGGTTTCTCCCGGGTAAGCACCATGCTGCCTAGATCGCATCTAGCGATCTAGGCAGTATACGTTTATTCGTCAACCTTGTACTGCTCGTGCTGAAGCCTTGTTGATGGCGAGCAGTACTATTTATCCTTAGGTGTTTAGGGGCTTGCATTGATGCTTTCACGTGCATATCTGCGTGGCAATGCCGTCCCTCGACACCTAGCTGCCCTTACGTCTATCCAGACGTAAGGGCAGCATCTTGCTTGTTCGTTACTTAGTAGATCCGATCCGTTATAGTTGCTCCTTGCTCCGCAGGGATTAGTTTAATATCTGCATAGTTAGGCCTTATGCTGGGGTCGGAGGATCCGGTAGTGCGTTAGATGTTGTTCACCGTCCCTGCGAGGGATGTTCCGGGAATCGACGTTATGTTGGTTTTTAGGCCTCTCGTAGGGGTGGTTTGCATCATCTTCCGTAGCTGCTAGGCCCGATCACACGTAGGACGTTCCGGTTATGCGGTGAAAACCCTAAACTGTCGTGGATCGCTTTAGCTTTGTCCTGATCAAGCAGGATCCCCATGCCATTGTAAATCCAACGTGAAACATGGGGCGATCGGCTCCTTGAGCCGATCCACAGGGAAACCTGAGAGCCGATAGGGCTCGTATTTAATGTTTACGTGTCTACCATGCAGGAACAATCGAAGCACTCTAACACCTTCCTGATCGGGTCTAGGTCAGGTGGCACGCCCTAGCAACCGCCAGGACGTGGCTGGAAGATTTGCGGGACGACGCGAGGTGCCAGGGTCCACTAAGCGGCCCTGGGAGCTTCCCGGCTCTTCGTGTTGCTCAGCCATTGCCCGTCGGTAACTAATGGACCAGCCCAGCTATATATTTGACCGGTCAAACTATGTCATCTGGCCCGGCCCGCTTAAGACGTGGCAGGCCTCGTGTGGGCCTACCATCTACCACGGGGTTTCAGCCGGTTAACGCCGTTAACTGCCAGTTAACGGCGTCTGCCACGTGTCAGTTTGCATGACGTCAGCAGTCAACGGGCTCCCGAAAACACTTCCGCAACGGTCCGATTTTCCGTGGCGGAAGGGCGCCCAAGCGCGACGGACCGAAAAAAACGTCGTAGGACTTTGCCTGACGCGACAACGGAACCCATATCGTCGGGTTAGGCCCATAGGCGACGAAAAATGCCCCTTAGTTGACGATTTTGGGACGTTGTCTATCAAAACTTTTCTTGTAGTGTATATGACATAAGAAAACTATGTGCTTTGGTTTTTCATTTTTCTAATTTTTTATTTTTGATACCCATTTGAATCTTGGTCAAATCCTAGGTTTGACCAAGATTTAAACAAGTTTAAATCATGAAAATGAAAAGGGAAGCATGTATCCTTCTTATTCACTCTAAATGAAGTTTTTGGGAGGTTTTTCAAATTTCCATGTTTGAAACCCAAAACAACTTCTCTTCATGCTTGACTTCATAAGACATAGTTTAGGGTTAGGGGTAGATACATGATTTGTATGGTTTGAATATGTCTAGACCTTGTTTATCAACTTTAATGCTTACTATATGACATAAGAAGATTATGTGATTTGGTTTTTTTTTTGAATTTTATGCCCATATATTTGAATCTTTGTCAAATCCTAGGTTTGACTAGGATTTAAACAAGTTTAAAACATGAAAATGAAAAATTAAGCATCTATCCTTCTTAGTCACTCTAAAATGAAGCTTTTGGGAGGTTCTTGAAATTTCCATGTTTGAAACCCAAAACCACTTCTCTTCATGATTGACTTCATAAGACATAGTTTAGGGTTAGGGGTAGATACATGATTTGTATGGTTTGAATATTTCAAGACCTTGTTTATCAACTTTAATGCTTACTATATGACATAAGAAGACTATGAGCTTTGGTTTTTCATTTTTCTGTTTTTTTTGAATTTTCCGCCCATTTGAATCTCTGTCAAATCCTAGGTTTGACCAAGATTTAGACAAGTTTAACACGTGAAAACGAATAAGTAAGCCTGGATCCTTCTTAGTCACTCCAAAATGTACCAATTGATAGATGTGTTAACTTTGCTTAATGGAAAAAATAATGTCATGTAAATGAGTTAACTTGGATTTCCTACCCTTGAATCCATAGGAAACTTTGTTCTAATGCACTATACTAATCAACCGAGTTTTTACACCAACAGGTCTGTCACTTACGTGTGGTGCCCATGCGTGAGGTCCCACACTTCAGTGAGCACAAGTCACGTGCAATAGGTACGCAAACTCCCAGCCATTTTCTTTGTCAAGAGAAGACGCATCAGGATGCGTCTTGGAAGTCTGTGGGTCCTTCGGATCCTTCGGTTGTCCCTCTCACAAAAAAAACAAATCTCTCTCATTCTCGGCCTCGCTCGACTCGCTCGCTCGCTCGCACCTCCTGCTCACTGACAAACCCTGCACAAAAGTCAACATCATCACCCGAAAAAGGGAGACACCATAATGCTCTCCCTTCTTCTCTCCTTCCGAGTGATCCCTCTTCCTCCGAGTTTCACTCGACGGGCAAACACATATGTGCTGCATAGTAATAATAAAAAGGTAGAAAATTCGACCTACGAATCTATAATTAAATATACTAGGTTAAACTAGGGTTTTGCCCAGTACTACAGATCAAGGTTCAAAAAAATCCAACTACGGGGTTCGAACAACCCCATTTCTAATCAAAGATTTTTTTCGACGTCATCCAAATGGCCTCAAACTATAGCATGGGCGGATCCAGACTATAGCCAAGGGGGGCAGCTGCCCCCACTCAATTTTCTGAATGTGTGTAATGTATGCACTATGTGTGCTATAACTTGTATGTCTTTCAAATTTGAACCAAATTTGAATAAGTTTGAAATATTTGAAATGGGGCTTTTGGCTTAAACGTTTGAAACCCAAAACGACTTCTCTTCATGCTAGACTTCATAAGACCGAGTTTAGGGTTAGGGGGTAGATATATGATTTGTCTGGTTTGAATATGTCTAAACCTTGTTTATCAACTTGAATGCTTACTATATGACATAAGAAGACTATGTGCTTTTGGTTTTATTTTTCTTTTTTTTTGAATTTTATGCCCGTTTGAATCTTGGTCAAATCCTAGGTTTGACCAAGATTTAAACAAGTTTAAACATGAAAATGAAAACGTAAGCCTGGATCCTTCTTAGTCACTCTAAAATGAAGCTTGGGAGGTTTTTGAAATTTCCATGTTTGAAACCCAAAACCACTTCTCTTCAGGCTTGACTTCATAAGACATAGTTTAGGGTTAAGGGTAGATACATGATTTGTATGGTTTGAATATGTCTAGACCTTGTTTATCAACTTGAATGCTTACGATATGACATAAGAAGACTATGTACTTTGGTTTTCATATTTCTGATTTTTTAAATTTTGTGTCCATTTGAATCTTGGTCAAATCCTAGGTTTGACCAAGATTTAAACAAGTTTATAACATGAAAATTAAAAGGTAATCATGGATCCTTCTTAGTCACTCTAAAATGAAGCTTTTGGGATGTTCTTGAAATTTCCATGTTTGAAACCCAAAACGACTTCTATTCATGCTTGACTTCATAAGACATAGTTTAGGGTTAGGGGTAGATACATGATTTGTCTGGTTTGAATATGTCTAGAACTTGTTTGTCAACTTTAATGCTTACTATATGACATAAGAAAACTATGTGCTTTGGTTTTTCATTTTTCTGATTTTTTTATTTTGATGCCCATTTGAATCTTGTCAAATCCTAGATTTGACCAAGATAATTTAAACAAGTTTAAAACATGAAAATGAAAAGGGAAGCATGTATCCATCTTAGTCACTCTAAAATGAAGCTTTGGGAGGTTTTTGAAATTTCCATGTTTGAAACCCAAAACCACTTCTCTTCATGCTTGACTTCATAAGACATAGTTTAGGGGTTAGGGGGTATAGATACATGATTTGTCTGGTTTGAATATGTCTAGACCTTGTTTGTCAACTTTAATGCTTTCTATATGACATAAGAAAACTATGTGCTTTGGTTTTTCATTTTTCTGATTTTTTTATTTTGATGCCCATTTGAATCTTGTCAAATCCTAGATTTGACCAAGATAATTTAAACAAGTTTAAAACATGAAAATGAAAAGGGAAGCATGTATCCATCTTAGTCACTCTAAAATGAAGCTTTTGGGAGGTTTTTGAAATTTCCATGTTTGAAACCCAAAACCACTTCTCTTCATGCTTGACTTCATAAGACATAGTTTAGGGGTTAGGGGTATAGATACATGATTTGTCTGGTTTGAATATGTCTAGACCTTGTTTGTCAACTTTAATGCTTACTATATGACATAAGAAAATTATGTGCTTTGGTTTTTCATTTTTCTGATTTTTTATTTTGATGCCCATTTGAATCTTGTCAAATCCTAGATTTGACCAAGATAATTTAAACAAGTTTAAAACATGAAAATAAAAGGGAAGCATGTATCGTTCTTAGTCACTCTAAAATGAAGTTTTTGGGAGGTTTTTGAAATTTCCATGTAGGAAACCCAAAACCACTTCTCTTCATGATTGACTTCATAAGACAGAGTTTAGGGTTAGGGGTAGATATATACATGATTTTCCTAGGTTTGACCAAGATTTAAACAAGTTTAAAACATGAATATGAAAAAGTAAGCATGCATCCTTCTTAGTCACTCCAAAATGAAGCTCTTAATTAGGAGGGTTTTTGAAATTTCCATGTTTGAAACCAAAAACCACTTATCTTCACCATGCATGCTTGACTTTATAAGACAGAGTTTAGGGTTAGGGGTAGATACATGATTTTTCAGGTTTAATATGTCTAGACCTTGTTTATCAACTTAATTGAATGCGCGCATACTATATGACATAAGAAGATCTTGGTATTCATTTTTTTTGAATTTTTATGCCCATTTGAATCATGGTCAAATCCTAGGTTTGACCAAGATTTGAACAAGTTTAAAACATGAATATGAAAAGGTAAGCATGTATGCTTCTTAATTAGTCACTCCAAAATGAAGCTCTTGGAAGGGTTTTTGAAATTTCCATGTTTGAAACCAAAAACCACATCTCTTCATGTGCTTGACTTCATATGACAGAGTTTAGGGTTAGGGGTAGCCACATACATGATTTTTCTGGTTTGAATATGTCTAGACCTTGTTTATCAACTTGAATGCTTACTATATGACATAAGAAAACTATGTGCTTTGTTTTTTCATTTTTTTAATTTTTTATTTTTGATACCCATTTGAATCTTGGTCAAATCCTAGGTTTTACCAAGATTTAAACAAGTTTAAATCATGAAAATGAAAAGGGAAGCATGTATCCTTCTTATTCACTCTAAATGAAGTTTTTGGTAGGTTTTTCAAATTTCCATGTTTGAAACCCAAAACAACTTCTCTTCATGCTTGACTTCATAAGACAGAGTTTAGGGTTAGGGGTAGATACATGATTTGTATGGTTTGAATATGTCTAGATCTTGTTTATCAACTTTAATGCTTACTATATGACATAAGAAAATTATGTTCTTTGTTTTTTTTTTGAATTTTATGCCCATATATTTGAATCTTTGTCAAATCCTAGGTTTGACCAGGATTTAAACAAGTTTAAAACATGAAAATGAAAAATTAAGCATCTATCCTTCTTAGTCACTCTAAAATGAAGCTTTTGGGATGTTCTTGAAATTTCCATGTTTGAAACCCAAAACCACTTCTCTTCATGATTGACTTCATAAGACATAGTTTAGGGTTAGGGGTAGATACATGATTTGTATGGTTTGAATATGTCTAGACCTTGTTTATCAACTTTAATGCTTACTATATGACATAAGAAGACTATGAGCTTTGGTTTTTCATTTTTCTGTTTTTTTTGAATTTTCCGCCCATTTGAATCTCTGTCAAATCCTAGGTTTGACCAAGATTTAGACAAGTTTAACACGTGAAAACGAATAAGTAAGCCTGGATCCTTCTTAGTCACTCCAAAATGTACCAATTGATAGATGTGTTAACTTTGCTTAATGGAAAAAATAATGTCATGTAAATGAGTTAACTTGGATTTCCTACCCTTGAATCCACAGGAAACTTTGTTCTAATGCACTATACTAATCAACCGAGTTTTTACACCAACAGGTCTGTCACTTACGTGTGGTGCCCATGCGTGAGGTCCCACACTTCAGTGAGCACAGGTCACGTGCAATAGGTACGCAAACTCCCAGCCATTTTCTTTGTCAAGAGAAGACGCATCAGGATGCGTATTGGAAGTCTGTGGGTCCTTCTGGATCCTTCGGTTGTCCCTCTCACAAAAAAACAAATCTCTCTCATTCTCGGCCTCGCTCGCTCGCTCGCACCTCCTGCTCACTGACAAACCCTGCACAAAAGTCAACATCATCACCCAAAAAAGGGGAGACACCATAATGCTCTTGACATAGGCATCCCAAATGGGCTTGCCGAAGATAGTACCCGGGGTTTACTGAAGGCCCACTACCCGAAGAATAAGAAGATTCGGGAGCCCAAGATATATTAAGGAAAGTTAGAGTTGTAATAGGAAGAGTTATTTGTAATCTGGCGGGATGAGTTAGAAACCGTCCCGAACTCTGTAACTTGTACAAAACGAAACCCTCGGCTCCACCTCCTATATAAGGGGGAGTCGAGGGACAAAGAAAGGATCGAATCTACTGTCAACATAACCCTAGTTTTCATAATCGTCGAGTACTTTTCGCCTGAACCTTCGAGATCTACTTGCCCTCTACTTCTAGCAAAACCCTAGTCTACAATCTGTAGGCATTGACAAGTTAATCCTTTGTCAATTGGCGCCGTCTGTGGGAATTAGAGGTTGCAAGGAGCTGATCTCGATGGCACGTTCAAGATCTTCGACTTCGTCGACAGCAAGCAACGCGATGGATCGAGGTAACAAGGAAAAAACTGATCTATTCAATTTTATTCCTCACCCGCCCTCCCGTATGGATGCATGTGCCTATCTGGAGGAGCCCATCATCATGACGTTCGGAGAATTCCGATTTGGCGTCAACAAGGAAGGATCCTATCGTCTCGAAGTTCCGATCTCGTCGGAATTTTCAGCGGTCGATTCTAACTTTTCGTCGAGTGACGAGGAGTTTTCGTCGCCACGCTTCGTCGACAAGGCAAGCGGAAAGCTCGCCAAGATCTTCAGCAACACATCCTTCGAGTCGTCTGCGGACTCCTTTATAAGCAGCGACTCCGAAAGCGTCGACAGCTTCAACTTCATCGACAAATCTGTCGCCATCGGAAAGGTCTTCACCACTCTATATGATGGTGTCACCAACCTTGACAAAAATCAATACACAAAATACCACCAGATCTGTGCAATAGAAGAAGCGGGTACATCAGAACCACAAACGTCAGAGGCTTTCGACGATTTGGGAAATCCATACGTCGATCCCGCTGATCTCAGAACAGGCCTAGGCACTAAATATGCCGGATCTTCAACTCGCGCAAAAGTCCAACTCCCGCAAGCTGCGTGGGATAGGGCTGCGAGAGCCATGGATGGATCAGAACCAATGAATACTACTGCTACCGTACAAGAGTTACAAGCATATCAATATAGACTTGCTCGGGTAAGCAGAGAGTTGGAAAAACAGACAGCATCCCTGAATAGGAGGAAAGAAGCAGCTTCTGCATCAAGCAGACGCCGAGCAGAGTTAAGTCGCCTTTCAGGAACTTCGGGAGATAGTCACAGAGAAGCTCGGAGGAGAGCGATGTCTCGGCTCCAAAACATACCCGAAGCAGAAAGAGGAAGCATAATCCAAAATCTCGACATGTCCTTTATGTCGATTGATGAAAGAGGAAATATCATCCCAAAAACTCCAGAAGCAGGTTACATGGCAACACAAGCTTACATCCTTGCGTCTAGACCACCTCCTGGGGACCCGAGAGAACCATTGTTCAATATGGCGATGGCTGGCGTAGGAGTAATGGGAACAGCGTTTGCAACAACGCCTCCCGAAGAAAATCCTAGGCGAAATAGTCCACGACCCAATACAGCAGTTCAAGACCCCCCAAGAACAAGTGGAGCAAGAGACACAGCGGTCCAAGTAAGGGTAGACAGAGCGCGACAAGAAAGAAGGGAGCGTCAGCACTCACCAGAGCTTGCCGACGAAGATATGTGTGGGCTCCCGTGCTTTACGAGAAGAGTTCGAAAAACTCGAGTACCGAAAGGGTTCAAGTTACCCGAGAATTTCAAGAAGTTCGACGGCCTGCAAGATCCCGAGGATTGGCTCGTGGATTATCTCGAGATGGTAAAGCTGGTAGGAGGAACCAGAGCAACAGCTATGCAAAGTAGCCGCGAGATCTTGGATAAAGAAACTCCCCCTAAATTCCATCGACAGCTGGGATAACTTTGAGGACATCTTCGTGAAAAACTTCCGATCCACCTGCAAGAAACCTGCGTCGTTGGAAGAGCTGAGGGCGTGTCGACAAAAACACGACGAGTCGATGAGGAAATATATACAGCGGTGGAACATCATAAAGAACTCGGCGGAAGATATATCTGACGAGAGGGCAATAGATGCGTTCGTGGCAGGAATTCGCCGAGGTGATTTTGTCGAGGACTTAGGAAGAACTAACCCTAAGACCATATCAGCACTCATGGAGATAGCCAATAAATGGGCAGATGGAGAAGACGCAATATACAACAAGCGACACAGGTCGCCAGAGGAGGATCGTGGTCGAAATTATCAAAATAGAAGGCGATTTTCTCGCCAGTTCTACAACAACGATGCTCCCGGCCATATATCGGCTGGTTTTCGAGGAAATCCTGGAGGAAATAGTCGAGATGATTATCAAAGGAGTAATGAGCAACAAGGCGACAATAGAGGTGATTTTCGTGGCAACAGGCAAAATAGTGGACCAAGGATTCAAAGACCTTACGTGTCTCCCGAGGAGATGATGAACGGTCCATGTCAAATGCACTTTTACCTCGACAACAATGGAAAGAGGCAGTCAGGACATCTCCAGAAAGACTGCCGTAATTTTCAGGCAATGTTGCGAGCCGCAGGAATTGCAAATGCCCAAGCAAATAACAGAAACCCTCGGGAGCCAAGGAGCGAGATCCACCTTCCACCTCCTCCCGCAATTACGGACGAAAATCGGCACCAGCTTAGAATTGCGGCAGCACCACATCCACCTCCATATGTTGACCCCAACTCTAACGGTGCGGTCTCGATGATCCAGAAAGCCAGGCCATCAAACAGGGCGCAGAAGGTAATCTCGCGACAAGTGTTCATGGCAGAAAAGATGCCTCCACCAACAGTCGAGTACTTAAATTGGTCGGGGCAAGACATCGGCTTCACAATTGCGGACCATCCGCAGCAAGTTCCTCGACCAGGACAATCAGCACTCATCTTACCCGCAGTAATCGCTGGTTTTGACGTGTCGAGAGTTTTCATAGATGGCGGCAGCAGCTTAAACCTCATGTATGCAGATACATTGAGGAAGATGAACATATCCCTAGCAAACTTGAAACCAACTGACACACGTTTCCACGGGATTACACCAGAGAAGCCAAGTTACCCATTGGGCAAAATCAACCTCGACGTTCAGTTTGGAACCCGAGAAAACTACAGGATAGAGAATCTGGAGTTCGAAGTTGTGGATTTCCCGTCGCAATATCACGCTTTGTTGGGACGACCAGCGTATGCTAGGTTCATGGCAGTGCCGCATTATACATATCTGTTGTGGAGGTTGCCTGGGCCCAAGGGACCTATCACAATCAAAGGAAGTTTCGCGTTATCCGATAAATGCGACAAGGATTTTCATCGACTGTCCGAAACTTTCGGGATGCAAGCAGAATATGCGGCGCCAAGGTTCACTGATTATGATGTGCTGCCAGAGGTAGGGAGATCTTCTAAGGAGCCAACTTTCAACACAACCAAGGATTCAAAAGAGGTACAGATCCACCCGACAGATCCAAAGAAAACGACGTCCATTGCCGCAAACATGGATGTCGCATAGGAAAGCGCGCTCGTCGAGTTCCTCCGTGAGCACTGGAAAATCTTCGCATGGTGTCCAGCTGACATGCCAGGAGTACCCAGGGAACTTGCCGAGCACCACCTCAATTTGGATCCTCTCGCAAGACCAGTAAAGCAACCTTTGCGGCGTTTTTCGGAGCCTAGCCGCAAAGCCATGTTATCTGAAATAGATCGACTCAAAGATGCTGGTTTCATCAGGGAAATATCTACAGAAGCCACGTGGGTAGCTAACCCAGTGATGGTGCCGAAAAAACACACAATAGTCCTTCGCATGTGCGTCGACTTCACGTGTCTCAACAAACATTGTCCCAAGGATCACTTTCCCCTCCCAAGGATCGATCAAATCATCGACTCCACGGCAGGATGCGAACGTCTTTCCTTCCTGGACGCATATTCTGGTTATAACCAGATAAGATTAAAAGAAGAAGATGAAGCCAAGACAGCGTTCATCACACCTTATGGCGTGTTTTGCTACAAAACAATGCCCTTTGGTCTGAAAAACGCGGGAGCAACATATCAGCGGATGATGCAGAAGTGCCTAGCAACACAGATTGGAAAAAATGTACAAGTCTACATTGACGATGTCGTAATAACATCAAAGAAAGGGTCGACTCTGATCGAAGACTTGAAGGAAACCTTCGACAACCTCGACAAGTTCTGCCTCAAGCTAAACCCGACAAAGTGCTCTTTTGGAGTTCCTGCAGGAGAACTTCTCGGGTTCTTAGTATCAGCAAGGGGGATTGAAGCTAATCCCGAAAAAATACAGGCCATCGTTACTATGAGAAAGCCAACAAAGCTGAAAGAAATACAACAGTTAACGGGGCGAGTCGCAGCTTTAAGCAGATTCGTCGCCAGGCTAGGAGAAAAGGCGCTGCCGTTCTATGCATTGATCAAACAAGGGGAAAAATTTCAATGGAACGAGGAAGCAGATAGAGCCTTCGAGAACCTCAAGCGGGCAATTTCGACACCACCGATATTGGTGGCGCCGAAAGAGAAAGAACCTCTCCTCTTGTACATTGCAGCCACACCTCAGGTGGTCAGCACGGCCCTAGTAGTCGAGAGAGAAGAAGAAGGCAAGCTTCACGGAGTTCAGAGGCCAGTATATTTCATCAGCGAAGTACTGTCGCCCTCCAAACAGCGGTACCCGCAATATCAGAAACTAGCATATGGAGTATTCACGACAGCAAGAAAATTGCGACACTATTTTTCGGCGCACCCGATAATAGTGGTCAACGAGGCTCCCTTATCAAATATACTGAACAACCCAGAAGCTACGGGTCGTGTCTCCCTTTGGGGAATAGAACTTTCTCCTCGGGACATCACGTATGAAAAAAGAAAAGCAATAAAATCGCAGGTCTTACCAGATTTCATTGCAGAGTGGATGGAGCTACAAAACACGGGACCCCCAGATTTATCGAGAACTTGGACCATGAACTTCGACGGGTCCAAAAGACTGGAAGGTGCTGGAGCAGGCGTGATATTGGTATCACCTGAAGGCGACAAGTTGAAGTACGTTTTGCGGATGACGTTCCCAAACGCGTCTAACAATGAAGCAGAATATGAAGCTCTCATACACGGGATGAAGATGGCGAAAGCTTGCGGTGCAACCCGACTGAAAATTTTCGGCGACTCACAATTGGTGGCACAACAAGTCATGAACCAATGCGATGCAGTCAACGAAAGTATGATAGCATACAAAGAGGTGTACAATGAGCTGGAGAAGTTATTCGATGGTTGTGAGGTAAACCACATTAGCAGGATGAGCAACGATGAAGCCGACGTTCTTGCAAACATCGGGTCACAGTGTCTCGCGATACCTCCAGGCGTGTTTTGGGAAGAGATAAGCGAGAGATCAACAAAGCCAGCAAAAACAAAGAAGGAGAAGAAAGAGAAAACCTCGAGTATCACCAAAGACACAGCAGAAGAAGAAGAAGAGCAAGAGCTAGTCATGATGGTGCAAATTCCATGGATGCAGGCTTACATATCATATATCCTAAGGAAAACGATACCCGACGACCCAGTTGAAGCAAGGCGAATAATTAGGAGATCAAAAGCTTTCACTGTGGTAAAAGGGGAGCTGTACAAACGAAGTATCTCGGGCGTGCTACAAAGATGCGTTACACCCGAAGAAGGAAGAATTATCCTGAAAGATGTGCACGAAGGAATATGCGGGCACCACGCGAGCAGCCGGGCTATCGCGGCTAAGGTTTTCAGAGCAGGATTCTATTGGTTAACAGCAATCGAGGACGCAAAGGAAATAGTGAGAACTTGCGACGCGTGCCAAAGATTCGCCGCCAGACCTCACTCTCCTGCAGCAGAACTTATGCCAATCCCATTATCTTGGCCTTTTGCTCAATGGGGTCTCGACATGGTGGGAAAACTACACAAAGCTTCGCCAGGAGGTTATGAGTATATGCTGGTCGCTGTCGACAAATTTACAAAGTGGATAGAAGCAAAGCCGATAAATTCACCGGACGGCGCATCGGCGATTAAGTTCGTAAAAAGCATCGTCTTCAGATTTGGAGTTCCTCATAGCATTGTCACAGACAACGGCAGTAACTTCACGTCCAAGGAGTTCAAAGCATACTGCGCAGAAGTGGGCATCAAATTGAGTTTTGCGTCTGTTGCACATCCACAGACCAACGGTCAAGTCGAGAAGGCCAATGGCATCATATGCAATGGTATCAAGAAACGCCTACTAGGACCATTGGAGAAAGCTCGGCATACTTGGCCAGAGGAATTGCCGAGCGTTTTGTGGAGTATTCGAACAACACCAAATACGGCGACACAAGAGACGCCGTTTTTTCTGGTCCATGGCGCCGAAGCAGTCCTGCCGATAGAAATAGAGCACGATTCTCCAAGAGTCACAGAATATGATGAAGAAACCTCGAGAGAAGCCTTGGAGGACGACGTCGATGCACTTGACGAAGCTCGAGATGAAGTCCTGTCACGAGTCGCCAAATATCAACAGGACCTGAAGAATTACCACAGTCGACGATTGCGCCCAAGGTCTTTTCAAGTTGGTGACTTAGTTCTGCGACTCAACCAAAAAAGTCACGAAAAACTCGAGTCACCATGGCTTGGACCCTACATCGTCACAGAGGTAATCGAAGGAGGAGCATACAGAATCAAAGACAAGAAGACAGGGATTGCCGAGCCAAATCCCTGGAACGTGGCACAGCTCAGGCGTTTTTACGCTTAGATGCCGAAATATAGTCTACTTTGTAAACATACAATGTACTGAAACGCCCGCGAGTTTTCAGACGCACTCTTTTCCTTTTTCGGGGCACCGAGTGGGGCCGGAGAAGGTTTTTAATGAGGCGGGCTCGCGGTGCTGCAATATAATAAAGATAGTGTCAATATAACTTTTCTTTATCGACATGCTCAAAGTCCCCGACCCGACGAATGCCAATATAGTTGCTCGAAAAAAGAAAAGCCTCGCCTTAGTATTAAAATACTTCGTGAGTCAATAAAAATACAAAACAGTACTCAACAAAGTAGCTCGGGGGCTGATATTAGCCAAAACTACATATTGAATAAATGCCTTGGTTCAAAACCTCGCATTATACAAATACAGCGAATAGCCACCGAAAACACTCGGGGGCTAGACAAATATAGAAATATGATGTTTGCTTCACAACATAATCATAATCATGATTTACAAGGAAGAATTATCTACCAAAGGAAAATAATTAGTCTTGATTCAATATATCATCAAGGGTAACTCTGTTTTCTTCAGGAGCAGCGCCAAGAAAATCAGCATAATGACCATCTGCAAAAAAGTCGGCATCCATCCGAAGAAGGTCTTCAATCATTTCTTCGGCTATAGGTGAAACCTTCGTGTTAATACGATCGACACCAACTCTTCGGCGCCGTACCTTCTCGTGAACTTTCTCAACAACTTGGGTCAGATCAAGCTTTGAGTGGCAGATCTGAAGCATGATAAGGGCAAATCTGGCGCCAGCCACCAGTTGAGCTCTGACAAAGTTATGGATCCTGTGGGCATCCTTAAACTTCTCCATTAACTCGGGAAGAGTTTTTGGTTGAATGTTCCGAGGAAACATAGAGTTATAAACCATAGAGAGGGTCTTGGTACAGAAGTCAAGATACTCGCGAACCTGAAGCGCGCGATCTTGAAATCTGACAATCTGGCGAGTTCGTTCAGGTGTACCCCAAAATAGTACTCCATGCTCTGTGGCAAGACGAAGAAGTACATTGGACCGAGCTTCGACACGTTCATCCTCAGTAGTAGCATCCAAAAAAGAACCTATTTTTTCCAAGAACCAGTGCGCAATGAGAAGACAAGCAAAAAGGAAAAGAAAAGCACGACAATGAAGCATACCTGCTATATCCAAGCTAGCATCTGTCAGAAGTTGAAGCATGGCATTTTCGCGGGAGATGGCTGCAGCAACTTCAGCAACAGCGGCGTCCTTCTCAGTCATGGCATCTCGAGCTTGTTGGAGTGCAATTTTCTCCCTTTCAGAAGATTCTCGAGATTGCTCCATAAGCATAAGCGATTGCTTCTTCACGGACTGGAGTTGTACTCGAAGTTCTTTCAATTCTTCTGTCAGATCCTTACTCGCAGAATCATCAACAAGGTTAACAGGGACAGAAGACTTCTTCGAAAGAGACGAAGGAAAAACTTCGGAAGGACCAGGAATTGACGTATAGTTGTCAAAAATCAACTGAAAAATAGAAAAACGTCGACATCAATCATTGAGACAAAGTTCGACTTCCATTCATTCTCATAATATATACATGTCTATTACAAAAGAAGGACCTCTAGAAGACCTAATCATCGCCAGGAGCACTATGGCGACAATACCAAAAGGAGGAGGCAAACTAAAAACAAAGCAAAAGAATATGAAACTAGACCTCCGGCCTTGATGAGCTGGGAGTCGAAGATGGCTTGATCCCGAGATATGCCAAGATTTTCTTCGTGTTGGGTTTGGCTGCCTTAATCAGCGACCTCCACCTCGATTGCTCTATTTGATCGGTGTCGCCAACTTTCATCCAATCAACAGTCTGTTGGCTGTCAGCAACCAGGGCAACAGTGCTTTCGACAGCAATCTTCATGTTTTCCTGACGCATCTTCAGTCCAAGGTCTTCTGATGAATTGAAGCTCTTGGCAAGGGTAAGGAAAGTCGGGGGCTCCTCTTTCTTCGGGAAGAAGTAGGGGAACAGCGTCGACAATCCTGCACTAGCATTTGCCACGCCTTCACGAATTTCGGACCCATGAAGCTCCAGATAAGAAAGTGTGTCAAGGAGAGGATCATTGACGGGATTCTCCAGATCAAAACCTTGGTTTGTTTGGGCTGCCGCAGGAAACAAAACATCAATCAAAAAACAAGAAACAGGAAGTCCACTAAAAAATAGAAGGGATCGATAATATTACTTTCAGTACGTCGAATTTGTGATTTCAGACGCTTGAGGATCCCCTGCTCACGAGCAGCTTGTGCAGTTTTATGCTCGTTTAAAGCAGATTCAGCATCCTCAAGTCTTTTCTGCAGTTCCTCGACACTAGCGACTTTTGCTTTGGCTTCATCAGCCTCGGCCTTGGCTTCGCTAGCAACAAGTTCGGCTTTCTTGCGGGCCGCCTCACTTTGCTCCAGTTTTTGAACAAGTGCGTCGGCACGATTATTGGCCTCTGCAAGTTTCTCTGTCGAGATAAAAAAAAGAGGAAAGATCAAAAATTGCGACAAACAACAGGAGCAAAAAGTCAGAAAGAACGGCAAGTATAAAGGTTGTTACCTTCAGCTTTGCTGGCATATTCACGGTACCCAATGAATTGGGATCCGATGCGGATAAGATCTTTGATCATAGGCTGTCAAAAAAGAACAAAGCAAGAGAAACATCGGCATAAAAAAAGTGAAGGCGTGAAAAAGCAAAATAGAGGAAACATAGATATCGACAAACTTACATCATCCAAGAGAGGGTTAGAAGAGCTACTCGACTGAAGAGTAGGCTCCGGAATTGTTTCAACCCTTGCCCTTTTTGGTGAAGGGACAAGGGGGCTTGACGGAGGAGTAGCAGCGCCGACATTCTGTCGAGGAGGCGACGTTTCTTCTCCTTCGACTGGCGTCTCCGAGGCGACTAATGTATGTGACGTACTCGTTCGAGCAGCCACATCAACATTTGGTACTACTTCTTCATCATCACTACGAGTAAATGTCGACAACATAAAAGGCAAGATAGACAAAAATCTTCAAAGTGCAAATAAACAGGGAGAGGGTACTTACGAACTGATGAGAGTCTCGAGGTATGGATCATAAGCTGCCTTCGGACGAGAAGGAACAGCTTCTTCGGGTTTGGAGGTGCCGGAATCTTCGGCATCATTCCTTTTCCTTTTGTTCTTTGGGGAAACAGCAGGAGGAAGGGATTGCGTCGACTCGCTGGCTTCAGATTCAACTTCTTTTTCATGGGAAGCCGCAGATTTGTGAGAACCTGCGACTTCACTTTCATGAAGAGAAGAACCTTGGTTGTCTTCGGCAACGATAGCTTGTTCTTCGACTTCTCCATCCTCAGGAAGGGGAGGAAGGGAAGCCATAGTAGGATGGTTCTGCAGGAAAATAGCGACAAAAGAAAAATTAGAGAGATATCAATACATTGAGATGCAGGGAACGTTCGGAACAAGATAAAAATTCGAGAAGACAAAATACCTCGGGGAGAGGATTGGCGGAGCTGTATGGTTCCACGCGGCAAGAGGAAGGAACAGGATCCTTCTTGTTCAAACGGGAAATTCTTCGAATCAGCTTCTCCAAGTCCTTTGCAGAAAGATCATTGGAGAGCCTATTGGCGTCATTTCCACCAGCATACGTCCAAAGGGGATTTTTGCGAGCCTGAAGAGGCTGCACTCTAATTCTAAGAAAGTAGGCAGTGATTTGAACACCAGACAGCTCTTTGCCTCGAGTATTTTGAAGCTGATGAATACGAGACATAAGTGCTTCTGTCGCCTTTTTCTCTTCTTCGGAAGCTTCAGCATCCCAGGAGCGGCGGCGCTGAATTTTGGCATTTCCGTCGAAAGGGATTATGTTGTGTTCCACAGAATTGGCACTTTCTTCGTGTATGTAGAGCCACTTTTTGCGCCACCCTTGGACAGAATCAGGAAATTTGACGTCGAAGTAATCAACGTCAGTTCGGACACAGATAACAACGCCGCCTATGTTATAAGTGGCGTTGTGAGAGCCATTGCGGCGGAGGCAGAAAATGCGTTTCCAAAGAGCCCAATTAGGAGGGACTCCAAGGAAGCATTCGCACAGCGTGATAAAAATGGAAATATGGAGGATGGAATTGGGGGTCAACTGGTGCAGTTGAATCCCATAAACAAAAAGAAGGCCGCGGAGGAAATCGTGAATTGGGGCAGAAAGGCCGCGGATGAGGTGATCAACGAAACTAACCCGGTACTCCATTGGAGGGTTGGGGTAGCTTTCTTCGCTGGGAAAGCGGATGGCGTCCTCTTTCTTCATCAGGCCAAGCCTCTTCAGCATGTTGAGGTCTTGGTTGGAGATTTTAGATCTCTCCCATTCAAGATCTTCAGCGGCCATCTTGGACTCTGGAGTACTGTGGCGCGTGAGTCGCGTGCGCGGTGGCATCAATGGCACTGGAAAAGCAATGTTCGTGCGTGCGGAAGATCAAAGAGAGTTGGGCGCAGGGGAAGTTTTTGCAAAGAGGAACAGATGTGCGGCGCAAGCGAAGGAGTGAACCGAGGTTGAAGAAAGGTTTATATAGGAATCAGGCGAAGCATTGCACCGTTGGATGGAAAAAGTGTGAAGGAGATGATAACCACGTGGAGATGAGGGTAAAAAAGTATTTTTACATCGACGAGGTTACAGAACGTGCCAGAAAAAGGGGAGAACATGTGTCCCCCACTTGCACGACGTGTCCGTCAGATCAGGAATTGGGACCCACAAGGCAGCGAAACAAGCGGTAATGGTCAGTTTCCAAAATAGAAATCGTGGCTATCATCAGCAATGACGTCGTCAAGATAAAAGAAAAATTCGACTATGAGGTTTCAAAAGTTTATCGACAACGCAAGATTATCTCGGGAGCCTTTGATCAAATACAAGTTTTTGCCCAAACGCTCGGGGGCTACTTTGGAAAAATAGAAAATTTCGAGTATGACAAGATAGAAATGGCAAGAGCCTATGACCAAATGCAAGCATTTGTTCATAGCCTCGGGGGCTACTCCCATCGGGAGCGCTGGTCGCGCACCCGATAAATATAAAACTGTCGAGAAAGATTATAAATATAGCGGCAACGGATACTAATCTGTGGAGCCTACACCCAAGCACAAGTCCTTGGATGTAGCCTCGGGGGCTACTCCCATCGGGAACGCTGTTCGCGTGCCCGATGAATTTTTATCAAAATAAAGAAACAGAAGTGAGTATATTTCGAGTTACACAGATAACTCTACATATACTCCCATCGGGAAGACAAAATAAGTCATTAAATATGACTCGATAAAATGTGCTATTCCAAAGGCGAAAAGCACTCGACAATATATTCTCAGAACGCCAAAGTTGCGATCAATTTCTGAATGCCGCAAATTTGCGAAGGTAAGACCCCAGATCCGTTCTGCTGGGCGTGGCATCGCCAAAGACTGCGCTCTGCTACTTTTATCCGTATCAACAGATACGAAGAAAAATCCTAACGGACGCGTTAGGTACTCGATAAATTTGACTGGGACTCGACAGAATGGTAAGACCTTAAGCGGCACCTGTCGAAGTTGCACCAGTATCCCGAGATCATGTCCAGGGACGTGATCTTGAAGTAGGTTTTTGCGGATTGCCACTAGAGCAGTTAACTAGTACCTGATCCGTCAGATGAACTAGCCCCAACTACCATTATCCCTGTACAATATAGAATTTTATGTGAAGAAGTATAAATAAAAGCTCTCGAATAAAAATAAACAGTCGAGATTTTCCCTGACTCTACGATTCAAGCAAAATCTCGGGGGCTACTGACATAGGCATCCCAAATGGGCTTGCCGAAGATAGTACCCGGGGTTTACTGAAGGCCCACTACCCGAAGAATAAGAAGATTCGGGAGCCCAAGATATATTAAGGAAAGTTAGAGTTGTAATAGGAAGAGTTATTTGTAATCTGGCGGGATGAGTTAGAAACCGTCCCGGACTCTGTAACTTGTACAAAACGAAACCCTCGGCTCCACCTCCTATATAAGGGGAGTCGAGGGACAAAGAAAGGATCGAATCTGTCAACATAACCCTAGTTTTCATAATCGTCGAGTACTTTTCGCCTGAACCTTCGAGATCTACTTGCCCTCTACTTCTAGCAAAACCCTAGTCTACAATCTGTAGGCATTGACAAGTTAATCCTTTGTCTCCCTCCTCTTCTCTCCTTCCGAGTGATCCCTCTTCCTCCGAGTTTCACTCGACGGGCAAACACATATGTGCTGCATAGTAATAATAAAAAGGTAGAAAATTCGACCTACGAATCTATAATTAAATATACTAGGTTAAACTAGGGTTTTGCCCAGTACTACAGATCAAGGTTCAAAAAATCCAACTACGGGGTTCGAACAACCCCATTTCTAATCAAAGATTTTTTTCGACGTCATCCAAATGGCCTCAAACTATAGCATGGGCGGATCCAGACTATAGCGTGCCAGAATGTGTTACCTGCCAAAACCCACCGGCGGGCAATGGTTAAGCAACACGAAGAGCCGGGAGGCTCCCAAGGCCGCTTAGTGGACCCTGGCACCTCGCGTCGTCCCGCAAGTCTTCCAGCCACGTCCTGGCGGTTGCTAGGGCGTGCCACCTGACCTAGACCCGATCAGGAAGGTGTTAGAGTGCTTCGATTGTTCCTGCATGGTAGACACGTAAACATTAAATACGAGCCCTATCGGCTCTCAGGTTGCCCTGTGGATCGGCTCAAAGAGCCGATCGCCCCATGGTTCACGTTGGATTTGCAATGACATGGGGATCCTGCTTGGTCAAAACAAAGCTAAACCGATCTACGACAGTTTAGGGTTTTCACCGCATAACCGGAACGTCCTACGTGTGATCGGGCCTAGCAGATACGAAAGATGATGCAAACTACCCCTACGAGAGGCCTAAAAACCAACATAACGTTGATTCCCGGAACATCCCTTGTAGGGACGGTAAACAACACCTAACGCACTACCGGATCGTCCGACCCCAGCATAAGGCCTAACTATGCAGATATTAAACTAATCCCTGCGGAGCAAGGAGCAACTATAACAGATCGGATCTACTAAGTAACGAACAAGCAAGATGCTGCCCTTACACCCATATAGGTGTAAGGGCAGCTAGGTGTCGAGGGACGGCATTGCCACGCATGTATGCACGAGAAAGCACCAATGCAAGCCCCTAAACACCTAAGGATAAATAGTGCTGCTCGCCATCAACAACGCTTCAGCACGAGCAGCACAAGGTAGACGAATAAACGTGTACTGCCTAGATCGCGAGATGCGATCTAGGCAGCATGATGCTTACCCGGAAGAGAACCCTCGAAGGAAGGGGTGGCGATGCGCCTGATTTGTGTTTGTTGTGAACGTGATTGTCCTTCTTTTCCGATAACCCTAGATACATATTTATAGTCCAAGGGACTTTCTAATTGAGGCGTGCACCTAACCGTGCACGGGCCAGACTCTATCTGTTAATTCTACACACGATACGATCTACTATATTACAGATACACGGGCGATTTAGCCCAAACTCTTAGCGCAAGGCCGCTTCGAAGATGCTCCACGTGTACGTCCTTCAAGCCCATCTTCACTTACGGCCCATCTCCTGATAGCCAAGGGGGGCAGCTGCCCCCACTCAATTTTCTGAAACCTTGTAATATGATATTTGCATCACTTATCATATGTTTGCCCCCTCTAAAAATTTATCCTAGGTCCGCCCCTAAACTGTAGGGTTAGCATCTAGTGCAGTATGTGTGAACATGTATGCACTATGTGTGCTATAACTTGTATGTCTTTCAAATTTGAACCAAATTTGAATAAGTTTGAAATATTTGAAATGGGGCTTTTGGCTTAAACGTTTGAAACCCAAAACGACTTCTCTTCATGCTAGACTTCATAAGACCGAGTTTAGGGTTAGGGGGTAGATATATGATTTGTCTGGTTTGAATATGTCTAAACCTTGTTTATCAACTTGAATGCTTACTATATGACATAAGAAGACTATGTGCTATGGTTTAAAAAGAAGACTATGCTTTTGGTTTTCATTTTTCTAATTTTTTTTGAATTTTATGGCCATTTGAATCTTGGTCAAATCCTAGGTTTGACCAAGATTTAAACAAGTTTCAACATGAAAATGAAAACGTAAGCCTGGATCCTTCTTAGTCACTCTAAAATGAAGCTTTGGAGGTTTTGAAATTTCCATGTTTGAAACCCAAAACCACTTCTCTTCGGCTTGACTTCATAAGACATAGTTTAGGGGTTAAGGGTAGATACATGATTTGTATGGTTTGAATATGTCTAGACCTTGTTTATCAACTTGAATGCTTACGATATGACATAAGAAGACTATGTACTTTGGTTTTCATATTTCTGATTTTTTAAATTTTGTGTCCATTTGAATCTTGGTCAAATCCTAGGTTTGACCAAGATTTAAACAAGTTTATAACATGAAAATGAAAAGGTAATCATGGATCCTTCTTAGTCACTCTAAAATGAAGCTTTTGGGATGTTCTTGAAATTTCCATGTTTGAAACCCAAAACGACTTCTATTCATGCTTGACTTCATAAGACATAGTTTAGGGTTAGGGGTAGATACATGATTTGTCTGGTTTGAATATGTCTAGAACTTGTTTGTCAACTTTAATGCTTACTATATGACATAAGAAAACTATGTGCTTTGGTTTTTCATTTTTCTGATTTTTTTTATTTTGATGCCCATTTGAATCTTGTCAAATCCTAGATTTGACCAAGATAATTTAAACAAGTTTAAAACATGAAAATGAAAAGGTAAGCATGTATCCATCTTAGTCACTCTAAAATGAAGCTTCTGGGAGGTTTTTGAAATTTCCATGTTTGAAACCCAAAACCACTTCTCTTCATGCTTGACTTCATAAACGTGTACTGCCTAGATCGCGAGATGCGATCTAGGCAGCATGATGCTTACCCGGAAGAAACCCTCGAAGGAAGGGGTGGCGATGCGCCTGATTTGTGTTTGTTGTGAACGTGATTGTCCTTCTTTTCCGATAACCCTAGATACATATTTATAGTCCAAGGGACTTTCTAATTGAGGCGTGCACCTAACACGGGCCAGACTCTATCTGTTAATTCTACACACGATACGATCTACTATATACAGATACACGGGCGATTTAGCCCAAACTCTTAGCGCAAGGCCGCTTCGAAGATGCTCCACGTGTACGTCCTTCAAGCCCATCTTCACTTACGGCCCATCTCCTGATTTGGCCAAAATCGGGTGATAACACATGCCCCCCTGGTTTTGGTAATGATAATTTCAAAACCATCTGTTTTTCCTCCGAGGGGTCACGTCGTGGCAGAGCAGAACCGTCGCAGTATTCTTCATCATGACGACTTGCCTTCCCAACTTCTCTGCACGATTTGACAGTTTTGGCACCATGTCCTCGGAAACTGCTTAAGCATTAAAACGCTATATCCCCTTTTATTTAGCCACTTCTTGCAGTTCCCTTCTTCATCCTCCTCGCACTAGCACTTCCAAAAGCCCTCCTCGGCCAACATGTCTTCTTCCTCTTCTTCTCCCTCATCGGGTCTTTCCACCCAATCCTCCCCCTCCCGCGAGCCGACGCCGGAGTGGGACCCGCAGGAGGCCCACGCGGCCAACATCCGTCGCGCCATAGCCGACGGGGACGAGTCGAGCCACGACTCCTCCGTCTGGTCCGAAGATGACCAGTCCTTAACGGACGGGGAGAGCGACCTCCGCTTCCTCGCCATTGGGGAATCGGAGGAGGAAAGCGACGACGACGGCTTCTCCTGGGACGGTTTCTCCTCCGCTGAGGAGGTGAAGGAGGAGGAAGAGGAGGAGGACGACACCTCCTCTGACGAGCCGCCGGCCAAGCGTCTCTGCCCTTGGCCGGGCAACATGAGCGACTTCGACAGCGACGATGCCGACGCTACGAAGAAGACGAGGACAATGAAGGTCCCGCCGGTGGTCGCTACAGCAGTGACGACGAGCCGGCCGGGAACAGCGCCGACAGCGGCGATGGCGACGATGAGGGCAGCAGCGGCCCCTAGATAGGATAGAGCTAGGAGTAATAGATGAGGGCAATGTATCCCCCAGCAGTTCCTTTTGAGAGCAATCGGCTCCTTCTATGTAAGAAACCTGATTATCAATGAAGGAATTTCCCCAATTTGATTCTGTCGATTTCTTCCATATTGATCTAGCCGATTCTCCCCTATCCTGATTTTGCCGATTGTCACCTTGGTCGATGTTCAATGAGCCGATGGCAATGCATCAGCTCTTATAATAAATTGCAAGACCGATCAATCTAATCACCTCCTCAGATGGTAACTTGCAATCCTTGAAATTCAGATCCAAACTCCCAATCGAACACGTCCAGCCCACAGCTTTGAGACCCTCAGATCTTTGGACTTCAAAATCATCCGATCGTGATGTTGGTCCTGACGGCAAAACTCCTGGGTTAATGCTCCCAGGAAAGCTTCTTAGCCCGTTGCTGACAACCTTGATGTTGAAGCTGATACTCTTGTAAACAGGTGCTATTTGCTCACAGCTTCTGTGATGTTCTGTTCATATGCAGCAACACACTGGTCTAGAGCCTAATCAATGATGACGGCTCCCTCTTCAATCTCCTCCCATCAACCTGATGGTCTTCTTCTGCGAGAGCTCGCCACCTTTCATGGTCACGATGCAGAGACAGCCGATTTCAATACCATCGGCTCTTCAGAACGAAGAATCTTCAGGGCCAGCTGCCCCCCGAGCCTCAGTCAAGGCGAGAATAAAAGTAGACCAGCCAAAGGGACCATCATCGGCTTACCAACTGTAGTGCAGCGTCAGCCGATTCTAACCAAATCGGCTTTCAAAAGCAGAGAACCTTCAAGGTGAGCTGCCCCCCGAGCTTCTTCAATTCAATGATGCAGCTTCTGGCGAGAATGCAGTTCAGTCCAATTAGACAATCATTGGTTGTTCTCATGATCCTAGCCTGATCTGCACGTTCATGCTGTTCTTGTTTTGGCCAGGGCTGCGATCCTCAAACTTGCCGGCAAATATCAACAGCTTAAATGAGAAAAAGGGCCGTCTTGGACGCCCAAACTGATGCTTCTGCTGGTGCTGCCGAGCTTGAAGTCTTGCAGAAGGAGTTGGAAGTCCTTGAAGAGAGGGCCTGAGTCACCAAGCAATCCCAATGAGGGGTTCCTCCAGTAGAGCCTCGCCACGTAACTTGATGACTGCTCCATTAGGCTTCCGCTTGTAACAGTTGTATCCCTTGAGTCGATGGCCGTGCATCGGCTTTGAATTCTTAAGTCGATGTCTACGCATCGGCTGTGCCCAAAATTTTTGTATTTTCGTTTTTTTATTGGCCGATTGCATCGGCCCCCCATACTTGAGCTGTTCTGCTGGGCATTTGACATCCACTCCAAGCTTTGTATCCTCGTGTTTTGTCCATCTATGTGCCCCCCGAGCCGATTCTGTCAAGTACTTGATGGTATCGGCTCTTCAGGCATCTGTCGGATCAATGCTGAACATAGACAAAACGTGTGTCGAGGATAATTTTGGCCGATTGCGGGAATCGGCCTCCCTTTTCATTGCAATGCTTCGTGAAGGTTTAGCACTTCTTGGTTTCCCACTGTAGCTACGTGGCATGCTGGAGATAAGATCCTTTGCTTTTCATTTTTTGAGGGCCGATCTCAGGGATCGGCCTTGCCACGTACGTCCAATGTCTTGGACCTGCTACTCCGTCCGGATCACGGATACCATATTTGTATCAGCCGATGCCTCTGCATCGGCATCAGCCGATGCCTGTGCATCGGCTTCCGTCTGTTTAGGGCGCCATACTTTCTTTGGCGGGCGCGCCTTTGTCTCCATTGTTTGCTGAATTTTCGCGGCCAGATCGGGCCGCGCTTTTCGCAACGTGTACAGGTACTGTGCCTCGGCTTCTTCCAAGTTCCGCAGCCGCTGCACCCTACGCTTCTGAGAATGGCTGAGTCCATCAGGGCACCACCTTGGTCGGTGATACCTATCTTCTTCTCCATCCGACTCCTCAAAGTCTTCTTCTTGAGATGACTCAGCTTGCTGTTATGAGGTGGGAGAGGCCCTAGACGCTCGAACACTGAGACTTCATTTGTCCCCTCCTTTGCTGCTTGCATTCTGGGCAGTTCTCGATTGTTGGCAATCGGCTCATTCCTGAGTCCCAGCAATGTTTGAAGAAAGGACAGTCCCAGTGCTTATCCACGTCATCTTGCTCCCTTGACCTCCCTCTAGCGTGACGTTCGTACCCGTCGTTGTTTCTATCATGCTGACGATACCTCCTGTCTGCATCAGACCGACGATATCTTTCATCATCTTCGTCGTAGCGCCGACGTCGGTCGTACTGCTGCTCATATTTGTTGAGGAGATGCACGGATAGTGGGCGTTGATACCGTATGCTTCTCACCTCCTCCTCGGTTAGGTATCGTCTATCATCATCCTGGGGCCGGTCGCGTGGAACGGCCTCCTCTTTATCTTTGCCACGAGAGTGGCTGCTCTCTGGTTTATCTTTGCCACGGGAGTGGCTGCTCTCTGCTTTATCTTTGCCACGGGAGTGGCTGCTCTCTGCTTTATCTTTGCCATGGCGGCCCACAAGCCCAGCCACATTGACATCGAAAGAGAACCCTGGCTCCCTTATGGAGTGGCTTAGATCCACCATGTTGACGTCCGGAAACGGACGCATGTCTACCTTCATGGCAAACTGTCCGAAAGTTAATCGGCCTGATTCTATCGCCATCTGAATTTGTGCGCGCAATACTTTGCAGTCGTTGGTGGCGTGCGTGAACGTATGATGCCATTTGCAGTATGGCCTTTTGTTCATCTCTTGTGCCGTGGGGATCTTGTGGCCTTCGGGTAGCTTCAACTGTTTCTCTTTCAGTAGCAGATCGAAGATCTGTTCAGCTTTGCTCACGTCGAAGCCAAACCCTCTTGGAGGCCCTGGTGGGTTCACCCATTTGCAGGACACAGGTACTGCCGTCCGAGTCCATTCGGCTACTGCGACTTCCTGATCTTCCGCAGAATCTTCATCCTCATCAGCATTGACCAGGCTTATCGCGCGCTTGAACTTGTCTTGGTACAGTTCTGGATGGCGCTGTTCATATAAGGTCAGTCTCTGGACCATGTGCGCCAGCGAGTTGTACTCTACTTGGAACGTCAGATCCTTGAACGACGCTGCAAGGCCTGCCACGGCCAGTTCGACTGCTTCTTTCTCAGTTAAGTGAACCGAATAACATCGGTTCTTGACAGTTCTGAAACGCTGAATGTATTCAGACACTGTCTCTCCTCGCTTTGCCGAACCTGTGCTAGTTCGGCAATGCCAGCTTCAGTAGCTTCTGAATGATATTGCGTGTGAAACTGTTCCTCTAGCTGCTTCCATGATCGCACTGAGTTTGGCTGCAACGAGGTGTACCATCCAAAAGCTGGACCGGTGAGGGACTGCGAAAAGAACCTCACCCGCAGCTGATCCGATGCCGAAACCATGCCCAGCTGGGCCAAATATCGGCTCACGTGCTCGATTGAGCTAGACCCTTCTGACCCACTGAACTTGGTGAAGTCCGGGAGCCGGTACTTAGGTGGTAGTGGGATCAGGTCAAACTCATTGGGGTACGGCTTGGAATAGCCGATTATCTTCTTCTTCGGCAGGATGCCGAACTGATCTCTCAGGATGCACTGATCTGATCCGCGGTGGAGGACGTAGCAACTGAGCTGTCATGAATTGGTGCAGTGGCATACTTGTTAGCCATGCCTGTTTCTCGTCTGCACCCAAACTCCCCATTGCTGCAGCCGTTCCTCCTGCCGGAACAATTGCTCCTGCTCCGGCAATCCCTCTGTCGGAGCCTGGATCGCCTGCATCCAGTTGTTGCAGTCCGCACAAACGTGCACACGTATCCGTGCGGGATCTCCTTGGGCGGCTCATATAGAACTGATAGTCGCCCGGATCACCTCCAACCTTGTAGACAACGTATGCCGGCGAACCTTGTTGCTGTGGAGCTGCCATCGCGTACGGCAATGGTGGCCTGGTGTGGAGTTGCACCTCTCCCTGGTGAGTCCCTAGAGCAGGTCCTGAAGGGGAGTACTGGTGCCTCATGATCTCTTGCACCACCTGGAGCGCAACGCGCTCCAACGTATTTACCAGGCTCTCAGAATGCCGATGCAGCGAATGGGCCACCACGTAGTTGATCTCCTGTCGCAGGGCTCTGGTACGTTCCTCTGAAGGGAGAGACAGATCCAACCCGTCGAGGACGCCTTGTGGTGTGAATCCTTTGAACCTGATGCCGTGCGAACGGGTCTTCTCAAAGGAGCCGATGAGTTCGGCATCAACGATGGCCTTCAGCTCATCGTACTTCTTCTTGTGTTCAGCAGGGAGATCCTCGTATGTGATCTGTTCCTCTGCCATCTCGGGTGTCGGTGTTGACGTGGATGTTGCAGAAGATGTCCCACCGGGCGTGCCAGAATGTGTTACCTGCCAAAACCCACCGGCGGGCAATGGTTAAGCAACACGAAGAGCCGGGAGGCTCCCAAGGCCGCTTAGTGGACCCTGGCACCTCGCGTCGTCCCGCAAGTCTTCCAGCCACGTCCTGGCGGTTGCTAGGGCGTGCCACCTGACCTAGACCCGATCAGGAAGGTGTTAGAGTGCTTCGATTGTTCCTGCATGGTAGACACGTAAACATTAAATACGAGCCCTATCGGCTCTCAGGTTGCCCTGTGGATCGGCTCAAAGAGCCGATCGCCCCATGGTTCACGTTGGATTTGCAATGACATGGGGATCCTGCTTGGTCAAAACAAAGCTAAACCGATCTACGACAGTTTAGGGTTTTCACCGCATAACCGGAACGTCCTACGTGTGATCGGGCCTAGCAGATACGAAAGATGATGCAAACTACCCCTACGAGAGGCCTAAAAACCAACATAACGTTGATTCCCGGAACATCCCTTGTAGGGACGGTAAACAACACCTAACGCACTACCGGATCGTCCGACCCCAACATAAGGCCTAACTATGCAGATATTAAACTAATCCCTGTGGAGCAAGGAGCAACTATAACAGATCGGATCTACTAAGTAACGAACAAGCAAGATGCTGCCCTTACACCCATATAGGTGTAAGGGCAGCTAGGTGTCGAGGGACGGCATTGCCACGCATGTATGCACGAGAAAGCACCAATGCAAGCCCCTAAACACCTAAGGATAAATAGTGCTGCTCGCCATCAACAACGCTTCAGCACGAGCAGCACAAGGTAGACGAATAAACGTGTACTGCCTAGATCGCGAGATGCGATCTAGGCAGCATGATGCTTACCCGGAAGAAACCCTCGAAGGAAGGGGTGGCGATGCGCCTGATTTGTGTTTGTTGTGAACGTGATTGTCCTTCTTTTCCGATAACCCTAGATACATATTTATAGTCCAAGGGACTTTCTAATTGAGGCGTGCACCTAACCGTGCACGGGCCAGACTCTATCTGTTAATTCTACACACGATACGATCTACTATATTACAGATACACGGGCGATTTAGCCCAAACTCTTAGCGCAAGGCCGCTTCGAAGATGCTCCACGTGTACGTCCTTCAAGCCCATCTTCACTTACGGCCCATCTCCTGATTTGGCCAAAATCGGGTGATAACAAGCTGCCCCCACTTAATTTTCTGAAACCTTGTAATATGATATTTGCATCACTTATCATATGTTTGCCCCCTCTAAAAATTTATCCTAGGTCCGCCCCTAAACTGTAGGGTTAGCATCTAGTGCAGTATGTGTGAACATGTATGCACTATGTGTGCTATAACTTGTATGTCTTTCAAATTTGAACCAAATTTGAATAAGTTTGAAATATTTGAAATGGGGCTTTTGGCTTAAACGTTTGAAACCCAAAACGACTTCTCTTCATGCTAGACTTCATAAGACCGAGTTTAGGGTTAGGGGGTAGATATATGATTTGTCTGGTTTGAATATGTCTAAACCTTGTTTATCAACTTGAATGCTTACTATATGACATAAGAAGACTATGTGCTAGGTGTAAAAAAAAAAGACTATGTGCTTTTGGTTTTCATTTTTCTATTTTTTTTGAATTTTATGCCCATTTGAATCTTGGTCAAATCCTAGGTTTGACCAAGATTTAAACAAGTTTCAGACATGAAAATGAAAACGTAAGCCTGGATCCTTCTTAGTCACTCTAAAATGAAGCTTCTGGGAGGTTTTTGAAATTTCCATGTTTGAAACCCAAAACCACTTCTCTTCGTGCTTGACTTCATAAGACATAGTTTAGGGGTTAAGGGTAGATACATGATTTGTATGGTTTGAATATGTCTAGACCTTGTGTATCAACTTGAATGCTTACGATATGACATAAGAAGACTATGCACTTTGGTTTTCATATTTCTGATTTTTTAAATTTTGTGTCCATTTGAATCTTGGTCAAATCCTAGGTTTGACCAAGATTTAAACAAGTTTATAACATGAAAATGAAAAGGTAATCATGGATCCTTCTTAGTCACTCTAAAATGAAGCTTTTGGGATGTTCTTGAAATTTCCATGTTTGAAACCCAAAACGACTTCTATTCATGCTTGACTTCATAAGACATAGTTTAGGGTTAGGGGTAGATACATGATTTGTCTGGTTTGAATATGTCTAGAACTTGTTTGTCAACTTTAATGCTTACTATATGACATAAGAAAACTATGTGCTTTGGTTTTTCATTTTTCTGATTTTTTTATTTTGATGCCCATTTGAATCTTGTCAAATCCTAGATTTGACCAAGATAATTTAAACAAGTTTAAAACATGAAAATGAAAAGGTAAGCATGTATCCATCTTAGTCACTCTAAAATGAAGCTTCTGGGAGGTTTTTGAAATTTCCATGTTTGAAACCCAAAACCACTTCTCTTCATGCTTGACTTCATAAGACATAGTTTAGGGGTTAGGGGGATAGATACATGATTTGTCTGGTTTGAATATGTCTAGACCTTGTTTGTCAACTTTAATGCTTACTATATGACATAAGAAAACTATGTGCTTTGGTTTTTCATTTTTCTGATTTTTTTATTTTGATGCCCATTTGAATCTTGTCAAATCCTAGATTTGACCAAGATAATTTAAACAAGTTTAAAACATGAAAATGAAAAGGGAAGCATGTATCCATCTTAGTCACTCTAAAATGAAGCTTCTGGGAGGTTTTTGAAATTTCCATGTTTGAAACCCAAAACCACTTCTCTTCATGCTTGACTTCATAAGACATAGTTTAGGGGTTAGGGTATAGATACATGATTTGTCTGGTTTGAATATGTCTAGACCTTGTTTGTCAACTTTAATGCTTACTATATGACATAAGAAAACTATGTGCTTTGGTTTTTCATTTTTCTGATTTTTTTATTTTGATGCCCATTTGAATCTTGTCAAATCCTAGATTTGACCAAGATAATTTAAACAAGTTTAAAACATGAAAATGAAAAGGGAAGCATGTATCCATCTTAGTCACTCTAAAATGAAGCTTTTGGGAGGTTTTTGAAATTTCCATGTTTGAAACCCAAAACCACTTCTCTTCATGCTTGACTTCATAAGACATAGTTTAGGGGTTAGGGGGTATAGATACATGATTTGTCCGTTTGAATATGTCTAGACCTTGTTTGTCAACTTTAATGCTTACTATATGACATAAGAAAACTATGTGCTTTGGTTTTTCATTTTTCTGATTTTTTTATTTTGATGCCCATTTGAATCTTGTCAAATCCTAGATTTGACCAAGATAATTTAAACAAGTTTAAAACATGAAAATGAAAAGGGAAGCATGTATCGTTCTTAGTCACTCTAAAATGAAGTTTTTGGGAGGTTTTTGAAATTTCCATGTAGGAAACCCAAAACCACTTCTCTTCATGATTGACTTCATAAGACAGAGTTTAGGGTTAGGGGTAGATATATACATGATTTTCCTAGGTTTGACCAAGATTTAAACAAGTTTAAAACATGAATATGAAAAAGTAAGCATGTATCCTTCTTAGTCACTCCAAAATGAAGCTCTTAATTAGGAGGGTTTTTGAAATTTCCATGTTTGAAACCAAAAACCACTTATCTTCACCATGCATGCTTGACTTTATAAGACAGAGTTTAGGGTTAGGGGTAGATACATGATTTTTCAGGTTTAATATGTCTAGACCTTGTTTATCAACTTAATTGAATGCGCGCATACTATATGACATAAGAAGATCTTGGTATTCATTTTTTTTGAATTTTTATGCCCATTTGAATCTTGGTCAAATCCTAGGTTTGACCAAGATTTGAACAAGTTTAAAACATGAATATGAAAAGGTAAGCATGTATGCTTCTTAGTCACTCCAAAATGAAGCTCTTGGAAGGGTATTTGAAATTTCCATGTTTGAAACCAAAAACCACATCTCTTCATGCTTGACTTCATAAGACAGAGTTTAGGGTTAGGGGTAGATACATGATTTGTATGGTTTGAATATGTCTAGACCTTGTTTATCAACTTTAATGCTTACTATATGACATAAGAAGATTATGTGCTTTGGTTTTTCATTTTTCTATTTTTTTGAATTTTATGCCCATATATTTGAATCTTTGTCAAATCCTAGGTTTGACCAGGATTTAAACAAGTTTAAAAGATGAAAATGAAAAGGTAAGCCTGGATCTTTCTTAGTCACTCTAAAATGAAGCTTTTGGGAGGTTTTTGAAATTTCCATGTTTGAAACCCAAAACCACTTCTCTTCATGCTTGACTTCATAAGACATAGTTTAGGGTTAGGGGTAGATACATGATTTGTATGGTTTGAATATGTCTAGACCTTGTTTATCAACTTTAATGCTTACTATATGACATAAGAAGACTATGAGCTTTGGTTTTTCATTTTTCTGTTTTTTTTTTGAATTTTCCGCCCATTTGAGTCTTGGTCAAATCCTAGGTTTGACCAAGATTTAGACAAGTTTAACACGTGAAAACGAATAAGTAAGCCTGGATCCTTCTTAGTCACTCCAAAATGTACCAATTGATAGATGTGTTAACTTTGCTTAATGGAAAAAATAATGTCATGTAAATGAGTTAACTTGGATTTCCTACCCTTGAATCCATAGGAAACTTTGTTCTAATGCACTATACTAATCAACCGAGTTTTTACACCAACAGGTCTGTCACTTACGTGTGGTGCCCATGCGTGAGGTCCCACACTTCAGTGAGCACAAGTCACGTGCAATAGGTACGCAAACTCCCAGCCATTTTCTTTGTCAAGAGAAGACGCATCAGGATGCGTCTTGGAAGTCTCTGGGTCCTTCAGGATCCTTCGGTTGTCCCTCTCACAAAAAAAAACAAATCTCTCTCATTCTCGGCCTCGCTCGACTCGCTCGCTCGCTCGCACCTCCTGCTCACTGACAAACCCTGCACAAGAGTCAACATCATCACCCGAAAAAGGGGAGACACCATAATGCTCTCCCTTCTTCTCTCCTTCCGAGTGATCCCTCTTCCTCCGAGTTTCACTCGACGGGCAAACACATATGTGCTGCATAGTAATAATAAAAAGGTAGAAAATTCGACCTACGAATCTATAATTAAATATACTAGGTTAAACTAGGGTTTTGCCCAGTACTACAGATCAAGGTTCAAAAAATCCAACTACGGGGTTCGAACAACCCCATTTCTAATCAAAGATTTTTTTCGACGTCATCCAAATGGCCTCAAACTATAGCATGGGCGGATCCAGACTATAGCCAAGGGGGGCAGCTGCCCCCACTCAATTTTCTGAAACCTTGTAATATGATATTTGCATCACTTATCATATGTTTGCCCCCTCTAAAAATTTATCCTAGGTCCGCCCCTAAACTGTAGGGTTAGCATCTAGTGCAGTATGTGTGAACATGTATGCACTATGTGTGCTATAACTTGTATGTCTTTCAAATTTGAACCAAATTTGAATAAGTTTGAAATATTTGAAATGGGGCTTTTGGCTTAAACGTTTGAAACCCAAAACGACTTCTCTTCATGCTAGACTTCATAAGACCGAGTTTAGGGTTAGGGGGTAGATATATGATTTGTCTGGTTTGAATATGTCTAAACCTTGTTTATCAACTTGAATGCTTACTATATGACATAAGAAGACTATGTGCTTTTGGTTTTCATTTTTCTAATTTTTTTAATTTTATGCCCATTTGAATCTTGGTCAAATCCTAGGTTTGACCAAGATTTAAACAAGTTTCAAACATGAAAATGAAAACGTAAGCCTGGATCCTTCTTAGTCACTCTAAAATGAAGCTTCTGGGAGGTTTTTGAAATTTCCATGTTTGAAACCCAAAACCACTTCTCTTCAGGCTTGACTTCATAAGACATAGTTTAGGGGTTAAGGGTTGATGACCCACAAGTATAGGGGATCGCAACAGTCTTCGAGGGAAGTATTACCCAATTTATTGATTCGACACAAGGGGAGACAAAGAATACTTGTAAGCCTTAACAGCGGAGTTGTCAATTCAGCTGCACTGAAACAGACTTGCTCGCAAGAGTTTATCAGAGTAGCAACAGTTTTATAGCGATTTAATAGTGAAATAACAAGCGGTGAAATAAAGACAACAGTAGTGATTATAGTAAACAGCAGGATTAAAATACTGTAGGCACAGGACGGATTAACGGGCGTTGCATGGATGAGAGAAACTCATATAACAATCAAAGTAGGGGCATTTGCAGATAATAATAAAACGGTATCCAAGTACTAATCAATCAATAGGCATGTGTTCCATATTTAGTCGTACGTGCTCGCAATGAGAAACTTGCACAACATCTTTTGTCCTACCAGCCGGTGGCAGCCGGGCCTCTAGGGAAACTACTGGAAATTAAGGTACTCCTTTTAATAGAGTACCGGAGCAAAGCATTAACACTCCGTGAACACATGTGATCCTCACATCACTACCATCCCCTCCGGTTGTCCCGATTTCTGTCACTTCGGGGCCATTGGTTCCGGACAGCGACATGTGTATACAACTTGCAGGTAAGATCATAAACAACGAATATCTTCATGAATCAATAACATGTTCAGATCTGAGATCATGGCACTCGGGCCCTAGTGACAAGCATTAAGCATAACAAGTTGCAACAATATCATAAAAGTGACATCTACGGATACTAGGCACTATGCCCTAACAATCTTATGACTATTACATGACCAATCTCATCCAATCCCTACCATCCCCTTCAGCCTACAGCGGGGGAATTACTCACACATGGATGGGGGAAACATGGCTGGTCGATGGAGAGGCGTTGGCGGTGATGGCGGTGATGATCTCCTCCAATTCGTCCCGGCGGAGTGCCAGAACGGAGACTTCTGGCTCCCGAGACGGAGTTTCGCGATGTGGCGGCTCTCTGGAGGGTTTCTGGCGATTTTCCACTTCTCTCCGTGCGTTTTTAGGTCGAGGTCGATAAGTAGTCCGAAGGAGGGCGTCGGAGGCCGACCGAGGGGGCCACACCATATGGCCGCGCGGCCCCAGGGCCGCGCCGCTTTATGGTGTGGGGCCCTCCTCCACCTTACTTGTCCTTCTCCTCCGTCGCATTCTGGGAAAATAGGGCCTTCGCATAAATTCCGAGGATTTTCCCGAAAGTTGGATTTCTGCACAAAAACGAGACACCAGAGCAATTCTGCTGAAAACAGCGTTAGTCCGTGTTAGTTGTATCCAAAATACACAAATTAGAGGCAAAACAATAGCAAAAGTGTTCGGGAAAGTAGATACGGTTTGGACGTATCAACTCCCCCAAGCTTAGCTTATTGCTTGTCCTCAAGCAATTCAGTTAACAACTGAGCGATAAAAGAACTTTCACGAACACATTTGCTCATATGATGTATATATTCTCATGCTATGGCTAATACTCAAGCAGTTCATAATGAGATACATGCAAATAAGATCATCCAACAGCTATGTCAATCATGGAGAGGTACCAACAATTAATAATAAGCACCATGAATCATGTATATAAGCAGGATTGCAATGTTCATAAGAGAATATGATAAAGTGGTATCTCGCTTGCCCGTATTTGATCGGCAAAACATAAATGCCGAGGCACCTCTGGAGTTCATAGAAAGACTAGAAGTAGTGATTGTCAAAGATAAAAGCATCAAAGTTATACCACAATCAATCATATTTTGAGACAAGCATATTATACTAAGAATGACAGTTGTGCTCTCAAGATAGTGCTCAAAGAAAGAATGGAGACACAACATAAAAGTAAAAGATTGACCCTTCGCAGAGGGAAGCAGGGATTAACATGCGCTAGAGCTTTTCATTTGTAAAGCAGGAGTAAAATTATTTTGAGAAGTGCTTGTTGTTGTCAACGAATGGTAATGGGTACACTAACTACCTCGTCAACCGGACTCACAAGAGCGGCTCCCATGAATTATTTGCATGTTTATGTGGCACTCCTTCCAACCTTTCTTACACAAACCATGGCTAACCGAATCCTCGGGTGCCTGCCAACAATCACATACCATGAAGGAGTGCCTTTTTATTTAAGTTTTATTATGATGATGACACTCCCCCAACCTTTGCTTACACAAGCCATGGCTAACCGAATCCTTCGGGTGCCGTCCAACAATCACAAACCATGGAGGAGTGTCTATTTAAGTTAATTAATTCGGGACTGGGAATCCCATTGCCAGCTCTTTTTGCAAAATTATTGGATAAGCGGATGTGCCACTAGTCCATATGAGAGTCCATCAAAAGTAAATGACAAGGTTGAAAGCTAAACACCACATACTTCCTCATGAGCTATGAAACATTAACACAAATTGAGAAGCATTTTGAAAGTTTTAAAGGTAGCGCATGAGAATTTACTTGGAATGGTTTGAAATGCCATGCATAGGTATTTATGGTGGACACTTTGGAACAACTTGGTTTTCAGGTGGTTGGAAGCACGAGCAGCATTCCCGCTCAGTACAAGTGAAGGCTAGCAAAAGACTAGGGAGCGACAAATCAAGAGAGCAGTAACTATCATAATCATGCTTGCGGCAAAATAAATTAACGGAGGCATAAAAGTGATACAAGAACTCTGAAGCAATATAAATCATCGAGGCTTAATTGACTTTTTGTTCAGTCATATGCATGCATGAGCATGTGCCAAGTCGATATAAATGAATTATTCAGAGGAGGATACCACAATGCCATACTTACTTATGAATAAAACAATGCAAGCGAACATCCATGACATGCTACTCATCTAAAGGTATAATTGCTGCACCCCCATGGGGCTCTAGCAGCGATTTGAGAATTGTGGCCGTTAGATCTTTCCAGGTAGGGTTACTTGATCGATCTTGTCCGTTCATTCCAGGCGTGGGAGGCCTAAAGTTCATTGCCCCTCCCTAGCTGAAGCCAAGAATCAGCCAATTTCTACCCGCTTGCTTCTGCGTTTGAGACCCGCAGCTCGGCCGGTCCACTCGTCAGTCATTGGGTTGGTTTCTGGTTGGTTACGCGTGGCTGAGGGCATAGGGGTCCACCGCCCACCCAATCCCCACTCACATTCCTCTCCCCCAATCCCCACTCACGGCCAATCTCCAACCTGCTCGCCGCTCTCTCTTCCTCGCTCCAATGGAGCGCAGGCAGAACGCGACGCCTCCATGGGTTCCCCTCCTCCCCAGCGCGCCGCTACCTCTCCCCTACGGTCGGAGCAGCGTACCGTCTCCGCGCATCTTGTCGTCGCTGGGAGGAGCTGAGGACCACGACCCAGGCCACGGGTCAAAACCCTAGGCGCTGCCTCCCACTCCTGCATCCTTCCATGTCCTTGCCCGCGGCGCTCCCTCCGACGTCCCTCCCTCTCCTCCCTCATGGCGCTCCCTCCCAGCCCCCTCTGAGGGTGTGGCTCAAGCGCGCGCGAGCAGGGGCTCCGGTGGAGCGCGACTCAAGCGCGCGCGAGCAGGGCCGCCGGTGGGGCGCGGCGCGAGCGCGCAGGAAGCAGGGCTGCCGGTGGGGCCCGGCGCGAGCGCACAGGAAGCAGCCTGCGCTTATCCATGTCATCTTCGTCAAAGCCTGTAGGTACTCCCTATGTGCACAGCCGTTCTCCTCTCCGCTCCTTCTCCTCCCCACATCCCGCCTTTTTGAGTGTGGTGGCGTCCGGTCCTGGCAAGTCCATGCCCTCCAGTATCCTCTCTACTCTCGGTTTCTCTCTCCCGTTGAACTTTCGTCTCGGCAGTACAAATGGGATGGCGTGAGGCGGCGGCATCTGGATCAACTTGTCCGTAGTAGTAGCAGCAAACAACGCATGTCTCTGAAAATCCTCCCTCTCTAAGGGCTAGGAAAATTATTAATTGATTTTTTGTGAAAACACTGTGTGCAGATCTAAGAAAAAAGAGAAGGAAGAATGCCGGGAGAGTTTTGTGAAGAATAAGAAGAAGGTCAAGGTCAATTTCTCCGAGTCATATCTTATTCGATTAAATTCTCAAGTGATTGAACTATATGAATTGTTGATTTTCCTGAAAACTGTGTGTGTCGGTTTGAGGAAGAAGAAAAGAAAGAAGAATATGGGGGGAGTTTTCTGAAGAAGACCAAGGTCATTTTAATGAGCATATTTTGTTTGGATAATTTCTCAAGTGGTTGAACTGTTTGTGAAATTCTGTTCATAAAGTGCTTAAATATTTTTTGGTGTCGCTTGATGCATATTGCAGGATTAAGCTTATCAGTAGCTTTTTGCAGAGAAAAAGGAAAAGGATCAAATGGAGGATTCTGATTTTATAGAAGCTGGTATACTTAACAGGACCCAAGCAATATATCCTCTTGTGTGCATTTGTACAAAGAAAAGAAAAGAAAATAGCTACGGCTTGTGGCAGTTAGTCAATTGAATCCTCTAACCTCTAGGTAACAATCTGATCCAGTGTATCAGTTAAGGAAACAAGGAATAATTTCCTTCTCCTGCCTAAGTTCACTATTGTTGCTTTTGATGTCCTACTACCATCCACAAAAGATGAGCTGATGCTATTAAGTCAAGCATTTTGTTTATATACAGGTAACATGCGGTGGAGGGGAAAACCTTGCGCTCTTTCACCTCTCTCTCAGCCTCACCCGGATGCTTCTTGCTATTGTTCTTCCTCGCTTGGCTGTTGAGGATGCGCTAGGTTGTGTTGGTCAGGACATGATTTGGTCGCAACTGATGGTACACTTTCTGCACCCATAAGACTCATTCGTGAGGATGTTTTACCTGTTATTCTCTTCTCTATAAAACTGAAATCTTCCATGAGACCATGCTAATTTGGAACTGTGCATTATGTCTTTATTGCAGTGCATGCCAATAAATTTGTTCTGAGATGCACATCGGAGCCATCGAACCGGATGAGCTCGATGATTTGGTCGCAACTGATGGTACATGTTCTGCAGCCATAAGACTCATTCGTGAGCATCTTTTACCTTTTATTCTCTTCTCTCTAAAATTGAAATCTTGCATGAGACCCTGCTAATCTTGGAACTGATATGCATTATGTCTTTATTGCAGTGCGTGCCAAAAAAATTGTTCTGCTCATTTTCAGTATCAAGAGCCTGTGGTTCAGCTATAAAGGTAGGTTCGTCCTATGCTGCTCAGGGTGATGGTCTGAATTGTATTTCCAGATAGTTGAGTGCATAACTTGTACTTATTTGTTCATCAATCCTACTCAAATTTTACTGAAAATGAAGATTCTAAGTACCTCTAATTAATGAGTTGCTAATGCTCCGTACCATTGTACATGTGTATTTCTGAATGGTGATTGACTTTGATGCTTCGATGTGAGAATATGTTAAATATAGTCCAAATGAAAGCTATGCATACCTTAGTCGGCAGTTCTACTAGACCTCTTTTTGCCTAAATGGAAGCACAGATTTTCTAGCTAACTAATCAGTCTGCATGTTTACATGAGTTTCAAATTTTCACGATTGTGTTGTATTGTGTTTCTTTTTCTCTGTCAAATAATCTTTTATTTACTACAGAATTTGGTTTTCGTGATTATTTACTACAGAATTTTGCTTTTTATAAGATATGCATCACCATCTTTTGGAGTAATGTTTAGATTATAATTCCATTCCTGGTTGTACAAGTTATGGCATGCATAAGTATGAATCGTATGATAAAAATGTTAACATGTGTTGCACCTACTCTAAAGCTGAAGATAGTATATTGTTGTTTTTTTTGTTTTCATACATTTTCCCGGTTATTTTGTAGTGAAGCAGGAGAGCTTTAGAACTTGAGGTTTGTTTTGGCTCTATGTTCGAATGATTCTTGTTCTGATTGCATGGCACAAGCACATATATTGATATTGACATATTACCTGGAACTCTTCTACAGAAATCTCCTATTGTCCATGCTCAGTTTTATTCTCTGTATTTTTATCATTTTTTATTTATGCATGATTGGACATCAGCATGTGTGAATGATGCTGCCTCTACTCATTTGTGTCGTCAAACCCATCCTGATTTTCCTCCGTCCTTACTCCTCCACAGACAGCCCTAGATTTACTTTTACCAGACAATACTTTTGTTATTACCGTAGTTGTATATTCAGCGTTCCGGTTCAGGCCGTGAGCTTCATAGGTTCATCGCAGTGCTTGTGTTTGCTAGAAAATGCAATGCAGAGCTACAGTCGGTTATTGTAAATGTAGAGAATGAATCTATGCTCTAGAAAAAATAGAATCTTATGTATGAAATCTGAAACAACACGAAATTCAGGATTAGAATTATAGTCTCTCCACACATTCTCGGCTACATATCTAAAATCGAATAAACTGATATCAGATGTTCAGCTGGACTTTATTGTAGGAAATAAAAGTTCACTGCTGCTTTTTTACACGTGGTCAGTTGAAGTTTATTTATAAAAAATAAATGTTTGCTACTACTTTCTTTACATGATCAAGCTTGCTTGCTCGCTTACTCCTGGTTCTCTTTTCTTTTGTAATGCTCATGTGCATATGCAAAAGGTTGGCCACACGATGTATGTGTTATTTGCAATGTATCTTTTGTGCAATGGACATCCTAGGGATCCTCACATCTATTGTTCCATAAAAAGTTGCTTACGAGAGATAACTTGGCTATTTGTCAAACTGTTAATGATAACACATGTCTGTTATGTTCCGAGTTTGAAAGTATTTCTTTTTTAATTTGATATTGACAAGACTGTTTGGTCTATTTTTTCTGACACCTTAGAGTTTGACCTGGGAAATAATCCAAGATACTCTTTTTTTTTCTCTAAATGGCGACAAACAGAAATTCGGTCTTTGCTAGAAGAATTAGTGTTCTATTTTGTACAGTACAAAATCTGCTACACTTCCACTTACAATTAGGGTAAGTAAATCAGGGCTTGCTCTTAATTTTCTAATTCTTTGCTCTACTACAGATTAAGTACGGCATGTTGAGCCAAGAAGTACTAAAATATATCTTCTTTGTTTCTTCTCATGTTTGTTCTCGTGTGGTCATGCTTAGCATCGCAAAAATCTGCTACACTTCCACTTACAATGAGGTTAAGTAATCACGGCTTGCTCTTAATTTCCTAATTCTTTGGTGAACTATATACAATCCAATTATTAATTGCAATAATTGTGGTTGAGGGTTTTCTATTGTGCAAAACATCTTGTGTGGCTCCTTCACGGTGCTCAATAGGAGGTTCATGGACTGCCCTTGCTGCCTCCTCCTCGGTGCTCATTAGGGGGAGCATGAGGTGGCGCCAAAACTGCTAGAGACGATAACAAAGCTTGAAGACCTTCCCCATGAAGAGGTTGGGTTATTGTCCCTTTTCAGATAGCAAAGAAAGCATCCTCTGGTCATTTTCCGAAGTTATAGGTTACCTTAAGAATCTATGTGCACCAAGTTGTTCATTGCAGGAGATACAATGACATTTCATAAAAGCCAAGGGCAGATATTTACCATAAACTACTCTTTCTCATGGCCAGCTTTATATTGCTATATCAAGAGTGACTTTGAGAAAAGGGTTGAAGGTACGTGCACTTGATGAAAACGGAAGCAACAACACTACAATAGAAACAAGAAATATAGTATACCAAGAAGTACTTAATAATCTCTAGAATACATGTGCATCGGTATTTATTTGTATATGTATATTTGTGGTGCATTTTTCCTTGCTCATGTATTGTACTTTTACATGTCTATTTTCTCTCCGTAATTTTGCCCTTTTTAGGATGTTTCAGAACTAAAAGAACTTTTTATTTGATGCAATCTGTGTGCTCCAGCTGACATGTTAAGTTTCGGTATCACATATATGTAGGCAGCTTTCTTAGTCTTATTTGTGTTGTGCACCTTTCTAAATATATTGTACACTCAATGAACTATATTTTCTTTTTGTAGGGATTTCTCATAGCGTCAAGTCCATTTATTTGTAGCTATATGTGCCGACTGTGAGAACGGCTTTATGTTGTCCATGCTAAGAGGCCAAGGTTCTTAACCACGATTTCCGTCTGCCGGTGCAAGGATGTGTCCACAAAATCCTCTTCATTGTTCTTCGATGTTGACTGCAGATATTTAGTGTTATACCTTCCTAGAACAGTCATCCAAGTATAGATACGCTTTTGTGGATTAGTCCATGTACTTCCACATCATGTTAGATTATGTGTTGTCAGTTTGTTACTGTGTGGTTGCAATCAATGTACTAAATGGCACCCTTGATCTTACGCATCTTTATGTTATTTTTAATTCCTGTCACCAGTTAACTTAATAGTGAGCGGTGACCTTCCTGTACTAGATTTTTGTTTTCTCTTTACTATTTGGCTTCACTTTTATGAGAAAACACATAAGGTTTCGATATACTGAAATTAAACTACCTACTTTTGAAGGAAATTAGCTCTATACTTCAAAAAAGTATTTGAAGCAGACCGATATATTAGATAGCACAGCAAAGAAAGCTCACTCTTAGTAAATTTTTCCCAGAAAACCATACCTGTTAATAGTCATAGTCAGAATGGATGTGAAATGCTCCCAAATTAACTTGATCCTCTATGATTTTGACATATGTAACTTGGGCATGTTCACCCATTCTCCAACATAGCCTCAAGCTCTTCTCCTTCATGTGTACCCTTCTGGGACAAAAATAACATAGAATTTCTGCAAACTGAATATTGGAATATATTTTTGTAATGAATTTTAAGTGGTTTGAAAATGGAGTGTTCTACACAGCTAATCACTTGATAGCACATAGAGGATAAAAGTAATACCATGCGAAATGCCATGTTGCAGAGTATGGCTTCGGCAATCAGCACCGTAATTCATCCCATCAGCGGCACCAGCTTCTCGAGCTTTCGGGGACATGCTGGCCTCCAAGTTGGCAAAAAAAACTTTGTGCATAGAAGCCTGAATACTAGGGTGGCAGCGTATGAGTGATAAAGCACTAAAAAACGTGAACATTTACATAATCCATAGCACATGGTCTCCTAACATGCAGTTTGGCATCGTCGTTTCTGATAATCAAAGATTAAGAGAGGAAACCAATCGAGCCTGAACATAACGACCAACAAGAGTCTAATCTCCAAAGTACAGAGAATCATCAGCACTCACCCGACGAGCTCGAAGAGGCGGAGACGGCTGGCGGGCAGAGCGGCAGCCTCTTGGAGGCCTGGGAAGGGAGCAGGGTAGCGCGGAGGAGGAGGGCCGGGCGGAACTGCCGGCCCCAGACGAACTAGCCGCCGTCGTGGACCGCGCCGGAGCCTGCAGCAGCTGGCAGGGTGACGCGACAGCATGACTGCAGCAGAGGTGGAGCAGGCCCGCAACGCCGTCAATGGATGGGAGGAACACTGTGAACCCATTGGAGCAGCTGCCTCCCCCGAGCTCCCTCATGAGGCCGCACAGTGGCGCAATTCAATGGCCGGCCTCGGGAAATCGCCGCGATGCCGCTTCTCCCTGCATGCTGATCCCCTTTCTGCTATCTTGCCGATGAGGCCAGGCCTGGAACACAACGGCACGTGTTCTGGAGAGACGACGAAAGACTTGCCACCAGGAGATGGGAAGCATTGTCAGTTAGCGAAGGAAAAAGGGGATTCCCATCACAGTATTGCGTGTGTGTTGCTTTTTAGAATTCTTTACGTGCTCAATTGTTTGTGCACTTCCTTTGGAATGACTAGGTTATGTGTATTTTTCACTTACGGCTTACACAAAATAGATTCCGTGCACGATTAATATAGCAGCCGCTGAATCGTTTATCATTGCGGAAGTCGAGAAATGTCCGCCAAGGTTGCTAGAAGAAGAACACTTACATGAAGAAGCTTGCTAGACTCTGGTTTCTTGTTGTGAGGTACTATTGGATGGTGTCTCCAAAATATGGTTGCCTCATTGTGTCTTGCATATTGTTGTGAAAATGGATTAATAATATGCTTGAAAATGAAGATAGTGAATGAATTTAATCTGAATTATCATGTGTGCACATCTCTAGAAAATACCCCACTATTTTTTGTATATGCTCATTTGAACAGGTTATAAAAATTGCTCTTGCATCTATATTCCCCAATGTTTTCATTGTTTCTAGGCATCAATTCTAGGTTTGGTTATTTTTGAGTATTTCCTGATTTTGAGATCTAAATGAGAAAAAATTCTAGGTTTTATATTTTGGTTTAACTGAGACAGATAAACAATGATGTTCCTTAAAAAAATTGATATTGATGTGATACATGTCTGAAGCTTAATTCCACTGGTTGAGTAGCAAGGTTGACGCGTCGCTGCTGAAAATGGTGGTGCTATAGTGAGGAGACAGATTCATTCTTCTTAGGATCAGGGTGCACGTAAGTTCTAATGGCATATGGTCTTTGAATTAGTTTTGAACCAATGAAAGGGGCCTTCACTTTTACATTTGGTTCATAGTTGCTTCAAATAAACTGATAGTCGGAAACAATCAAATGTATACATGTATTTGAAAATAGATGTCGCGGCGCCAGTGCAGGAAGGGGGCACGGCATGGCAGGAATGGAACGGACGAACTGATGCAGGAATTGGCCGTCGGAGCTACGCCACAACCGCCCGCCCACCCCCCTCCAAAAATATTATCTGTTGTGTCGTTGTACCGCGGGAGACACACAACAAGGAGGACTGCCCATGAAAGTGAAGACTAATGCAAGACACATGATATATTGTGTTCTTCCCTATATCCAGTAAATTAAACGGGTAATTATTCACTCTTCATTTTATGCTTGGTTATCATCGATGTTTACGAATATATATAAAATGAACATTAGCACAAATTCCACGGGGTCGTGCGCCAAGGCGCACATCAAAATCTAGTATTAATAAATTGGAGCTAAACATGAGAGATCATGAGCTACTAGACTTTCTCAAATAACATATACCTCACATGAACCAACTAAGCATGCTCACATGGATGAGTATATGTACAAAAATGAAAACAAATAGAGTTCATACCAGCCTCTCACCACAATCAGATTGTCGTAGATCGTCATTATTGCCTTTTCACTTGTGTAGCTTGGATAATATGAAATGAAAACCACGCTCCAGCCACCGAAGACCATTGAACTCATGATGAACTTTACAAACCAAAGAAGAACAGCAAATATTTTTGGTGTTTTCGAATTAGAAACAAGAACAAAAGAAAACAAGCAAACAAAGCAAAATCTTTTTGGGTTTTCTCATAACAAACCAACGATAGCAAATAAAGTAAACTAAGAGCAAAGAACCAAATAAACAAATGGTGAAGAGAAAAAACAGAAATATTTTTGGTCTTTTTGTGTTTTAGGAAAGAAACAAAGCGAAAACAAAAGAATGCAAACTAACAGAAACACAGAAAAGCAGGATGACAGAAATCTGCCAAATCCTGATAGCAGTACAGAAATCGAAATTAACAAAAATCTTCCATTGCTCAGACCAAAAAGTGTTCAACTAATGAAAGTTAGATAACAACCTGGGGCACATGCTCAAAAATTGGCAACTCAAAATAACGTTCTGGCTGTGCGTACGATTTTTTTGGTAACAGCCCAGAATCTGTTTTTGGACAGCACTTCCCCAAATATCATCTCCCTCTCATTAGAAAACCACTCTAAGAGACTAAACAAGTATGTACAAGTATCCAGCAACCATAATATGCAAAGAATGAGTGATGCCGGTATACCTCCCCCCAAGCTTAGGCTTTTGGCCTAAGTGGAGTTCATTCCCAACGAGGGTCGGAGTTCCACGCCGGTGGATCATACATGGAGTGATAATAAGGCCCCTGCGCAGAAGAATATCGTGGAGGTTCCACATGACCATGATGTTGATATGAGGAGCTCGCTGCATCGGATGAAGAGTCGGGGTGCTCCTCGGCCTCCTCCACACCTTCCCTTGCACGACGGCTTTCCCTTTCTATGTATGCGTTTAGCTCATTTTCTGTGATCGACCACCCTTTCCTGGCATCAAGGTTAAACAGAGCAGGTGCAGGCAATCGTACTAGTTTTTCAATTTTCTTAGTTATGCTCCAATTTTTCTTATACAAAGTTATCCTATAATGCAGGTTGTTCAAATTAGATGCATCTGAAATAAACTCATGTTTAATCATGGAAACAACATCAAGCTTCTCTATAGAAAGCGGAATATCTAAATGGTGAGGTCCCACACCATGCATAGCTAATAAGCGAGAGGCGATAAGACCTCCACAAATTCCTCCTTTCTCACGGTTAGTAGCAAGTCTACAAGCTATTAAAGCACCCAAATTATAAGTCATATCCTGTTGCAAAGCAGCAGCTAAGAAAGCCAAATCTTGGACAGATAATTTACCTCCATTCTTTCTAGCAAGAACGCACTTTGTAACGAAATAAGCAAAGTAGCGGATAGCTGGTTGTTGAATGCTACTAATCTTACCACCATCATTGGAGAAGCTCCTCCCATTACAAATCATTGTATAAAGATTCGAGAGCTCCCGCGGCGTTCCCCTGATCTTCTCGCAGGATCCCCACCGCGGCACTCTAATTGCTGTACAAAAATCACTGAAAGGCAAGTTGATAGTTTTGTTATAAATCTTGTACCGGACCATGGGGTTAGTTTGAGACCGATGAAATTCGAAATCCTGCACAACCGACACCGTTAGTTTAGCATATTGGTGAGGTTCACCAACAGTAAAACCTTCCAACCCTGCATTGGAAATCAGTGTTTGAACATCTTGCAGGATTCCTGCATTCCGCATAAAATCCGTGCATGGGTAATAAGAGGGGTATACTCCCTCTTCACGATGAACTCTCATGACTTGCTGTACCTCCAACTCTTGTTGGTTAAGTTGGTGCATACTCCCCTCCATTTTCTGAAATTTTCAACAACCATTATAAAATTTGATTTCAAGGTATATAATTGAAGGGAACTACTATAGGAACTTGCTAGAGTACTAAACATGCATCAAAACTAGTTTCTTCCTCTTAGAACAAGCATGCAAGCTCACTAAACATGTTATCTACAGCAGCAAAATATTCAAGATATACTCAACCAAACAAAATTCTAATTGGACAATCAAAGGAGTCACATACCAAGGAGTAAATGTGCCAAATTTCAGACAGAAATCTGGGCTGAGCAAGGAGATCGAGAAATCGCGAGTTCTTGAGCAGAAACACGAGTGAGAGGAACTTGGTGCGAGTTTTTTCGGGAGAGAGAAGATGCTGGGAGGAAGAGATGAAGTAGTGGGGCAAGGAGGGGCCCACACCACAGGGTGGCGCGCCCACCTCCTTGGCCGCGCCGGCCTGTGGTGTGGCACCCTCTGGTGCCCCACAGGTCATCCTCTGGTACTCCCAGGTGCCTCGTCGAAAAATAGGACCAACGGTGTAATTTTTGTAATTTTTAGAGAACTTCGAAAAATGCACATTTCTGGGTGTTAAATTAATTATTACTGCGCAGGAAAATGATTTCCAAAATCTTAAACAACTAAAGCATATTGCAAAACAAAAGGTGCTACAGCAAGTAAAATAAGTGGAGGGAGAAAGAAAGAAATGTTGTTTAGCTCTCTTATGCATTAAAATATACTTGTTAACAAGGTTGATCAAGTCTTGCTACCAAATAAATTTTATATGACATAAGAAGAAATAAACCTCAAATCAATCATGTTACCTTATATTGAATTGATATGGATCCAATCACAAGAGTTTGATATTCTTCTTTAGGCTCATATATAGGACAATCAATGGATCCCACTTTGATAGTTTTCACATTAAAAATTGTATTAACTCCGCATACTTTATCAATCCTCTTGGGAAAATAGACAGTGTGTTCCTTATCATCAACATTGAAAGTAACCATGCCTTTATTGCAATCAATAACAGCCCCTGCAGTATTAAGAAAGGGTCTTCCAAGAATAATGGACATATTATCATCTTCAGGCATTTCCAACACAACAAAATCAGTTAATATCAAGCAATGTTGAGTAACTTGAACAGGAACATTTTCACATAAACCAACAGGAATAGCAGTAGATTTATCAGCCATTTGCAAAGATATATCAGTTGGTATCAACTTATCTAAATCAAGTCTCTTATAAAGAGAAAAAGGCATTACACTAACACCTGCTCCCAAATCACATAGAGCAGTTCTAACATAATTATTCTTGATGGAACAAGGAATAGTCGGTATACCTGGGTCTCCAAGCTTCTTTGGAATCTTACCATTGAAGGAGTAATTAGCGAGCATAGTGGAAATTTCCTCATTCGGGATTTTCCTTTTGTTAGAGACAATATCTTTCATATACTTTGAATAAGGAGGCAATTTAATAGCATCAGTCAAAGGGATTTGCAAAAATAAAGGTTTCATCCAATCACAAAATTTATTATAATGTTCCTCCTCCTTTGATTTTAGTTTCTTAGCAGGAAAAGGCATTTGCTTTTGAACCCAAGGTTCTCTTTCATTACCATGTTTCTCAGTAATAAAGTCTTCTTTAGTGTACTTTTTATTTTTAGCAGGCTTTTCAGGTTCTTTTTCAATTTCTTCTTTATCAGGAGTATCATCCTTATCATTATCTTTATCATGTTCATTACCACTTTCAGTTTCAGCATCAGAAATAGAAATACTATTAGGATCATTAACAGGTTCAGAGGATTCTACAACATTCTTATGTTTCTTTTTCTTAGATGGAGCACTAGTTTTAGTTAGTTGAGAATCTTGTTCAACTCTTTTGGGATGCCCTTCAGGATATAGAGGATCCTGGGTAGAAACACCACCTCTAGTTGTTACTTCATAAGCATGTTTTTCTTTAGAATTATTTCCCAACAAGTCATTTTGCACTTTAGTAAGTTGATCAATTTGAGTTTGAACCATTTGAAAATGTTTAACAAGTATCTTAACATCATTGGAGGTTCTCTCCACAATACCATGCAATTCACTAATAGCTCGGGAATTTTCCATTAAATGATTCTCTATTCTCATATTAAAGTTTTCTTGCTTAACAATATAATTATCAAACTCATCTAAGCATTGAGCAGGAGGTTTTGAATACGGAATATCTTCCCTAGTAAAGCGTTGAAGAGAGTGTACCTCAATCATGGATGAAGGGGGAGTTATCTCACATAAATCTTCTATAGGAGGTAAATTCTTCACATCTTCAGGTTTAATACCCTTCTCTTTAAGAGACTTCTTGGCTTCCCTCATATCTTCATCATTTAATTTAATCATACCCCTCTTCTTCAATATCGGTGTCGGGGTTGGTTCAGGTGTAGACCAATCATCATGATTCCGGCCTATTTTAGCCAATAATTCTTCAGCGTCGTCTGGAGTTCTTTTCCTGAAAACACAACCAGCACAACTATCCAGGTATGCCCTAGACTCAATAGTTAGTCCACTATAAAATATATCAAGTAAATCATGCTTTTCCAAATCATGGTCAGGCTGAGCTCTAATAAGAGAGCAAAATCTCGCCCAAGCCTCAGGCAATTTCTCTCCATCTTCCTGGTCAAAATTATAAATTCTCTGCAAAGCAGCATGTTGAGCACTAGCAGGAAAGTATTTCCGGAAGAAAACATCAAGCAATTCTTTTGGACTTTTAATAGAACCAGGAGGCAAATTATTATACCAAGTTTTAGCATCATCCTTTAATGAGAAAGGAAAAAATTTAGCGACAAAATAAGTACGCATCTTAATATCATCAGAAAACAAGCCACTAAGAGTAGATAACTCAGTCATGTGTTCAACAGCACTTTCTTTTTCAGTACCACAAAAGGGTGTTTTCTCAACAATAGCTATATGAGATAAATCAAGAGAAAAATCATAATCTTTATCCTTAATGTTTATAGGAGATGTGGCAAATTTAGGATCAGGAGACAGTTTATATCTAACAGCATGTTCTGCAAGCAACTTTTTAATTTTTCTTGCATCAGTAGTAGCATTGCATTTTTCAATAAAATCATCATCAAGCTCTACATAATCTTCATCAAGATCATCACTAGAATATTCAACAGACTCAGGTGAATTAACAGGTGTAGCAGCATTTTCATTAGGAGTTTCAGTATTTTCAATTTGTCTAGACTTAGCAATTGTAGCATCTAGAAAAGATCCTAACGAACCATCATTATCAAGCACAGCAGAAGCATCATCACAATTATGAGAGGAATTTTCAGATTCAGCAGAAGTACCAGCATTTGAAGTTTGTGGTGGTGAAACAAGTTTACTTATCACAGATGGTGAATCAAGAGCAGCAGAGGTACTAAGAGTTGTACCTTTTCTTGTAGTGGATGGTAATATGGCGATCTTAGTATCGCGAGGTTTACCCATGATGGAGAATTTGCAGCGAACAATATCAATCCAAGTGAACTTCCAAATAAAGCTATGCTCCCCGGCAACGGCGCCAGAAAATAGTCTTGATGACCCACAAGTATAGGGGATCGCAACAGTCTTCGAGGGAAGTATTACCCAATTTATTGATTCGACACAAGGGGAGACAAAGAATACTTGTAAGCCTTAACAGCGGAGTTGTCAATTCAGCTGCACCTGGAAACAGACTTGCTCGCAAGATTTTATCGTAGCAACAGTTTTATAGCAGTAGGAATAGTGAAATAACAGGGTGAAATAAAGACAACAGTAGTGATTATAGTAAACAGCAGGATTAAAATACTGTAGGCACAGGGACGGATTAACGGGCGTTGCATGGATGAGAGAAACTCATATAACAATCAAAGCAGGGGCATTTGCAGATAATAATAAAACGGTATCCAAGTACTAATCAATCAATAGGCATGTGTTCCATATTTAGTCGTACGTGCTCGCAATGAGAAACTTGCACAACATCTTTTGTCCTACCAGCCGGTGGCAGCCGGGCCTCTAGGGAAACTACTGGAAATTAAGGTACTCCTTTTAATAGAGTACCGGAGCAAAGCATTAACACTCCGTGAACACATGTGATCCTCACATCACTACCATCCCCTCCGGTTGTCCCGATTTCTGTCACTTCGGGGCCATTGGTTCCGGACAGCGACATGTGTATACAACTTGCAGGTAAGATCATAAACAACGAATATCTTCATGAATCAATAACATGTTCAGATCTGAGATCATGGCACTCGGGCCCTAGTGACAAGCATTAAGCATAACAAGTTGCAACAATATCATAAAAGTGACATCTACGGATACTAGGCACTATGCCCTAACAATCTTATGACTATTACATGACCAATCTCATCCAATCCCTACCATCCCCTTCAGCCTACAGCGGGGGAATTACTCACACATGGATGGGGGAAACATGGCTGGTCGATGGAGAGGCGTTGGCGGTGATGGCGGTGATGATCTCCTCCAATTCCCCGTCCCGGCGGAGTGCCAGAACGGAGACTTCTGGCTCCCGAGACGGAGTTTCGCGATGTGGCGGCTCTCTGGAGGGTTTCTGGCGACTTCGACTTCTCTCCGTGCGTTTTTAGGTCGAGGCCGATAAGTAGTCCGAAGGAGGGCGTCGGAGGCCGACCGAGGGGGCCACACCATAGGGCCGCGCGGGCCCCCCCTAGGCCGCGCCGCCTTATGGTGTGGGGCCCTCGGGCCTCCACCTTACTTGTCCTTCTGGCTCCGTCAGTATTCTGGGAAAATAGGGCCTTCTGCATAAATTCCGAGGATTTTCCCGAAAGTTGGATTTCTGCACAAAAACGAGACACCAGAGCAATTCTGCTGAAAACAGCGTTAGTCCGTGTTAGTTGTATCCAAAATACACAAATTAGAGGCAAAACAATAGCAAAAGTGTTCGGGAAAGTAGATACGTTTTGGGTTAGGGGTAGATACATGATTTGTATGGTTTGAATATGTCTAGACCTTGTTTATCAACTTGAATGCTTACGATATGACATAAGAAGACTATGTACTTTGGTTTTCATATTTCTGATTTTTTAAATTTTGTGTCCATTTGAATCTTGGTCAAATCCTAGGTTTGACCAAGATTTAAACAAGTTTATAACATGAAAATGAAAAGGTAATCATGGATCCTTCTTAGTCACTCTAAAATGAAGCTTTTGGGATGTTCTTGAAATTTCCATGTTTGAAACCCAAAACGACTTCTATTCATGCTTGACTTCATAAGACATAGTTTAGGGTTAGGGGTAGATACATGATTTGTCTGGTTTGAATATGTCTAGAACTTGTTTGTCAACTTTAATGCTTACTATATGACATAAGAAAACTATGTGCTTTGGTTTTTCATTTTTCTGATTTTTTTATTTTGATGCCCATTTGAATCTTGTCAAATCCTAGATTTGACCAAGATAATTTAAACAAGTTTAAAACATGAAAATGAAAAGGGAAGCATGTATCCATCTTAGTCACTCTAAAATGAAGCTTCTGGGAGGTTTTTGAAATTTCCATGTTTGAAACCCAAAACCACTTCTCTTCTGCTTGACTTCATAAGACATAGTTTAGGGGTTAGGGGTATAGATACATGATTTGTCTGGTTTGAATATGTCTAGACCTTGTTTGTCAACTTTAATGCTTACTATATGACATAAGAAAACTATGTGCTTTGGTTTTTCATTTTTCTGATTTTTTTATTTTGATGCCCATTTGAATCTTGTCAAATCCTAGATTTGACCAAGATAATTTAAACAAGTTTAAAACATGAAAATGAAAAGGGAAGCATGTATCCATCTTAGTCACTCTAAAATGAAGCTTCTGGGAGGTTTTTGAAATTTCCATGTTTGAAACCCAAAACCACTTCTCTTCATGCTTGACTTCATAAGACATAGTTTAGGGGTTAGGGGTATAGATACATGATTTGTCTGGTTTGAATATGTCTAGACCTTGTTTGTCAACTTTAATGCTTACTATATGACATAAGAAAACTATGTGCTTTGGTTTTTCATTTTTTGATTTTTTTATTTTGATGCCCATTTGAATCTTGTCAAATCCTAGATTTGACCAAGATAATTTAAACAAGTTTAAAACATGAAAATGAAAAGGGAAGCATGTATCGTTCTTAGTCACTCTAAAATGAAGTTTTTGGGAGGTTTTTGAAATTTCCATGTAGGAAACCCAAAACCACTTCTCTTCATGATTGACTTCATAAGACAGAGTTTAGGGTTAGGGGTAGATATATACATGATTTTCCTAGGTTTGACCACGACTTAAACAAGTTTAAAACATGAATATGTAAAAGTAAGCATGTATCCTTCTTAGTCACTCCAAAATGAAGCTCTTAATTAGGAGGGTTTTTGAAATTTCCATGTTTGAAACCAAAAACCACTTATCTTCACCATGCATGCTTGACTTTATAAGACAGAGTTTAGGGTTAGGGGTAGATACATGATTTTTCAGGTTTAATATGTCTAGACCTTGTTTATCAACTTAATTGAATGCGCGCATACTATATGACATAAGAAGATCTTGGTATTCATTTTTTTTGAATTTTTATGCCCATTTGAATCTTGGTCAAATCCTAGGTTTGACCAAGATTTGAACAAGTTTAAAACATGAATATGAAAAGGTAAGCATGTATGCTTCTTAGTCACTCCAAAATGAAGCTCTTGGAAGGGTATTTGAAATTTCCATGTTTGAAACCAAAAACCACATCTCTTCATGCTTGACTTCATAAGACAGAGTTTAGGGTTAGGGGTAGATACATGATTTGTATGGTTTGAATATGTCTAGACCTTGTTTATCAACTTTAATGCTTACTATATGACATAAGAAGATTATGTGCTTTGGTTTTTCATTTTTCTATTTTTTTTGAATTTTATGCCCATATATTTGAATCTTTGTCAAATCCTAGGTTTGACCAGGATTTAAACAAGTTTAAAACATGAAAATGAAAAGGTAAGCCTGGATCCTTCTTAGTCACTCTAAAATGAAGCTTTTGGGAGGTTCTTGAAATTTCCATGTTTGAAACCCAAAACCACTTCTCTTCATGATTGACTTCATAAGACATAGTTTAGGGTTAGGGGTAGATACATGATTTGTATGGTTTGAATATGTCTAGACCTTGTTTATCAACTTTAATGCTTACTATATGACATAAGAAGACTATGAGCTTTGGTTTTTCATTTTTCTGTTTTTTTTTGAATTTTCCGCCCATTTGAATCTTGTCAAATCCTAGGTTTGACCAAGATTTAGACAAGTTTAACACGTGAAAACGAATAAGTAAGCCTGGATCCTTCTTAGTCACTCCAAAATGTACCAATTGATAGATGTGTTAACTTTGCTTAATGGAAAAAATAATGTCATGTAAATGAGTTAACTTGGATTTCCTACCCTTGAATCCATAGGAAACTTTGTTCTAATGCACTATACTAATCAACCGAGTTTTTACACCAACAGGTCTGTCACTTACGTGTGGTGCCCATGCGTGAGGTCCCACACTTCAGTGAGCACAGGTCACGTGCAATAGGTACGCAAACTCCTAGCCATTTTCTTTGTCAAGAGAAGACGCATCAGGATGCGTATTGGAAGTCTCTGGGTCCTTCAGATCCTTCGGTTGTCCCTCTCACAAAAAAAACAAATCTCTCTCATTCTCGGCCTCGCTCGACTCGCTCGCTCGCTCGCTCGCTCGCACCTCCTGCTCACTGACAAACCCTGCACAAAAGTCAACATCATCACCCGAAAAAGGGGAGACACCATAATGCTCTCCCTTCTTCTCTCCTTCCGAGTGATCCCTCTTCCTCCGAGTTTCACTCGACGGGCAAACACATATGTGCTGCATAGTAATAATAAAAAGGTAGAAAATTCGACCTACGAATCTATAATTAAATATACTAGGTTAAACTAGGGTTTTGCCCAGTACTACAGATCAAGGTTCAAAAAAATCCAACTACGGGGTTCGAACAACCCCATTTCTAATCAAAGATTTTTTTCGACGTCATCCAAATGGCCTCAAACTATAGCATGGGCGGATCCAGACTATAGCCAAGGGGGGCAGCTGCCCCCACTCAATTTTCTGAAACCTTGTAATATGATATTTGCATCACTTATCATATGTTTGCCCCCTCTAAAAATTTATCCTAGGTCCGCCCCTAAACTGTAGGGTTAGCATCTAGTGCAGTATGTGTGAACATGTATGCACTATGTGTGCTATAACTTGTATGTCTTTCAAATTTGAACCAAATTTGAATAAGTTTGAAATATTTGAAATGGGGCTTTTGGCTTAAACGTTTGAAACCCAAAACGACTTCTCTTCATGCTAGACTTCATAAGACCGAGTTTAGGGTTAGGGGGTAGATACATGATTTGTCTGGTTTGAATATGTCTAAACCTTGTTTATCAACTTGAATGCTTACTATATGACATAAGAAGACTATGTGCTTTTGGTTTTCATTTTTCTAATTTTTTTGAATTTTATGCCCATTTGAATCTTGGTCAAATCCTAGGTTTGACCAAGATTTAAACAAGTTTCAAACATGAAAATGAAAAGGTAAGCCTGGATCCTTCTTAGTCACTCTAAAATGAAGCTTTTGGGAGGTTTTTGAAATTTCCATGTTTGAAACCCAAAACCACTTCTCTTCAGGCTTGACTTCATAAGACATAGTTTAGGGGTTAAGGGTAGATACATGATTTGTATGGTTTGAATATGTCTAGACCTTGTTTATCAACTTGAATGCTTACGATATGACATAAGAAGACTATGTACTTTGGTTTTCATATTTCTGATTTTTTAAATTTTGTGTCCATTTGAATCTTGGTCAAATCCTAGGTTTGACCAAGATTTAAACAAGTTTATAACATGAAAATGAAAAGGTAATCATGGATCCTTCTTAGTCACTCTAAAATGAAGCTTTTGGGATGTTCTTGAAATTTCCATGTTTGAAACCCAAAACGACTTCTATTCATGCTTGACTTCATAAGACATAGTTTAGGGTTAGGGGTAGATACATGATTTGTCTGGTTTGAATATGTCTAGAACTTGTTTGTCAACTTTAATGCTTACTATATGACATAAGAAAACTATGTGCTTTGGTTTTTCATTTTTCTGATTTTTTTATTTTGATGCCCATTTGAATCTTGTCAAATCCTAGATTTGACCAAGATAATTTAAACAAGTTTAAAATATGAAAATGAAAAGGGAAGCATGTATCCATCTTAGTCACTCTAAAATGAAGCTTCTGGGAGGTTTTTGAAATTTCCATGTTTGAAACCCAAAACCACTTATCTTCATGCTTGACTTCATAAGACATAGTTTAGGGGTTAGGGGGTATAGATACATGATTTGTCTGGTTTGAATATGTCTAGACCTTGTTTGTCAACTTTAATGCTTACTATATGACATAAGAAAACTATGTGCTTTGGTTTTTCATTTTTCTGATTTTTTTATTTTGATGCCCATTTGAATCTTGTCAAATCCTAGATTTGACCAAGATAATTTAAACAAGTTTAAAACATGAAAATGAAAAGGGAAGCATGTATCCATCTTAGTCACTCTAAAATGAAGCTTCTGGGAGGTTTTTGAAATTTCCATGTTTGAAACCCAAAACCACTTCTCTTCATGCTTGACTTCATAAGACATAGTTTAGGGGTTAGGGGTATAGATACATGATTTGTTTGGTTTGAATATGTCTAGACCTTGTTTGTCAACTTTAATGCTTACTATATGACATAAGAAAACTATGTGCTTTGGTTTTTCATTTTTCTGATTTTTTTATTTTGATGCCCATTTGAATCTTGTCAAATCCTAGATTTGACCAAGATAATTTAAACAAGTTTAAAGCATGAAAATGAAAAGGGAAGCATGTATCCATCTTAGTCACTCTAAAATGAAGCTTCTGGGAGGTTTTTGAAATTTCCATGTTTGAAACCCAAAACCACTTCTCTTCATGCTTGACTTCATAAGACATAGTTTAGGGGTTAGGGGTATAGATACATGATTTGTCTGGTTTGAATATGTCTAGACCTTGTTTGTCAACTTTAATGCTTACTATATGACATAAGAAAACTATGTGCTTTGGTTTTTCATTTTTCTGATTTTTTTATTTTGATGCCCATTTGAATCTTGTCAAATCCTAGATTTGACCAAGATAATTTAAACAAGTTTAAAACATGAAAATGAAAAGGGAAGCATGTATCGTTCTTAGTCACTCTAAAATGAAGTTTTTGGGAGGTTTTTGAAATTTCCATGTAGGAAACCCAAAACCACTTCTCTTCATGATTGACTTCATAAGACAGAGTTTAGGGTTAGGGGTAGATATATACATGATTTTCCTAGGTTTGACCAAGATTTAAACAAGTTTAAAACATGAATATGAAAAAGTAAGCATGTATCCTTCTTAGTCACTCCAAAATGAAGCTCTTAATTAGGAGGGTTTTTGAAATTTCCATGTTTGAAACCAAAAACCACTTATCTTCACCATGCATGCTTGACTTTATAAGACAGAGTTTAGGGTTAGGGGTAGATATATGATTTTTCAGGTTTAATATGTCTAGACCTTGTTTATCAACTTAATTGAATGCGCGCATACTATATGACATAAGAAGATCTTGGTATTCTTTTTTTTTGAATTTTTATGCCCATTTGAATCTTGGTCAAATCCTAGGTTTGACCAAGATTTGAACAAGTTTAAAACATGAATATGAAAAGGTAAGCATGTATGCTTCTTAATTAGTCACTCCAAAATGAAGCTCTTGGAAGGGTTTTTGAAATTTCCATGTTTGAAACCAAAAACCACATCTCTTCATGCTTGACTTCATAAGACAGAGTTTAGGGTTAGGGGTAGCCACATACATGATTTTTCTGGTTTGAATATGTCCAGACCTTGTTTATCAACTTGAATGCTTACTATATTACATAAGAAAACTATGTGCTTTGGTTTTTCATTTTTCTAATTTTTTATTTTTGATGCCCATTTGAATCTTGGTCAAATCCTAGGTTTGACCAAGATTTGAACAAGTTTAAAACATGAATATGAAAAGGTAAGCATGTATGCTTCTTAGTCACTCCAAAATGAAGCTCTTGGAAGGGTATTTGAAATTTCCATGTTTGAAACCAAAAACCACATCTCTTCATGCTTGACTTCATAAGACAGAGTTTAGGGTTAGGGGTAGATACATGATTTGTATGGTTTGAATATGTCTAGAACTTGTTTGTCAACTTTAATTCTTACTATATGACATAAGAAAACTATGTGCTTTATTTTTTCATTTTTCTGATTTTTTTAATGCCCATCTGAATCTTGGTCAAATCATAGGTTTGACCAAGATTTGAACAAGTTTAAATCATGAATATGAAAAATTAAGCATCTATCCTTCTTAGTCACTCCAAAATGTAGCTCTTGGGATGGTTTTTGAAATTTCCATGTTTGAAACCTAAAACCACTTCTCTTCATGCATGCTTGACTTCATAAAGATAGAGTTTAGGGTTAGGGGTAGATATATACATGATTTTCTGGTTTGAATATGTCTAGACCTTGTTTATCAACTTGAATGCTTACTATTTGACATGCAAAGACTTGCTTTGGTTTTTGATTTTGTTTTTGAATTTTTATGCCCATTTAAATCTTGGTCAAATCCTAGGTTTGACCACGACTTAAACAAGTTTAAAACATGAATATGTAAAAGTAAGCATGTATCCTTCTTAGTCACTCCAAAATGAAGCTCTTAATTAGGAGGGTTTTTGAAATTTCCATGTTTGAAACCAAAAACCACTTATCTTCACCATGCATGCTTGACTTTATAAGACAGAGTTTAGGGTTAGGGGTAGATACATGCATGATTTTTCAGGTTTAATATGTCTAGACCTTGTTTATCAACTTAAGTGAATGCGCACATACTATATGACATAAGAAGACCTTGGTATTCATTTTATTTGAATTTTTATGCCCATTTGAATCTTGGTCAAATCCTAGGTTTGACCAAGATTTGAACAAGTTTAAAACATGAATATGAAAAGGTAAGCATGTATGCTTCTTAGTCACTCCAAAATGAAGCTCTTGGAAGGGGTTTTTGAAATTTCCATGTTTGAAACCAAAAACCACATCTCTTCATGCTTGACTTCATAAGACAGAGTTTAGGGTTAGGGGTAGATACATGATTTGTATGGTTTGAATATGTCTAGACCTTGTTTATCAACTTTAATGCTTACTATATGACATAAGAAGATTATGTGCTTTGGTTTTTCATTTTTCATTTTTTTTCTTCATTTTTTTGAATTTTTATGCCCATTTGAATCTTGGTCAAATCCTAGGTTTGACCAAGATTTGAACAAGTTTAAAACATGAATATAAAAAAGTAAGCATGTATGCTTCTTAGTCACTCCAAAATGAAGCTCTTGGGAGGGTTTTCGAAATTTCCATGTTTGAAACCAAAAACCACATCTCTTCATGCTTGACTTCATAAGACAGAGTTTAGGGTTAGGGGTAGCCACATACATGATTTTTCTGGTTTGAATATGTCTAGACCTTGTTTATCAACTTAATTGTATGCTTATTATATGACATAAGAAGACTATGTGCATTGGGTTTTCATTTTTTTATCCCCATTTGTTGAATCTTGGTCAAATCCTAGGTTTGACCAAGATTTAAACAAGTTTAAAACATGAATAATATGAAAAGTAACCTGCATCGATCCTTCTTAGTCACTCCAAAATGAAGCTCGTGGGAGGTTTTTGAAATTTCCATGATTTTTCTGGTTTGAATATGTCTAGACCTTGTTTATCAACTTGAATGCTTACTATATGACATACTGATGCGCATAGATGTACACGTCCGTTGGGAACCCCAAGAGGAAGGTATGATGCGTATAGAAGCAAGTTTCCCTCAGTATGAAACCAAGGTTTAATCGAACCAGTAGGAGCCAAGAAGCACGTTGAAGGTTGATGGTCGCGAAATGTGATGCGGCGCAACACCAGGGATTCCGGCGCCAACGCGGAATCTGCACAACAAAACCAAAGTACTTTGCCCCAACGAAACAGTGAGGTTGTCAATCTCACCGGCTTGCTGTAACAAAGGATTAAACGTATCGAGTGGAAGATGTTTGCAAAGAAAATAGTAAAACACAATTGCAGTAGATTGTATGCTATGTAAAGAATAGGACCGGGGTCCACAGTTCACTAGAGGTGTCTCTCCCATAAGATAAAAGCATGTTGGGTGAACAAATTACAGTCGGGCAATTGACAAATAGAGAAAGGCATAACAATGCATATACATGATATGATAAATATAGTGAGATTTAATTGGGCATTACGACAAAGTACATAGACCGCCATCCAACTGCATCTATGCCTAAAAAGTCCACCTTCAGGTTATCATCCGAACCCCATTCAGTATTAAGTTGCTAAGCAACAGACAATTGCATTAAGTATGGTGCGTAATGTAATCGACAACTACATCCTTAGACATAGAATCAATGTTTTATCCCTAGTGGCAACAGCACATCCACAACCTTAGAACTTTCTGTCACTGTCCCAGATTTAATGGAGGCATGAACCCACTATCGAGCATAAATACTCCCTCTTGGAGTTAAGAGTACAAACTTGGCCAGAGCCTCTACTAATAACGGAGAGCATGCAAGATCATAAACAATAGATTGATAATCACCATAATCATAGTACTCTCTATCCATCGGATCCCGACAAACACAACATATAGTATTACATATAGATGATCTTGATCATGTTAGGCAGCTCACAAGATCCAACAATGAAGCACAACAAGGAGAAGACGACCATCTAGCTACTGCTATGGACCCATGGTCCAGGGGTGAACTACTCACTCATCACTCCGGAGGCGACCATGGCGGTGTAGAGTCCTCCGGAGATGAATCCCCTCTCCGGCAGGTGCCGGAGGCGATCTCCTGAATCCCCCGAGATGGGATTGCGGCGGCGGCGTCTCGGAAGGTTTTCCGTATCGTGGCTCTCGTCGGGGGTTTCGCGACGGTGACTTTAAGTAGGCGGAAGGGCAACGCGGGGGCCACACGAGGTGCCCAGGGGGTAGGGCCGCGCGGGCCTGGGCCGCGCCGCCCTGTCCCCTGGCTGCCTCGTGGCCCCACTTCGTTATCTCTTCGGTCTTCTGGAAGCTTCGTGCAAAAATAGGACCCTGGGCGAAAGTTTCGTCCAATTCCGAGAATATTTCCTTACTAGGATTTCTGAAACCAAAAACAGCAGAAAACAGAATGGCTCTTCGGCATCTTGTTAATAGGTTAGTTCCAGAAAATGCATAAATATGACATATAATGTGCATAAAACATGTAGGTATCATCAATAAAGTAGCATGGAACATAAGAAATTATCGATACGTTGGAGACGTATCAGCATCCCCAAGCTTAGTTCTGCTCGTCCCGAGCAGGTAAAACGATAACAAAGATAATTTCTGAAGTGACATGCCATCATAATCTTGATCATACTATTTGTAAACATATGTAATGAATGCAGCGATCAAAACAAAAGTAATGACATGAGTAAACAAGTGAATCATATAGCAAAGACTTTTCATGAATAGTACTTCAAGACAAGCATCAATAAGTCTTGCATAAGAGTTAGCTCATAAAGCAATAAATCAAAGTAAAGGTATTGAAGCAACACATAGGAAGATTAAGTTTCAGCGGTTGCTTTCAACTTATAACATGTATATCTCATGGATATTGTCAACATAAAGTAATATAACAAGTGCAATATGCAAGTATGTAGGAATCAATGCACAGTTCACACAAGTGTTTGCTTCTTAAGGTGGAAGGAGATAGGTAAACTGACTCAACAATAAAAGTAAAAGAAAGGTCCTTCAAAGAGGAAAGCATCGATTGCTGTATTTGTGCTAGAGCTTTTATTTTGAAAACATGAAACAATTTTGTCAACGGTAGTAATAAAGCATATGAGTTATGTAAATTATATCTTACAAGTTGCAAGCCTCATGCATAGTATACTAATAGTGTCCGCACCTCGTCCTACTTAGCTTGGACTACCGGATCTTCGCATGCCATGTTTCAACCAAGTGTCACAAAGGGGTACCTCCATGCCGCCTGTACAAAGGTCTAAGGAGAATGCTCGCATTTTGGATTTCTCGCTTTTGATTATTCTCAACTTAGACATCCATACCGGGACAACATGGACAACAGATAATGGACTCCTCTTAAATGCATAAGCATGTAGCAATGATTATTATTCTCATACGAGATTGAGGATATATGTCCAAAACTGAAACTTCAACCATGATTCATGGCTTTAGTTAGCGGCCCAATGTTCTTCTCTAACAATTTTGCATGCTCCAACCACTAAAATGATAGATCCTTCAGACAAGACGGACATGCATAGCAACTCACATGATATTCAACAATAGTTGATGGCGTTCCCCAGAAGCATGGTTATCGCACAACAAGCAACTTAATAAAAGATAAAGTGCATAAGTACATATTCAATACTACGATAGTTTTTAAGGCTATTTTGTCCCATGAGCTATATATTGCAAAGGTGAATGATGGAATTTTAAAGGTAGCACTCAAGCAATTTACTTTGGAATGGCGGAGAAATACCATGTAGTAGGTAGGTATGGTGGACACAAATGGCATAGTAGTTGGCTCAAGGATTTTGGATGCATGAGAAGTATTCCCTCTCGATACAAGGTTTAGGCTAGCAAGGTTATTTGAAGCAAACTCAAGGATGAACCGGTGCAGCAAAACTCACATAAAAGACATATTGTAAACATTATAAGACTATACACCGTCTTCCTTGTTGTTCAAAACTCAATACTAGATATTATCTAGACCTTAGAGAGACCAAATATGCAAATCAAATTTTAGCAAGCTCTATGTATTTCTTCATTAATGGGTGCAAAGCATATGATGCAAGAGCTTAAACATGAGCACAACAATTGCAAAGTATCACATTATCCAAGACATTTTAGAATTACTACATGTAGCATTTTCCAATTCCAACCATATAACAATTTAACGAAGAAGAAACTTCGCCTTGAACATTATGAGTAAAGCCTAAGGACACATGTGTCCATATGCAACAGCGGAGCGTGTCTCTCTCCCACAAGGTGAATGCTAGGATCCATTTTATTCAAGCAAAAACAAAAACAAAAACAAACCGACGCTCCAAGCAAAGAACACAAGATGTGATTGAATAAAAATATAGTTTCAGGGGAGGAACCTGATGATGTTGTCGATGAAGAAGGGGATGCCTTGGGCATCCCCAAGCTTAGACGCTTGAGTCTTCTTAAAATATGCAGGGGTGAACCACGGGGCATCCCCAAGCTTAGAGCTTTCACTCCTCTTGATCATAGTATATCATTCTCCTCTCTTGACCCTTGAAAACTTCCTTCACACCAAACTTCAAGCAAACTCATTAGAGGGTTAGTGCACAATTAATAATTCACACATTCAGAGGTGACACAATCATTATTTTCACTTCTGGACATTGCATAAAGCTACTGGACATTAATGGATCAAAGAAATGAATCCAACATAGCAAAAGAGGCAATGCGAAATAAAAGGCAGAATCTGTCAAAAACAGAACAGTCCGTAAAGACGAATTTAAAGCTGGCACCAGACTTGCTCAAATGGAAAAACTCAAAACTAATGAAAGTTGCGTACATATCTGAGGATCACGCTCGTAAATTGGCAGATTTTTTTGAATTTTCTACAGAGAACTGTGCCCAGATTCGTGACAGACAGCAATGCTGTTTCTGCGCAGCGATCCAAAATATAACATCAACTTTGACATAGAAACTTTACTTGGCACAAAAACATGATAAGGAGAGGTTGCTACAGTAGTAAACAACTTCCAAGACTCAATAAAACAAAAAAATTGCTGTAGTAAAAACATGGGTTGTCTCCCATAAGCGCTTTTCTTTAACGCCTTTCAGCTAGGCGCAGAAAGTGCAAATCAAGTAACATCAAGAGTAGAAGCATCAACATCATTACCAGGGGTGTTGGGAGTTTTCTCAACCAAGCATAGTATGTTTGATATATAAGTTTTAGCGTCTCCCTTTTCATTAGTCTTAGGCTTGCTACTCTCATCGAACAAATTTTCAGGAACAAGCCAAGCATAGTTATTTTCTAGTGCATCATTCATAGCTAGGAGTTTACATGGTATTGGTGCTTTGATTTCCCCACCATCATTAATGTTATTAGTGTACCTTATTCTATCCATGTCCATTTTTTCAAGGAGACCAATAAAATTGGTATGAGAACCTAGCATATTAAATTTAGCAAAAACCTTTCTAGCCTCTCTTGCTAGACCACCAAATTCTCTAAGAAGGGTTTCTAAAACAAAATCTTTCTTTTCCCCTTCTTCCATATCACCAAGTGTAAGAAACATGTGTTGGATTATAGGATTGAGATTAACAAATTTAGTTTCCAACATGCGAACTAAAGCAGCAGCAGCAATTTCATAGGTAGGTGCAAGTTCTACCAAGTGTCTATCTTCAAAATCTTCAGTAATACTAACATGATTGAAAAATTCTTCTATATTATTTCTCCCAACTATGGACCCACGTCCTACCGGTATGTCTTTTGTGGTAAAATTAAAAGGAAACATGATGCAATAAGCAAAAAGTAAACTAGGCAAACAAAGTAAAGACAAGTAACTAATTTTTTTGTGTTTTCGATATAGAGAGCAAGACAGTAAATAAAGTAAAACTAGCAACTATTTTTTTTTGTGTTTTGATTTAGTGCAGCAAACAAAGTAGTAAATAAAATAAAGCAAGACAAAAACAAAGTAAAGAGATTGATAAGTGGAGACTCCCCTTGCAGCGTGTCTTGATCTCCCCGCAACGGCGCCAGAAATTTATGCTTGATGCGCGAGATGTACACATCCGTTGGGAACCCCAAGAGGAAGGTATGATGCGTATAGAAGCTAGTTTCCCTCAGTATGAAACCAAGGTTTAATCGAACCAGTAGGAGCCAAGAAGCATGTTGAAGGTTGATGGTCGCGAAATGTGATGCGGCGCAACACCAGGGATTCCGGCGCCAACGCGGAATCTGCACAACAAAACAAAGTACTTTGCCCCAACGAAACAGTGAGGTTGTCAATCTCACCGGCTTGCTGTAACAAAGGATTAAACGTATCGAGTGGAAGATGTTTGCAAAGAAAATAGTAAAACACAATTGCAGTAGATTGTATGCTATGTAAAGAATAGGACCGGGGTCCACAGTTCACTAGAGGTGTCTCTCCCATAAGATAAAAGCATGTTGGGTGAACAAATTACAGTCGGGCAATTGACAAATAGAGAAAGGCATAACAATGCATATACATGATATGATAAATATAGTGAGATTTAATTGGGCATTACGACAAAGTACATAGACCGCCATCCAACTGCATCTATGCCTAAAAAGTCCACCTTCAGGTTATCATCCGAACCCCATTCAGTATTAAGTTGCTAAGCAACAGACAATTGCATTAAGTATGGTGCGTAATGTAATCGACAACTACATCCTTAGACATAGAATCAATGTTTTATCCCTAGTGGCAACAGCACATCCACAACCTTAGAACTTTCTGTCACTGTCCCAGATTTAATGGAGGCATGAACCCACTATCGAGCATAAATACTCCCTCTTGGAGTTAAGAGTACAAACTTGGCCAGAGCCTCTACTAATAACGGAGAGCATGCAAGATCATAAACAACACATAAACAATAGATTGATAATCACCATAATCATAGTACTCTCTATCCATCGGATCCCGACAAACACAACATATAGTATTACATATAGATGATTTTGATCATGTTAGGCAGCTCACAAGATCCAACAATGAAGCACAACAAGGAGAAGACGACCATCTAGCTACTGCTATGGACCCATGGTCCAGGGGTGAACTACTCACTCATCACTCCGGAGGCGACCATGGCGGTGTAGAGTCCTCCGGGAGATGAATCCCCTCTCCCAGGTGGAGGCGATCTCCTGAATCCCCCGAGATGGGATTCGCGGCGGCGCGTCTGGAAGGTTTTCCGTATCGTGGCTCTCGTTTCGCGACGGAGACTTTAAGTAGGCGGAAGGGCAACGCGGGGCCACACGAGGTGCCCAGAGGGTAGGGCCGCGCGGCCAGGGCCTGGGCCGCGCCGCCCTGTCCCCTGGCTGCCTCGTGGCCCCACTTCGTTATCTCTTCGGTCTTCTGGAAGCTTCGTGCAAAAATAGGACCCTGGGCGAAAGTTTCGTCCAATTCCGAGAATATTTCCTTACTAGGATTTCTGAAACCAAAAACAGCAGAAAACAGCAACTGGCTCTTCGGCATCTTGTTAATAGGTTAGTTCCAGAAAATGCATAAATATGACATATAATGTGCATAAAACATGTAGGTATCATCAATAAAGTAGCATGGAACATAAGAAATTATCGATATGTTGGAGACGTATCAGCATCCCCAAGCTTAGTTCTGCTCGTTTTTTTTTGAATTCTTATGCCCATTTGAATCTTGGTCAAATCCTAGGTTTGACCATGACTTAAACAAGTTTAAGACATGAATATGACAAAGTAATCATGTATCCTTCTTAGTCACCCCAAAATGAAGCTCTTGGGAGGGTTTTTAAAATTTCCATGTTTGAAACCAAAAACCACTTCTCTTCACCATGCATGCTTGACTTCATAAGACAGAGTTTAGGGTTAGGGGGTAGATACATGATTTTTCAGGTTTAAAACGTCTAGACCTTGTTTATCAACTTAATTGAATGCTTACTATATGACATAAGAAGACCTTGGTTTTTCATTTTTTTCTTCATTTTTTTGAATTTTTATGCCCATTTGAATCTTGGTCAAATCCTAGGTTTGACCAAGATTTGAACAAGTTTAAAACATGAATATAAAAAAGTAAGCATGTATGCTTCTTAGTCACTCCAAAATGAAGCTCTTGGGAGGGTTTTCGAAATTTCCATGTTTGAAACCAAAAACCACATCTCTTCATGCTTGACTTCATAAGACAGAGTTTAGGGTTAGGGGTAGATACATGATTTTTCTGGTTTGAATATGTCTAGACCTTGTTTATCAACTTAATTGAATGCTTACTATATGACATAAGAAGACTATGTGCCTTGGTTTTTCATTTATTTTGATTTATTTTGAATTTTATGCCCATTTTTATGCCCATTTAAACAAGTTTAAATCATGAATATGAAAAATTAGTCACTCCAAAATGTAGCTCTTGAGAGGGTTTTTGAAATTTCCATGTTTGAAACCAAAAACCACTTCTCTTCATGCATGCTTGACTTCATAAAGACAGAGTTTAGGGTTTGGGGTAGACAGCACGCGCCGACGCGTGGACGAAATTTATTCTCTGTCCCCCTGACATGCACTTGCCAGTGTCTTCAACAGTCTGACACGAGCAGTGAAGCTTTTATGGAGCCCAGCGGAGAGGGGCTCCATTTCTCGAGCGGTAGCGAGGTGACATGCGGCCTAAATCCAAATTTAAACATTGCGAAAAAATCTGAAAAAAATCATGCACGTTCACAGCTCATATTAAGATAACCCCTAAAAATTTCAGATCAAAATTCGAAACATACATCGAGAAACAAAAAAGAGAAACTCAGATGTGAATAGTCTACAGAGAAACTCAGATTTGAATTCGGGAACTATTCATGACAGATTTCTGATACGTCTCGTATCGATAATTTCTTATGTTCCATGCTACATTATTGATGATATCTACATGTTTTATACACATTATATGTCGTATTTACGCATTTTCCGGCACTAACCTATTAACAAGATGCCGAAGAGCCAGTTGCTGTTTTCTGCTGTTTTTGGTTTCAGAAATCCTAGTAAGGAAATATTCTCGGAATTGGACGAAATCAACGCCCAGGGTCCTATTTTTGCACGAAGCTTCCAGAAGACCGAAAAGGAAGTGGGGCCACGAGGCGCCGCCACACTAGGGCGGCGCGGCCAGCCCTTGGCCGCCGGCCCTGGTGTGTGGGGCCCTCGTGTGGCCCCCGCGTTGCCCTTCCGCCTACTTAAAGTCTTCGTCGCGAAACCCTCGTACCGAGAGCCACGATACGGAAAACCTTCGAGAGGCCGCCGCCGCCAATCCCATCTCGGGGGATTCAGAGATCGCCTCCGGCACCGCCGGAGAGGGGATCATCTCCCGGAGGACTCTTCATCGCCATGATCGCCTCCGGAGTGATGAGTGAGTAGTTCACCCCTGGACTATGGGTCCATAGCAGTAGCTAGATGGTCGTCTTCTCCTTATGTGCTTCATTGTTGGATCTTGTGAGCTGCCTAACATGATCAAGATCATCTATCTGTAATACTATATGTTGTGTTTGTCGGGATCCGATGGATAGAGAATACTATGTTATGGTGATTATCAATCTATTACCTATGTGTTGTTTAAGATCTTGCATGCTCTCCGTTATTAGTAGAGGCTCTGGCCAAGTTTTTGCTCTTAACTCCAAGAGGGACTATTTATGCTCGATAGTGGGTTCATGCCTCCATTAAATCTGGGACAGTGACAGAAAGTTCTAAGGTTGTGGATGTGTTGTTGCCACTAGGGATAAAACATTGATGCTATGTCTAAGGATGTAGTTGTTGATTACATTACGCACTGATGACCCACAAGTATAGGGGATCGCAACAGTCTTCGAGGGAAGTATTACCCAATTTATTGATTCGACACAAGGGGAGACAAAGAATACTTGTAAGCCTTAACACGGAGTTGTCAATTCAGCTGCACCTGGAAATAGACTTGCTCGCAAGAGTTTATCAGTAGTAACAGTTTTATAGCAGTAGGAATAGTGAAATAACAGCAGCGGTGAAATAAAGACAGCAGTAGTGATTATAGTAAACAGCAGGATTAAAATACTGTAGGCACAGGGACGGATTAACGGGCGTTGCATGGATGAGAGAAACTCATGTAACAATCAAAGCATGGGCATTTGCAGATAATAATAAAACGGTATCCAAGTACTAATCAATCAATAGGCATGTGTTCCATATTTAGTCGTACGTGCTCGCAATGAGAAACTTGCACAACATCTTTTGTCCTACCAGCCGGTGGCAGCCGGGCCTCTAGGGAAACTACTGGAAATTAAGGTACTCCTTTTAATAGAGTACCGGAGCAAAGCATTAACACTCCGTGAACACATGTGATCCTCACATCACTACCATCCCCTCCGGTTGTCCCGATTCTTGTCACTTCGGGGCCATTGGTTCCGGACAGCGACATGTGTATACAACTTGCAGGTAAGATCATAAACAACGAATATCTTCATGAATCAATAACATGTTCAGATCTGAGATCATGGCACTCGGGCCCTAGTGACAAGCATTAAGCATAACAAGTTGCAACAATATCATAAAAGTGACATCTACGGATACTAGGCACTATGCCCTAACAATCTTATGACTATTACATGACCAATCTCATCCAATCCCTACCATCCCCTTCAGCCTACAGCGGGGGAATTACTCACACATGGATGGGGGAAACATGGCTGGTCGATGGAGAGGCGTTGGCGGTGATGGCGGTGAAGATCTCCTCCAATTCCCCGTCCCGGCGGAGTGCCAGAACGGAGACTTCTGGCTCCCGCGACGGAGTTTCGCGATGTGGCGGCTCTCTGGAGGGTTTCTGGCGACTTCGACTTCTCTCCGTGCGTTTTTAGGTCGAACCCGATAAGTAGTCCGAAGGGGGGCGTCGGAGGCCGACCGAGGGGGCCACACCATAGGGCCGCGCGGGCCCCCCTAGGCCGCGCCGCCTTATGGTGTGGGGCCCTCGGGCCTCCACCTTACTTCTCCTTCTGGCTCCGTCAGTATTCTGGGAAAATAGGGCCTTCTGCATAAATTCCGAGGATTTTCCCGAAAGTTGGATTTCTGCACAAAAACGAGACACCAGAGCAATTCTGCTGAAAACAGCGTTAGTCCGTGTTAGTTGTATCCAAAATACACAAATTAGAGGCAAAACAATAGCAAAAGTGTTCGGGAAAGTAGATACGTTTTGGACGTATCAACTCCCCCAAGCTTAGCTTATTGCTTGTCCTCAAGCAATTCAGTTAACAACTGAGCGATAAAAGAACTTTCACGAACACATTTGCTCATATGATGTATATATTCTCATGCTATGGCTAATACTTAAGCAGTTCATAATGAGACACATGCAAATAAGATCATCCAACAGCTATGTCAATCATGGAGAGGTACCAACAATTAATAATAAGCATCATGAATCATGTATATAAGCAGGATTGCAATGTTCATAAGAGAATATGATAAAGTGGTATCTCGCTTGCCCGTATTTGATCGGCAAAACATAAATGCCGAGGCACCTCTGGAGTTCATAGAAAGACTAGAAGTAGTGATTGTCAAAGATAAAAGCATCAAAGTTATACTACAATCAATCATATTTTGAGACAAGCATATTATACTAAGAATGACAGTTGTGCTCTCAAGATAGTGCTCAAAGAAAGAATGGAGACACAACATAAAAGTAAAAGATTGACCCTTCGCAGAGGGAAGCAGGGATTAACATGCGCTAGAGCTTTTCATTTGTAAAGCAGGAGTAAAATTATTTTGAGAGGTGTTTGTTGTTGTCAACGAATGGTAATGGGTACACTAACTACCTCATCAACCGGACTCCCAAGAGCGGCTCCCATTTTATTTATTTTTGGGTGGCACTCCTTCCAACCTTTCTTTCACAAACCATGGCTAACCGAATCCTCGGGTGCCTGCCAACAATCACATACCATGAAGGAGTGCCTTTTTATTTAAGTTTTATTATGATGATGACACTCCCCCAACCTTTGCTTACACAAGCCATGGCTAACCGAATCCTTCGGGTGCCGTCCAACAATCACAAACCATGGAGGAGTGTCTATTTAAGTTAATTAATTTGGGACTGGGAATCCCATTGCCAGCTCTTTTCGCAAAATTATTGGATAAGCGGATGTGCCACTAGTCCATATGAGAGTCCGTCAAAAGTAAATGACAAGGTTGAAAGCTAAACACCACATACTTCCTCATGAGCTATGAAACATTAACACAAATTGAGAAGCATTTTGAAAGTTTTAAAGGTAGCGCATGAGAATTTACTTGGAATGGTTTGAAATGCCATGCATAGGTATTTATGGTGGACACTTTGGAACAACTTGGTTTCAGGTGTTTGGAAGCACGAGCGGTGTTCCCGCTCAGTACAAGTGAAGGCTAGCAAAAGACTAGGGAGCGACAAATCAAGAGAGCAGTAACTGTCATAATCATGCTTGCGGCAAAATAAATTAACGGAGGCATAAAAGTGATACAAGAACTCTGAAGCAATATAAATCATCGAGGCTTAATTGACTTTTTGTTCAGTCATATGCATGCGTGAGCATGTGCCAAGTCGATATAAATGAATTATTCAGAGGAGGATACCACAATGCCATACTTACTTATGAATAAAACAATGCAAGCGAACATCCATGACATGCTACTCATATTAATAAATTGGAGCTAAACATGAGAGATCATGAACTACTAGACTTTCTCAAATAACATATACCTCACATGAACCAACTAAGCATGCTCACATGGATGAGTATATGTACAAAAATGAAAACAAATAGAGTTCATACCAGCCTCTCACCACAATCAGATTGTCGTAGATCGTCATTATTGCCTTTTCACTTGTGTAGCTTGGATAATATGAAATGAAAACCACGCTCCAGCCACCGAAGACCATTGAACTCATGATGAACTTTACAAACCAAAGAAGAACAGCAAATATTTTTGGTGTTTTCGAATTGGAAACAAGAACAAAAGAAAACAAGCAAACAAAGCAAAATCTTTTTGGGTTTTCTCATAGCAAACCAACGATAGCAAATAAAGTAAACTAAGAGCAAAGAACCAAATAAACAAATGGTGAAGAGAAACAACAGAAATATTTTTGGTCTTTTTGTGTTTTAGGAAAGAAACAAAGTGAAAACAAAAGAATGCAAACTAACAGAAACACAGAAAAGCAGGATGACAGAAATCTGCCAAATCCTGACAGCAGTACAGAAATCGAAATTAACAAAAATCTTCCATTGCTCAGACCAAAAAGTGTTCAACTAATGAAAGTTAGATAACAACCTGGGGCACATGCTCAAAAATTGGCAACTCAAAATAACGTTCTGGCTGTGCGTACGAATTTTTTTGGTAACAGCCCAGAATCTGTTTTTGGACAGCACTTCCCCAAATATCATCTCCCTCTCATTAGAAAACCACTCTAAGAGACTAAACAAGTATGTACAAGTATCCAGCAACCATAATATGCAAAGAATGAGTGATGCCGGTATACCTCCCCCAAGCTTAGGCTTTTGGCCTAAGTGGAGTTCATTCCCACGGTCCCCATGAAGTGGTGTCTCCGTAGTACGACGAAGAACGACCCGGTTCCAGGTATGTGCTGGAGGAAACGTCGGGGTATGTGACGGTGTAGTCGTAGGAGGGCTCGGCGTTCTCGGAGTCATGTTGCTGGTGGAATTCTTGTATCTTCATATGTTCCTCCACCTCCTCCTTAGTGAGCGACCATGATTGCCTGTCAATATTGAACAAACCTGGCTGGGGAAGAGGGATTTCCTTCTCATTCCCATCAGCAAACAACATTCTATAGACCATATTATCTATAGTGGAGTCAGTAGTAACAAAATGATGACTCTTCATAGCAGCAATATCTAGTCTCCTAGGGGTTAATGGCACATCATTAGAATCAAGAGGAAGTCTTAAATGTGTTAAAATGCGCAGTGCAATAGTTCCTCCAAAAATAGGCCCCCTGCTAGACAGGCGGCGAGCAATAAGAGAACCAAGATGATAAGATGTCTCTCCAGTAAGTGCAGCATTCAAGAAAGCAAGATGATAGCTAGAAATATTACTAGTATTTTCCCTACCAAGAATACTAGTAGCAATGTAATATGCAAAATATTTAATGGCGGGAAGTTGAATATTTCTTATCTTCCCGCGCTGAATGGTGCGGCAATCATCTTCGGTGATCCCTCGATAGAGCTCCAACAGGTCCCGGGGGTTGTCATCAATCCTCCTTGCTGTACCTACAGGGACAATATCCAATGCACGACAAAATTCTTCCAATTCCATAGTAACAGGATTATCATAGATCTTGAATGCAACTGTCGGCTCATATTGCGTGTTGTGGAACTTGAAGCTCTCAACGAAAATTTTGGTGAGCCTGTAGTATTGCTCCCTTTCATCTCCCACGTAGGTGGCTAAGCCTGCCCTGTTGACAAGGGTGAAGAAGTCATCCAATATCCCTGCATTTGTCAGAAAATCATAACATGGGAAGGATGAAGCATTAGGAGCCCCATTGTCCTCCTCGGGCGCGAAGCTAGGCGCGATGATATCCTCATTGTAGGATCGCCTAATCTGAGTGGATGCCCTCGAGGGCCTACCGGTGCTGGTTGTTCCCTTCTTGAACAATTCTCCAAATTTGAATTTCTTCATCTTCCTCTTCTGAAATTTTCAACAACCATTATAAAATTTGATTTCGAGGTATATAATTGAAGGGAACTACTATAGGAACTTGCTAGAGTACTAAACATGCATCAAAACTAGTTTCTTCCACTTAGAACAAGCATGCAAGCTCACTAAACATGTTATCTACAGCAGCAAAATATTCAAGATATACTCAACCAAACAAAATTCTAATTGGACAATCAAAGGAGTCACATACCAAGGAGTAAATGTGCCAAATTTCAGACAGAAATCTGGGCTGAGCAAGGAGATCGAAAAATCGCGAGTTCTTGAGCAGAAACACGAGTGAGAGGAACTTGGTGCGAGTTTTTTCGGGAGAGAGAAGATGCTGGGAGGAAGAGATGAAGTAGTGGGGCAAGGAGGGGCCCACACCACAGGGTGGCGCGTGATGTCTACGTTCCCCCTCCTTTCCTGTAGACAGTGTTGGGCCTCCAAGTGCAGAGGTTTGTAGAACAGCAGCAAGTTTCCCTTAAGTGGATCACCCAAGGTTTATCGAACTCAGGGAGGAAGAGGTCAAAGATATCCCTCTCATGCAACCCTGCAACCACAAAGCAAGAAGTCTCTTGTGTCCCCAACACACCAAATAGGTGCACTAGTTCGGCGAAGAGATAGTGAAATACAGGTGGTATGAATATATATGAGCAGTAGCAACGGTGCCAGAAAAGTGCTTGCTGGCGTGCAGTTGATGGTAGCAGTATTGCAGCAGTAGTAACACAAGAACAAGAAAAGCAAGTAGTAACTCAGCAGTATTTAGGAACAAGGCCTAGGGATTACACTTTCACTAGTGGACACTCTCAACATTGATCACATAACAGAATAGATAAATGCATACTCTACACTTTTGTTGGATGATGAACACATTGCGTAGGATTACACGAACCCTCAATGCCGGAGTTAACAAGCTCCACAATAATGCTCATGTTTAAGTAACCTTAAGTGTAAGATAGATCAAAACGACTAAACCAAGTACTAGCATAGCATGCACACTGTCACCTTCATGCATATGTAGGAGGAATAGATCACATCAATATTATCATAGCAATAGTTAACTTCGCAATCTACAAGAGATCATGATCATAGCATAAACCAAGTACTAACACGGTGCACGCACTGTCACCTTTGCACACATGCAGGAGGAATAAAACTACTTTAATAACACATCACTAGAGTAGCACATAGATAGTAGTGATACAAAACTCATATGAATCTCAATCATGTAAAGCAGCTCATGAGATCATTGTATTGAGGTACATAGGAGAGAGATTAACCACATAGCTACCGGTACAGCCCCGAGCCTCAATGGAGAACTACTCCCTCTTCATGGGAGCAGCAGCGGTGATGAAGATGGCGGTGGAGATGGCAGCGGTGTCGATGGAGAAGCCTTCCGGGGGCACTTCCCCGCTCCGGCAGGGTGCCGGAACAGAGACTCCTGTCCCCCAGATCTTGGCTTCGCGATGACGGCGGCTCTGGAACTTTTCTCGTATCGTGGCTTCCTCCGTAAGGGTTTTCGATGCAGGGGCTTTAAATAGGCGAAGAGGCGGCGTCAGAAGGTCGAAGAGGCGGCCAGGGGGTAAGGCGGCGCGGGCCAACCCTAGGCCGCGCCGGCCACCCTCCTGGTGGGCCTGTGGCCCCCCTCGGTCCTTCCCGGTGTTCTGGAAGCTTCGTGGAAAAATAGGAACCTGGGCGTTGATTTCGTCCAATTCCGAGAATATTTCGTTACTAGGATTTCTGAAACCAAAAACAGCAGAAAACAGGAACTGGCACTTCGGCATCTTGTTAATAGGTTAGTTCCAGAAAACGCATAAATACGACATATAATGTGCATAAAACATGTAGGTATCATCAATAAAGTGGCATGGAACATAAGAAATTATCGATACGTTGGAGACGTATCAGCATCCCCAAGCTTAGTTCTGCTCGTCCCGAGCAGGTAAAACGATAACAAAGATAATTTCTTAAGTGACATGCCATCATAACCTTGATCATACTATTGTAAGCATATGAGATGAATGCAGCGATCAAAACAATGGTAATGACATGAGTAAACAACTGAATCATAAAGCAAAGACTTTTCATGAATAGTACTTCAAGACAAGCATCAATAAGTCTTGCATAAAAGTTAACTCATAAAGCAATAATTCAAAGTAGAGGTATTGAAGCAACACAATGGAAGATTAAGTTTCAGCGGTTGCTTTCAACTTGTAACATGTATATCTCATGGATAATTGTCAACATAGAGTAATATAACAAGTGCAATATGCAAGTATGTAGGAATCAATGCACAGTTCACACAAGTGTTTGCTTCTTAAGGTGGAAGGAGATAGGTAAACTGACTCAACAATAAAAGTAAAAGAATGGTCCTTCGCAGAGGAAAGCATCGATTGCTGTATTTGTGCTAGAGCTTTTATTTTGAAAACATGAAACAATTTTGTCAACGGTAGTAATAAAGCATATGAGTTATGAAAATTATATCTTACAAGTTGCAAGCCTCACGCATAGTATACTAATAGTGCCCGCACCTTGTCCTACTTAACTTGGACTACCGGATCTTTGCATGCCATGTTTCAACCAAGTGTCACAAAGGGGTACCTCCATGCCGCCTGTACAAAGGTCCAAGGAGAATGCTCGCATTTCGGATTTCTCGCTTTTGATTATTCTCAACTTAGACATCCATACCGGGACAACATGGACAACAGATAATGGACTCCTCTTTAATGCATAAGCATGTAGCAAAGTTATTATTCTCATATGAGATTGAGGATATATGTCCAAAACTGAAACTTCCACCATGATTCATGGCTTTAGTTAGCGGCCCAATGTTCTTCTCTAACAATTTTGCATGCTCCAACCACTAAAATGATAGACCTTCAGACAAGACGGACATGCATAGCAACTCACATGATATTCAACAATAGTTGATGGCGTTCCCCAGAAGCATGGTTATCGCACAACAGCAACTTAATAAAATATAAAGTGCATAAGTACATATTCAATACTACGATAGTTTTTAAGGCTATTTTGTCCCATGAGCTATATATTGCAAAGGCGAATGATGGAATTTTAAAGGTAGCACTCAAGCAATTTACTTTGGAATGGCGGGTAAATACCATGTAGTAGGTAGGTATGGTGGACACAAATGGCATAGTGGTTGGCTCAAGGATTTTGGATGCATGAGAAGTATTCCCTCTCGATACAAGGTTTAGGCTAGCAAGGTTATTTGAAGCAAACTCAAGGATGAACAAGTGCAGCAAGACTCACATAAAAGACATATTGTAAACATTATAAGACTCTACACTGTCTTCCTTGTTGTTCAAAACTCAATACTAGATATTATCTAGACCTTAGAGAAACCAAATATGCAAATCAAATTTTAGCAAGCTCTATGTATTTCTTCATTAATGGGTGCAAAGCATATGATGCAAGAGCTTAAACATGAGCACAACAATTGCCAAGTATCACATTATCCAAGACATTTTTAGAATTACTACATGTAGCATTTTCCAATTCCAACCATATAACAATTTAACGAAGAGGAAACTTCGCCATGAATATTATGAGCTAAGAACACATGTGTTCATACGAACCAGCGGAGCGTGTCTCTCTCCCACACAAGGATGAACTTATTCAGAGAACTAAGATAACAAAACAAAAACAAAAATAAAAGCACACAGACGCTCCAAGTAAAATACATAGGATGATCTGAATAAAAATATAGTTTCACTAGAAGAAACCTGATAAGTTGTCGATGAAGAAGGGGATGCCTTGGGCATCCCCAAGCTTAGATGCTTGAGTCTTCTTAAAATATGCAGGGATGAACCACCGGGGCATCCCCAAGCTTAGACCTTTCACTCTTCTCGATCACATTATATCACCCTCTTCTATTGACCCTTGAAAACTTCTGCCACACCAAACTTCAAGCAAACTCATTAGAGGGTTAGTGCATAATCAAAATTCACATGTTCAGAGGTGACACAATCATTCTTAACACTTCTGGACATTGCACAAAACTTCTGAAAGTTAATGGAACAAAGAAACTCATTCAACTTAACAAAAGCGGCAATGCGAAATAAAAGGCAGAATCTGTCAAAAACAGAACAGTCCGTAAAGACGAATTTTAAGATGGCACCAGACTTGCTCAAATGGAAAAACTCAAAACTAATGAAAGTTGCGTACATATCTGAGGATCACGCTCGTAAATTGGCAGATTTTTTCGAATTTTCTACAGAGAACTGTGCCCAGATTCGTGACAGACAGCAATGCTGTTTCTGCGCAGCGATCCCAAATATAACATCAACTTTGACATAGAAACTTTACTTGGCACAAAAACATGATAAGGAGAGGTTGCTACAGTAGTAAACAACTTCCAAGACACAAATATAAAACAAAGTACTGTAGTAAAAAAAAACACATGGGTTATCTCCCAAGAAGTTCTTTCTTTATAGCCATTAAGATGGGCTCAGCAGTTTTAATGATGCACTCGCAAGAAATAGTATTTGAAGCAAAAGAGAGCATCAAGAGGAAAATTCAAAACACATTTAAGTCTAACATGCTTCCTATGCATAGGAATCTTGTAAATAAACAAGTTCATGAAGAGCAAAGTAACAAGCATAGGAAGATAAAACAAGTGTAGCTTCAAAAATTTCAGCACATAGAGAGGCATTTTAGTAACATGAAAATTTCTACAACCATATTTTCCTCTCTCATAATAACTTTCAGTAGCATCATGAGCAAACTCAACAATATAACTATCACATAAAGCATTCTTATCATGAGTCTCATGCATAAAATAATTACTACTCCCAACATAAGCATAATCAATTTTATTAGTTGTAGTGGGAGCAAATTCAACAAAGTAGCTATCAAATATAGGAGGTATATTGTAATCATAATCAAATTTATCCTCCATAACAGGTGGTAACAAAAGACTACTATCATTATAATCATCATAAATAGGAGGCAAAGTATCATCAAAGTAAATTTTCTCCTCAATGCTTGGGGGACTAAAAATATCATGCTCATCAAAGCCAGCTTCCCCAAGCTTAGAATTTTCCATAGCATTAGCAACAATGGTGTTCAAAGCATTCATACTAATAACATTCCCATTATCATGCATATAAAGTTCCATGGGTTTTTTAATTCTCTCTTCAAACACATCATGTCCTAATTCAAGATAAAGTTCATAAAGATCTCTCATATTTTTGTTGTTTTCCATTATGCCTAACTAGTGTAAACAAGAAACCAAATGTCGCAATTGCAGAGTCTAAAGGAAATAGCTTCGAGTACTTACAATGGCGCCGGAAAATAGCTTAGTAGCCGAGATCCGGAGTGTGAGTACCTTTTACCTTTCCTCCCCGGCAACGGCGCCAGAAAAGTGCTTGATGTCTACGTTCCCCCTCCTTTCCTGTAGACAGTGTTGGGCCTCCAAGTGCAGAGGTTTGTAGAACAGCAGCAAGTTTCCCTTAAGTGGATCACCCAAGGTTTATCGAACTCAGGGAGGAAGAGGTCAAAGATATCCCTCTCATGCAACCCTGCAACCACAAAGCAAGAAGTCTCTTGTGTCCCCAACACACCAAATAGGTGCACTAGTTCGGCGAAGAGATAGTGAAATACAGGTGGTATGAATATATATGAGCAGTAGCAACGGTGCCAGAAAAGTGCTTGCTGGCGTTGATGGTGGTAGATATTGCAGCAGTAGTAACACAAGAAACAGAAACAAGCAGAGTAACTCAGCAGTATTTAGGAACAAGGCCTAGGGATTACACTTTCACTAGTGGACACTCTCAACATTGATCACATAACAGAATAGATAAATGCATACTCTACACTTTTGTTGGATGATGAACACATTGCGTAGGATTACACGAACCCTCAATGCCGGAGTTAACAAGCTCCACAATAATGCTCATGTTTAAGTAACCTTAAGTGTAAGATAGATCAAAACGACTAAACCAAGTACTAGCATAGCATGCACACTGTCACCTTCATGCATATGTAGGAGGAATAGATCACATCAATATTATCATAGCAATAGTTAACTTCGCAATCTACAAGAGATCATGATCATAGCATAAACCAAGTACTAACACGGTGCACGCACTGTCACCTTTGCACACATGCAGGAGGAATAAAACTACTTTAATAACACATCACTAGAGTAGCACATAGATAGTAGTGATACAAAACTCATATGAATCTCAATCATGTAAAGCAGCTCATGAGATCATTGTATTGAGGTACATAGGAGAGAGATTAACCACATAGCTACCGGTACAGCCCCGAGCCTCAATGGAGAACTACTCCCTCTTCATGGGAGCAGCAGCGGTGATGAAGATGGCGGTGGAGATGGCAGCGGTGTCGATGGAGAAGCCTTCCGGGGGCACTTCCCCGCTCCGGCAGGGTGCCGAACAGAGACTCCTGTCCCCCAGATCTTGGCTTCGCGATGACGGCGGCTCTGGAACTTTTCTCGTATCGTGGCTTCCTCCGTAAGGGTTTTCGATGCAGGGGCTTTAAATAGGCGAAGAGGCGGCGTCAGAAGGTCGAAGAGGCGGCCAGGGGGTAAGGCGGCGCGGGCCAACCCTAGGCCGCGCCGGCCACCCTCCTGGTGGCTGTGGCCCCCTCTGGTCCTTCCCGGTGTTCGGAAGCTTCGTGGAAAAATAGGAACCGGGCGTTGATTTCGTCCAATTCCGAGAATATTTCGTTACTAGGATTTCTGAAACCAAAAACAGCAGAAAACAGAACTGGCACTTCGGCATCTTGTTAATAGGTTAGTTCCAGAAAACGCATAAATACGACATATAATGTGCATAAAACATGTAGGTATCATCAATAAAGTGGCATGGAACATAAGAAATTATCGATACGTTGGAGACGTATCAGCGCCCCACCTCCTTGGCCGCGCCGGCCTGTGGTGTGGCGCCCTCTGGTGCCCCACAGGTCATCCTCTGGTGCTCCCAGGTGCCTCGTCGAAAAATAGGACCAACGGTGTAATTTTTGTAATTTTTAGAGAACTTCGAAAAATGCACATTTCTGGGTGTTAAATTAATTATTACTGCGCAGGAAAATGATTTCCAAAATCTTAAACAACTAAAGCATATTGCAAAACAAAAGGTGCTACAGCAAGTAAAATAAGTGGAGGGAGAAAGAAAGAAAGAAATGTTGTTTAGCTCTCTTATGCATTAAAATATACTTGTTAACAAGGTTGATCAAGTCTTGCTACCAAATAAATTTTATATGACATAAGAAGAAATAAACCTCAAATCAATCATGTTACCTTATATTGAATTGATATGGATCCAATCACAAGAGTTTGATATTCTTCTTTAGGCTCATATATAGGACAATCAATGGATCCCACTTTGATAGTTTTCACATTAAAAATTGTATTAACTCCACATACTTTATCAATCCTCTTGGGAAAATAGACAGTATGTTCCTTATCATCAACATTGAAAGTAACCATGCCTTTATTGCAATCAATAACAGCCCCTGCAGTATTAAGAAAGGGTCTTCCAAGAATAATGGACATATTATCATCTTCAGGCATTTCCAACACAACAAAATCAGTTAATATCAAGCAATGCTGAGTAACTTGAACAGGAACATTTTCACATAAACCAACAGGAATAGCAGTAGATTTATCAGCCATTTGCAAAGATATATCAGTTGGTATCAACTTATCTAAATCAAGTCTCTTATAAAGAGAAAAAGGCATTACACTAACACCTGCTCCCAAATCACATAGAGCAGTTCTAACATAATTATTCTTGATGGAACAAGGAATAGTCGGTATACCTGGGTCTCCAAGCTTCTTTGGAATCTTACCATTGAAGGAGTAATTAGCGAGCATAGTGGAAATTTCCTCATTGGGGATTTTCCTTTTGTTAGTAACAATATCTTTCATATACTTTGAATAAGGAGGCAATTTAATAGCATCAGTCAAAGGGATTTGCAAAAATAAAGGTTTCATCCAATCACAAAATTTATTATAATGTTCCTCCTCCTTTGATTTTAGTTTCTTAGCAGGAAAAGGCATTTGCTTTTGAACCCAAGGTTCTCTTTCATTACCATGTTTCTCAGTAATAAAATCTTCTTTAGTGTACTTTTTATTTTTAGCAGGCTTTTCAGGTTCTTTTTCAATTTCTTCTTTATCAGGAGTATCATTCTTATCATTATCTTTATCATGTTCATTACCACTTTCAGTTTCAGCATCAGAAATAGAAATACTATTAGGATCATTAACAGGTTCAGAGGATTCTACAACATTCTTATGTTTCTTTTTCTTTTTCTTAGATGGAGCACTAGTTTTAATTAGTTGAGAATCTTGTTCAACTCTTTTGGGATGCCCTTCAGGATATAGAGGATCCTGGGTAGAAACACCACCTCTAGTTGTTACTTCATAAGCATGTTTTTCTTTAGAATTATTTCCCAACAAGTCATTTTGCACTTTAGTAAGTTGATCAATTTGAGTTTGAACCATTTGAAAATGTTTAACAAGTATCTTAACATCATTGGAGGTTCTCTCCACAATACCATGCAATTCACTAATAGCTCGAGAATTTTCCATTAAATGATTCTCTACTCTCATATTAAAGTTTTCTTGCTTAACAATATAATTATCAAACTCATCTAAGCATTGAGCAGGAGGTTTTGAATACGGAATATCTTCCCTAGTAAAGCGTTGAAGAGAGTGTACCTCAATCATGGATGAAGGGGGAGTTATCTCACATAAATCTTCTATAGGAGGTAAATTCTTCACATCTTCAGGTTTAATACCCTTCTCTTTAAGAGACTTCTTGGCTTCCCTCATATCTTCATCATTTAATTTAATCATACCCCTCTTCTTCACTATCGGTGTCGGGGTTGGTTCAGGTGTAGACCAATCATCATGATTCCGGCCTATTTTAGCCAATAATTCTTCAGCGTCGTCTGGAGTTCTTTTCCTGAAAACACAACCAGCACAACTATCCAGGTATGCCCTAGACTCAATGGTTAGTCCACTATAAAATATATCAAGTAAATCATGCTTTTCCAAATCATGGTCAGGCTGAGCTCTAATAAGAGAGCAAAATCTAGCCCAAGCCTCAGGCAATTTCTCTCCATCTTCCTGGTCAAAATTATAAATTCTCTGCAAAGCAGCATGTTGAGCACTAGCAGGAAAGTATTTCCGGAAGAAAACATCAAGCAATTCTTTTGGACTTTTAATAGAACCAGGAGGCAAATTATTATACCAAGTTTTAGCATCATCCTTTAATGAGAAAGGAAAAATTTTAGCGACAAAATAAGTACGCATCTTAATATCATCGGAAAACAAGCCACTAAGAGTAGATAACTCAGTCATGTGTTCAACAGCACTTTCTTTTTCAGTACCACAAAAGGGTGTTTTCTCAACAATAGCTATATGAGATAGATCAAGAGAAAAATCATAATCTTTATCCCTAATGTTTATAGGAGATGTGGCAAATTTAGGATCAGGAGATAGTTTATATCTAACAGCATGTTCTGCAAGCAACTTTTTAATTTTTCTTGCATCAGTAGTAGCATTGCATTTTTCAATAAAATCATCATCAAGCTCTACATAATCTTCATCAAGATCATCACTAGAATATTCAACAGACTCAGGTGAATTAACAGGTGTAGCAGCATTTTCATTAGGAGTTTCAGTATTTTCAATTTGTCTAGACTTAGCAATTGTAGCATCTAGAAAAGATCCTAACGAACCATCATTATCAAGCACAGCAGAAGCATCATCACAATTATGAGAGGAATTTTCAGATTCAGCAGAAGTACCAGCATTTGAAGCTTGTGGTGGTGAAACAAGTTTACTTATCACAGATGGTGAATCAAGAGCAGCAGAGGTACTAAGAGTTGTACCTTTTCTTGTAGTGGATGGTAATATGGCGATCTTAGTATCGCGAGGTTTACCCATGATGGAGAATTTGCAGCGAACAATATCAATCCAAGTGAACTTCCAAATAAAGCTATGCTCCCCGGCAACGGCGCCAGAAAATAGTCTTGATGACCCACAAGTATAGGGGATCGCAACAGTCTTCGAGGGAAGTATTACCCAATTTATTGATTCGACACAAGGGGAGACAAAGAATACTTGTAAGCCTTAACAGCGGAGTTGTCAATTCAGCTGCACCTGGAAATAGACTTGCTCGCAAGAGTTTATCAGTAGTAACAGTTTTATAGCAGTAGGAATAGTGAAATAACAGCAGCGGTGAAATAAAGACAGCAGTAGTGATTATAGTAAACAGCAGGATTAAAATACTGTAGGCACAGGGACGGATTAACGGGCGTTGCATGGATGAGAGAAACTCATGTAACAATCAAAGCATGGGCATTTGCAGATAATAATAAAACGGTATCCAAGTACTAATCAATCAATAGGCATGTGTTCCATATTTAGTCGTACGTGCTCGCAATGAGAAACTTGCACAACATCTTTTGTCCTACCAGCCGGTGGCAGCCGGGCCTCTAGGGAAACTACTGGAAATTAAGGTACTCCTTTTAATAGAGTACCGGAGCAAAGCATTAACACTCCGTGAACACATGTGATCCTCACATCACTACCATCCCCTCCGGTTGTCCCGATTCTTGTCACTTCGGGGCCATTGGTTCCGGACAGCGACATGTGTATACAACTTGCAGGTAAGATCATAAACAACGAATATCTTCATGAATCAATAACATGTTCAGATCTGAGATCATGGCACTCGGGCCCTAGTGACAAGCATTAAGCATAACAAGTTGCAACAATATCATAAAAGTGACATCTACGGATACTAGGCACTATGCCCTAACAATCTTATGACTATTACATGACCAATCTCATCCAATCCCTACCATCCCCTTCAGCCTACAGCGGGGGAATTACTCACACATGGATGGGGGAAACATGGCTGGTCGATGGAGAGGCGTTGGCGGTGATGGCGGTGAAGATCTCCTCCAATTCCCCGTCCCGGCGGAGTGCCAGAACGGAGACTTCTGGCTCCCGCGACGGAGTTTCGCGATGTGGCGGCTCTCTGGAGGGTTTCTGGCGACTTCGACTTCTCTCCGTGCGTTTTTAGGTCGAACCCGATAAGTAGTCCGAAGGGGGGCGTCGGAGGCCGGCCGAGGGGGCCACACCATAGGGCCGCGCGGGCCCCCCCTAGGCCGCGCCGCCTTATGGTGTGGGGCCCTCGGGCCTCCACCTTACTTCTCCTTCTGGCTCCGTCAGTATTCTGGGAAAATAGGGCCTTCTGCATAAATTCCGAGGATTTTCCCGAAAGTTGGATTTCTGCACAAAAACGAGACACCAGAGCAATTCTGCTGAAAACAGCGTTAGTCCGTGTTAGTTGTATCCAAAATACACAAATTAGAGGCAAAACAATAGCAAAAGTGTTCGGGAAAGTAGATACGTTTTACATCACGCACCATACTTAATGCAATTGTCTGTTGCTTGCAACTTAATACTGGAAGGGGTTCGGATGATAACCTGAAGGTGGACTTTTTAGGCATAGATGCATGTTGGATGGCGGTCTATGTACTTTGTCGTAATGCCCAATTAAATCTCACTATATTTATCATATCATGTATATGCATTGTTATGCCATTTTCTATTTGTCAATTGCCCGACTGTAATTTGTTCACCCAACATGCTTTTATCTTATGGGAGAGACACCTCTAGTGAACTGTGGACCCGGTCCTATTCTTTACATCGCATACAATCTACTGCAATACTTGTTTTACTGTTTACTTCGCAAACAATCATCTTCCACACAATACGGTTAATCCTTTGTTACAGCAAGCCGGTGAGATTGACAACCTCACTGTTTCGTTGGGGCAAAGTACTTTGGTTGTGTTGTGCAGGTTCCACGTTGGCGCCGGAATCCCTGGTGTTGCACCGCATCACATTTCGCCACCATCAACCTTCAACGTGCTTCTTGGCTCCTCCTGGTTCGATAAACCTTGGTTTCTTTCTGAGGGAAAACTTGCTGCTGTGCGCATCATACCTTCCTCTTGGGGTTCCCAACGAACATGTGAGTTACACGCCATCAACCTCTTTTTCTGGCGCCGTTGCCGGGGACCTGAAGAAAAGTTGCACCCCAGAGATTTCTAACTCCCACGTCAACTACACGCCAGCAACTTTTTCTGGCGCCGTTGCCGGGGAGATCAAGACACGCTGCAAGGGGAGTCTCCACTTCCCAATCTCTTTACTTTGTTTTTGTCTTGCTTTATTTTATTTACTACTTTGTTTGCTGCACCTAAACAAAACACACACAAAAAATTAGTTGCTAGTTTTACTTTATTTACTGTCTTGCTCTCTATATCAAAAACACACAAAAATTAGTTACTTGCATTTACTTTATCTAGTTTGCTTTATTTACTGTTGCTAAAATGAATACCCCTGAAAATACTAAGTTGTGTGACTTCACAAACACAAATAATAATGATTTCCTATGCACACCTATTGCTCCACCTGCTACTACAGCAGAATTCTTTGAAATTAAACCTGCTTTACTGAACCTTGTTATGAGAGATCAATTTTCTGGTGTTAGTTCTGATGATGCTGCCCATCTTAATAATTTTGTTGAACTTTGTGAAATGCAAAAGTATAAGGATGTAGATGGTGATATTATTAAATTGAAATTGTTTCCTTTCTCATTAAGAGGAAGAGCTAAAGATTGGTTGCTATCTTTGCCTAAGAATAGTATTGATTCATGGACTAAATGTAAGGATGCTTTTATTGGTAGATATTATCCTCCCGCTAAAATTATATCTTTGAGAAGTAGCATAATGAATTTTAAGCAATTAGATACTGAACATGTTGCTCAAGCATGGGAGAGAATGAAATCTTTGGTAAAGAATTGCCCAACTCATGGACTGACTACTTGGATGATCATCAAACCTTCGTTGGGCAAGAGGAACCCCGAGTAAAGTTTTCCCTCAGAAAGAAACCAAGGTTTAATCGAACCAGTAGGAGCCAAGAAGCACGTTGAAGGTTGATGGTGGCGAAATGTGATGCGGCGCAACAACAGGGATTCCGGCGCCAACGTGGAACCTGCACAACACAACCAAAGTACTTTGTCCCAACGAAACAGTGAGGTTGTCAATCTCACCGGCTTGCTGTAACAAAGGATTAAGCGTATCGAGTGGAAGATGATTGTTTGCAAGAAAACAGTAAAACACAATTGCAGTAGATTGTATGCTATGTAAAGAATAGGACCGGGGTCCATAGTTCACTAGAGGTGTCTCTCCCATAAGATAAAGCATGTTGGGTAAACAAATTACAGTCGGGCAATTGACAAATAGAGAAGGGCATAACAATGCATATACATGATATGATAAATATAGTGAGATTTAATTGGGCATTACGACAAAGTACATAGACCGCCATCCAACTGCATCTATGCCTAAAAAGTCCACCTTCAGGTTATCATCCGAACCCCATTCAGTATTAAGTTGCTAAGCAACAGACAATTGCATTAAGTATGGTGCGTAATGTAATCGACAACTACATCCTTAGACATAGAATCAATGTTTTATCCCTAGTGGCAACAGCACATCACAACCTTAGAACTTTCTGTCACTGTCCCAGGTGTCAATGAAGGCATGAACCCACTATCGAGCATAAATACTCCCTCTTGGAGTTAAGAGCAAAAACTTGGCCAGAGCCTCTACTAATAACGGAGAGCATGCAAGATCATAAACAACACATAAACAATAGATTGATAATCACCATAACATAGTATTCTCTATCCATCGGATCCCGACAAACACAACATATAGTATTACAGATAGATGATCTTGATCATGTTAGGCAGCTCACAAGATCCAACAATGAAGCACAACAAGGAGAAGACGACCATCTAGCTACTGCTATGGACCCATGGTCCAGGGGTGAACTACTCACTCATCACTCCGGAGGCGATCATGGTGATGAAGAGTCCTCCGGGAGATGAATCCCCTCTCCGGCAGGGTGCCGGAGGCGATCTCCGAATCCCCGAGATGGGATTGCGGCGGCGTCTCTGGAAGGTTTTCCGTAGCGTGGCTCTCGGACTGGGGTTTCGCGACGGAGGCTTTAAGTAGGCGGAAGGGCAACGTGGGGGGCCACACGAGGGCCCCACACCCTAGGTCGGCGCGGCCAGGGCCTGGGCCGCGCCGCCTATGGTGTCGGCGCCTCGTGGCCCCACTTCCTTCCCTCTTCGGTCTTCGGAAGCTTCGTGCAAAAATAGGACCCTGGGCGAAGATTTCGTCCAATTCCGAGAATATTTCCTTACTAGGATTTCTGAAACCAAAAATAGCAGAAAACAGCAACTGGCTCTTCGGCATCTTGTTAATAGGTTAGTTAGAAAATGCATAAATATGACATATAATGTGCATAAAACATGTAGGTATCATCAATAAAGTGGCATGGAACATAAGAAATTATCGATACGTTGGAGACGTATCATCCCCAAGCTTAGTTCTGCTCGTCCCGAGCAGGTAAAACGATAACAAAGATAATTTCTGAAGTGACATGCCATCATAATCTTGATCATACTATTTGTAAACATATGTAATGAATGCAGCGATCAAAACAAAGGTAATGTCATGAGTAAACAAGTGAATCATATGACAAAGACTTTTCATGAATAGTACTTCAAGACAAGCATCAATAAGTCTTGCATAAGAGTTAACTCATAAAGCAATAAATCAAAGTAAAGGTGTTGAAACAACACAAAGGAAGATTAAGTTTCAGCGGTTGCTTTCAACTTATAACATGTATATCTCATGGATATTGTCAACATAAAGTAATATAACAAGTGCAATATGCAAGTATGTAGGAATCAATGCACAGTTCACACAAGTGTTTGCTTCTTAAGGTGGAAGGAGATAGGTAAACTGACTCAACAATAAAAGTAAAAGAAAGGTCCTTCAAAGAGGAAAGCATCGATTGCTATATTTGTGCTAGAGCTTTTATTTTGAAAACATGAAACAATTTTGTCAACGGTAGTAATAAAGCATATGAGTTATGTAAATTATATCTTACAAGTTGCAAGCCTCATGCATAGTATACTAATAGTGTCCGCACCTCGTCCTACTTAGCTTGGACTACCGGATCTTTGCATGCCATGTTTCAACCAAGTGTCACAAAGGGGTACCTCCATGCCGCCTGTACAAAGGTCTAAGGAGAATGCTCGCATTTTGGATTTCTCGCTTTTGATTATTCTCAACTTAGACATCCATACCGGGACAACATGGACAACAGATAATGGACTCCTCTTAAATGCACAAGCATGTAGCAATGATTATTATTCTCATATGAGATTGAGGATATATGTCCAAAACTGAAACTTCAACCATGATTCATGGCTTTAGTTAGCGGCCCAATGTTCTTCTCTAACAATTTTGCATGCTCCAACCACTAAAATGATAGATCCTTCAGACAAGACGGACATGCATAGCAACTCACATGATATTCAACAATAGTTGATGGCGTTCCCCAGAAGCATGGTTATCGCACAACAAGCAACTTAATAAAAGATAAAGTGCATAAGTACATATTCAATACTACGATAGTTTTTAAGGCTATTTTGTCCCATGAGCTATATATTGCAAAGGTGAATGATGAAATTTTAAAGGTAGCACTCAAGCAATTTACTTTGGAATGGCGGAGAAATACCATGTAGTAGGTAGGTATGGTGGACACAAATGGCATAGTAGTTGGCTCAAGGATTTTGGATGCATGAGAAGTATTCCCTCTCGATACAAGGTTTAGGCTAGCAAGGTTATTTGAAGCAAACTCAAGGATGAACCGGTGCAGCAAAACTCACATAAAAGACATATTGTAAACATTATAAGACTCTACACCGTCTTCCTTGTTGTTCAAAACTCAATACTAGATATTATCTAGACCTTAGAGAGACCAAATATGCAAATCAAATTTTAGCAAGCTCTATGTATTTCTTCATTAATGGGTGCAAAGCATATGATGCAAGAGCTTAAGCATGAGCACAACAATTGCCAAGTATCACATTATCCAAGACATTTTAGAATTACTACATGTAGCATTTTCCAATTCCAACCATATAACAATTTAACGAAGAAGAAACTTCGCCTTGAACATTATGAGTAAAGCCTAAGGACATATTTGTCCATATGCAACAGCGGAGCGTGTCTCTCTCCCACAAAGTGAATGCTAGGATCCATTTTATTCAAACAAAAACAAAAACAAAACAAACCGACGCTCCAAGCAAAGAACACAAGATGTGATTGAATAAAAATATAGTTTCAGGGGAGGAACCTGATGATGTTGTCGATGAAGAAGGGGATGCCTTGGGCATCCCCAAGCTTAGACGCTTGAGTCTTCTTAGAATATGCAGGGGTGAACGGGGGCATCCCCAAGCTTAGAGCTTTCACTCCTCTTGATCATAGTATATCATTCTCCTCTCTTGACCCTTGAAAACTTCCTTCACACCAAACTTCAAGCAAACTCATTAGAGGGTTAGTGCACAATTAATAATTCACACATTCAGAGGTGACACAATCATTCTTTACACTTCTGGACATTGCATAAAGCTACTGGACATTAATGGATCAAAGAAATGAATCCAAAATAGCAAAAGAGGCAATGCGAAATAAAAGGCAGAATCTGTCAAAAACAGAACAGTCCGTAAAGACGAATTTAAAGCTGGCACCAGACTTGCTCAAATGGAAAAACTCAAAACTAATGAAAGTTGCGTACATATCTGAGGATCACGCTCGTAAATTGGCAGATTTTTTCGAATTTTCTACAGAGGCCTGTGCCCAGATTCGTGACAGACAGCAATGCTGTTTCTGCGCAGCGATCCCAAATATAACATCAACTTTGACATAGAAACTTTACTTGGCACAAAAACATGATAAGGAGAGGTTGCTACAGTAGTAAACAACTTCCAAGACTCAACAAAACAAAAAATTGCTGTAGTAAAAACATGGGTTGTCTCCCATAAGCGCTTTTCTTTAACGCCTTTCAGCTAGGCGCAGAAAGTGCAAATCAAGTAACATCGAGAGTAGAAGCATCAACATCATAACCAGGGGTATTGGGAGTTTTCTCAACCAAGCATAGTATATTGGATACATAAGTTTTAGCGTCTCCCTTTTCATTAGTCTTGGGCTTGCTACTCTCATCGAACAAATTTTCAGGAACAAGCCAAGCATAGTTATTTTCTAGTGCATCATTCATAGCTAGGAGTTTACATGGTATTGGTGCTTTGATTTCCCCACCATCATTAATGTTATTAGTGTACCTTATTCTATCCATGTCCATTTTTTCAAGGAGACCAATAAAATTGGTATGAGAACCTAGCATATTAAATTTAGCAAAAACCTTTCTAGCCTCTCTTGCTAGACCACCAAATTCTCTAAGAAGAGTTTCTAGAACAAAATCTTTCTTTTCCCCTTCTTCCATATCACCAAGTGTAAGAAACATGTGTTGGATTATAGGATTGAGATTAACAAATTTAGTTTCCAACATGCGAACTAAAGCAGCAGCAGCAATTTCATAGGTAGGTGCAAGTTCTACCAAGTGTCTATCTTCAAAATCTTCAGTAATACTAACATGATTGAAAAATTCTTCTATATTATTTCTCCCAACTATGGACCCACGTCCTACCGGTATGTCTTTTGTGGTGAAATTAAAAGGAAACATGATGCAATAAGCAAAAAGTAAACAAGGCGAATAAAGTAAAGACAAGTAACTAATTTTTTTGTGTTTTTGATATAGAGAGCAAGACAATAAATAAAGTAAAACTAGCAACTAATTTTTTTGTGTTTTGTTTAGGTGCAGCAAACAAAGTAGTAAATAAAATAAAGCAAGACAAAAACAAAGTAAAGAGATTGAGAAGTGGAGACTCCCCTTGCAGCGTGTCTTGATCTCCCGGCAACGGCGAAAAAGAGCTTGATGGCGTGTAACTCACACGTTCGTTGGGAACCCCAAGAGGAAGGTATGATGCGCACAGAGCAAGTTTTCCTCAGAAAGAAACCAAGGTTTAATCGAACCAGTAGGAGCCAAGAAGCACGTTGAAGGTTGATGGTGGCGAAATGTGATGCGGCGCAACAACAGGGATTCCGGCGCCAACGTGGAACCTGCACAACACAACCCAAGTACTTTGTCCCAACGAAACAGTGAGGTTGTCAATCTCACCGGCTTGCTGTAACAAAGGATTAAGCGTATCGAGTGGAAGATGATTGTTTGCAAGAAAACAGTAAAACACAATTGCAGTAGATTGTATGCTATGTAAAGAATAGGACCGGGGTCCACAGTTCACTAGAGGTGTCTCTCCCATAAGATAAAGCATGTTGGGTAAACAAATTACAGTCGGGCAATTGACAAATAGAGAAGGGCATAACAATGCATATACATGATATGATAAATATAGTGAGATTTAATTGGGCATTACGACAAAGTACATAGACCGCCATCCAACTGCATCTATGCCTAAAAAGTCCACCTTCAGGTTATCATCCGAACCCCATTCAGTATTAAGTTGCTAAGCAACAGACAATTGCATTAAGTATGGTGCGTAATGTAATCGACAACTACATCCTTAGACATAGAATCAATGTTTTATCCCTAGTGGCAACAGCACATCACAACCTTAGAACTTTCTGTCACTGTCCCAGGTGTCAATGAAGGCATGAACCCACTATCGAGCATAAATACTCCCTCTTGGAGTTAAGAGCAAAAACTTGGCCAGAGCCTCTACTAATAACGGAGAGCATGCAAGATCATAAACAACACATAAACAATAGATTGATAATCACCATAACATAGTATTCTCTATCCATCGGATCCCGACAAACACAACATATAGTATTACAGATAGATGATCTTGATCATGTTAGGCAGCTCACAAGATCCAACAATGAAGCACAACAAGGAGAAGACGACCATCTAGCTACTGCTATGGACCCATGGTCCAGGGGTGAACTACTCACTCATCACTCCGGAGGCGATCATGGTGATGAAGAGTCCTCCGGGAGATGAATCCCCTCTCCGGCAGGGTGCCGGAGGCGATCTCCTGAATCCCCCGAGATGGGATTCGCGGCGGCGGCGTCTCTGGAAGGTTTTCCGTATCGTGGCTCTCGGTGGGGTTTTCGCGACGGAGGCTTTAAGTAGGCGGAAGGGCAACGTGGGGGCCACACGAGGGCCCCACACCCTAGGTCGGCGCGGCCAGGGCCTGGGCCGCGCCGCCCTATGGTGTCGGCGCCTCGTGGCCCCACTTCCTTCCCTCTTCGGTCTTCTGGAAGCTTCGTGCAAAAATAGGACCCTGGGCGAAGATTTCGTCCAATTCCGAGAATATTTCCTTACTAGGATTTCTGAAACCAAAAACAGAAAACAGAACGGCTCTTCGGCATCTTGTTAATAGGTTAGTTCCAGAAAATGCATAAATATGACATATAATGTGCATAAAACATGTAGGTATCATCAATAAAGTGGCATGGAACATAAGAAATTATCGATACGTTGGAGACGTATCAGATGATCATCCAAACCTTCTATGCAGGACTAAAATTTTCTTCGCGGAATTTATTGGATTCAGCTGCTGGAGGTACCTTTATGTCCATCACTTTGGGGGCGGCTACAAAGCTTCTTGATGATATGATGATAAATTACTCTGAATGGCACACGGAAAGAGCTCCACAAGGTAAGAAGGTAAATTCTGTTGAAGAAACCTCTTCCTTGAGTGATAAGATTGATGTGATTATGTCTATGCTTGTGAATGGTAGATCTAATGTTGATCCAAATAATGTTCCTTTAGCTTCATTGGTTGCTCAAGAAGAAAATGTTGATGTGAATTTCATTAAAAATAATAATTTCAACAACAATGCTTATAGGAACAATTCTGGTAATAACTATAGGCCATATCCTTCTGCTAATGGTAATGGTTATGGTAATTCTTATGGGAATTCTTACAACAATAATAGGAGTGTACCCCCTGGTCTTGAAGCCATGCTTAAAGAATTTATTAGTACACAAACTGCTTTTAACAAATCTGTTGAGGAAAAGCTTGATAAAATTGATATTATTGCTTCTAGAGTTGATAGACTTGCCTCTGATGTTGATCTATTAAAATTGAAAGTTATGCCTAATGAGGATATTGATAATAAGATTACTACTACAGCAAATGCCATCCAAGTTAGAATTAATGAGAATATAAGATTAATGGCTGAATTGCGTGCTAGGTGGGATAGAGAAGAAAATGAAAAACTAGCTAAAGAGAATAATGTAGCTAAAGTTTGGACTATTACCACCATTAGTAATGATAATGATTCACATGTTGCTGCACCTCCTACTATCAATGGTAAAATAATTGGTGTTGGCAATGTTTCTACTCCTAGTGCAAAGCGTACAAAACTGCCTGAAATTGCTAAAACTGCTGAAACTGCTTGTGATAAAACTGCTGAAATTTTTTCCAACCTTGGGAACAATGATCCCATTGCTGTAGCTCATAATGATTTAGATTTTGATGATTGCCACATCTCTGAAGTTATAAAGTTCTTACAAAAACTTGCTAAAAGTCCTAATGCTAGTGCTATAAATTTGGCCTTTACAAAACATATTACAAATGCTCTCATAAAAGCTAGAGAAGAGAAACTAAAACTTGAAACTTCTATTCCTAGAAAGTTAGAAGATGGTTGGGAGCCCATCATTAAAATGAAATTCAATGACTTTGAATGTAATGCTTTATGTGATCTTGGTGCAAGTATTTCTGTTATGCCTAAAAAGATTTATGATATGCTTGACTTGCCACCATTGAAGAATTGTTATTTGGATGTTAATCTTGCCGATAATGTTAAAAAGAAACCTTTGGGGAGAATTGATAATGTGCGCATTACGGTTAACAATAACCTTGTCCCCGTTGATTTTGTTGTTTTGGATATCGAATGCAATGCATCTTGTCCTATTGTGTTGGGAAGACCTTTTCTTCGAACCGTTGGTGCTGTTATTGATATGAAGGAAGGTAATATTAGATATCAATTTCCTCTCAAGAAAGGTATGGAACACTTCCCTAGAAAGAGAATGAAGTTACCTTTTGATTCTATTATTAGAACAAGTTATGATGTTGATGCTTCTACTCTTGATGTTACTTGAATTACACTTTCTGCGCCTAGCTGAAAGGCGTTAAAGAAAAGCGCTTATGGGAGACAACCCATGTTTTTACTACAGTACTTTGTTTTATATTTGAGTCTTGGAAGTTGTTTACTACTGTAGCAACCTCTCCTTATCATGTTTTTGTGCCAAGTAAAGTTTCTATGTTAAAGTTGATGTTATATTTGGGATCGCTGCGCAGAAACAGCATTGCTGTCTGTCACGAATTCTGGCATAATCTCTGTAAAAAATTCGAAAAAATCTGCAAATTTACGAGCGTGATCCTCAGATATGTACGCAACTTTCATTAGTTTTGAGTTTTTCCATTTGAGCAAGTCTAGTGCCTCTTTCAGGTTCGTCTTTACGGACTGTTCTGTTTTTGACAGATTCTGCCTTTTATTTCGCATTGCCGTATTTGCTATGTTGGATGAATTCCTTTGATCCATTAATGTCCAGTAGCTTTGTGCAATGTCCAGAAGTGTTAAGAATGATTGTGTCACCTCTGAATATGTGAATTTTTAATTGTGCACTAACCCTCTAATGAGTTTGCTTGAAGTTTGGTGTGAAGGAAGTTTTCAAGGGTCAAGAGAGGAGTATGATATACTATGATCAAGAGGAGTGAAAGCTCTAAGCTTGGGGATGCCCCCGTGGTTCATCCCTGCATATTTTAAGAAGACTCGAGCGTCTAAGCTTGGGGATGCCCAAGGCATCCCCTTCTTCATCGACAACATCATCAGGTTCCTCCCCTGAAACTATATTTTTATTCAGTCACATCTTGTGTTCTTTGCTTGGAGCGTCGGTTTGTTTTGTTTTTGTTTTTGTTTGAATAAAATGGATCCTAGCATTCACTGTAGAGAGACACGCTCCGCTGTTGCATATGGACAAATATGTCCTTAGGCTTTACTCATAATGTTCAAGGCGAAGGTTGAAACTTCTTCGTTAAATTATTATATGGTTGGAATTGGGAAATGCTACATGTAGTAATTCTAAAATGTCTTGGATAATGTGATACTTGGCAATTGTTGTGCTCATGTTTAAGCTCTTGCATCATATACTTTGCACCCATTAATGAAGAAATACATAGAGCTTGCTAAAATTTGGTTTGCATATTTGGTCTCTCTAAGGTCTAGATAATTTCTAGTATTGAGTTTTGAACAACAAGGAAGACGGTGTAGAGTCTTATAATGTTTACAATATGTCTTTTATGTGAGTTTTGCTGCACCGGTTCATCCTTGAGTTTGCTTCAAATAACCTTGCTAGCCTAAACCTTGTATCGAGAGGGAATACTTCTCATGCATCCAAAATCCTTGAGCCAACCACTATGCCATTTGTGTCCACCATACCTACCTACTACATGGTATTTCTCCGCCATTCCAAAGTAAATTGCTTGAGTGCTACCTTTAAAATTCCATCATTCACCTTTACAATATATAGCTCATGGGACAAAATAGCCTTAAAAACTATTGTGGTATTGAATATGTACTTATGCACTTTATCTCTTATTAAGTTGCTTGTTGTGCGATAACCATGCTTCTGGGGACGCCATCAACTATTCTTTGTTGAATATCATGTGAGTTGCTATGCATGTCCGTCTTGTCTGAAGTAAGAGAGATCTACCACCTTAATGGTTGGAGCATGCATATTGTTAGAGAAGAACATTGGGCCGCTAACTAAAGCCATGAATCATGGTGGAAGTTTCAGTTTTGGACGTATATCCTCAATCTCATATGAGAACATTAACTGTTGCCACATGCTTATGCATTAAAGAGGAGTCCATTATCTGTTGTCCATGTTGTCCCGGTATGGATGTCTAAGTTGAGAATAATCAAAAGCGAGAAATCCAAAATGCGAGCTTTCTCCTTAGACCTTTGTACAGGCGGCATGGAGGTACCCCTTTGTGACACTTGGTTGAAACATGTGTATTGCGATGATCCGGTAGTCCAAGCTGATTAGGACAAGGTGCGGGCACTATTAGTATACTATGCATGAGGCTTGCAACTTGTAAGATATAATTTACATAACTCATATGCTTTATTACTACCGTTGACAAAATTGTTTCATGTTTTCAAAATAAAAGCTCTAGCACAAATATAGCAATCGATGCTTTCCTCTTTGAAGGACCTTTCTTTTACTTTTATTGTTGAGTCAGTTTACCTATTTCTCTCCACCTCAAGAAGCAAACACTTGTGTGAACTGTGCATTTATTCCTACATACTTGCATATTGCACTTGTTATATTACTTTACATTGACACTATCCATGAGATATACATGTTATAAGTTGAAAGCAACCGCTGAAACTTAATCTTCCTGTGTTGCTTCAATACCTTTACTTTGATTTATTGCTTTATGAGTTAACTCTTATGCAAGACTTATTGATGCTTGTCTTGAAGTACTATTCATGAAAAGTCTTTGCCTTATGATTCATTTGTTTACTCATGTCATTACCATTGTTTTGATCGCTGCATTCATTACATATGTTTACAATAGTATGATCAAGGTTATGATGGCATGTCACTCCAGAAATTATCTTTGTTATCGTTTACCTGCTCGGGACGAGCAGAACTAAGCTTGGGATGCTGATACGTCTCCGACGTATCGATAATTTCTTATGTTCCATGCTACATTATTGATGATATCTACATGTTTTATACACATTATATGTCGTATTTACGCATTTTCCGGCACTAACCTATTAACAAGATGCCGAAGAGCCAGTTGCTGTTTTCTGCTGTTTTTGGTTTCAGAAATCCTAGTAAGGAAATATTCTCGGAATTGGACGAAATCAACGCCCAGGTCCTATTTTTGCACGAAGCTTCCAGAAGACCGAGGGGGAAAGGAAGTGGGGCCACGAGGCGCCGCCACACTAGGGCGGCGCGGCCCAGCCCTTGGCCGCGCGGCCCTGGTGTGGGGCCCTCGTGTGGCCCCCGTTGCCCTTCCGCCTACTTAAAGTCTTCGTCGCGAAACCCTCTGTACCGAGAGCCACGATACGGAAAACCTTGCCGAGAGGCCGCCGCAATCCCATCTCGGGGGATTCAGGAGATCGCCTGCACCCTGCCGGAGAGAGGGAATCATCTCCGGAGGACTCTTCATCGCCATGATCGCCTCGGAGTGATGAGTGAGTAGTTCACCCCTGGACTATGGGTCCATAGCAGTAGCTAGATGGTCGTCTTCTCCTTATGTGCTTCATTGTTGGATCTTGTGAGCTGCCTAACATGATCAAGATCATCTATCTGTAATACTATATGTTGTGTTTGTCGGGATCCGATGGATAGAGAATACTATGTTATGGTGATTATCAATCTATTACCTATGTGTTGTTTAAGATCTTGCATGCTCTCCGTTATTAGTAGAGGCTCTGGCCAAGTTTTTGCCCTTAACTCCAAGAGGGAGTATTTATGCTCGATAGTGGGTTCATGCCTCCATTAAATCTGGGACAGTGACAGAAAGTTCTAAGGTTGTGGATGTGCTGTTGCCACTAGGGATAAAACATTGATGCTATGTCTAAGGATGTAGTTGTTGATTACATTACGCACCATACTTAATGCAATTGTCTGTTGCTTGCAACTTAATACTGGAAGGGGTTCGGATGATAACCTGAAGGTGGACTTTTTAGGCATAGATGCATGCTGGATGGCGGTCTATGTACTTTGTCGTAATGCCCAATTAAATCTCACTATATTTATCATATCATGTATATGCATTGTTATGCCCTTTTCTATTTGTCAATTGCCCGACTGTAATTTGTTCACCCAACATGCTTTTATCTTATGGGAGAGACACCTCTAGTGAACTGTGGACCCCGGTCCTATTCTTTACATCGCATACAATCTACTGCAATACTTGTTTTTACTTCGCAAACAATCATCTTCCACACAATACGGTTAATCCTTTGTTACAGCAAGCCGGTGAGATTGACAACCTCACTGTTTCGTTGGGGCAAAGTACTTTGGTTGTGTTGTGCAGGTTCCACGTTGGCGCCGGAATCCCTGGTGTTGCGCCGCATCACATTTCGCCACCATCAACCTTCAACGTGATGTCTACGGGTGCTTCTATTCTTGTAGACAGTTGGGCCTCCAAGAGCAGAGGTTTGTAGAACAGCAAGTTTCCCTTAAGTGGATTACCCAAGGTTTATCGAACTCAGGGAGGAAGAGGTCAAAGATATCCCTCTCATGCAACCCTGCAACCACAAAGCAAGAAGTCTCTTGTGTCCCCAACACACCTAATAGGTGCACTAGTTCGGCGAAGAGATAGTGAAATACAAGTGGTATGAATGAATATGAGCAGTAGTACGGCGCCAGAAAATAGCTGCTGGCGTGCAGTTGATGGTAGTAATATTGTAGGAAGTAAACATGCAGAGTAACGCAGCAGTAGTAACGCAAAAAACAGTAACAGCATATAGCAGTATTTAGGAACAAGGCCTAGGGATTAGACTTTCACTAGTGGACACTCTCAACATTGATCATATAACAGAATAGATAAATGCATACTCTACACTCTCTTGTTGGATGATGAACACATTGCGTAGGATTACACGAACCCTCAATGCCGGAGTTAACAAGCTCCACAATTAGATGTTCATATTTAAATAACCTTAGAGTGTAAGAAAGATCGATACGACTAAACCAAGTACTAGCATAGCATGCACACTGTCACCTTCATGCTTATGTAGGAGGAATAATACACATCAATACTATCATAGCAATAGTTAACTTCGCAATCTACAAGAGATCATGATCATAGCCTACGCCAAGTACTCACACGGTGCACACACTGTCACCTTTACACACGTGGAGGAGGAATAGAGTACTTTAATAACATCACTAGAGTAGCACATAGATGAATAGTGATACAAAACTCATATGAATCTCAATCATGTAAGGCAGCTCATGAGATCATTGTATTGAAGTACATAGGAGAGAGATTAACCACATAGCTACCGGTACAGCCCCGAGCCTCGATGGAGAACTACTCCCTCTTCATGGGAGCAGCAGCGGTGATGAAGATGGTGGTGGAGATGGCAGCGGTGTCGATGGAGAAGCCTTCCGGGGGCACTTCCCCGTCCGGCAGGCCGGAACAGAGACTGTCCCCCAGATCTTGGCTTCGATGGCGGCGGCTCTGGAAGGTTTCGCGCACCGTGGCTTCCTCCGTCGGGGTTTTTAGGTCAGGACCTTTAAATAGGCGAAAGGGGAGCCTCGGAGGGGCACCAGGGTGCCCTCACCACCAGGTGGCGCGGCCAGGCCCGGGCCCGCGCCCGTGTGTGTGGGCCCCCTGGCCCATCTCTGGCCCCTCTTCGGTGATCTGGAAGCTTCCGGGAAAAATAGGAACTGGGCGTTGATTTCGTCCATTTCCGAGAATATTTCGTTACTAGGATTTCTGAAACCAAAAAGCAGCAGAACGGCACTTCGGCATCTTGTTAATAGGTTAGTTCCAGAAAATGCACAAATATGACATAAAGTGTGCATAAAACATGTAGGTATCATCAATAAAGTAGCATGGAACATAAGGAATTATTGATACGTTGGAGACGTATCAGCATCCCCAAGCTTAGTTCTGCTCGTCCCGAGCAGGTAAAACGATAACAAAGATAATTTCTTAAGTGACATGCCATCATAACCTTGATCATACTATTTGTAAACATATGTAATGAATGCAGCGATCAAAACAATGGTAATGACATGAGTAAACAACTGAATCATAAAGCAATGACTTTTCATGAATAGCACTTTCAAGACAGGCATCAATAAGTCTTGCATAAGAGTTAACTCATAAAGCAATAATTTAAAGTATAGACATTGAAGCAACACAATGGAAGATTAAGTTTCAGCGGTTGCTTTCAACTTGTAACATGTATATCTCATGGATATTGTCAACATAAAGTAATATAACAAGTGCAATATGCAAGTATGTAAGAATCAATGCACAGTTCACACAAGTGTTTGCTTCTTAAGGTGGAGGGAGATAGGTAAACTGACTCAACAATAAAAGTAAAAGAATGGTCCTTCAAAGAGGAAAGCATCGATTGCTATATTTGTGCTAGAGCTTCGATTTTGAAAACATATAGAGAGCATAAAAGTAAAGTTTTGAGAGGTGTTTGTTGTTGTCAACGAATGGTAGTGGGCACTCTAACCCCCTTGCCAAACAAACCTTCAAAGAGCGGCTCCCATTTTATTTTATTTTTGGGTGGCACTCCTTCCAACCTTTCTTTCACAAACCATGGCTAACCGAATCCTCGGGTGCCTGCCAACAATCTCATACCACGAAGGAGTGCCTTTTAATTTTAGTTTTATTATGATGACACTCCTCCCCACCTTTGCTTTCTCAAGCCATGGCTAACCGAATCCTTCGGGTGCCGTCCAACAATCACATACCATGGAGGAGTGTCTATTTTTGTTAATTAATTTGGGACTGGGAATCCCATTGCCAGCTCTTTTTGCAAAATTATTGGATAAGCGGATGAAGCCACTAGTCCATTGGTGAAAGTTGCCCAACAAGATTGAAAGATAAACACCACATACTTCCTCATGAGCTATAAAACATTGACACAAATAAGAGGTAATAACTTTTGAATTGTTTAAAGGTAGCACTCAAGCAATTTACTTTGGAATGGCGGAGAAATACCATGTAGTAGGTAGGTATGGTGGACACAAATGGCATAGTAGTTGGCTCAAGGATTTGGATGCATGAGAAGTATTCCCTCTCGATACAAGGTTTAGGCTAGCAAGGTTTATTTGAAACAAACACAAGGATGAACCGGTGCAGCAAAACTCACATAAAAGACATATTGTAAACATTATAAGACTCTACACCGTCTTCCTTGTTGTTCAAAACTCAATACTAGAAATTATCTAGACCTTAGAGAGACCAATTATGCAAACCAAATTTTAGCATGCTCTATGTATTTCTTCACTATAGGTGCAAAGTATATGATGCAAGAGCTTAAACATGAACACAACAATTGCCAAGTATCACATTATCCAAGACATTTTAGAATTACTACATGTAGCATTTTTCAATTCCAACCATATAACAATTTAACGAAGAGGAAACTTCGCCATGAATATTATGAGCTAAGAACACATGTGTTCATACGAACCAGCGGAGCGTGTCTCTCTCCCACACAAGGATGAACTTATTCAGAGAACTAAGATAACAAAACAAAAATAAAAGCACACACAGACGCTCCAAGTAAAGAACACAAGATGTGACTGAATAAAAATATAGTTTCAGGGGAGGAACCTGATGATGTTGTCGATGAAGAAGGGGATGCCTTGGGCATCCCCAAGCTTAGACGCTTGAGTCTTCTTAAAATATGCAGGGGTGAACCACGGGGGCATCCCCAAGCTTAGAGCTTTCACTCCTCTTGATCATAGTATATCATACTCCTCTCTTGACCCTTGAAAACTTCCTTCACACCAAACTTCAAGCAAACTCATTAGAGGGTTAGTGCACAATTAATAATTCACACATTCAGAGGTGACACAATCATTCTTTACATTTCTGGACATTGCATAAAGCTACTGGACATTAATGGATCAAAGAAATGAATCCAACATAGCAAAAGAGGCAATGCGAAATAAAAGGCAGAATCTGTCAAAAACAGAACAGTCCGTAAAGACGAATTTTAAGATGGCACCAGACTTGCTCAAATGGAAAAACTCAAAACTAATGAAAGTTGCGTACATATCTGAGGATCACGCTCGTAAATTGGCAGATTTTTTGAATTTTCTACAGAGACTTGTGCCAGAATTCGTGACAGACAGCAATGCTGTTTCTGCGCAGCGATCCCAAATATAACATCAACTTTAACATAGAAACTTTACTTGGCACAAAAACATGATAAGGAGAGGTTGCTACAGTAGTAAACAACTTCCAAGACACAAATATAAAACAAAGTCAACACCCGGATTTTTAAGTCCGGATGCCTATTATGTCATACATCGCAATCCCAGGAATATTGTTGTTGCGAGGCATAATAGTTAAGTATCACAGTCATCATTCATTACAACGCATAAAGTCTTACAAATTGGAATCACATGATCCATATTACACAAATAGTTGATCTAACGATCAACGAACTGATCAACGAACAAACACAAGTTCATAGCGGAAGCGTAAGATACAAGGACTCTATAGTCCACAGGCCAACGCTTGACGTTAGCAGACTCCTAGTTGTTGTAGACTTCCTGCTGACCGTCCTCCTCGTACTGCTGCTCCTCTTCATAGTCTGGCCATTTGAATAGCCAGGGACACAGCCGTGAGTACTTTATGTACTCGCAAACTAATACTAGTGTAAGTGCTAACATTTCTAGTAGAGGGGTACTAAGCTCTAGTTTATTTGCATAAAGCCAATTTTAGTTCACAAGTATTTGCTAAAGACTTATTCATGTGCTAACTAACTCAAGTGGGAACATTAGTGTCATTCCCACAACTCTGTTGTGTTTCAAAATACTCAAGTCACCATTCACCATTCATATCATCAACATGATCAAATTCTAATACTGGAAACTGTATGGCCTTTCCAACCGTCCGTAACCGTGGACACGGCTATTCGAATAGGTTTACACTCTGCAGAGGTTGCACACTTGTGCCACAACATTTGATTTCATCCGTCGGGATTTCCCCGAATCATCGTAACACAGTACGCGGATCATCAACCATAACCTTTCATTTACTAACCCTAGTATGAGCACCTCTCCCCATGAGCTTGGCCTCCCAGTGAAGACCAACTGTCAACCTGGGAACTGCACAGGGCTTGGCCGTACAATTCACCTCAATTTCACATCATTTCTCAACAACGGAGGCAGCCTCAAGCATAACCCCTATGATGTGTGTTCAGAGGGAACCCATACTAAGATACATAAACTTCTAGTTAAGCCCTACCCATAATCAGGTATTGTGGGGGTACTCAATAATTGGAAAGGTATCGCATCCAAACCAATATTAGTTTTTAATCAAAAATCACCATCTTCTCTTGGTCATATTCACCTTCAAAAGTCATTTCATTATTTCACCACACATGTTCCCATCTAGAGTAGTCATTTTTAATTTAGCACTAGCATCTAAGGATGAGGGGTGCTAAGTAATTTGCTTTGCTTCTAGGCTAACTTTGATACTCTTGTACTAATCTAACATTAACCCTATTGAATTATGAATCAACAGTACAAAATAACAGTAAGTAAAACTTAAAAATAAAACTGGGAATTAGGCTCATAATATAAAGTAAATGGGTGGTGCTTGGCTCAGGATGAGCTAGCACTTTGCAAGAGTATTATCTTGCCTTGGTTGGGAAACTGGTCAAAGTGGTCTTCTTCTCCTTGACAGTAGACCTCCTCCTCCTCCGGATACTCCTCGGTACTAGCGTCTAAAATACGAATACGGGGTACACAATCATCACACCAATTTATTTACTAAACTAAGCACACACATGATTCACACAACTAAACTAGCATCACATCACTATTGGTGGTGGATTTCTTTTATTTTAAGAAAAATAATTTCCTCTCATACTAATCTTGAATGTTACTTTGAATTATTCAGAGAAATAATTTCCTCTCATTATCTTATTAAGATTTAATTTCTCTTATGCATAATATGTGACCTAGGTTGACCCAAGTCAACCTCTTCACACTTATCATTTTGAGAAAATGATTTAAATGGGGTGTAGCACCCCATACAATTTAATCTTAGCATGGTAAAGATTTAATATCATCAACAAACCATATGAGATTTTTATGACCAGAGTCTTTACCTCATATTACATTGTTCATGACAAGATTTAAATGGAAGAAAATACTCCCATATGATTTACTAATATTTTTGGACAATAGTTTTGACTAGAAATAGTCTTATAGTCCTTTAATTTAACTAGGCCATGATCATACACAGTAAGCATGGCATATTTTTATAAAAACAATTAGTATAAGTGAAATGTGAATTATAGGAGTTGGAATTAACTTAAAAGCATGTTTGGTTGATTTTTAATAATTATTCTAATGCAGAAAAGTCCCTGCCTTGATTATTTTCTTATTTAAATTCTATAATAGATCTAGGGTTCAATCCAGTGGCATGGTATAGATAATTTCCTAAGGTTTCCAAATATATAAAGTTTGTAAAATTTGGCTGAGTAGATTTGTCTCTATTAATTTTCAAAGTTTGCATCAGATTGTATATTCTATTTATCTGGAAAATTCGAATTTGAACTGGTGGGCTCGCGCGGGAAAACCAGCTGGGCTGCAGAGGAAAAAGAGGTTGGGCCGGCCCACTTCGCGTCCAGCGCGAGCAGGCCGTCTGACGGCGGGGGCCACGCGTCAGTGGGTCTTCACGCCCGAATCGGTACGGGGGAAGGAGGGCCGTGCGATTAAAACGCGATCGCACGGTCGAGACGCGTCGTCGTCGACGACGAGCGATGAACTCACCGGCGGCGGCAGTAGGGGGTCGGAGGGCGCCTGAGGGCTCCGGCGGTCGTCGGAGAGGTGCGCCGCGTCGTTGTCGAGGACGAGGATCCCCCTGGTAGCAGCGGCGCTTCCTGGGGTGGCCTCCTGCTCCGGCGAACTCCGGCTACTGCGGCGGCTCCGAGCTTGCGATTGGAGGACGCCGGCGGCTATTTGGTGAAATTGGTGGCGAGGAGGGCTGTGGGGATGAGAGGAAGACGTTGGCGTGCTCGTTCACTGGGAGGGCTCCCCTTTTATAGGAGCGAGAGGTGGCTGTGGCGCCCGGCTAGGGTCGTCGTCGTCGCCGTCGTTCCAGGGCGGCGAAGAGGCAAGGGATGGGCGCGCTGTGTTGGCGACGTCCAGGCGAAGCTGACGCGCGTGATGGCGGGGAAAATGAGGGGCTACAGCGGCGGCGATCGTGAAGGGAGCTTGCAGGTCATGGCGGGATGTCGTGGACGCTCGCGTCACCTGCGGCGTTCCCGCGGGCCAGCGGCCATGTCCTGGCGGTTCCTGTGTTGTCACGCGTCGACCGACGAGCGGCAGGGGGCAAGTGGTGGCGGGTGCGTCGGGCGACGTCGTCTGGCGCGTCCGTGGCGTTCGCCGTGCGCGCTCGGCGTGCGCATGCGCGCGCACGTCTGGGCGCGTCTCGTTTCGGCCGATGCGGTGATTTCGTCGAGTCGGTGTCCAGCTCGATCGGAGAGTGAGAGGGAGTGAGGGGACATGGCGGTGCAGGCTGGGTGAGAGGTGAGAGGAGTGGCATGGTGTGGCCATGCCATGCCACGGCATGGTCATGCCATGGTCATTTTGACCAAGCAGGGGGGCAGTGCCGAGGGGGTGAGAGGAGGCTGCAGATCGAGGAGGTCAGGTTGGACCAAGTCCAAGCCAAGATTTTCAGTATGGGCTCATGTGTACACCCTGCCTGCAAGGTGTTTGTTAAAATGGCCGCAAGAAAATAATTTTCGAATTTTGAGAAAAATTTTAGTGGAGTGTAATCATATATTAAATGGAGCATTTTGGTGGTGGTGGTGATCCAAATAGAATTGATTTGCAAAAATTCACTTTGCATGTGATCTTACATATGTGAATTTGTTCCAACTTTGCATGCTTCTCATTTGAAATTGGTACAGAATTTGGGGTGGTGGTTTTGGGCAAAGTTGAAGTGCTTGATGTTGTCTTGGATGAGGTGCAAAGAAATGGCCAGGTGTAGAAGTGAAAAGTAAAAATCCAGGGGCTCAAAGTGAGCATCAGGGTAAAAATGGCACATATGACCATAATCATATGTGAGCTCATATTTGCTTCAATTTCGATTTGAAATGTGTTTGATGGTTTCCAAAGTGGTTAATATATGTTTAGTATCCATTTACACCCAATGGTGCAAATCAAATTGGCCTAGATCAAAGATTTGTAAAAATGGCCTAAGCCTTATGTGTATGTGAAGTTGATTTTTAACATTTCTTTTCTATTTCACTTTTATTTGAATTTGGGTGATCAAGTGATCATTGCTAGGGTTTTAGAGTGAGAGAGAACACATAAGCAAGCATCATGGCAATTGCACACTCAAAATAATCCATAAGGTGATCTATATGCATAAACCTATATGATGAGAAAAAGTTTTTGTTAACTCTGATTTTTGGGATTCTTGAATTTCTCTCTTGTTCATTTTATTGAAATTTGGGATGTTACAAACCCTTCCCCCTTACAAAAGATCTCGTCCCGAGATCGAGAGAAAACTAGGTACTAAAGAGATCGGGGTATTCTTTCTTCATGTCTTCTTCGCGTTCCCAAGTGGCTTCGTCTTCAGTGTGATTGCTCCACTGAATCTTCAAGAACTTGATACTCCTGGTGCGGGTGGTTCTGTATGCTTCCTCCAGGATGCGAATAGGTACTTCGCGGTATGTCAAGTCTGTGTTGATATCCACCGAACGATGATCTATATTCTTGAATACTTCAGTCTTCTCCGGTACTTCAAGGCACTTCCGGAGCAGTGAGATGTGAAACACATTGTGCACGGCTGCCATTTCTTCAGGTAGTTCCAGTTGATAGGACACTTCGCCTCGGCGACTCAGAACTTTGAAGGGTCCGACATATCGGGGTGCGAGTTTTCCTTTCAGCTGGAATCTCTGCATTCCCTTGAGGGGTGACACCTTGAGGTAGACAAAATCTCCAATCTCAAAGGTCATCTCTCGGCGTCTTTTGTCAGCGTAGCTCTTCTGTCGGGATTGTGCAGTCTTGAGGTACTCGCGGATCTTGTGCACCTTCTCTTCGGCTTCTCGAAGAACATCTGGTCCAAAGACTTGGCTTTCTCCGACTTCTGACCAGTTCAGAGGGGTACGGCATTTCCTTCCGTACAGGGCTTCAAAGGGGGCCATTTGTAAGCTGGCTTGATAACTGTTGTTGTACGAGAATTCTGCATAGGGCAAGCAGTCTTCCCACTTGGATCCATATTCCAGTACACAGGCTCTCAACATATCTTCTAGTATCTGATTGACTCTCTCGGTCTGTCCGTCAGTCTGCGGGTGATAAGCTGTGCTGAAGTTCAGACGGGTTCCTAGTCCTTCATGCACTTTCTGCCAGAATCTTGAGGTGAACTGTGATCCTCTATCTGACACAATTGACTTCGGGGTTCCGTGCAGGGCTACTATCCTTGAGATGTATAACTCAGCTAACTTTGGGCCTTGGTAGGTGGTCTTGACAGGGATGAAGTGTGCAACCTTGGTCAACCTATCAATGACAACCCAAATGGAGTCATTTCCTCTGCTAGATTTGGGCAATCCTGTGATAAAGTCCATACCGACAGAATCCCATTTCCACTCAGGAATCTGTAAGGGTTGCAACAGTCCTGCGGGTCGTTGATGTTCTGCCTTGACTCGTTGACAGATATCACACTTGGCGATGTAACTTCCTATCTCTCGCTTCATTCCGTGCCACCAGAATTGTTCCTTCAGGTCTTGGTACATCTTGGTTCCTCCGGGATGAATGGAATACAGGGTGTCGTGAGCTTCCTTCAGTATGACTTGCTTCAATTCTGAATCTGACGGTACACACAGGCGACCGTTGTACCAAAGTACTCCTTCTTCATCGATGGTGAATCCTGGTGCCTTTCCTGCAGCTATCTGACTCTTGATTCCGTCAATGCTGGCATTTCCCTTCTGGGCTTCTTTGATCTGTCCAATCAAAGTGGGCTGCAGTTCTATGCTGGCTAGGTATCCTTCACTAACTAGCTCCATTCTGAAATGCTCAAACTCTTGGTGTAGGCTAGGCTGTTCCTTGGCTATCATGGAGTTTAACTGACAAGGCAGTCTACTCAGGGCATCTGCTACTACATTGGCCTTCCCGGGGTGATAGTGGATTTCCATATCATAATCCTTGATTAGCTCTAACCATCTGCGTTGCCTCATGTTCAGCTCTTTCTGGGTGAAGATATACTTCAGGCTCTTGTGATCCGAATAGATCTCGCATCGATTACCCATGAGGTAATGACGCCAAACTTTCAGGGCTAACACTACGGCTGCGAGTTCGAGGTCATGGGTTGGGTAGTTCTGCTCATGCTGCTTCAGTTGCCGGGACAGGTATGATATCACTTTGCCTTCTTGCATCAACACACATCCAAGACCAATCTTGGACGCATCACAGTAGACATCAAATGGCTTGGTGATATCCGGCATGATCAGTATTGGGGCTGTGGTCAATCTGCTCTTGAGCTGTTGGAAACTTTCTTCACATTTGGCAGTCCATTCAAACTTCTTGTCCTTCTTCAGCAGTTGAGTCATGGGTCGGGCTATGCTGGAAAATCCTTCAACGAATCGGCGGTAATATCCCGCTAATCCGAGAAATGCGCGGACCTCGGTCTGAGTGGTTGGGGCTTTCCATTCTGTGACAGTCTTGATCTTGGCGGGATCTACAGCAATTCCTCCTGCGGACAATATATGTCCCAGGAATCCTACCTCCTTCAACCAAAACTCACACTTACTGAACTTGGCATATAACTTGTGCTGCCTCAGGGTTTCTAGGATTATTTCCAAGTGTTGTTCATGTTCCTCTTCGGTTTTGGAGTAGATAAGAATGTCATCGATGAAAACAACGACAAACTTATCCAAAAAGTTCATGAAGACCTTGTTCATGAGGTTCATGAAATAGGCGGGGGCATTGGTTAATCCAAATGACATGACATTGTACTCATACAGTCCATATCTGGTGGTGAAGGCAGTCTTTGGGATATCCGTTGCACGGATCTTCAGTTGATGGTAGCCAGTCCTAAGGTCAATCTTGGAGAATACGGTGGCACCGGCTAGCTGGTCAAACAGATCTTCTATCTTTGGCAAGGGGTATTTGTTTTTGATGGTGACATCGTTAAGTTTACGATAATCCGTACATAACCGATTGGCACCATCTTTCTTATCCACAAATAAAACTGGTGATCTCCAAGGCGACGCACTTGGTCGAATCAGACCTTTGTGCAACATATCATCCAGTTGCTTCTTCAGCTCTATTAATTCTGCCGGGTTCATGCTATAGGCTCTCTGGGCTATAGGTCCTGTTCCAGGAATTAACTCGATGATAAACTCGATATCCCGATCCGGGGGCATACCGGGTAGATCATCCGGAAACACATCAGCGTATCGACAAACGACCCTGATCTGATCCAGAGTTGGTTTGGCTACTCCTTGGTTGCAAGTGAAATTTCTGGGGAGTTTTTCAGACACATGTTCTATGGTTATTCCGGTGCTACTAGTCATGGTGATGGCCTTCTTGGCGCAGTCTATCAATCCATGATGTTTCGCCATCCAATCCATTCCTAGTACTACTTCCAATCCTTTTGTTCCCAGAACAATTAAGTTTGCAAAAAACATTATTTCTTGAATTCTGATGGGTACTTCTTTGCAAAATTTTCTAGCTTTAGTGGTTGATCCAGGTATTTGAACTATCATGACATGTTTCAAGCTGATTGGTTGAATCTTACTAGTGCTCACAAAATCTTCGGTAACAAATGAATGTGATGCTCCGGAATCAAACAACACTCTTGCTGGTATTGAGTTAACAGAGAACATACCCAGCACCACATCTGGAGCTTCCTGGGCTTCCTCGGCGTTCATGTGGTAGAGGCGACCTCCGCGGTTGTGCGGGTTGTTGGGGGCGAACTTCTTGCCGGTGGAGACACGGCGTTGCTGCTGAGCAGGTGCAGCGGTGTTGCCGGCGAGCTTGGCCAGCCTTTTGGGGCACTCATTGGAGAAGTGTCCCACCACTCCACATTCATAGCAGGTGATTGTGGACTTGTCCTTGGTTCCAACCGGAATAGCATTGCTTCCGGTCCTTGGTGCAGTGTTGGTGTTGTTGTTGTTGGTGTTGGGGGCTCGCGGCGGAGCGCGGTTGAAGTTGCTGTTGTGGTGCACATAGGAGTTGGGGTTGTTGCTGTTGTGGTGGGGGCCTCCTGGCCTTGGGTTTCCTCCGCTCCGGTTCTGAAAACCGGGGCGCGACACTTGGTTCTGGGGCTTGTTGTTTCTGGGGGCGAAACCACTGCTTGAGCTAGGGCGGTATCTCGGGGCATTGCTGGGCCCACTCTGATTCATCATGCGGCGCTTGCGGTTTTCATTGGCCTGGTGCAACTTGCCTTCCATTTGGATGGAAGAATCCACTAAGGCTTCAAGGTCAGCAAAGGGAATGTTGACCAGTACTGTCTGCATCTCGTCGTGCAGGCCGTTCAGGAATCTCTCCTTCCTTTTCTCATTGGTGTCAGTTTCATCGGGGGCGTACCTTGACAGGGTGAGGAACCTGTCGCGGTATTCTACCACCGACATCCGGCCTTGCTTCAGTTCCCGGAATTCATCCCTCATCTTCTTGATCAAACCTGGTGGTACATGGTACTTGCTAAACTTGAGCTTAAAGTCAGCCCAAGTCATCATCTGTCCGGCATTTAATGCACGGGCGCTAGTCCACCAAGCTCTTGCTGGTCCTGCTAGGTAGTGCGTAGCAAACAGCACTTTCTCATTCTCATCCACTCCAGCTACTTCCAGGTTATTTTCCATTGTTTGCAGCCAATCATCTGCATCTAAGGGCTCTTCAGTCTTGCTGAAAACAGGTGGGTTGGTGTTTTGGAAATTCTTGAGTTTGGATCCTGGATGGTCATGGTGTCCATGGCCCTGCTGGTTGTTGGCTAACTGTTGCAGTGCTGCGAGGCTGGCTTGACGTTCAGCTCGGTCTGTCTCCCTGTCTGCCATCAGGGTCTGCAGCAGTTGCATCATCGCATCTGAGTTCGCGTTGCGGTTAGCCATCTGAACAGGTAGATAGATCATGAGATAAGAGGGAATTTTCTATGGCTTATTTTGGGTAAATTTTAAACTTAAAGACTTTTGATGATGCACATAACACACAAACATTCATTCATTCATAACAAGCATCACATATTACAAGCTAACACACTAAGGGTTTTAAGAACCCTTCTTCTCCAAGCTACGATACATGGTGCGGGATACAACTCACACCTACTTAAGTGAAGCTAGTGCAGCTACTACTCATCATCTTCATCCACATCAATGGGAATGATCCCATCTTCCTCGGGCTCCAGAAACGCGTAGTCCTCCTCATCAGTGAACTCATCATCCTCAAAGTCGTTGTCGTCACTCAGGAAGTCATCGCCTCCCTGAATGTCGTCTCCATCCTCCTCCATCTCCTGGATCTGGTCCTGCTGGGTACGGACAGTCACCTCCAAAGTGCGGATCTTCTCGCGAAGGCGGCGGATAGTGGCATCCTTCTTGGCGCGCTGCAGGCGGAGTGACTTGCGGTCCTTGGCGAGCATCCGGATAGCTTCGGCATGGTGAGCCAAAGTCATCTGGGCACGGTGGTTGTGAACACGCGTCAGCTCCAGTTCCTTCCGGGTCTCATGGAGCATGAAGTCCAAATGCTGCACATGGATCTTGAGCACCGGGTGCGAAGAGAGTGCCATGGGTTCTCCCATGGTGTCGTGCCTCGCGAAGTGGGCGAAGCGGCTTCCCCGGAGTGCGGCGATGTTCTGTCCGCACACCCGAGCAAGTCCCTCCTGAAGAGCGTGAGCAAGCCCGTCCGGCCAGTTGCATGCCTTGAAGGAGAAAAGGATCCTCTCCGAGATGGGAGGCTCCGAACTTCCCTTCAAGTCAGCGGTGATCATCCACTGCTGTTCCCCGGTGGGGGTGTCGTGGATCCGGACTCCATGGAACTGGGGAGGTGGGCGTTCGAGCCTCTCGGACACCAGGTACAAGTCGCGCTCGAACACCAGACTTCCTCCGTTCTCCAGATCGTAGGTCTCCGTCTGGACGTAGGGCTCCATCTGAAAGTGAAATGGATGAGTAAGTTAGAGATGTGACTAAGTGTGGCAAAATTTTAGGTATATTTCTTAAGGAAGAACATGACTTCTTATTTTTCAAAGAACTTTAAAGAGAAGACAAAGACTTAGTTTTTCAGAAATACTTCATTCCTTTTTGAAACTAAATTTTTCAGGACGTCCATTCTAAACTAGGGTCTCCTAAGGTCAAACAATGGCTCTGATACCAACTTGTCAACACCCGGATTTTTAAGTCCGGATGCCTATTATGTCATACATCGCAATCCCAGGAATATTGTTGTTGCGAGGCATAATAGTTAAGTATCACAGTCATCATTCATTACAACTCATAAAGTCTTACAAATTGGAATCACATGATCCATATTACACAAATAGTTGATCTAACGATCAACGAACTGATCAACGAACAAACACAAGTTCATAGCGGAAGCGTAAGATACAAGGACTCTATAGTCCACAGGCCAACGCTTGACGTTAGCAGACTCCTAGTTGTTGTAGACTTCCTGCTGACCGTCCTCCTCGTACTGCTGCTCCTCTTCATAGTCTGGCCATTTGAATAGCCAGGGACACAGCCGTGAGTACTTTATGTACTCGCAAACTAATACTAGTGTAAGTGCTAACATTTCTAGTAGTGGGGTACTAAGCTCTAGTTTATTTGCATAAAGCCAATTTTAGTTCACAAGTATTTGCTAAAGACTTATTCATGTGCTAACTAACTCAAGTGGGAACATTAGTGTCATTCCCACAACTCTGTTGTGTTTCAAAATACTCAAGTCACCATTCACCATTCATATCATCAACATGATCAAATTCTAATACTGGAAACTGTATGGCCTTTCCAACCGTCCGTAACCGTGGACACGGCTATTCGAATAGGTTTACACTCTGCAGAGGTTGCACACTTGTGCCACAACATTTGATTTCATCCGTCGGGATTTCCCCGAATCATCGTAACACAGTACGCGGATCATCAACCATAACCTTTCATTTACTAACCCTAGTATGAGCACCTCTCCCCATGAGCTTGGCCTCCCAGTGAAGACCAACTGTCAACCTGGGAACTGCACAGGGCTTGGCCGTACAATTCACCTCAATTTCACATCATTTCTCAACAACGGAGGCAGCCTCAGCATAACCCCTATGATGTGTGTTCAGAGGGAACTCATACTAAGATACATAAACTTCTAGTTAAGCCCTTACCCATAATCAGGTATTGTGGGGGTACTCAATAATTGGAAAGGTATCGCATCCAAACCAATATTAGTTTTTAATCAAAAATCACCATCTTCTCTTGGTCATATTCACCTTCAAAAGTCATTTCATTATTTCACCACACATGTTCCCATCTAGAGTAGTCATTTTTAATTTAGCACTAGCATCTAAGGATGAGGGGTGCTAAGTAATTTGCTTTGCTTCTAGGCTAACTTTGATACTCTTGTACTAATCTAACATTAACCCTATTGAATTATGAATCAACAGTACAAAATAACAGTAAGTAAAACTTAAAAATAAAACTGGGAATTAGGCTCATAATATAAAGTAAATGGGTGGTGCTTGGCTCAGGATGAGCTAGCACTTTGCAAGAGTATTATCTTGCCTTGGTTGGGAAACTGGTCAAAGTGGTCTTCTTCTCCTTGACAGTAGACCTCCTCCTCCTCCGGATACTCCTCGGTACTAGCGTCTAAAATACGAATACGGGGTACACAATCATCACACCAATTTATTTACTAAACTAAGCACACACATGATTCACACAAATTAAACTAGCATCACATATCACTATTATGTTGGTGGATGTGTTTTTCTTATTAATTAAGAAAAATAATTTCCTCTCATACTAATCTTGAATGTTACTTTGAATTATTCAGAGAAATAATTTCCTCTCATTATCTTATTAAGATTTAATTTCTCTTATGCATAATATGTGACCTAGGTTGACCCAAGTCAACCTCTTCACACTTATCATTTGGAGAAAATGATTTAAATGGGGTGTAGCACCCCATACAATTTAATCTTAGCATGGTAAAGATTTAATATCATCAACAAACCATATGAGATTTTTATGACCAGAGTCTTTACCTCATATTACATTGTTCATGACAAGATTTAAATGGAAGAAAATACTCCCATATGATTTACTAATATTTTTGGACAATAGTTTTGACTAGAAATAGTCTTATAGTCCTTTAATTTAACTAGGCCATGATCATACACAGTAAGCATGGCATATTTTTATAAAAACAATTAGTATAAGTGAAATGTGAATTATAGGAGTTGGAATTAACTTAAAAGCATGTTTGGTTGATTTTTAATAATTATTCTAATGCAGAAAAGTCCCTGCCTTGATTATTTTCTTATTTAAATTCTATAATAGATCTAGGGTTCAATCCAGTGGCATGGTATAGATAATTTCCTAAGGTTTCCAAATATATAAAGTTTGTAAAATTTGGCTGAGTAGATTTGTCTCTATTAATTTTCAAAGTTTGCATCAGATTGTATATTCTATTTATCTGGAAAATTCGAATTTGAACTGGTGGGCTCGCGCGGGAAAACCAGCTGGGCTGCAGAGGAAAAAGAGGTTGGGCCGGCCCACTTCGCGTCCAGCGCGAGCAGGCCGTCTGACGGCGGGGGCCACGCGTCAGTGGGTCTTCACGCCCGAATCGGTACGGGGAAGGAGGGCCGCGATTAAACGCGATCGCACGGTCGAGACGCGTCGTCGTCGACGACGAGCGATGAACTCACCGGCGGCGGCAGTAGGGGGTCGGAGGGCGCCTGAGGGCTCCGGCGGTCGTCGGAGAGGTGCGCCGCGTCGTTGTCGAGGACGAGGATCCCCCTGGTAGCAGCGGCGCTTCCTGGGGTGGCCTCCTGCTCCGGCGAACTCCGGCTACTGGCGGCGGCTCCGAGCTTGCGATTGGAGGACTCCGGCGGCTATTTGGTGAATTGGTGTGGCGAGGAGGGCTGTGGGGATGAGAGGAAGACGTTGGCGTGCTCAGTTCACTGGAGGGGCTCCCCTTTTATAGGAGCGAGAGGTGGCTGTGGCGCCCGGCTAGGGTCGTCGTCGTCGCCGTCGTTCCAGGGGCGAAGAGGCAAGGGATGGGCGCTGTGTTGGCGACGTCCAGGCGAAGCTGACGCGTGATGGCGGGAAAATGAGGGGCTACGCGCGGCGATCGTGAAGGAGCTTGCAGGTCATGGCGGGATGTCGTGGACGCTCGCGTCACTGCGGCGTTCCCGCGGGCCAGCGGCCATGTCCTGGCGGTTCCTGGTGTTGTCACGCGTCGGCGGCGACGGCGGGGGCAAGTGGTGGCGGGGGCGTCGGGCGACGTCGGTCTGGCGTGCCGTGGCGTTCGCCGTGCGCGCTCTGGCGTGCGCATGCGCGTCACTGGCACGTCTGGGCGCGTCTCGTTTCGGTCGATGCGGTGCACGATTTCGTCGAGTCTGGTGTCCAGCTCGATCAGGAGAGTGAGAGGGAGTGAGGGGACATGGCGGTGCAGGCCTGGGGTGAGAGGTGAGAGGAGTGGCATGGTGTGGCCATGCCATGCCACGGCATGGTCATGCCATGGTCATTTTGACCAAGCTCGGTGCCAGTGGTGCTACTGGTGCTGAGGGGTGAGAGGGAGTGCCAGGGCATCTGAGGAGGTCAGGTTGGACCAAGTCCAAGCCAAGATTTTCAGTATGGGCTCATGTGTACACCCTGCCTGCAAGGTGTTTGTTAAAATGGCCGCAAGAAAATAATTTTCGAATTTTGAAAAAATTTAGTGGAGTGTAATCATATATTAAATGGAGCATTTTGGTGGTGGTGGTGATCCAAATAGAATTGATTTGCAAAAATTCACTTTGCATGTGATCTTACATATGTGAATTTGTTCCAACTTTGCATGCTTCTCATTTGAAATTGGTACAGAATTTGGGGTGGTGGTTTTGGGCAAAGTTGAAGTGCTTGATGTTGTCTTGGATGAGGTGCAAAGAATTGGTCCAGGTGTAGAAGTGAAAAGTAAAAATCCAGGGGCTCAAAGTGAGCATCAGGGTAAAAATGGCACATATGACCATAATCATATGTGAGCTCATATTTGCTTCAATTTCGATTTGAAATGTGTTTGATGGTTTCCAAAGTGGTTAATATATGTTTAGTATCCATTTACACCCAATGGTGCAAATCAAATTGGCCTAGATCAAAGATTTGTAAAAATGGCCTAAGCCTTATGTGTATGTGAAGTTGATTTTTAACATTTCTTTTCTATTTCACTTTTATTTGAATTTGGGTGATCAAGTGATCATTGCTAGGGTTTTAGAGTGAGAGAGAACACATAAGCAAGCATCATGGCAATTGCACACTCAAAATAATCCATAAGGTGATCTATATGCATAAACCTATATGATGAGAAAAAGTTTTTGTTAACTCTGATTTTTGGGATTCTTGAATTTCTCTCTTGTTCATTTTATTGAAATTTGGGATGTTACACAAAGTACTGTAGTAAAAAAAACACATGGGTTATCTCCCAAGAAGTTCTTTCTTTATAGCCATTAAGATGGGCTCAGCAGTTTTAATGATGCACTCGCAAGAAATAGTATTTGAAGCAAAAGAGAGCATCAAGAGGCAAATTCAAAACACATTTAAGTCTAACATGCTTCCTATGCATAGGAATCTTGTAAATAAACAAGTTCATGGAGAGCAAAGTAACAAGCATAGGAAGATAAAACAAGTATAGCTTCAAAAATTTCAGCACATAGAGAGGTGTTTTAGTAACATGAAAATTTTTACAACCATATTTTCCTCTCTCATAATAACTTTCAGTAGCAACATGAGTAAACTCAACAATATAACTATCACATAAAGCATTCTTATCATGAGTCTCATGCATAAAATTATTACTACTCCCAACATAAGCATAGTCATTCTTATTAATTGTAGTGGGAGCAAATTCAACAAAGTAGCTATCAAATATAGGAGGTATATTGTAATCATAATCAAATTTATCCTCCATAACAGGTGGTAACAAAAGACTACTATCATTATAATCATCATAAATAGGAGACAAAGTATCATCAAAGTAAATTTTCTCCTCAATGCTTGGGGGACTAAAAATATCATGCTCATCAAAGCCAGCTTCCCCAAGCTTAGAATTTTCCATAGCATTAGCAACAATAGTGTTCAAAGCATTCATATTAATATGTTCCATGGGTTTTTTAATTTTCGCATCAAACCATCCATGTCTTAAATCAGGAAATAGAATAAAAAGGTCATTGTTGTCCATTATGCCTAACTAGTGTAAACAAGAAACCAAATGTCGCAATTGCAGAGTCTAAAGGAAATAGCTTCGAGCACACACACAATGGCGCCAGAAAAGTACTGTTACCTGGAACCGGAGTATGAGTGCCTTTTACCTTTCCTCCCCGGCAACGGCGCCAGAAAAGTGCTTGATGTCTACGGGTGCTTCTATTCTTGTAGACAGTGTTGGGCCTCCAAGAGCAGAGGTTTGTAGAACAGCAGCAAGTTTCCCTTAAGTGGATTACCCAAGGTTTATCGAACTCAGGGAGGAAGAGGTCAAAGATATCCCTCTCATGCAACCCTGCAACCACAAAGCAAGAAGTCTCTTGTGTCCCCAACACACCTAATAGGTGCACTAGTTCGGCGAAGAGATAGTGAAATACAAGTGGTATGAATGAATATGAGCAGTAGTACGGCGCCAGAAAATAGCTTGGCGTGCAGTTGATGGTAGTAATATTGTAGGAAGTAAACATGCGGTAACGGCAGTATGTATAAAACAGTAACAAGCAGCGATAGCATATTTAGGAACAAGGCCTAGGGATTAGACTTTCACTAGTGGACACTCTCAACATTGATCACATAACAGAATAGATAAATGCATACTCTACACTCTCTTGTTGGATGATGAACACATTGCGTAGGATTACACGAACCCTCAATGCCGGAGTTAACAAGCTCCACAATTAGATGTTCATATTTAAATAACCTTAGAGTGTAAGAAAGATCGATACGACTAAACCAAGTACTAGCATAGCATGCACACTGTCACCTTCATGCTTATGTAGGAGGAATAATACACATCAATACTATCATAGCAATAGTTAACTTCGCAATCTACAAGAGATCATGATCATAGCCTACGCCAAGTACTCACACGGTGCACACACTGTCACCTTTACACACGTGGAGGAGGAATAGAGTACTTTAATAACATCACTAGAGTAGCACATAGATGAATAGTGATACAAAACTCATATGAATCTCAATCATGTAAGGCAGCTCATGAGATCATTGTATTGAAATACATAGGAGAGAGATTAACCACATAGCTACCGGTACAGCCCCGAGCCTCGATGGAGAACTACTCCCTCATCATGGGAGCAGCAGCGGTGATGAAGATGGTGGTGGAGATGGCAGCGGTGTCGATGGAGAAGCCTTCGGGGGCACTTCCCCGTCCGGCAGGTGCGGAACAGAGACTCTGTCCCCCAGATCTTGGCTTCGCGATGGCGGCGGCTCTGGAAGGTTTCGCGTACCGTGGCTTCCTCCGTCGGGGTTTTTAGGTCAGGACCTTTAAATAGGCGAAAGGGGAGCCTCGGAGGGGCACCAGGGTGCCCTCACCACCAGGTGGCGCGGCCAGGCCTGGGCCCGCGCCCAGGTGTGGTGTGGGGCCCCCCGGCCCATCTCTGGCCCCTCTTCGGTGATCTGGAAGCTTCCGGGAAAAATAGGAACCTGGCGTTGATTTCGTCCAATTCCGAGAATATTTCGTTACTAGGATTTCTGAAACCAAAAACAGCAAAAGGAACTGGCACTTCGGCATCTTGTTAATAGGTTAGTTCCAGAAAATGCACAAATATGACATAAAGTGTGCATAAAACATGTAGGTATCATCAATAAAGTAGCATGGAACATAAGAAATTATCGATACGTTGGAGACGTATCAACGTGCTTCTTGGCTCCTCCTGGTTCGATAAACCTTGGTTTCTTTCTGAGGGAAAACTTGCTGCTGTGTGCATCATACCTTCCTCTTGGGGTTCCCAACGAACGTGTGAGTTACACGCCATCAATTTCTCTTTTTTGTTTCTTGATGTATGTTTCGAATTTTGATTTGAATTTTTTAGGGGTTATCTTAATATCTATGAACATGCATGATTTTTTTCAGATTTGTTCGCAGTGTTCAAATTTGAATTTAAACCGCATGTCACACGGTGACATGCAATAGGTGCATGTCACCTGATCTGCGGTGACGCTGGGGCTAAAAAGAAGACCTTTCCACCTCATTTCCTCCACTGTTTCACATATTTTAGCTTCTATTTATGCGGTGCCGTGGAGGTGGGGGTCTGGTCGTCACCCTCCTCCTCCCCACCTCATTTCCTCCACTGTCTCGCAACTCCTTGATCTACTACTCCTATCCATATACATGCCACTCAAATGGATGTATTTGTAGATACATCCATTTTAGTGGCAGTTAATATGGACCGGAGGAAGTACTAATAATATGAGGCATATTTTTGAGCTGGCCCTGTTTAGTAGAGTTTACATTTGAGAGTTACATCTTTCTACCACCATTATTTTTGATTTAGCTTGTCTTTTTTTGCCCACCATTTTATCGAGCAGGGTTAATGCAAGATCCATAGCAAACTAGCTTGTCATGACATTTTTTTGGCGGAGTGCATCTTCTCATGGCGAGCTAGCGACTTTGCCTACTAGAGTTTTTTTTGTTGAACTACATTTTTTGGATTTTCCCATTTTATTTGTGCACAAGCTATGAGCCGCCCGCAATTCAGCACCATATATTGGCGGGATTTTCTAGTTCAGCACCATAAATTAGCAGGATGCTATCTTCTAAGGCTTTCATTTCCCCTATATCCAGCCCCACCCACGGACAAGCAAGGGCCTCTCTCCCTACCTCGCACCTAGTCCGTCTCGCTCCCTCTCAGTCCTCCATCCGTAGCCGACATCCACCGCGCCGGAGCCAGCTCAGCGACGCCGTCAACCACACTCCGTCCGCTTCGTCGGATCTGCTTCCCCGACTCACTGGTTCATCTTACCGGCCGGCGAGATCGGTACACAAAGCGCCACCATGATCCACCGAACCAAACCGAACGGCCAACGCGCCACCTCCCCAGTCGACCAAGGTTGAACACTTTGTCCGGCAGCTTTTGTTATGTATTTGATTTCCGAGACTAGTTTATTGCTTGCTTCCACTGCTTGTTATTAGCATCTGTTTTTTTTGTAATGCCTGCTAGATATTCCCCTCGAGAATGCCTACGAAGAATCTCGGAGGCAAAATATCTTGCAGAATATGATAATTGCAGCCAAGCTCGGCATACTGTGGAATGGGACAAAATCACCGCACCCCAAGTCGTTGCCGAGATTTTTCACCCGTGTGATGTGCCGCCAAAAGGACGATTCCGTGGGGCAGCTGCTGAAGAAGGTATTTAGCCGCACTGCTCAAATTTCATATGTGTTGTTTGCTGATTGATTTGATGAACTTTGATTTGCAGCAGCTAGCCACTGCTCATGTTCCTAACAAAGACAGTGAGCGCGCCAGTGATGCAGACATTGGTAGAAAGGAGGCGGGATTTGGTCCTATTGTTCTAGCAAGCAATCATTTGAGGGGCCGCCTAGGATCAGCACATCTGGATCCTCCTGAGCTCAACATTAAGGAGGTAATTTTATAATAGTGTTTTAAACATGACATAATCTAATGTACTGAAAGAGATCAAACTGTCAACAGGAGTGGAGTGGTATAGATGGTAGAGATATAGATATAGATTTCAGATTTCCTAATTTTTTCTTGAAAATAGGGTCGCCCCGGCCTCTGCATCCAAATGATGCACCCACCCTTTTATTGCAATGTTTTAGACTCCATTTAAGGTTTAGAAACTCATGGGTTGCTGAAAGTGGTGACATGAATCAACCAACATATTTCCTTTTAATCTGCTGATTGATTTTATGCATGGCAAATCGCAGAAGCAAGTGACTGCTCATGTCCCTGCCAAGCAGCATTGTAGCACAGATGTCCAGAGTTCCAGTGATGCAAACGTTTGTAGGAACAAAACAGAAGGATGTGGCACTGGGGAAGCTAAGATTAGGCGTCTTCAAAAGGACTTGGATGTGGCCACTTGGCGGAACAAAGAAATGAACCGAGGATGGAATTCTACAATTCAAGATGGCCTACATGCTGTTGCTGATCTGCAGAAGCTAGTGGCTGGCAACTTGGTTACCGCTTTGGCTGATGCAGATGTCCATGAGATCAACTGGACGATCTTGGAACAGGTGAAAGCACGAGCAGAAACTCTGCACTCATCTTTGCAGGTAGATGATTTTCAAAGGGTGATGCAAGAGCCGCTATATGAATAGATTGTTGTTTTCAGTTGATGATGTCCCTGGTTCTTTTGTTTACTTATGTGCTGGTAGTACTTAGGGGAACTAGCTTGTACAAGTAATTTTTTCCGATAAAGTTGTACAAGTAAATGGCACATGCTTCGCATGTTTGACCAATTAAGTTAAAAAGCTTCACAAAATCCTGCTATCATGTAGGCGGGCTTGCATTGGCTTTCAACCCAAGTGACTATTGACTGCAATCTGTAATATGTACCCCTCTGTTGCACTTAATGGTATCCAAGCCCTTGGGCCCCCCTCCTTTGTTAAAAAAAGATCGAATTCTTATTGCGTCGAAGTTGTTTCACTAAAAAAAAGAGCCCTCACGTGCAAGGCACGTGTATATATACTAGTACTAGTAGAGATGGTACACCTAGACATTAGAGATTTGTTTGTTTTAAAGATATTTTTAATTGTGTACAAGATGGAAAATATAACTTTAGGGCATCCACAATGTTGCTATTGCCAAATCTGATACGATGGTGAATTTGGCTTTGGTGTGAAATATAGCAATAGCTCCACAATGTAGTGGTTCCAAATATTTATAACGTGGGTCCCGCCATCAAGCTAAAACAACACATAAAGCCAATATGGAACTACTCTCACAATGTAGGGAACTAGTTCCAAATGCCAAAAGTGAAATTTGGCATCGGAGCACCTACTTGCTCCGGTTCCCTGTTTTTCTGGTTTTGGAACTACCTCTACAATGTATGGAACTAGTTCCAAAAGCCAAAAATCAAATATGGAACCACTTTTGGCTACACGTTGTGGATGCTCTTAGCAAATTCCTAGTATTTTTCATGGTCGATGTAAAAAAAGTATTTTTCATGGTTGATGTAAAAAAACAAGTTTTTTTCATGGTCGATGTAAAAAAAGAGAGAAAACATGTCTCATAAAAAGCCTTATGGTTAGCACAATTTTTTTACGGAGTAACTCTTTTTTACATAGCCCAAATTACTATTCGATTTTCCATTGAAATATTTTATGTGTATAAAGCAAGCGAAGAAGTACACATGCATTTTTCGTTTTATTCTTTTTTGACATTTCAAAATGTATAGAAGATGAATTTCGAAATAAAGAGATCATATGCACCCAAGAACCAACAAGCATATCCCCTTGACCCCGAACATACTCAGGGCCCTTTTGTTGTGGCTTTTTTTTGCCTTTTTGGCTTTTGGATTTTGGAAGCCAAAAACAAATATTATATTCTTTTGGCTTCCAAAATCCAAAAGCCAAAAAGCCACAGCAAAAGGGCCCTCAGCTTCAGACTTGGGATTTCGTAGGCTAGGGTTCCACAGTTTTCCACCAACCAGTAATAATTTCAACTCTGCCCCAAAATTCCCGCCGAATCCCCCGCTTCCAAAATTCAAAGCGATGTGAAATAAGTACAGTGTCGATCTTATCCCCCCGGACCGCTCAATTCAGACCTATCACCGGCGGCGCCGAACCCCGCATCTCTCTCTCACGCTTCCACCCTGCATGACCCACCGGATCATCTCACACGCCGGCGCCGGCCCACTGTCCCACTCCCACACCAGCACTACTGCCTTCTCATCGGCCACCGTAGTGACCGACGACGTTCCGCCGTCTCCCTTGCTTTTTAGCAAGCCGGAGTAGCTTCCACCTCCCCCACCCCCACCGACGACCACTGTACCATACGAGCTCCTCCGTAGCCGACTTCCACCGCCGCCTTGTCAGCGACAGTCACCATCGCCGGGTTCTCGTATCTTAATCCCCGACTCCTTCCGTCCACCGGACTGGAGAGATGGGTACAGAAAGCGCCTCCATGATGTTCCACGGCTGGAAACCAAAGCGTACACGCGCCCACTTCCAAGAAGGTTGATATGGCCGCATTCGTTATGCATGTGATTTCGAAAAGTATTTTTTTGCTTACTTGCACCGCCATCTCATTAGCATTTTTTTTGTAATGCATGCTAGATATTATTGCAATACAGAAGAATGAATTAAAAGAGAAACGGATACGGAATATATGTAGAAGATATGCAAGCCGTGTGGGCACAAACATGTGTAACGCTATTGCCTCTAGTGCAAACCTGAACAAAATCGGAGAAGAACCCTTTCCCCTCCCCAAAGATAAAGAACAATGTTATGATTCACAATTTGATCCTGCTGAGCCTCTTGGAGAGCTGACTCAGGAAGATGCCTTGCCTGACCATTCTCCTCAACCCCACCAGGTGATTTCTGTGTTTTTACTTTGAGATATCTGTTGCAACTTCCATGTGTTGTATACTTGTATCCTGAATCCCACCAAACATGTTCACATGCCACCTCTAGGTCTCCTTAATGCATCATATATATGTTTCAGCATGCACGTCATCCTTTACTGTTCTTCATTCTATTCCATTTGCATATCATCATATATGGGACTTCTGTAGACTGAAATATCGTTTATGTGTGCTAGGAATCTGCAGCTTCAAGTAAGAATTTCGCAGGAACCACCAATGAGAGGAAGACCATTCAACAGGCACCTGAATCGGTGATAGAACAGCTGCAACCAAAAAAGAAACCTGCTTCTGCTACTAGACAGTCTCAGCGATTCATGGCACCAGTTGAAGAAAATAACGAAAATTCTAAGAGTACTGAAATAAAAAAACGTGGTGAACACCCCAAGCGGTTGAATCAGCCACCTGTTACCAATCCAGTCAACCAGCGACAATCGGCAGCAGAACCAGTTTCCACAGCAACTTCTCAGCCACAATTGGCAGCAGAACCAGTTTCCACAGCAACTTCTCAGCCACAATTGGCAGCAGAACCAGTTTCCACAGCAACTTCTCAACAACAATTGGCAGCAGAACCAGTTTCCACGGCAACTTCTCAGCCACAATTGGGATCAGCAGTAGCTGTGGTAGGAAATACTGCCCAAGGACACACTGTACCAGTCCCAGCTGACACAACCACAACTGGCCAAACACTGCTAGCACAACATCAACAAACTGTTGATGATCTCCCACTGACCCATATTAGTCCTGCCATAGACAACTCCCCTGAGGATGAGCCCCACACCGAAGAAGGTACATTTTCCAATGCTTATAGTTTCATTCTCCGTTATAAAGTTATACTTTATAGAGATATATATATAATATATATATATATATATATATCCGTATATACCTACCTTGATAGCTTGATGTAATGCTTAACTTTGTAGTTGCACCACGATCAAGAAAAACGAGGGGCCCAACAGTAGGGAAAATGTTCGTAGCTAAGCTTGCTGGGATGGAATCAAGATTTCGCCTTTCATCTATCGTAGGTGGCAGAAGGCCACTGGACCCAGAAGAATCTTGTAAATTAGCATCGGATGTAGGAATTTTCGTCAGGAATGAAATTCCTATCTTCCCAACATGGAAAGAGCACGTAGACACCTCTGCGCATTTTGAAAAATTAGTGCACAGGTTACACGTAAGTCATCTTTCTCTTGGTAATGTTACTCATACTAGTATACCACATTGGCACGTCCCGTTCCTTCTAGCTTGTTGTTGGATCTATGTATATCACACCAACGGTTTATATTGTTGTGAACAGTTAAGGTTCGAGTTCGATGAGGACCAAGAGGAAGTAAAGCATGTTCTCAACAGTCTATTCTCAGACTGTCTGCGCCAGTATCGCAGCAGGCTAAAGAAGAAATACTTCACTGGAAAGATTACTGGGAGTGTTCCAACTATATCTCCTTTTAAGCAAATGACTGACAAACAGTGGGGAGATCTTGTGAAGCACTGGTCTGATCCAAAGAATATGGTATGATTTGTAAGACTGAGACCAGATCACATCTTGGATTCTTATTTATAGCAGTGTCTCACTAGTCTCCTTTTTGCAGAATTTGGCTAAACAGAATCAGGAAAACCGCGGTAAACTACTTTTACCTAGCCGTACGGGATCTCGTAACCTTATAGTGCACATTCGGCAAAAAGTAAGGACATGTTGTTTTATACTGCTATTTAGAAATATTTTAGTAAAAGATCATGCAGAGTATATACACCAGTGTGCAGCTTATATTATGATCCTCCATTTCAACCACGTTATTCGATTTATAAATGGTAGTACTAAAATGCAGATGTTACATAATGCAAGTAAAAGGGAACCAAACAAAGAGATGACTCTGCCAGAGATTTTTGAAGCATGCCAGAAGAACAAACTTGAAGTGATTGGAGAAGTCGCACAGAGTGTTCTTGTAAGTCTTCTCAAAGATTGAAATTTTGTGACGACTCACATCCCAACTTGTAGGAGTAGTAAAGTACATGTCAATATGATATTATATATGTTTATTAAAATTCATGTGATGTGAATCAGACATGCCAAACTGTAGGAATAAAAGTAGGTCATACACATGATAAATCTACTATCAGCAAGTTTCTCTGTAGTAACTATCATGTTTACACATGTGTACGAACTGAATTTTTTGCAGGAAGATATGAAATTAGAGATGGCAAAACCCGGTAAAAACGGTCTGGAAAAAACCGATGAAGAATGTGTGAAGGCATTTTCTATGGCAATAAAAAAGAAAGGCATTGCCAAAAACACTTTCTTACGGAATGCTGGACTGCTGAAGTGCAAGTCCATGTCCAAGTCAAAGTATTTGCATGCTCAAGTTCTAGAGGAGCAACTCCAAGTAGAACGAGCTGCATCAGCTGCGCTAAGACTAGAAGTCGACAATTTTAGAACGATAGCAGCACAGAAGGAGGCCCTACTGGAGCAGGTTAGGAATGCTAGTAAGTAGTAAGAAGAGTATCTGCTAGATAATTGGAGATGAACGGGGACAGTGACAGGTCATTACCTTGGTCTTGTAAAATGGTTCCTTAGTCTGAGCATATTTCGTAGGTGCATTTATCTGCAATTGCTATGATCTTGGTGGTCGTTTCCTTGTTGTGATGTGGATTTTTTTGAACCGGAACCCTGCTGATTGTTAATATTATAAGTGGATTGCCTAGCCCTTTCCATCAGTTCTGACTTGTGGTTCCGTTGGCTCGTGGATGAAGCTTGACGTGGTATCAGAGCCCATAGTCTCAAGTTCGAGTCATCGCTTTCACAAACCTTCTCTTCTCTTCTCCCGGTCTAGCCTTTTCTGTCAGTTTGGACTTTTTGTTGCCTTGACTATGTTGCGATGTATAAAGTGGATTGCCTAGCCCTTTCCATCAGTTCGGACTTTTGGTCGCGTTGGCTAGTGCATTAAAGCTTGACACTGATGATTTTCTGTGATCCATTGATTTCCATCTTTCTACATATAGCCCAGGTCTAGAAGCTTGTCAACTGGTCTGGTTCATTCATCGCTGTATTGAGTGCAATGAACGGAACAGTGGCTTCTCCTTTGTGTTGTGCTGCAACACAACAGCTGTTCCTGCTTCTGTACAGGCGAGTTGTGAACAGAGATACTCACTACAAGAAAAGTTCTGATAGACAACGTCCCAAAATCGTCAACTAAGGGGCATTTTTCGTCGCCTATGGGCCTAACCCGACGATATGGGTTCTGTTGTCGAAACTGCGTCAGGCAAAGTCCAACGATGATTTTTTCGGTCCGTCGCGCTTGGGCGCCCTTCCGCCACGGAAAATCGGACCGTTGCGGAAGTGTTTTCGGGAGTTGACTGCTGACGTCATGCAAACGACATGTGGCGACGCGTTAAGCCATTAACGGCGTTAACCGTGAAACCCCGTGGTAGATGGTAGGCCCACACGAGGCCTGCCACGTCTTAAGCGGGCCGGGCAGATGACATAGTTTGACCGGTCAACTATATAGCTGGGCTGGTCCATTAGTTACGTGGGCCGGGCCTAACCTCTAATGTTGTGGTCAAAACTTAAATGGGCCCATTTAACATGTGGGGTCCACCTTACACGAAGCAAGTGGGCGGGCCAAAAAACACAGTGGGTCCCACTTTCTGTTAAAAGGCGGCCCATTTAGTGTGTGGGGTCCACCATAGCAAGTGGTAAACAAGCTAGTGGGCCGGGCCAAAAACACGGTGGCTCCCACTTTCCGTTAAAGGGTCGGCCCATTTAGTAAGTGGGGTCCACCATATAGCAAGTGGGCGGCCCAACAAGATGATGGGCCCCAAAAACACAAGTGGGTCCCACCTTCCAATTAAAGGGGGCCCATTTAGTATGTGGGGTCCACCATATAGCAAGTGGTCCGGCCCACCAAGATAGTGGGCGGGCCAAAAACACAGTGGGTCCCACATTCCATTAATGGGCCGCCCATTTGGTATGTGGGGTCCACCATATAGAAAGTGGGCCGGCCCAACAAGATAGTGGGCGGGCCAAAAACACAGGTGGATCCCACCTTCCTATTAAAGGGCCGGCCCATTTACCATGTGGGACCACCATATAGCAAGTGGTGGCCCAACAAGATAGTGGGCCGGGCCAAAAGCACAGTGGGTCCCACTTTCCTGTTAAAGGGCCGGCCCAATTAGTGTGTGGGGTCCACCATATAGCAGGTGGGCCGGCCCAACAAGATAGTGGGCGGGCCAAAAACACAGGTGGGTCCCACTTTCCTCTTAAAGGGCCGGCCCATTTAGTATGTGGGGTCCACCACAAAAGCAATTGGGCTGGCCCAACTAAGTAGTGGGAGGGGTCCACCTTAAAGCAAGTGGGCCAGCCCAATTAGAGTGTGGGGTCCACCTTCAATCAAATGGGCTGGCCCAATAAGTAAGTGGGCCAGCCCGTTTAGTTGCTGTTTATATGCCGGCATAATAGGCGCTATAGGAATTTGCGGGCAGGCACATATGTGATTTCGCTTAATTGGGCCGTTTAAGGGATGGGAATTCGTGATTTAGATACTGAGAATATTTACGCAGCATTGATTTCTGTCGGATAGCCTCACTTACCACAAGCACCAAAGAAAAAATGCGCGAAAGAACTATAAAAACTAACTAAATATTACATCAGCTGCAAGGCATTGAAAAAATATTACAGAACCCAGAGAAATTGAATGGTAATTAAACCTAGCAATACAATGAAGCGATCCGGCAATCTTTTAAGTTGTCCATGCAGCACCTATATCTGAAACAAAGACATTACAAGTTAAGACAGCAACAATGGAAAGGCAAAGACACTACAATATTGTTTGCCAAAGAATTTGGAACTCATCATTTCGTCGTTATAACAAGATCATTGTAATGCGCACAATAAGCAAACAAAGAGTGCATGCCGCATACCAACAGCCAATATAACAGAGCATGTTAGAATGAAACAGCAGACTTACTACTGTCGAGTCCCATGCAAACCAACATGTTCAGGGAGTACAAAATTGGCATGAACAACATAGTAGCAGGCTATAAATTTTGTAACAACGACTGAGCAAGATGAAGTTATGATGGCTACATCTACAGAGCAGGGAATGTAAACCAAAAATAGAAGTTACGATGGCAAAAGCTAAAGAGGAGGGAATGTGAACCAACATGTGCCAAGTGCAATTACTTCATTTTGGCCGTGAACTAAATAATACTCCTGAACTTATAGTGAAGGGGATGCAAATCAAGATGTTTCGGGATATAAACTTGTAATGAGCAACACATAGAGGATAGTTAATGCTGGAGCTTAGGATGGACCAGATACAGAATATAGTGGGATCACCTGTGAACTTGTATAAGAGGGAATGCAAACCAATATGTTCAGCTTTCCATATGTGAGCATCATGCCAAGTCAGAGAAACAAGTCAATAATGCAGCTTTTGAAGAACAAGATGGCACGCAAAATTATTATCTAGTAGTATGACAAGTTTATTTGTACTACAGGCTAGATAGCAGAGTGATAGCATGCCAAACTAAGTCCTTACTTTGTTAGCTTACAATGAACTAGATACAAAACAATGGCATCACCTGTAGTACAGGGAATGCAAGCCAACATGTTCATGGAGTAAAAAATTGGCACAAACAACATAGTAGCAGGCCATAATTTTTGTAACAACGACTGAGCAAGATAAAGTTATGATGGCTAGATCTACAGAGCAGGGAATGTAAACCAAATATAGAAGTTACGATGCCAAAAGCTATAGAGCAGGGAATGCGAACCAACATGTGCAATTACTTAAAATTGGCCATGAACTAAATAATAGCAGGATGTTACTATAATACCTATAATTTTTGTAACAACGACTGAGCAAGATAGAAGTTATGATGGCTACATCTACAGAGCAGGGAATGCAAACCAAAATGTTCAATCGCTTAAAGTTAGCAATGAAGTAGAAAATAGCAACGTGTTACGGTCATAGCTAGGAATGAACTAAAAGAGCTTCAGACAAACAAGAATCTGAACCCAGAACATGGCGCTAAAACAAGGGACTTACATTAGGAGAAGCACTCTGTGGGAGTCACAGCAGATCTTCCTGGGGTTGATAGATCCGGTGATGAAGTACGCTACATGTGCTACTTGGGGTTGGAGAGACGGCCATTACACTTCATGGTTACTCATCTCATCTGCAAAAACGTAACGGCGCGTCGTTAGCACAAACAGGTTCCCCCAAGATTAAACAAGAACTTGCAGGCAAGCAATAGAAAAGCGACAGTAGAAGAGTTTAGATCATGCACGGCGCCGGTGAAGCAGATCCGGTTCATGCACAGCGGTGTCGGTGAGCAAGATCCGATGCGGTGGACGACGGATCCGGCGAAGCGGCTCCGGTGGGGTGGACGATGCCGCAGCTGAAGCGACTGCGGTAGACTGCTGGATGAGCATATGGTTTCGAGGTTCGGCGGGGATGATCCGGTCCGGTTGATGACGGCGTCGATGAAGCGGCTCCGGCAGGCAGCCGGATGACGAGGATCGCGAGGCCTCGGGTAGGCCAGGGAAGTCCGGCGGGGATGTTCCGGTGCGGTGGTCGTGGAGGTGGGAGAGAGGGACTTGGGAAGTTCCGGTGGGTGGTCTGAGGGAAATGAATTTTTTTGGGAGGGTTTCCGGGCTAGGGAGGTGGTGATCCAAAAAATGACGGGCAGACCCCCCCACCAACCGACTTTGCTGTCATCTCCACAGGGGTAGAATGGGAATTTGGAAGCGTGTGAAATTTTTGTATTTTGTAGGCGGGAAGTTTTGCCGCTATGAGATTTTGAATTTCGCTAAGGTCCAAGTATAATGATAAAAAATTGTGAGACCGTACTAGTACCTCTGTTCAAGGCCGAGTGCAAAATCAAATCATCATCACCTTGAATATTGGTCACTACCATGGTCATGATCTATCTCTGAAATTAGCGTATCCGCTATATCAAAGTATAATGATAAAAAAAATTGTGAGACCGTACTAGTACTTCTATTCTAGGCCGAGTGCAACATCAAATCATCATCACGTTGAAAATTTGTTACCATGATCATGATCTATCTCTGAAATTGGCGCATCCGCTATATCTTTCAAAGTATAATGATAATAAAAATTGTGAGACAATACTAGTACTTCTGTTCAAGTTCGAGTGCAACATCAAATCATCATCACGTTGAAAATTTGTTACCATGATCATGATCTACCTCTGAAAATGGGCGCATCCGCTAAAACTTGCAAAGTATAATGATACAAAATTGTGAGACCGTACTAGTACTTATGTTCAAGGTCGAGTGCAACATCAAATCATCATTACATTGAAAAGTGTGTTACCATGATCATGATCTATCTCTGAATTTGGCGCATCCGCTAAATCTCGCAAAGTATAATGATAAAAAAATTGTGAGACTGTACTAGTACTTCTGTTCAAGTTCGAGTGCAACATCAAATCATCATCACGTTGAAAATTTGTTACCATGATCATGATCTATCTCTGAATTTGGCGCATCTGCTAAATCTTGCAAAGTATAATGATAAAGAAATTGTAAGACAGTAGTAGTACTTCTGTTCAAGGTCGAGTGCAACATCAAATCATCATCACGTTGAAAATTTGTTACCATGATCCTCTGAAAATGGGCGCATCCGCTAAAACTTGCAAAGTATAATGATACAAAATTGTGAGACCGTACTAGTACTTATGTTCAAGGTCTAGTGCAACATCAAATCATCATTACATTGAAAATTGTGTTACCATGATCATGATCTATCTCTGAATTTGGCGCATCCGCTAAATCTCGCAAAGTATAATGATAAAAAAATTGTGAGACTGTACTAGTACTTATGTTCAAGGCCGAGTGCAGGATCAAATCATCATCATGTTGAAATTTGTTACAACGATCATGACATATCTCTAAAATTGGCGCATCCGCTAAATCTTGCACGTGGCGCATCTCGGTGCGGAGCAACAAGCCGGTGCTATCAAGGTTGAGGCGTCGGTAGCGTCATCGGGCTCTCCTCTTTTGATAGATCTTCTACATGGCGTGGCGCACCGCCCACCGAGAAGCAGTCACATGTGAGATCGAGGTGGAGACGTCGCCGGCATCCTCGAGGCGCGACCGCCCTTCTACGAGCCAGAGTCGACTCAAGGTATGAATCCATGCGCTGTCGCGTCCCTTCTGCATATGAAGTGGGATGCCTTAGATTTATTGTTCTTCTCTTACGATTATTTCTAGCCGGACATGTGTGCTCTTTCTCTGAATATATTGCTTGAAAAGCTAACCAAGTTACTTAAATTCACTTCGTTCTTAATCTTGCGTGCTAATTTTGTTATTTTTGCTGACAGTGGTGCACGCAAGGAAATTTATTTCTGGGTGTGCTGAGCTGTTAGGCCTAAGTCGAAATCCTCAGCTAAACAAGGCCTCAGCTTAACACATAAAAAGGTGTTCAATCTCGCCCACAATGTCCTCTTCTTTCCTCTTCCTTTATTGGAACTTGTTTTGCAGACAAGGAAAGTGGCACGTGTAATGTGAGTAAAACCCTCTTAGCCAAAATCAGCTACGAGCAAGATTTTATGTATTGTAGATTCCCCAATTGACTCTCATCCCCAATGTAGTCTTTTTTATGTCAGTATAGACTTCTTTACTGGATGTATATACTATCGTACATGGCATGCATTTGCCTAATGAGGAGCATTGTATTGCCATTCTAGCCAACCTGATCGATCTGTCAAGCTTCATGCACGAGATGCCATGTTTAATTTACTCCCTCGCTCCGATCCATATTTCTTGGTGTAAAATGAATGTGAATCGGAGGGAGTACTCTTCTTAGATAGTACTATACCAGTTCAAAAAAAAGTACTGTACTACTACATCACAAATGCATCAAAAGAGTACTACATCACAAGACCACCACGGTTGTACTAGTAGAGTTTAATGCTTAACTTCCAAAGGGAATAAGATTACACATATGAACTTTAAACAGGCGCTGTCCGATGTCTGCTTGTTTGGGAGCACAACATAAATAATACTACCCCCGTCCATACATAAGTGACTAAACTTTGTCTGAAGATGGTTTCATCTATATATGTTTTTAGTGTGTAGATACATCCGTATCTTGAAGGAAAAAGGTGAGCCGCTAACTTTTTGAATAGAGTGAGTAATACAATTCGGATAAACAATGGTGTAGTAAAACAAATACTCCTGCCCATCATAAAACAAAACACAGACTGACTCAAATATATGTACAGATCACAAAAAAGGTTTCATCAGAACCCGAACATATACATGCAGAGATGACCGTTTGATCACATAAAACAAAGGTTTCGTGGCATATTTATGCCCCCAAAACAAGCAGACGTAGGACAGCGCCAACGTACTAGCAGCTAGCACTATGGAGCTGCAGTACAAACAAATGGTGCAGCGACATTTCCACCAGAACGAAAACTAAAAGACATCAGACCAAACAAAAGCTGGGCTATCACTTCTTGCCCAAACAAGCCTTGCTCCTTCATATGCGACTTCCTTTTCTCTTATGGATGTTGAACTTTGAATTAGATGGGTTCCTGACAGCGCGTTCTTTTTCGTGTCCTTGATGTTGCACTCTGGATCAGGTCGGTTACTGTCAGGAAATGAACAAATTGATCAGCAAAAGTCATATGTAAATGAATGCAAAGGTTACATATGAATGACTAACCCGGTCTAACTGAGTAGGGATGTAAAGTGCACCAACGTCTAGCAGAATTGTACTTTCTCCACTGCCAGTTGCTCATATCTAATTGGAATACTCCCTCCTTTGCCCGTACAACCAGCTCATTTTTGTCCTCAAATACGCAGAGTAACCTTACTGCATGTTTCCAATTGTATGGAAATGATGTGTCAAGGCCAAAAAAAGTATCCAATTCAAAATTTATATGACATGTCCATGACTCGTGATCGCCTGTTGATGATCTTGTACTGGCCCATGTTTGTAGGGTGAAGTCTCTTATAACAGCAAGGGCAACATCTCCATTATGTCCCTTGAAGATGTGAATGTTAAGCATGAATATATCATGCGTCTCATGAGGGCACTGAATATATTTCAGAGCCTTCTTTGCATGGTCAAGCTCAATGATATATCTAGACTTCGTTGGCCAGTACAAAATACCCCCTATGAGAGTTGCCGGTCTACGGTCAATCTCTGACAGCATCGGAGTTGATCGAGCTAGAAACTCCCATTCTTTTGAATCTGGTGAGTAGATATGAGCCTGTGCATCGTAACGTTTAGTTGTTATCCAAACAACCGAGAACTTGCCACAATGTGTAAACGGTTCAGAGTTGTTTCTCGAACAGAGAATTGAGCCGCTGCTTTCAATTGTGTGATTGCGCCACAATGGTGGTTCTGGTATCGCTGTGAGAACTTGCCTAATTGGATCCCAGACTGATATATACCCACTGGATACATTAGAATGGAGTAGCACCATACCATCGCGGCATCCCAGGACATAGATTTTGGGACCGTTCACTTGAGACGGGATTGCCAGCATCTTCAAGATGGCCGGGTGAAGATCATGCTCTGTGATGAATCGATTGTCCTCGGAGTTGTTGGTGAAAAACCCTAGCAACGGGTTTCCTCCGTTGTGTGACACAGTTAGCTTTCTGAAATAATTGCTTCCCATACATTGCCTCCATGCTTTCTTGGTGCCTGATGCAGCTAGTAAGCAGGTTGGATGGGGAGGAAGCCTGACAAGAATCTGAGAGACTACATCTCCAGGCAGATCGTTGATTGTTGTGGGTGTCCTTCGACTGAAGCTGGTAGGATTATGCAAATCGCACGATGCATCGTCAAAATTATGTAAACAGCACACTGCATCATCTATTTTTTAAAACAAAATGCAACATCTAATTTGACTAAGCAGCAAAATGCATCATCTAATTCATCATCAAAGTTTCCTAAACTGCATGGTGCATCAGCAAAATCAAAATAGTGTAAACAGCACAATGCATCAGCAAAATCAAAATAATGTAAACAGGACAATGCATCAGCAAAATCAAAATAATGTGAACAGCACAATGCATCAGCAAAATCAAAATATTGTAAACAGGACAATGCAATTGTAATCCTGTTGCATAATCAATGAAGCCCTTAATTTGCAAAAAAAAAACACCACAAAAATAGGACGCACCAACGGAAGGCAATCTCGCATATACAGTAATAATTGCTAACGTGTCAACACGATTGGAGGAAAAAGAGACCTCTACAGGACCCAAAACGCTGTGGTAACATCAGATGGGGTTAGCTTTGATATAGGTAATAAAATGTAAACAGCACAATACATCATCTAAGTTGACAGCAAAATTCTTCATCGAAATTTCCCACACTGTTCAAGGAATCAGAAAAATTACCTAAAAGGCTAAAAGAGCAAAATGCATCATCAGAGTAAAATATATGTAAACGGTACAATGCATCATCCAACTTTTGGCTAAACAGCAGAGAGCATTAGCTAGGTTGACAGAAAAACAAAAACAAAAAAAACCATGAAAAATTCCTGAAGAGGTGAGTGCATCAGAAAAATTACTACCTAAAAAGCATAATGAATCACCCAAATTACAAAAGAAGCAGAATGCATCATCAAAAATACAAAAACATCTCAATGCATCATCACGTCTGGTTTGGGCAAAAAACCCAATCCACCAGATCTAACCTCATTGCAGTTGGGGAAGGTAGAACTTACAAAGGGGTTGACGAGTCACGATCAAATGCAACAAGCGCCGCCTTAGATGAAGTCACCATCCAAGCTCTCGACGCGTTCAAAGCAGCCAGCTTCGAAGCCTCCGACGGTTCTCCCGGCTGCGCCGCCAAAACTCTCGAAGCACGCGCCAAGACTTTCCAACAAAATGCAGCTTCGATACGAGCATTTGCCAGCGCCACAGCGCCCGGGCCCGTCCTAGCCACCGCCTTCGCCTTTGCCTCCGCATCCGCATCCGCATCCGCTTTACATGTCTCCGCCGATGCATGCAGAGCATCCGTCTCCGCTTTCCATGTATCCGCCGACGCAGTGTAGGCATCGAGCGACGCCGTTTTCATTTCCTAGAAAACCCAGTAAGTTACTCACATTGCAATCCCCAAATTAAGGTTATATCGAACACAATGACCGATGAACCTCTGTACTCGCCGGAGGTTGGAGATGTACATACCTGCGAAGATCGGTCCGGTGGTGCTTGACGGTGGTGCGTCGGGGACGGGGGAGAACTCGGCGGGGAGAATGGTGGCGCGGCCCAAGACGGCGGCGCGGAGAGGGGCGACGGTGCGGTCATCGAACCTCGGCAGACAGTATTTTGTATATATATATGAGAAGAAGAATAAAGTCTGGTCGAATGAGGCAGCGCGACCGGCAGAGTACAACCGAAGGCTACTAGTGCTACCTTGGAGTATTGTAGTAATACTATAACATAATAAAAATAATGGCCTTGTTTAAACCACTCTTGTCAGTGTGGCATCGCGTCCAAATTTAATGCATTCTGTGGAAATCGGAATAATGCTGTAAAAACTCTCATACTAGTGTGGTATATAGCATGCACCGACACTTTTCAACAAAATGTCGTCTCCATTTCATAGGAGACTGCTTGCACACTGGGATACGATGCTGACATGACGAAGGGCGCAGAAGTATTTTGGAGTATTTCATTCGAGCAGATCGGGGCGACGGTGCGTCTTTGGAGGGAATACCGTGTGGTGTGTCTTTGGAGGGAATACCGTACGTACTTAGGAGTATTTCATTCGAGCAGACTGCTTGCACACTGGGATACGATGCTGACATGACGAAGGGCGCAGAAGTTTGCGAAAATGGTTGTACTACCATCCGACCATTAGTATAATCATTGCGCGATAGCTTACACGAGAAGGAAAAGAGCCGAACAGCTGTGGATAATAAAAGCATTTGGCTCTTCGAGGATCCTTCTTCTACTGCCTTCTCAAAGGAGTACTACTATTGTAATCTTTTTTTTGTTTTTCTGGGACCTTCGGGTCCCTTCCCCGTTGAAAAGTGAAGTGTTTCGAATACATTCATATGCCTATGTTTCTATTTTTACAAGCAAATAAATAACAAAGGATGACTCAATGCACAAGTTGATCTCATTTTGAAATTTTTTAAAACTTCTTCTATTGTATTCAAATTTGATTAGAAGGAGTCGATCGATTGTACATGCCAATCGTATAGCTTGGTGGGTGGATTGGCATTTGAAGTTTGGTCATTGTGTTCTTGTTTGTTACCACCCTCGCAAGGCACGTCCAAGTATTTCCTGTCAGAATTTATGGCATGTATGTAGTTAAATAACCTACATTATTTCAATTATGAGTTTAATTACTAGGCAAAAGCTTAAAAATCCATATATAGTTGCAGATTAAGATGAACAAATCCTTGAACCTATATCTACAAAATTGATGGCACTAACACATCCTACCAAGCGGAAAGCATGTCTACCCTACTGCTTCCAAAAGGTGGAATTATGACAATAATGTGCAACTGTTAAAATTTGGTAGCCCTCCTTCACAATTAACACACATCTAGCCATTTTTGTACAGTAATAAAAAAGGGAAATCATTCTTTCATGCATGCATATAATTGTTAGAATCTCTTGTTTGTGAAGTTGCTTAAAATACGATCTCTTCCAAACTTGAGGTCATATGATAACTAAAAAGTTTTGTATGGCGGGATTTTGCATCAAAGTACATGCGCACAATACTCACTTGTGGGCAGAAAGCCAAACAAACTCATATTACTAGGTTTGTATTAATTTGTTCTAGAAATTTCACCATCACACATGATTTTGTGCTTGCGTTAATTTTACTTTAAAAACTTCTTCCAAATTCAAATTTTCTTCAAACATGCCAACGGTACATGTCTACCAATTAATAATTAAGGGTACACCACACGTACTGCCTCGTAGGGTACATAAAAATTTACTATATTTTATGGCATGTACTAATTTCACATAATCTACAACTCAATGTTGAGTTTAATGATCAGCCCAGAACTAGAAAACAAATATACATATAGTTGCAAATTAACCTAGAAAAGCTCTAGTATCCTTTAAAACCCTAGAAAATGGACATGCATGCATGCATCCTACTCATAATAATTAATTAAGGTCTCGATCTCTATACTGCTCACGAAGTTTGGAATTCTGGCAAATATGCAACTTGTTTCATTAATTTACCATGGCGAGATAGATGCATGCACATCGATCACTTAAAAAATATAAAGTTTGTAAAGGATTTGGCATCCATATATGCTCACCGGATATATAGATAAGGCCAAGCAAACACATCGAATATTTGTGAAGAAATGTTTTTGCTAGAACCTTCAAATTTTTAGATTTACATCACACACAAAGAACACACCTTTAATTTCGCCAGGTTTGTGCACTAATAAAGTACTCCTACAGTACTAGAAATTGGATTGTTCTACTCCGGAGTGATATGCTCACCGGAGTATTTTTGGATCTTAGCTGGAGCGGCGTTTGGCGGTTGCACGAAGCCGTGCTGGATGTTAAGCCTGTCGAGGCACGCCTGGTGGAAAGCGTGCGCCACCTTAGCCTCATCGGCGCGCCGCTGCAATGCTGCGTCCCTGGGATTTGCAGCCGCCGCATTCTTAGCCTGCACGAAAGCTTGCAGAGCATCCCGGCATCTATAGAGTGCCGGGAACATCACGTTATATACGAGCTCCTTGGCGGTGTTGCTCCTGCAAAGGGCGTCGCCGTGATGCGCTTCGAAAGAACGGCCTGGCTCCACGGCCGGCACCGCCTGAAGTGCGGTCGGATTAGGCGGCTGGCCACGGGAGCTCCCTGCCTCCGCATCGTTCGCGCCGGCCGGGAAGGGGATCTCACCTGCTGGCAAAGAAAACCATGCGGCATGCGCGGGCGGAAAAGCCGGCCAGGGCCGAGCGGGCGTCGCATGCGGGGTTGCGTGGGAGATCCCTGCCTCTGCATCCATCGGCCCGCACGGGAAGCGGCTGGCGAGGGGCTCCACGGCCAGCGCCGCCGCCGCGGGCTGAACAACCGGCCAGTGCAGAGCGGGCGGGTTATGCCTTGGTGCGCGATGGACGAAGCGAAGGCGGCGCTGATGCTCCGCTTCCTCGTCGGTGGTAGGACTACGCGCGCGGCGACCAGAGCCAAGTCGGAAGGCCATAGATATGTCGATTGGTCACTTAAGCTGGAGAGGTTCTCTTACCATTTCGGAGAAGCGGAGTAAGAGGAAGTTGTTGCTTATACGGGTTCACTGCCACGTTGGGTTAAGAGGGGCAAAGTTGGTCAATGCCTAGGAAGTTGGAATCGTTTTGGCCCCAATTTTTTAATTACCTTGCGGTTCATCTCTCGGTCTCTCCCACCTCTTCACTATCCCTCCCCTTGCCTCCTTTCATGCTTCATCGTAGTGCATCTTGTTTTTCTAGCACCTTCACAAAAATCATACACATTTGGCCGATTCTGTCATTGTGTGCACTAATAAAGTAAAAAATCCATTATATGTGAATAAACGTTTAATACACTAGCTCGCAAAGATGTTTCTCAAGGCGATATGCACAATGCCTGCCAAAAATGGGTCATGATAACTAAATTTCGTGTTAATTTTTGCATGACATGTACTCACTTGTGTATGAAGCCAAGCAAACTCATAATCTATACCAAAAAAATGTGAAAGAGTTCTTTTTAGTATCCTTCATACATGGGGTTCCTATTTTTACTTTCTATTTTTACTAGTTACAAGTACTCATGCATGAAAACTTTTGAAAATATGTGCATTTTGGGCTGTGTGGAGACATGGTACAATAATATATTCAAGTTGATATACAAAGTCTAGACATATTCAAACTAGACAAATAATGTATCTAACCCCCTAACCCTAAACTCTGTCTTATGAAGTCAAGCATGCATGAAGAGAATTGGTTTTGGGTTTCAAACATGGAAATTTCAAAATCATCCCAAAAGCTTCATTTTAGAGCGACTAAGAAGGATCCAGGCTTACCTTTCCATTTTCATGTTTTAAACTTGTTTAAATCTTGGTCAAATCTAGGATTTGACCAAGATTCAAATGGGCATAAAATAAAAAAATGAAAAAATGAAAAACCAAAGCGCACATAGTCTTCTTATATGTCATATAGTAAGCATTAAAGTTGGTAAACAAGGTCTAGACATATTCAAACTAGACAAATCATGTATCTACCCCCTAACCCCTAAACTCTTCTTATGACGAAGTCAAGCATGAAGATTAAGTGGTTTTGGGTTTCAAACATGGAAATTTCAAAAACCTCCCAAAAACTTCATTTTAGGGTGACTAAGAAGGATACAGGCTTCCCTTTTCATTTTCATGTTCTATACTTGTTTAAATCTTGGTCAAACCTAGGATTTGACCAAGATTCAAATGTGCATCAAAATTCCAAAAAAATCAGAAAAATGAAAAACCAAAGCACATAGTTTTCTTATGTCATATAGTAAGCATTAAAGTTGATAAACAAGGGTCTAGACATATTCAAACAAGAAAAATCATGTATCTACCCCCTAACCCTAAACTTTGTCTTATGTAGTCAAGCATGAAGAGAAGTGGTTTTGGGTTTCAAATATGGAAATTTCAAAAACCTATCAAAAGCTTCATTTTAGAGTGACTAAGAAGGATCCATGCTTGCCTTTTCATTTTCATATTTGAAACTTGTTTAAATCATTGTCAAACCTAGGATTTGACCAAGATTTAAATGGGCATAAAATTAAAAAATCGGAAAAATGAAAAACAAAAGCACATAGTCTTCTTATGTCACATATATATATAGTAAGCATTCAAAAGTTGATAAACAAGGTCTAGCTAGACATATTCAAATAAGACAAATCATGTATCTACCCCTCTAACCCTAAACTCTGTCTTATGAAGTCAAGCATGAAGAGAAGTGGTTTTAGGTTTCAAACATGGAAATTTCAAAAACCTCCCAAAAACTTCATTTTAGAGTGACTAAGAAGGATACATGTTTCCCTTTTCATTTTCATGTTTTAAACTTGTTTAAATCTTGGTCAAACCTAGGATTTGACCAAGATACAAATAGGCACAAAAAATGAAAAACAAAAAGCACATAGTGTTCTTATGTCATATCGTAAGCATTCAAGTTGATAAACAAGGTCTAGATATATCCAAACCAGACAAATCATGTATGTACCCCGTGTCGATCTTATGAAGTCTAGCATGAAGAAAAGTCGTTTTGGCCGGGTTTCAAACATGGAAATTTCAAGAACATCCCAAAAGCTTCATTTTAGAGCGACTAAGAAGGATCCAGGCTTACCTTTCCATTTTCATGATTTAAACTTGTTTAAATCTTGGTCAAATCTTGCTCAAGCATGAAGATAAGTGGTTTTGGGTTTCAAACATGGAAATTTCAAAAACCTCCCAAAAACTTCATTTTAGGGTGACTAAGAAGGATACAGGCTTCCCTTTTCATTTTCATGTTCTATATATACTTGTTTAAATCTTGGTCAAACCTAGGATTTGACCAAGATTCAAATGTGCATCAAAATTCTAAAAAAAATCAGAAAAATGAAAAACCAAAGCACATAGTCTTCTTATGTCATATAGTAAGCATTAAAGTTGATAAACATGGTCTAGACATATTCAAACCATACAAATCATGTATCTACCCCCTAACCCCTAAACTATGTCTTATGAAGTCAAGCATGAAGAGAAGTGGTTTTGGGTTTCAAACATGGAAATTTCAAAAACCTCCCAAAAACTTCATTTTAGAGTGACTAATTAAGAAGGATACATGCTTCCCTTTTCATTTTCATGTTTTAAACTTGTTTAAATCTTGGTCAAACCTAGGATTTGATAAACATGGTCTAGACATATTCAAACCAGACAAATCATGTATCTACCCCCTATCGACCCTAAACTTCGTCTTATGAAGTCAAGCATGAAGAGAAGTGGTTTTGGGTTTCAAACATGGAAATTTCAAAAACCTCCCAAAATTAAAGCTTCATTTTAGAGTGACTAGTTAAGAAGGATCCAGGCTTACCTTTTCATTTTCATGTTTTAAACTTGTTTAAATCTTGTTCAAACCTAGGATTTGACCAATATTCAAATGGGCATAAAATAAAAAATAAATAAAATAAAAAACCAAAGCACATAGTCTTCTTATGTCATATAGTAAGCATTCAAGTTCATAAACAAGGTCTAGACATATTCAAACCAGACAAATCATGTACCCCTAACCCTAAACTTTGTCTTAATTATATATGAAGTCAAGCATGAAGCAGAGAAGTGTGGTTTTGGGTTTCAAACATGGAAATTTCAAAAACCTCCCAAAAAGCTTCATTTTAATTAGACTGGCTGGTTAATTAAGAAGGATCCATGATTAATTACCTTTTCATTGTCATGTTTTAAACTTGTTTAAATCTTGGTCGAACCTAGGATTTGACCAAGATTCAAATGGGCATAAAAATTCAGAAAAAAATCGAAAGAATGAAAAACCAAAGCACATAGCCTTCTTATGTCATATAGTAAGCATTCAAGTTGATAAACATGGTCTAGACATATTCAAACCAGAAAAATCATGTATCTACCCCTAACCCTAAACTCTGTCTTATGAAGTCAAGCATGAAAAGAAGTACGGTGGTTTTGGGTTTCAAACATGGTAAATTCAAGAACCTCCCAAAAGCTTCATTTTAGAGTTACTAAGAGAAAGATCCAGACTTAATTACCTTATCATTTTCACATGTTAAACTTGTTTAAATCTTGCTCAACAAACCTAGGATTTTACCAAGATTCTCAAATGGGCATAAAAATCAAAAAATGAAATACCAATGCACATAGTCCTCTTATGTCATATAGCTAGTAAGCATTCAAGTTGATAAACAAGGTCTAGACATATTCAAACAAGACAAATCATGTATCTACCCCCTATCGACCCTAAACTTCGTCTTATGAAGTCAAGCATGAAGAGAAGTGGTTTTGGGTTTCAAACATGGAAATTTCAAAAACCTCCCAAAATTCAGCTTCATTTTAGAGCGACTAAGAAGGATCGATGCTTACCTTTTCATTTCCATGTTTTAAACTTGTTTAAATCTTGGTCAAATCTAGGATTTGACCAAGATTCAAATGGGCATAAAATAAAAAAACCGAAAAATGAAAAACCAAAGCGCACATAGTCTTCTTATATGTCATATAGTAAGCATTAAAGTTGATAAACAAGGTCTAGACATATTCAAACTAGCTAGACAAATCATGTATCTACCCCCTAAAACCCCTAAACTCTGTCTTATGACGAAGTCAAGCATGAAGATAAGTGGTTTTAGGTTTCAAACATGGAAATTTCAAAAACCTCCCAAAATTCAGCTTCATTTTAGAGCGACTAAGAAGGATCGATGCTTTTACCTTTTCATTTCCATGTTTTAAACTTATTTAAATCTTGGTCAAACCTAGGATTTGACCAAGATTCAAATGGGCATAAAAATTCAGACAAAAAATCTAAAGAATGAAAAACCAAAGCACATAGCCTTCTTAATTATGTCATATAGTAAACACTCAAGTTGATAAACAAGGTCTAGACATATTCAAACCAGAAAAATCATGTGTATATCTACCCCTAACCCTAAACTCTGTCTTATGAAGTCAATCATGAAGAGAATTGGTTTTGGGTTTCAAACATGGAAATTTCAAGTACGTCCCAAAAGCTTCATATATTTTAGAGTGACTAATTAAGAAGGATCTTGGATTACGTTTTCATTTTCATGCTTGAAACTTGTTTAAATCTTGGTTGAACCTAGGATTTGACCAGAATCAAATGTGCATAAAATTCTTAAAAAAATAGAAAAATGAAAAACAAAAGCACATGGTCTTCTTATGTCATATAGTAAGCATTCAAGTTGATAAACAAGGTTTAGACATATTCAAACCAGACAAATCATGTATCTACCCCCTAACCCTAAACTCGGTCTTATGAAGTCTAGCATGAGGAGAAGTCGTTTTGGGTTTCAAACGTTTAAGCCAAAAGCCCCATTTCAAATATTTCAAACTTATTCAAATTTGGTTCAAATTTGAAAGACACACAAGTTATAGCACACATAGTGCATACATTCTCACACATACTGCACTAGATGCTAACCCGGCCTATAGTTTGAGGCCATTGGATGAGGTCGAAAAAAATCTTGGATTAGAAATGGGGTTGTTCGAACCCCGTAGTTGGATTTTTTGAACCTTGATCTGTAGTACTGGGCAAAACCCTAGTTTAACCTATTTAATTATAGATTCGTTGGTCGATTTTTCTACCTTTTTATTATTACTATGCAGCACATGTGTGTTTGCCCGTCGAGTGAAACTCGGAGGAAGAGGGATCACTCGGAAGGAGAGAAGAAGGGAGAGAATTATGGTGTCTCCCCTTTTTCGGGTGATGATGTTGACTTTTGTGCAGGGTTTGTCAGTGAGCAGGAGGTGCGAGCGAGCGAGCGAGTCGAGCGAGGCCGAGAATGAGAGAGATTTGTTTTTTTTTGAGAGGGACGACCGAAGGATCCAGAAGGACCCACAGACTTCCAATACGCATCCTGATGCGTCTTCTCTTGACAAAGAAAATGGCTGGGAGTTTGCGTACCTATTGCACGTGACTTGTGCTCACTGAAGTGTGGGACCTCACGCATGGGCACCACACGTAAGTGACAGACCTGTTGGTGTAAAAACTCGGTTGATTATTATAGTGCATTAGAACAAAGTTTCCTATGGATTCAAGGGTAGGAAATCCAAGTTAACTCATTTACATGACATTATTTTTTCCATGAAGCAAAGTTAACGCACCTATCAATTGGTACATTTTGGAGTGACTAAGAAGGATCCAGGCTTACTTATTCGTTTTCACGTGTAAAACTTGTCTAAATCTTGGTCAAACAAAATTGGCAGAAAATTCAAAAAAAAACAGAAAAATGAAAAACCAAAGCACATAGTCTTCTTATGTCATGTAGTAAGCATTAAAGTTGATAAACAAGGTCTAGACATATTCAAACCATACTAATCATGTATCTACCCGCTAACCCCTAAACTATGTCTTAAGAAGTCAAGAATGAAGAGAAGTGGTTTTGGGTTTCAAACATGGACATTTCAAAAACCTCCCAAAACTTCATTTTAGGGTGAGTAAGAAGGATACAGGCTTCCCTTTTCATTTTCATGTTCTATACTTGTTTAAATCTTGGTCAAACCTAGGATTTGACCAAGATTCAAATGGGCACAAAAAAATAAAAAAAGCACATAGTGTTCTTATGTCATATCGTAAGCATTCAAGTTGATAAACAAGGTCTAGATATATCCAAATTAACCAGACAAATCATGTATCTACCCCCTATCGACCCTAAACTTCGTCTTATGAAGTCAAGCATGAAGAGAAGTGGTTTTGGGTTTCAAACATGGAAATTTCAAAAACCTCCCAAAATTCAGCTTCATTTTAGAGCGACTAAGAAGGATCGATGCTTTACCTTTTCATTTCCATGTTTTAAACTTATTTAAATCTTGGTCAAACCTAGGATTTGACCAAGATTCAAATGGGCATAAAAATTCAGACAAAAAATCTAAAGAATGAAAAACCAAAGCACATAGCCTTCTTAATTATGTCATATAGTAAACACTCAAGTTGATAAACAAGGTCTAGACATATTCAAACCAGAAAAATCATGTGTATATCTACCCCTAACCCTAAACTCTGTCTTATGAAGTCAATCTCTAGGATTTGACCAAGATTCAAATGGGCATAAAATAAAAAAACAGAAAAATGAAAAACCAAAGCGCACATAGTCTTCTTATATGTCATATAGTAAGCATTAAAGTTGATAAACAAGGTCTGGACATATTCAAACTAGCTAGACAAATCATGTATCTACCCCCTAACCCCTAAACTCTGTCTTATGACGAAGTCAAGCATGAAGATAAGTGGTTTTGGGTTTCAAACATGGAAATTTCAAAAACCTCCCAAAAACTTCATTTTAGGGTGACTAAGAAGGATACAGGCTTCCATTTTCATTTCCATGTTCTATACTTGTTTAAATCTTGGTCAAACCTAGGATTTGACCAAGATTCAAATGTGCATCAAAATTCCAAAAAAATCAGAAAAATGAAAAACCAAAGCACATAGTTTTCTTATGTCACATACATATATATAGTAAGCATTCAAAAGTTCATAAACAAGGTCTAGACATATTCAAACCAGACAAATCATGTACCCCTAACCCTAAACTTTGTCTTAATTATATATGAAGTCAAGCATGAAGCAGAGAAGTGTGGTTTTGGGTTTCAAACATGGAAATTTCAAAAACCTCCCAAAAAGCTTCATTTTAATTAGACTGGCTGGTTAATTAAGAAGGATCCATGATTAATTACCTTTTCATTGTCATGTTTTAAACTTGTTTAAATCTTGGTCGAACCTAGGATTTGACCAAGATTCAAATGGGCATAAAAATTCAGAAAAAAATCGAAAGAATGAAAAACCAAAGCACATAGCCTTCTTATGTCATATAGTAAGCATTCAAGTTGATAAACATGGTCTAGACATATTCAAACCAGAAAAATCATGTATCTACCCCTAACCCTAAACTCTGTCTTATGAAGTCAAGCATGAAAAGAAGTACGGTGGTTTTGGGTTTCAAACATGGTAAATTCAAGAACCTCCCAAAAGCTTCATTTTAGAGTTACTAAGAGAAAGATCCGGACTTAATTACCTTATCATTTTCACATGTTAAACTTGTTTAAATCTTGCTCAACAAACCTAGGATTTTACCAAGATTCTCAAATGGGCATAAAAATCAAAAAATGAAATACCAATGCACATAGTCCTCTTATGTCATATAGCTAGTAAGCATTCAAGTTGATAAACAAGGTCTAGACATATTCAAACAAGACAAATCATGTATCTACCCCCTATCGACCCTAAACTTCGTCTTATGAAGTCAAGCATGAAGAGAAGTGGTTTTGGGTTTCAAACATGGAAATTTCAAAAACCTCCCAAAATTCAGCTTCATTTTAGAGCGACTAAGAAGGATCGATGCTTACCTTTTCATTTCCATGTTTTAAACTTGTTTAAATCTTGGTCAAATCTAGGATTTGACCAAGATTCAAATGGGCATAAAATAAAAAAACCGAAAAATGAAAAACCAAAGCGCACATAGTCTTCTTATATGTCATATAGTAAGCATTAAAGTTGATAAACAAGGTCTAGACATATTCAAACTAGCTAGACAAATCATGTATCTACCCCCTAAAACCCCTAAACTCTGTCTTATGACGAAGTCAAGCATGAAGATAAGTGGTTTTAGGTTTCAAACATGGAAATTTCAAAAACCTCCCAAAATTCAGCTTCATTTTAGAGCGACTAAGAAGGATCGATGCTTTTACCTTTTCATTTCCATGTTTTAAACTTATTTAAATCTTGGTCAAACCTAGGATTTGACCAAGATTCAAATGGGCATAAAAATTCAGACAAAAAATCTAAAGAATGAAAAACCAAAGCACATAGCCTTCTTAATTATGTCATATAGTAAACACTCAAGTTGATAAACAAGGTCTAGACATATTCAAACCAGAAAAATCATGTGTATATCTACCCCTAACCCTAAACTCTGTCTTATGAAGTCAATCATGAAGAGAATTGGTTTTGGGTTTCAAACATGGAAATTTCAAGTACGTCCCAAAAGCTTCATATATTTTAGAGTGACTAATTAAGAAGGATCTTGGATTACGTTTTCATTTTCATGCTTGAAACTTGTTTAAATCTTGGTTGAACCTAGGATTTGACCAGAATCAAATGTGCATAAAATTCTTAAAAAATAGAAAAATGAAAAACAAAAGCACATGGTCTTCTTATGTCATATAGTAAGCATTCAAGTTGATAAACAAGGTTTAGACATATTCAAACCAGACAAATCATGTATCTACCCCCTAACCCTAAACTCGGTCTTATGAAGTCTAGCATGAGGAGAAGTCGTTTTGGGTTTCAAACGTTTAAGCCAAAAGCCCCATTTCAAATATTTCAAACTTATTCAAATTTGGTTCAAATTTGAAAGACACACAAGTTATAGCACACATAGTGCATACATTCTCACACATACTGCACTAGATGCTAACCCGGCCTATAGTTTGAGGCCATTGGATGAGGTCGAAAAAAATCTTGGATTAGAAATGGGGTTGTTCGAACCCCGTAGTTGGATTTTTTGAACCTTGATCTGTAGTACTGGGCAAAACCCTAGTTTAACCTATTTAATTATAGATTCGTTGGTCGATTTTTCTACCTTTTTATTATTACTATGCAGCACATGTGTGTTTGCCCGTCGAGTGAAACTCGGAGGAAGAGGGATCACTCGGAAGGAGAGAAGAAGGGAGAGAATTATGGTGTCTCCCCTTTTTCGGGTGATGATGTTGACTTTTGTGCAGGGTTTGTCAGTGAGCAGGAGGTGCGAGCGAGCGAGCGAGCGAGGCCGAGAATGAGAGAGATTTGTTTTTTTAGAGGGACGACCGAAGGATCCAGAAGGACCCACAGACTTCCAATACGCATCCTGATGCGTCTTCTCTTGACAAAGAAAATGGCTGGGAGTTTGCGTACCTATTGCACGTGACTTGTGCTCACTGAAGTGTGGGACCTCACGCATGGGCACCACACGTAAGTGACAGACCTGTTGGTGTAAAAACTCGGTTGATTATTATAGTGCATTAGAACAAAGTTTCCTATGGATTCAAGGGTAGGAAATCCAAGTTAACTCATTTACATGACATTATTTTTTCCATGAAGCAAAGTTAACGCACCTATCAATTGGTACATTTTGGAGTGACTAAGAAGGATCCAGGCTTACTTATTCGTTTTCACGTGTAAAACTTGTCTAAATCTTGGTCAAACAAAATTGGCAGAAAATTCAAAAAAAAACAGAAAAATGAAAAACCAAAGCACATAGTCTTCTTATGTCATGTAGTAAGCATTAAAGTTGATAAACAAGGTCTAGACATATTCAAACCAGACTAATCATGTATCTACCCGCTAACCCCTAAACTATGTCTTAAGAAGTCAAGAATGAAGAGAAGTGGTTTTGGGTTTCAAACATGGACATTTCAAAAACCTCCCAAAACTTCATTTTAGGGTGAGTAAGAAGGATACAGGCTTCCCTTTTCATTTTCATGTTCTATACTTGTTTAAATCTTGGTCAAACCTAGGATTTGACCAAGATTCAAATGGGCACAAAAAAATAAAAAAAAGCACATAGTGTTCTTATGTCATATCGTAAGCATTCAAGTTGATAAACAAGGTCTAGATATATCCAAATTAACCAGACAAATCATGTATCTACCCCCTATCGACCCTGAACTTCGTCTTATGAAGTCAAGCATGAAGAGAAGTGGTTTTGGGTTTCAAACATGGAAATTTCAAAAACCTCCCAAAATTCAGCTTCATTTTAGAGCGACTAAGAAGGATCGATGCTTTACCTTTTCATTTCCATGTTTTAAACTTATTTAAATCTTGGTCAAACCTAGGATTTGACCAAGATTCAAATGGGCATAAAAATTCAGACAAAAAATCTAAAGAATGAAAAACCAAAGCACATAGCCTTCTTAATTATGTCATATAGTAAACACTCAAGTTGATAAACAAGGTCTAGACATATTCAAACCAGAAAAATCATGTGTATATCTACCCCTAACCCTAAACTCTGTCTTATGAAGTCAATCTCTAGGATTTGACCAAGATTCAAATGGGCATAAAATAAAAAAACAGAAAAATGAAAAACCAAAGCGCACATAGTCTTCTTATATGTCATATAGTAAGCATTAAAGTTGATAAACAAGGTCTGGACATATTCAAACTAGCTAGACAAATCATGTATCTACCCCCTAACCCCTAAACTCTGTCTTATGACGAAGTCAAGCATGAAGATAAGTGGTTTTGGGTTTCAAACATGGAAATTTCAAAAACCTCCCAAAAACTTCATTTTAGGGTGACTAAGAAGGATACAGGCTTCCATTTTCATTTCCATGTTCTATACTTGTTTAAATCTTGGTCAAACCTAGGATTTGACCAAGATTCAAATGTGCATCAAAATTCCAAAAAAATCAGAAAAATGAAAAACCAAAGCACATAGTTTTCTTATGTCACATACATATATATAGTAAGCATTCAAAAGTTCATAAACAAGGTCTAGACATATTCAAACCAGACAAATCATGTACCCCCTAACCCTAAACTTTGTCTTAATTATATATGAAGTCAAGCATGAAGCAGAGAAGTGTGGTTTTGGGTTTCAAACATGGAAATTTCAAAAACCTCCCAAAAAGCTTCATTTTAATTAGACTGGCTGGTTAATTAAGAAGGATCCATGATTAATTACCTTTTCATTGTCATGTTTTAAACTTGTTTAAATCTTGGTCGAACCTAGGATTTGACCAAGATTCAAATGGGCATAAAAATTCAGAAAAAAATCGAAAGAATGAAAAACCAAAGCACATAGCCTTCTTATGTCATATAGTAAGCATTCAAGTTGATAAACATGGTCTAGACATATTCAAACCAGAAAAATCATGTATCTACCCCTAACCCTAAACTCTGTCTTATGAAGTCAAGCATGAAAAGAAGTACGGTGGTTTTGGGTTTCAAACATGGTAAATTCAAGAACCTCCCAAAAGCTTCATTTTAGAGTTACTAAGAGAAAGATCCAGACTTAATTACCTTATCATTTTCACATGTTAAACTTGTTTAAATCTTGCTCAACAAACCTAGGATTTTACCAAGATTCTCAAATGGGCATAAAAATCAAAAAATGAAATACCAATGCACATAGTCCTCTTATGTCATATAGCTAGTAAGCATTCAAGTTGATAAACAAGGTCTAGACATATTCAAACAAGACAAATCATGTATCTACCCCCTATCGACCCTAAACTTCGTCTTATGAAGTCAAGCATGAAGAGAAGTGGTTTTGGGTTTCAAACATGGAAATTTCAAAAACCTCCCAAAATTCAGCTTCATTTTAGAGCGACTAAGAAGGATCGATGCTTACCTTTTCATTTCCATGTTTTAAACTTGTTTAAATCTTGGTCAAATCTAGGATTTGACCAAGATTCAAATGGGCATAAAATAAAAAAACCGAAAAATGAAAAACCAAAGCGCACATAGTCTTCTTATATGTCATATAGTAAGCATTAAAGTTGATAAACAAGGTCTAGACATATTCAAACTAGCTAGACAAATCATGTATCTACCCCCTAAAACCCCTAAACTCTGTCTTATGACGAAGTCAAGCATGAAGATAAGTGGTTTTAGGTTTCAAACATGGAAATTTCAAAAACCTCCCAAAATTCAGCTTCATTTTAGAGCGACTAAGAAGGATCGATGCTTTTACCTTTTCATTTCCATGTTTTAAACTTATTTAAATCTTGGTCAAACCTAGGATTTGACCAAGATTCAAATGGGCATAAAAATTCAGACAAAAAATCTAAAGAATGAAAAACCAAAGCACATAGCCTTCTTAATTATGTCATATAGTAAACACTCAAGTTGATAAACAAGGTCTAGACATATTCAAACCAGAAAAATCATGTGTATATCTACCCCTAACCCTAAACCTGTTTATCGAAGTCAAGCTAGAATTTGAAGGTTGATTGAAATGGGCAAAAATAAAAAAACAGGAAAATGAACAACCAAACCAAAGTACTTTGCCCCAACGAAACAGTGAGGTTGTCAATCTCACCGGCTTGCTGTAACAAAGGATTAAGCGTATCGAGTGGAAGATGTTTGCAAAGAAAACAGTAAAACACAATTGCAGTAGATTGTATGCTATGTAAAGAATAGGACCGGGGTCCACAGTTCACTAGAGGTGTCTCTCCCATAAGATAAAAGCATGTTGGGTGAACAAATTACAGTCGGGCAATTGACAAATAGAGAAAAGCATAACAATGCATATACATGATATGATAAATATAGTGAGATTTAATTGGGCATTACGACAAAGTACATAGACCGCCATCCAACTGCATCTATGCCTAAAAAGTCCACCTTCAGGTTATCATCCGAACCCCATTCAGTATTAAGTTGCTAAGCAACAGACAATTGCATTAAGTATGGTGCGTAATGTAATCGACAACTACATCCTTAGACATAGAATCAATGTTTTATCCCTAGTGGCAACAACACATCCACAACCTTAGAACTTTCTGTCACTGTCCCAGATTTAATGGAGGCATGAACCCACTATCGAGCATAAATACTCCCTCTTGGAGTTAAGAGTACAAACTTGGCCAGAGCCTCTACTAATAACGGAGAGCATGCAAGATCATAAACAACACATAAACAATAGATTGATAATCACCATAATCATAGTACTCTCTATCCATCGGATCCCGACAAACACAACATATAGAATTACAGATAGATGATCTTGATCATGTTAGGCAGCTCACAAGATCCAACAATGAAGCACAACAAGGAGAAGACGACCATCTAGCTACTGCTATGGACCCATGGTCCAGGGGTGAACTACTCACTCATCACTCCGGAGGCGACCATGGCGGTGTAGAGTCCTCCGGGAGATGAATCCCCTCTCCGGCAGGGTGCCGGGTGATCTCCTGAATCCCCGAGATGGGATTCGCGGCGGCGGCGTCTGGGAAGGTTTTCCGTATCGTGGCTCTCGGTACTGGGGGTTTCGCGACGGAGACTTTAAGTAGGCGGAAGAACGCGGGGGCCACACGAGGTGCCCAGGGGGGGGCCGCGCGGCCAGGGCCTGGGCCGCGCCGCCTGTCCCCTGCTGCCTCGTGGCCCCACTTCGTTATCTCTTCGGTCTTCTGGAAGCTTCGTGCAAAAATAGGACCCTGAAAGTTTCGTCCAATTCCGAGAATATTTCCTTACTAGGATTTCTGAAACCAAAAACAGCAGAAAACAGAACGGCTCTTCGGCATCTTGTTAATAGGTTAGTTCCAAAATGCATAAATATGACTGTTGACGTCAGAAACCCACCGGCGGGCAGCGACTGGTCAACACCGTAGAGCCGGGAACAACTAGGGCTGCGGCTGGCCCCAGTCCCTCAGAGCGACGGCCCGCAAAGCCTCCTGGTCGCGCGCCGATGCAAATTGCAAGGGCGTGCCACCTGACCTATACCTGGTCAGGAAGGTGTGGATGATGCCTCGCTTAGTTTCCTGCAGGGCACACACGTACACGTTAAATACGAGCCTCGATCGGCTCTCAGGTTATCCTGTGAATCGGCTCATGGAGCCGATCCACCCATGATTCGTCCAAGGTGGCCGAATATATGGTGGTCCTGCTTGATCAAGATAAAGCATATGAGATCCACGACGATTTAGGGTTTTCACCGCATAATCGGATCATCCTACTCACGATTGGGCCTCGCGCTCGCGCACGGTGATCGTAAGCCAAACCTAGACAAGGCCTAAAAACCAACACGAGGTTGATCCTCGGAACGTCCTGTCTAGGGCCAGCAAACTACACCCTACACGCCGCTGGATCCTCCAACCCTTTGTAAGGCCTAACTATTGCAGATGTTAAACTAATCCTTGATGAATCAAGGAGCAACCGTAACGGATCAGATCTACTAAATAATGATCAAGCGGGGTGCCGCCCCTGCACCCATGATGAGGTACAAGGACGGCTAGATGCGCAAGGGTTGCACTACGACAGCATATGATACTAAGAACAATGCTAACCCTAACACATCTATGATAACTACGTTGCTCGCCATCAAAAAGGCTTCAGCACGAGCAACGCATGAACAACGTAGGCAGGCTCGTGCTGCCTAGATCGCAAGATGCGATCTAGGCAGCATGGTGCTTACCGGAGAAACCCTCGAGACGAAGGAGTTGGCGATGCGCCGAGATTGGTTTGTGTTGAACGTTGGTTGTTGTTTATTCCATAAACCCTAGATACATATTTATAGTCCAGCGGACTTTCTAACGTGGGCGTGCACCAAACCGTGCACGAGATAAACTCTAACTTCTACGTAGCCTACTATATTAAGATACACGGGCTAACTAGCCCAAACTCTGCGCATAAAGGCCGATTCACCTATTTCTTGATGTACATCTTCAAGTCCATCTTGATCGCGGCCCACCTCTGACTTGGTCAAATTCTGGTGATAACACATGCCCCCCTGGTTTTGATAATGATAATTGCAAAACCATCTGCTCCTTCGAAGGGTCATGTCGTGGCAGAACCGTCGCAGTTTTCTTCATGATGACGTCTTGCCTCCTCGCCTTCTCTGCACGACTTGACGGTTCTGGCACCACGTCCTCGGGAACTGCTTAGGCATTAAACCATATATTCCCCCTTTTATTCGGCCACTTCTGAAGATCTCTCCCTCATCCTCTTTGCACTAGCACCCTTCCACCATGTCCTCTTCTTCGTCGGATCTTTCTGCGCAGTCCTCCCCCTTCCGCGAGCCGACGCCGGAGTGGAACCCCATGCGGCCAACATCCGCCGCGCCATTGAGGCCGGGGATGAGCCAAGCCACGACTTCTCCACCTGGTCAGAGGACGACCAGTCCCTGACCGACGGGGAGAGCGACCTCCGCTTCCTTGCCAATGAGGAAGCGGTGGAGGAAAGCGACGACGACCACCTTCCCTGGGACGGGGCCCCCTCCTCCGAAGAGGAGGAGCAGGAGGAGGAAGAAGATGACAACTCCTCCGACGAGCCGCCGGCCAAGCGCCACTGCCCCTGGCCCGGCAATCTCAGCGATTTCGACAGCGACGACGACGACGCTGATGAAGAAGACGAGGACAACGAAGGTCCTGCCGGCGGTCGCTACAGCAGCGACGATGAGCCGGCTGGGAGCGCGACGACGGCGATGATGGTGACGACGACGAGGCAGCAACGGCCCTAGATAGGGTCTTAGCTTAGGGCCAGCAGTAGTAGACGGGGCAATGTAGCCCCTAGGGTCTTCTTTTGAGAGCAATCAGCTCTTTATGTAAGAACTCTAGTTTGTCAATGAAGAATTTCCCAGTTTGATTTTGCCTTTAGCCGATTTTCCTCCGTCATGATTTTGCCGATTTGTCCCCCTTTGCCAATGCATAACGAGCCGATAGCAACGCACCGGTCCTTCGATATTTACCCTTCCATCCTTCAACGATGATTCTCCTTCGGTAGGTACAGGCTGTTGCCCCCCGAGCCTTAATCGGGCGAGGATAAAAGTGGACCATCCGAACCGACCATCATCGATTCCCCTCGTAGCGCCATGTTAGCCGTTTTCAACAAAATCGGCTCTCCAGAACATTGATGTTTCAAGGCGAGCTGCCCTCCGAGCTACTCCAGCTTTCCACTAAAACAGGGCAAGAATGCTTACACGCGAGAAGCCCGTGCTCTTGGAAAGGTTTTGGAAGGATCAGCAGCTCCAGTTCCATTGATCCCCTGACAGTTATTCCTCTTGAGTCGATGTCCATGCATCGGCTTTTATATCCTTAAGTCGATGTCTGCTGCATCGGCTGTGCTCAAAAATTTTAAATTTTTAGGCCGATTTGTGTATCGGCCCCCATACTTGATAGTATTATCTCATATCCTCGTGTTTTATCCACCTAGGTGCCCCCCGAGCCGATTCTGTCAAGAGAATTGATGGTATCGGCTCTTCAGGTAGTCCCTGTTGGGTCAAACGTTGATCCCAGGCAAAATAGATGGTGAGGATAATCTTGGCCGATTGCTGGAATCGGCCTCCACGTTGCTTGCTCGGTGAAGGTTTTGTAATATCCCTTCATCCGATCGCAAGGATCAGCCTCGCCATGTTTGCTTATTGACGTAGTCTTGCTACTCGTCCAGGCCGGTGGATAAAACCAGCCCAATCTCTGACTTTATCACGTTGGTGCGCTTGCTGTTGTCCACCTCGGGTGCATCGTGTAATCGTGGAGCTCTACACTTCGCCGGACGAACGAGCACCATGTTTGTGCCAGCCGATGTTTCATCATCGGCTTTCCTTTGCTTGGGGCGCCACTCTTTTCTTTGCGGCAGTCCCTCCTCATCCAGGGTTCGCTGGACTTTCGCAGCCAGATCAGGCCGTGCCTTCCTTAGCGTATACAAGTACAACCTTTCGGCTTCCTCCAGACCGCGCAATCGCTGAACCCTGCGCTTTTGTGAATGGCTGAGACCATCAGGGCACCACCTTGGACGGTGGTACCTGTCTTCTTCGTCTTCCCCCTCGTCTTCCGAATCCTCGAGATCTTCCAACCGAGGGGTCTCAGCACGTCTGCTTTGTGGTGGGAGAGGCCCTAAGCGCTCGAACACGGACACGTTGGCTGCCTCCTTCTTCTTACGATTGCATTCTGGGCAATTGCCGATCGTAGGCAATCGGCTCATTCCTGAATCCCAGCAGTGTCTGAAGAAGGGGCAGTCCCAATGCCTGCCCGTGTCGTCTTGCTCCCTGGCGTGGCGCTCCTGCCGCTCCTCATCGTGATTATGCCGACGATGCCTTCTGTCGTTTCTGGCCAGACGATCTCTTTCATCATCGTCGCCGTGTCGCCGGCGTTGGTCATACCGACTCACATACTTGTTGAGGAGGTGATCAGAGAGGGGTCGTTGATATCTTATGTTCTTCACTTCTCCCTCTGTGACGTAGCGCTTGCCATCTTGACGGAGCCGATCGCATGGAGCGGCCTGTAGTGTCTTGCATGAAAACATTTTCCTATCGCGAACACGCAATCCAAGCCAAGATGCAATCTAGAAGACGGTAGCAACGAGGGGATGATCAAGACTAACCCTTGAAGAGATTCCAAAGCCTATAAGAGTAGGCTCTTATTGCTGCGGTAGACGATCACTTGCCGCTTGCAAAAGCGCGTAGAAGATCTTGATCACGATCGGTTCCGGCGCCACGAACGGGCAGCACCTCCGTACTCGGTCACACGTTCGGTTGTTGATGAAGACGACGTCCACCTCCCCGTTCCAGCGGGCAGCGGAAGTAGTAGCTCCTCTTGAATCCGACAGCACGACGGCGTGGTGTCGGTGGCGGTGGAGAAATCCGGCGGAGCTTCGCTTAAGCGTGCGGGATGTGGTGGAGGAGAGAGACCGCTAGGGTTTGGGAGAGGGGGTGGCCGGCCACTAAGGGGTGCGGCCAAGCCAGCTTGTGGTCTTGGGGTGGCCGGCCCCCTCCCTTGGCCCCTCATTATATAGGTGGATCCCCAAGAGTTAGTCTCCAAGTCTTCGAATAAGACCCGAACGAAAAACCTTCCATATGGTGGGGAAACCTAGCCAAACTAGGAGTCCCACTAGAGGTGGGGTTTCCACCTCCCATATGGGGGGGTGGCCGGCCCCCTAAGGGGGAGTCCACTTGGGACTCCTCCCCCACTAGGGTTGGCCGGCCATGGAGGTGGAGTCCCATGTGGACTCCACCTTCCTTGGTGGTTTCTTCCGGACTTTTCTAGAACCTTCTAGAACCTTCCATAGAACCTTCCGAATCATTTTCAAACACATAAAATGACATCCTATATATGAATCTTATTCTCCGGACCATTCCGGAACTCCTCGTGATGTCCGGGATCTCATCCGGGACTCCGAACAAATATTCGAACTCCATTCCATATTCAAGTTCTACCATTTCAACATCCAACTTTAAGTGTGTCACCCTACGGTTCGCGAACTATGCGGACATGGTTGAGTACTCACTCCGACCAATAACCAATAGCGGGATCTGGAGATCCATAATGGCTCCCACATATTCAACGATGACTTTAGTGATCGAATGAACCATTCACATACGATACCAATTCCCTTTGTCACGCGATATTTTACTTGTCCGAGGTTTGATCTTCGGTATCACTCTATACCTTGTTCAACCTCGTCTCCTGACAAGTACTCTTTACTCGTACCGTGGTATGTGGTCTCTTATGAACTTATTCATATGCTTGCAAGACATTAGACGACATTCCACCGAGAGGGCCCAGAGTATATCTATCCGTCATCGGGATGGACAAATCCCACTGTTGATCCATATGCCTCAACTCATACTTTCCGGATACTTAATCCCACCTTTATAGCCACCCATTTACGCAGTGGTGTTTGGTGTAATCAAAGTACCTTTCCGGTATAAGTGATTTACATGATCTCATGGTCATAAGGACTAGGTAACTATGTATCGAAAGCTTATAGCAAATAACTTAATGACGAGATCTTATGCTACGCTTAATTGGGTGTGTCCATTACATCATTCATATAATGATATAACCTTGTTATTAATAACATCCAATGTTCATGATTATGAAACTAATCATCCATTAATCAACAAGCTAGTTTAAGAGGCATACTAGGGACTTCTTGTTGTCTACATATCACACATGTACTAATGTTTCGGTTAATACAATTATAGCATGATATATAAACATTTATCATAAACATAAAGATATAAATAATAACCACTTTATTATTGCCTCTAGGGCATATCTCCTTCAGTCTCCCACTTGCACTAGAGTCAATAATCTAGTTTACATTTGTAAAGATATAACACCTTGGCCTTCCGGTGCTTTATCATGTATTGCTCACGGGAGAGGTTTTTAGTCAACGGATCTGACACGCTCAGAAACGTATGTATTTTGTAATTCATTTGCGTCTCAACGCATCACTCATTTCCAAATGAGTCGGCATTAAATATGTTTGGTCTTCTGGTGGAACCTTAATTCCGCGGTCTGAAATATGTCACTAATATTGTCATACACAATATAGCTTCAAAGTTCTGATTCCGTCGGAACTACACCATGTTCTCAAAGAACCTCTTGACTTAACATCCTTTGTCATTGTCAAAACAATGACATACTCTGCCTTCTTTTGTAGAATCCGTCACAATATTTAGAACTCTTCTAAATCTAGCATAGACAACTTCTAGCTCATTGTGCTACCTTTTAAACAACACTTAGTCTAATTTGAGATTGAAATTTTATTTTATATGTGACAAAACCAATATCGGTGTAACACCTTACAGCGATTTGTTTGTCATTTCTTCATACAAAAATATATATATATATATCCTTAGTTCTTCTAAAGTACTCAAGGATATTCTTACTGTCGTCCAATGATCATCATATGAATCATTCTGGTATATGCTCATAACACTTTATAGCACATGATATCTGATTGTGTACATATTATTCGTGATCTATAATCACTCATGTGTTTTTACTCATTGAGTGTCAGATACACTCAAGTCTTGTTAAACCTTCACATGACAAGAACATTTTCTTAATATTTCTATATTGAACTACTTCAATATCCATCATATGTACTTTGACTTAAACTTATTTATGTGTTTCAATCTATCTTCATAGATCTTGACACTAAATTTGTTTCAGTCCATATCCTTTCATTGAAGTTAATTCTCAATGAAACCTTTTTAATCAAGTATATAATTACATCATTTATAACCAACTATATGTCACCTACATAAAGTATTATAAATATGTCTTAGCGCTCCCACTTAATTTCTTGCAAATGCAAGCCTCTTCATCGTCTCTGATGAAATCAAAAACTCTTTGACTATTTCATCTGGTGAAGATTCCAACTCCGTGATACTTACTTCATCCAATTGAAGTTTGTATACCTATCTAGTATTCCACGGACCAGCAAAACTCTTGGTTGTATCTTGTATACACCTTTAATACACACTTCTGATAAGTAATGTATTTTGCCATCCTACTAACATATCTCATAAAAGAAATATGTAGTGATTACTAGAATAATCCACATAGACTATAAGCATTGCTACGGAAGATCTAATCTTATCGTATTCAACTCTTTGAACTTTGTCGTAAACAATTTTTCGACAAGTCAAGCTTTCTTCAAGGATATTTCATCCAAGTCTATCAATTTCATAGATCCATTTACTTTCATAAAGTATTCATCTATCTTGGATTTCATGGCGCATGGCCATTTTAACGGAGTCAGGGCCCATCATAACTTCTTTGTTTGTAGTTGGTTTATTATTGTTCAAAATCAATCCTTTGTCCACAAATCATTTATTTGATCACAAAGTAAACCATACCTACAAGGTTCAATATGTACTTCGATCTCCATGGCTAAAACACTTTGTAGTCATGGGAGCCATGATCGTCGTGGCCGCTTCCGAAACCAATTCCGATGCTGCGCTACTCTGATCATTATGCTCAGGTTCATAAACCTTATCAAATTATATTGTCCTCCCACTCAAAAACTTCACTAGAAACAATTTCTTGGAAATAAGAAACATTGACAAACACTTTTGTCTTTGTCTCGTGGGAAGAATTCCCAATTAAATCTCTGGGATAACCAACAAAGACATTCATCCGATTTTGGTTGACTATTTAAAGAAAGACTATTAGGGTTTATACCCATGCCATAACTTGTATGGTGTCATTTCAACGGATCATGATGATGCTCTATTCAGTGTAAAAGCGGTAGTCACTAAAGCATAATCCACAAAAATATAATGGCATCAATATTTTATCTCATCATTGACCCAACAAGGTTTGGATACATCTCTTGGATACTTCATCATCACTATGATACTCCAAGAAACGTGAGTTGTAGAACAATTTCATAACTCTCTTAGATGTTCGCTAAAACTCGTAATTCAAATATTTCCACCATGATCCAATCATAGATATTTGACTTTTCTATTACGATGATTTCCACTTCATGCTGAAATTTATTTGAATCCATTCAAATGTTTCAAACTTTTCCTTATTGAATATATCCACATATATACTCAATTCATTGTTTGAAAGTTTTCATGAAGTAGAAGAATCTCCCGCACACAACTATGCTCAGTGAACCACATACATCATTATGTATTTTTCCACTAAGTTTGTTGCCCGTTCAACTCTTGGCCTATGAACGGTATTTTAATCATTCTCTTTAGAAAAGATTTGCAAGCGCCAAATGATTCAAAAATCAAATGACTCCAAAAATCCATTTGCATGGAGTTCCTTCATGCGTTCCTTTCTAACATGACCTAAATGGCGGTTCCACAAATAAGTGGAATTCAAATCATTTGCCTTATGGCATTTTAGCGTCAGTTTTATGTATGTGTGTTTCACCATTAAGATTTATAATAACTTATCCATCGTACATGGAGTAATGTCATAATTTGAACAACTCATTGTTTTCATTTGACCAGAGCAAAATAACAATTATTAAGTTCTTTATTATAAATTCTAAGGGCTAGATAGAATGCCAACGACGAACATAATAACACTTTATTTTGTTCCAGACGTGCATTCCTATCATATTCCTTGTCAGTCACTTAGGCCATTGTATTCTTGTATTGCGTTGTTTTGTATGACACTTCATACCAACCAATATGGTACTAATACCCAAGAATTTCATTGTGTGACTTAACTAGGAATACAACCATAACATGTATATCATTTATATACACCTGAGCTAGACTTTCTAGTCTTTTCTTTTCTTTTGCCAAAATATCTTTTGCAGTTTCTCTTTTAGCTTTCCTCATTATTCAGAAAAACACTTCAACATTAATAACTTCTAGGTTTGTTGGTCAAATACCAATAACCTTGAGGTTCTTACTTTGAAGTTGATCATCATATGACAAGTGTTCCAGATTTCACTATTAGTAACTTTGTAATATGATGAACAATTTCACTCATAATTTTATCCATCATATCATGACGACTTTCCGAGACCATGTCTGTACATGCTAGGCTCGTAAAGTTTTAACCTTGGTATTTGCATGTGCAAATCTAGCTTGCACCCGTTGTATGCACACGTAGAATCTATCACACCCGATCATCACGTGATGCTTCGAAACGACGAGTTTTAGTAACGGTGCATATTAAGGATGGTCACTTCATGGATATGCGAATATCGTTAGTGCCCCAATAGTTGGAGGATTGTGACGCCTTGCGTCTTCAACCTTCGTACATTCCCATAAAACTTATGAGTTCATGTAGTCTCACCAAATTATATTCTATCATCTTGCAATAAGGTCTTAGATATCACATATATCTCATACCTTGATTATTTCTGAAAACTAAATTTTCAGCTCCTTACTTTTCAAACAGATTTGAACTTCAAGTTTCATGGAGACAAGATAACTTTAGGTACTAATTGAAACCATAGCTCTCTGAATCAACAATGTGAGGTTTACTAAAAGTTTGCAATAGGACTTAATCAATTCTTGATTCTTTAACAATACGGTACCAATCCGTAAAGTTTCTTATCAGATTTTAACAGTATTTCTATCTCAATAACAAGACTAGCGCATAGTAGTAAACGGATGCCAATACTACAAAATTAATTCAAAATACTACTCAGACTATGTTTATGATAATTAGTTCATGTTTTAATCTAATTACTAATGAACTCCCACTTAATACAACATCCCTCATAGTTGTTAAGTGGTACACGATCCAAATTCACTACACCAAAAACCGATCATCACGTGAGATGATGTAGCTTCAATGGTGAACATCAACATGTTGATCATATCATCCATATGACTCGTGTTCAACCTTTCGGTTTCCGTTGTCCCGAGGCCATGTCTGTACATGCTAGGCTCGTCAAGCAAACCCAAGTATTCCGCGTGTGCAACATGGCTTACACCCGTTGTATGTGAATCGTTGAATCTATCACATCCGATCATCACGAGATGCTTCGAAACGACGAACTGTTACAACGGTGCATACGAGGGGAGAACACTTTATTATCTTGATATTAATGTGAGGGATCATCTTATAATGCTACCGTCGCGTTCTAAGCAAAATAAGATGCATAAAGGATTAACATCACATGCAATTCATATGTGATATGATATGGCCCTTTTGTCTTTGCGCCTTCGATCTTCATCTCCAAAGCACGGACATGATCTCCATCATTAACGGGCATGATCTCCATCATCGTTGGCGTAGCGTCAAGGTTCATGGCGCCGTCTTCATGGTTGTTCACCTCATGTAGCAACTATTACAACTACTTTGAAATACTACTCAACATGAAAATTAAAGACAACCATAAGGCTCCTGCCGGTTGCCACAATACAATAATGATCATCTCATACATATTCATCATCATATCATGGCCATATCACATCACCAAACCCTGCAAAAACAAGTTAGACGTCTCTAATTTGGTTTGCATATTTTACGTGGTTTAGGGTTTTCGAGAGAGATCTAATCTACCTACGAACATGAACCACAACGTTGATACTAATGTTTTCAATAGAAGAGTAAATTGAATCTTCACTATAGTAGGAGAGACAGACACCCGCAAAGCCTCTTATGCAATACAAGTTGCATGTCGAACGAGGAACAAGTCTCATGAACGCGGTCATGTAAAGTTAGTCCGAGCCGCTTCATCCCACTATGCCACAAAGATGCAAAGTACTCAAACTAAAGATAACAAGAGCATCAACGCCCACAAACCATTGTGTTCTACTCGTGCAACCATCTATGCATAGACACGGCTCTGATACCACTGTAGGATAACGTTGCATAGAAAACAAAAATTTTCCTATCGCGAACACGCAATCCAAGCCAAGATGCAATCTAGAAGACGGTAGCAACGAGGGGATGATCAAGACTAACCCTTGAAGAGATTCCAAAGCCTATAAGAGTAGGCTCTTATTGCTGCGGTAGACGATCACTTGCCGCTTGCAAAAGCGCGTAGAAGATCTTGATCACGATCGGTTCCGGCGCCACGAACGGGCAGCACCTCCGTACTCGGTCACACGTTCGGTTGTTGATGAAGACGACGTCCACCTCCCGTTCCAGCGGGCAGCGGAAGTAGTAGCTCCTCTTGAATCCGACAGCACGACGGCGTGGTGTCGGTGGCGGTGGAGAAATCCGGCGGAGCTTCGCTAAGCGTGCGGGATGTGGTGGAGGAGAGAGACCGCTAGGGTTTGGGAGAGGGGGTGGCCGGCCACTAAGGGGTGCGGCCAAGCTATGGCTTTGGTGTCTTGGGGTGGCCGGCCCCCTCCCTTGGCCCCTCATTATATAGGTGGATCCCCAAGAGTTAGTCTCCAAGTCTTCGAATAAGACCCGAACGAAAAACCTTCCATATGGTGGGGAAACCTAGCCAAACTAGGAGTCCCACTAGAGGTGGGGTTTCCACCTCCCATATGGGGGGGTGGCCGGCCCCCTAAGGGGGAGTCCACTTGGGACTCCTCCCCCACTAGGGTTGGCCGGCCATGGAGGTGGAGTCCCATGTGGACTCCACCTTCCTTGGTGGTTTCTTCCGGACTTTTCTAGAACCTTCTAGAACCTTCCATAGAACCTTCCGAATCATTTTCAAACACATAAAATGACATCCTATATATGAATCTTATTCTCCGGACCATTCCGGAACTCCTCGTGATGTCCGGGATCTCATCCGGGACTCCGAACAAATATTCGAACTCCATTCCATATTCAAGTTCTACCATTTCAACATCCAACTTTAAGTGTGTCACCCTACGGTTCGCGAACTATGCGGACATGGTTGAGTACTCACTCCGACCAATAACCAATAGCGGGATCTGGAGATCCATAATGGCTCCCACATATTCAACGATGACTTTAGTGATCGAATGAACCATTCACATACGATACCAATTCCCTTTGTCACGCGATATTTTACTTGTCCGAGGTTTGATCTTCGGTATCACTCTATACCTTGTTCAACCTCGTCTCCTGACAAGTACTCTTTACTCGTACCGTGGTATGTGGTCTCTTATGAACTTATTCATATGCTTGCAAGACATTAGACGACATTCCACCGAGAGGGCCCAGAGTATATCTATCCGTCATCGGGATGGACAAATCCCACTGTTGATCCATATGCCTCAACTCATACTTTCCGGATACTTAATCCCACCTTTATAGCCACCCATTTACGCAGTGGTGTTTGGTGTAATCAAAGTACCTTTCCGGTATAAGTGATTTACATGATCTCATGGTCATAAGGACTAGGTAACTATGTATCGAAAGCTTATAGCAAATAACTTAATGACGAGATCTTATGCTACGCTTAATTGGGTGTGTCCATTACATCATTCATATAATGATATAACCTTGTTATTAATAACATCCAATGTTCATGATTATGAAACTAATCATCCATTAATCAACAAGCTAGTTTAAGAGGCATACTAGGGACTTCTTGTTGTCTACATATCACACATGTACTAATGTTTCGGTTAATACAATTATAGCATGATATATAAACATTTATCATAAACATAAAGATATAAATAATAACCACTTTATTATTGCCTCTAGGGCATATCTCCTTCAGCGGCCCCCTCTGTGTCTTTGCTCTGAGAGCAGCTGCCCTCATCCCCGTCCTTCTCAGAGTGGTGTCCAAGCTCTACCATGTTGATGTTGGCTGAGAAATCTGGCTGGCACCCTCCGAGGTGGGTAAACTCCACCATGTTGACGGCGGGGAAGGGGTGTGTGTCGACCTTCATGGCGTACTGGTTAAAAATTAGTCGCCCATTTTCTATTGCCATTTGGATCTGCTGACGCCACACCCTGCAGTCGTTAGTGGTGTGGGTGAACGTGTTATGCCACTTGCAGTATGGCTTTCCGTTCAGCTCTTGCACCGTAGGGACCTTGTGGCCTTCGGGTATCTTTATATGCTTCTCCGCGAGTAAGAGATCGAAAATCTGCTCGGTTTTCGTCACGTCGAAGTCGAACCCTCTTGGAGGCCCTGGTGGCTTCACCCATTTGCAGGTTACTGGGCCTGCCGCTCGAGTCCACTCAGCCACTGCGACCTCTTGTTCTCCCGTAGCACCTTCATCTTCGCCTGCGTCAACCATGGTAACCACGCGCTTGAACTTGTCCTGGTAGACATCTGGGTGGCGCTGTTCATACGCTGACAGCTTCTGCACCATGTGTGCTAATGAAGGGTAGTCCGCTTGGGAGGCCACGTCCTTGATCGATGATGATAGACCCACCACCGCCAACTCGACTGCTTCTTTTTCGCTTACGTGAACCGAATAGCATCGGTTCCTAACGGTCCTGAAGCGCTGGATGTACTCCGACACTGTTTCCCCGCGCTTCTGTCGTACTTGTGCCAAATCGGCAATGCCAGCCTCGGAAGCCTCTGAGTGATATTGCTCATGGAACCGTTCTTCCAGCTGCTTCCAAGTCTGGACTGAGTTCGGTGGCAGCGACGTGTACCAACCGAAAGCCGATCCTGTGAGGGACTGTGAGAAGTACCTCACACGCAGCTCGTCTGACGCTGAGATCATGCCCAGCTGTGCCAAATATCGGCTCACATGCTCGATGGAGCTGGAACCATCTGATCCGCTGAACTTTGTGAAGTCCGGGAGCCGATACTTGGGTGGTAGCGGGATCAATTCGTACTCGTTGGGGTACGGCTTGGTATAGCCGACCGTCTTCCTTTTCGGCATCATGCCGAACTGATCTTTCAGAATCGTACAAATCTGATCCGCGGTGATGGCTGAAGGTGCCGAACCTTGAAGATTCGCCGGGGTGGCGTACTTAACCAGCCATGCTTGTTTTTCCGGTTCTGAGCCAACTGCAGGAGCTGGGCTCGGGAGTTTTGTCGGGGTGGCGTATTTAGCTAGCCACGTCTGCTTCTCGGGGTCTGCCTCCGACGTTCCTCCTGTTGTTCCAGAAGTCCCCGCTGTTGCAACCTGGTTCGAGAGTGCCCAGGTGCTGCAGTCTGGCACGTATGCGCATGCGTATCCGTGCGGGATCTCCTTGGGCGCGTCATGTAGGAATTGGTAGTCACTGGGGTCACCACCAATCTTGTAGACGACGTAGGCCGATGAGTTCGGCGCTTCGGGCGCTGCCAACGCGAACGGCAGCGGTGGACGGGACTGGAGTGGCAATTCTCCTTGGTGAGTCCCTAGAGCTGGTCCTGACGGAGAGTACTGACGGCTCATGATCTCCTGGATCACGCGCAGAGCGACGCGCTCCAACGTATTCACCAGGCTCTCAGAATGGCGGTGCAGCGAATGAGCCACCATGAAGTTGATCTCCTGACGCAGCGACCTGGTGCGTTCTTCTGACGGGGTGGATAGGTCCACTCCATCAAGCGCGCCTTCAGGTGAGAACCCCTTCCATCTGATGCCATGGGAGCGGGTCCTGTGGAAAGAGCCGATGAGGTCGGCTTCGAGGAGGACCTTGACCTCGTCATACTTCTTCTTGAGCTCGCCATTGAGATCCTCGTAAGTGACCGGAGTTTCTTCCGCCATCTCCGATGTAGACGGCGATGTGGTTGATGTTGAGGATTGTCCCACCGGGCGTGCCAGAATGTGTTGACGTCAGAAACCCACCGGCGGGCAGCGACTGGTCAACACCGTAGAGCCGGGAACAACTAGGGCTGCGGCTGGCCCCAGTCCCTCAGAGCGACGGCCCGCAAAGCCTCCTGGTCGCGCGCCGATGCAAATTGCAAGGGCGTGCCACCTGACCTATACCTGGTCAGGAAGGTGTGGATGATGCCTCGCTTAGTTTCCTGCAGGGCACACACGTACACGTTAAATACGAGCCTCGATCGGCTCTCAGGTTATCCTGTGAATCGGCTCATGGAGCCGATCCACCCATGATTCGTCCAAGGTGGCCGAATATATGGTGGTCCTGCTTGATCAAGATAAAGCATATGAGATCCACGACGATTTAGGGTTTTCACCGCATAATCGGATCATCCTACTCACGATTGGGCCTCGCGCTCGCGCACGGTGATCGTAAGCCAAACCTAGACAAGGCCTAAAAACCAACACGAGGTTGATCCTCGGAACGTCCTGTCTAGGGCCAGCAAACTACACCCTACACGCCGCTGGATCCTCCAACCCTTTGTAAGGCCTAACTATTGCAGATGTTAAACTAATCCTTGATGAATCAAGGAGCAACCGTAACGGATCAGATCTACTAAATAATGATCAAGCGGGGTGCCGCCCCTGCACCCATGATGAGGTACAAGGACGGCTAGATGCGCAAGGGTTGCACTACGACAGCATATGATACTAAGAACAATGCTAACCCTAACACATCTATGATAACTACGTTGCTCGCCATCAAAAAGGCTTCAGCACGAGCAACGCATGAACAACGTAGGCAGGCTCGTGCTGCCTAGATCGCAAGATGCGATCTAGGCAGCATGGTGCTTACCGGAGAAACCCTCGAGACGAAGGAGTTGGCGATGCGCCGAGATTGGTTTGTGTTGAACGTTGGTTGTTGTTTATTCCATAAACCCTAGATACATATTTATAGTCCAGCGGACTTTCTAACGTGGGCGTGCACCAAACCGTGCACGAGATAAACTCTAACTTCTACGTAGCCTACTATATTAAGATACACGGGCTAACTAGCCCAAACTCTGCGCATAAAGGCCGATTCACCTATTTCTTGATGTACATATCTTCAAGTCCATCTTGATCGCGGCCCACCTCTGACTTGGTCAAATTCTGGTGATAACAATGACATATAATGTGCATAAAACATGTAGGTATCATCAATAAAGTAGCATGGAACATAAGAAATTATCGATACGTTGGAGACGTATCAGCATCCCCAAGCTTAGTTCTGCTCGTCCCGAGCAGGTAAAACGATAACAAAGATAATTTCTGAAGTGACATGCCATCATAATCTTGATCATACTATTTGTAAACATATGTAATGAATGCAGCGATCAAAACAAAGGTAATGACATGAGTAAACAACTGAATCATAAAGCAATGACTTTTCATGAATAGCACTTTCAAGACAGGCATCAATAAGTCTTGCATAAGAGTTAACTCATAAAGCAATAAATCAAAGTAAAGGTGTTGAAGCAACACAAAGGAAGATTAAGTTTCAGCGGTTGCTTTCAACTTATAACATGTATATCTCATGGATATTGTCAACATAAAGTAATATAACAAGTGCAATATGCAAGTATGTAGGAATCAATGCACAGTTCACACAAGTGTTTGCTTCTTAAGGTGGAAGGAGATAGGTAAACTGACTCAACATTAAAAGTAAAAGAATGGTCCTTCAAAGAGGAAAGCATCGATTGCTGTATTTGTGCTAGAGCTTTTATTTTGAAAACATGAAACAATTTTGTCAACGGTAGTAATAAAGCATATGAGTTATGAAAATTATATCTTACAAGTTGCAAGCCTCATGCATAGTATACTAATAGTGTCCGCACCTCGTCCTACTTAGCTTGGACTACCGGATCTTCGCATGCCATGTTTCAACCAAGTGTCACAAAGGGGTACCTCCATGCCGCCTGTACAAAGGTCTAAGGAGAATGCTCGCATTTTGGATTTCTCGCTTTTGATTATTCTCAACTTAGACATCCATACCGGGACAACATGGACAACAGATAATGGACTCCTCTTAAATGCATAAGCATGTAGCAATGATTATTATTCTCATATGAGATTGAGGATATATGTCCAAAACTGAAACTTCAACCATGGTTCATGGCTTTAGTTAGCGGCCCAATGTTCTTCTCTAACAATTTTGCATGCTCCAACCACTAAAATGATAGATCCTTCAGACAAGACGGACATGCATAGCAACTCACATGATATTCAACAATAGTTGATGGCGTTCCCCAGAAGCATGGTTATCGCACAACAAGCAACTTAATAAAATATAAAGTGCATAAGTACATATTCAATACTACGATAGTTTTTAAGGCTATTTTGTCCCATGAGCTATATATTGCAAAGGTGAATGATGGAATTTTAAAGGTAGCACTCAAGCAATTTACTTTGGAATGGCGGAGAAATACCATGTAGTAGGTAGGTATGGTGGACACAAATGGCATAGTAGTTGGCTCAAGGATTTTGGATGCATGAGAAGTATTCCCTCTCGATACAAGGTTTAGGCTAGCAAGGTTATTTGAAGCAAACTCAAGGATGAACAAGTGCAGCAAAACTCACATAAAAGACATATTGTAAACATTATAAGACTCTACACCGTCTTCCTTGTTGTTCAAAACTCAATACTAGATATTATCTAGACCTTAGAGAGACCAAATATGCAAATCAAATTTTAGCAAGCTCTATGTATTTCTTCATTAATGGGTGCAAAGCATATGATGCAAGAGCTTAAACATGAGCACAACAATTGCCAAGTATCACATTATCCAAGACATTTTAGAATTACTACATGTAGCATTTTCCAATTCCAACCATATAACAATTTAACGAAGAAGAAACTTCGCCTTGAACATTATGAGTAAAGCCTAAGGACACATGTGTCCATATGCAACAGCGGAGCGTGTCTCTCTCCCACAAAGTGAATGCTAGGATCCATCTTATTCAAACAAAAACAAAAACAAAAACAAACCGACGCTCCAAGTAAAGAACACAAGATGTGATTGAATAAAAATATAGTTTCAGGGGAGGAACCTGATGATGTTGTCGATGAAGAAGGGGATGCCTTGGGCATCCCCAAGCTTAGACGCTTGAGTCTTCTTAGAATATGCAGGGATGAACCACGGGGGCATCCCCAAGCTTAGAGCTTTCACTCCTCTTGATCATAGTATATCATACTCCTCTCTTGACCCTTGAAAACTTCCTTCACACCAAACTTCAAGCAAACTCATTAGAGGGTTAGTGCACAATTAATAATTCACACATTCAGAGGTGACACAATCATTATTTTCACTTCTGGACATTGCATAATGCTACTGGACATTAATGGATCAAAGAAATAAATCCAACATAGCAAAAGAGGCAATGCGAAATAAAAGGCAGAATCTGTCAAAAACAGAACAGTCCGTAAAGACGAATTTAAAGCTGGCACCAGACTTGCTCAAATGGAAAAACTCAAAACTAATGAAAGTTGCGTACATATCTGAGGATCACGCTCGTAAATTGGCAGATTTTTTCGAATTTTCTACAGAGAACTGTGCCCAGATTCGTGACAGACAGCAATGCTGTTTCTGCGCAGCGATCCCAAATATAACATCAACTTTGACATAGAAACTTTACTTGGCACAAAAACATGATAAGGAGAGGTTGCTACAGTAGTAAACAACTTCCAAGACTCAACAAAACAAAAAATTGCTGTAGTAAAAACATGGGTTGTCTCCCATAAGCGCTTTTCTTTAACGCCTTTCAGCTAGGCGCAGAAAGTGCAAATCAAGTAACATCGAGAGTAGAAGCATCAACATCATTACCAGGGGTGTTGGGAGTTTTCTCAACCAAGCATAGTATATTTGATATATAAGTTTTAGCGTCTCCCTTTTCATTAGTCTTAGGCTTGCTACTCTCATCGAACAAATTTTCAGGAACAAGCCAAGCATAGTTATTTTCTAGTGCATCATTCATAGCTAGGAGTTTACATGGTATTGGTGCTTTGATCTCCCCACCATCATTAATATTATTAGTGTACCTTATTCTATCCATGTCCATTTTTTCAAGGAGACCAATAAAATTGGTATGAGAACCTAGCATATTAAATTTAGCAAAAACCTTTCTAGCCTCTCTTGCTAGACCACCAAATTCTCTAAGAAGGGTTTCTAAAACAAAATCTTTCTTTTCCCCTTCTTCCATATCACCAAGTGTAAGAAACATGTGTTGGATTATAGGATTGAGATTAACAAATTTAGTTTCCAACATGCGAACTAAAGCAGCAGCAGCAATTTCATAGGTAGGTGCAAGTTCTACCAAGTGTCTATCTTCAAAATCTTCAGTAATACTAACATGATTGAAAAATTCTTCTATATTATCTCTTCCAATGATACACCCTCGTCCTACCGGTATCTCTTCCAAAGTAAACTTAGGATTAAGCATGATGAAATAAGCAAAAAGTAAACTAGGCAAACAAAGTAAAGACAAGTAACTAATTTTTTTGTGTTTTTGATATAGAGAGCAAGACAGTAAATAAAGTAAAACTAGCAACTAATTTTTTTGTGTTTTGTTTAGGTGCAGCAAACAAAGTAGTAAATAAAATAAAGCAAGACAAAAACAAAGTAAAGAGATTGAGAAGTGGAGACTCCCCTTGCAGCGTGTCTTGATCTCCCCGGCAACGGCGCCAGAAAACAGGCTTGATGCGCGTAAATGTACACGTCCGTTGGGAACCCCAAGAGGAAGGTATGATGCGCACAGTGGCAAGTTTTCCCTCAGAAAGAAACCAAGGTTTATCGAACCAGGAGGAGCCAAGAAGCACGTTGAAGGTTGATGGTGGCGAAATGTGATGCGGCGCAACAACAGGGATTCCGGCGCCAACGTGGAATCTGCACAACAAAACCAAAGTACTTTGCCCCAACGAAACAGTGAGGTTGTCAATCTCACCGGCTTGCTGTAACAAAGGATTAAGCGTATCGAGTGGAAGATGTTTGCAAAGAAAACAGTAAAACACAATTGCAGTAGATTGTATGCTATGTAAAGAATAGGACCGGGGTCCACAGTTCACTAGAGGTGTCTCTCCCATAAGATAAAAGCATGTTGGGTGAACAAATTACAGTCGGGCAATTGACAAATAGAGAAAAGCATAACAATGCATATACATGATATGATAAATATAGTGAGATTTAATTGGGCATTACGACAAAGTACATAGACCGCCATCCAACTGCATCTATGCCTAAAAAGTCCACCTTCAGGTTATCATCCGAACCCCATTCAGTATTAAGTTGCTAAGCAACAGACAATTGCATTAAGTATGGTGCGTAATGTAATCGACAACTACATCCTTAGACATAGAATCAATGTTTTATCCCTAGTGGCAACAGCACATCCACAACCTTAGAACTTTCTGTCACTGTCCCAGATTTAATGGAGGCATGAACCCACTATCGAGCATAAATACTCCCTCTTGGAGTTAAGAGTACAAACTTGGCCAGAGCCTCTACTAATAACGGAGAGCATGCAAGATCATAAACAACACATAAACAATAGATTGATAATCACCATAATCATAGTACTCTCTATCCATCGGATCCCGACAAACACAACATATAGAATTACAGATAGATGATCTTGATCATGTTAGGCAGCTCACAAGATCCAACAATGAAGCACAACAAGGAGAAGACGACCATCTAGCTACTGCTATGGACCCATGGTCCAGGGGTGAACTACTCACTCATCACTCCGGAGGCGACCATGGCGGTGTAGAGTCCTCCGGGAGATGAATCCCCTCTCCGGCAGGGTGCCGGAGGCGATCTCCTGAATCCCCCGAGATGGGATTCGCGGCGGCGGCGTCTCTGGAAGGTTTTCCGTATCGTGGCTCTCGGTACTGGGGGTTTCGCGACGGAGACTTTAAGTAGGCGGAAGGGCAACGCGGGGGGCCACACGAGGTGCCCAGGGGGTAGGGCCGCGCGGCGGGGCCTGGGCCGCGCCGCCGTCCCCTGGCTGCCTCGTGGCCCCACTTCGTTATCTCTTCGGTCTTCTGGAAGCTTCGTGCAAAAATAGGACCCTGGCGAAAGTTTCGTCCAATTCCGAGAATATTTCCTTACTAGGATTTCTGAAACCAAAAACAAGAAAACAGCAACTGGCTCTTCGGCATCTTGTTAATAGGTTAGTTCCAGAAAATGCATAAATATGACATATAATGTGCATAAAACATGTAGGTATCATCAATAAAGTAGCATGGAACATAAGAAATTATCGATACGTTGGAGACGTATCAAGGTCTAGACATATTCAAACCAGAAAAATCATGTGTATATCTACCCCTACCCCTAAACTCTGTCTTATGAAGTCAATCATGAAGAGAATTGGTTTTGGGTTTCAAACATGGAAATTTCAAGTACGTCCCAAAAGCTTCATATATTTTAGAGTGACTAATTAAGAAGGATCTTGGATTACGTTTTCATTTTCATGCTTGAAACTTGTTTAAATCTTGGTTGAACCTAGGATTTGACCAGAATCAAATGTGCATAAAATTCTTAAAAAATAGAAAAATGAAAAACAAAAGCACATGGTCTTCTTATGTCATATAGTAAGCATTCAAGTTGATAAACAAGGTTTAGACATATTCAAACCAGACAAATCATGTATCTACCCCTAACCCTAAACTCGGTCTTATGAAGTCTAGCATGAGGAGAAGTCGTTTTGGGTTTCAAACGTTTAAGCCAAAAGCCCCATTTCAAATATTTCAAACTTATTCAAATTTGGTTCAAATTTGAAAGACACACAAGTTATAGCACACATAGTGCATACATTCTCACACATACTGCACTAGATGCTAACCCGGCCTATAGTTTGAGGCCATTGGATGAGGTCGAAAAAATCTTGGATTAGAAATGGGGTTGTTCGAACCCCGTAGTTGGATTTTTTGAACCTTGATCTGTAGTACTGGGCAAAACCCTAGTTTAACCTATTTAATTATAGATTCGTTGGTCGATTTTTCTACCTTTTTATTATTACTATGCAGCACATGTGTGTTTGCCCGTCGAGTGAAACTCGGAGGAAGAGGGATCACTCGGAAGGAGAGAAGAAGGGAGAGAATTATGGTGTCTCCCCTTTTTCGGGTGATGATGTTGACTTTTGTGCAGGGTTTGTCAGTGAGCAGGAGGTGCGAGCGAGCGAGCGAGCGAGTCGAGCGAGGCCGAGAATGAGAGAGATTTGTTTTTTTTTTTGAGAGGGACGACCGAAGGATCCAGAAGGACCCACAGACTTCCAATACGCATCCTGATGCGTCTTCTCTTGACAAAGAAAATGGCTGGGAGTTTGCGTACCTATTGCACGTGACTTGTGCTCACTGAAGTGTGGGACCTCACGCATGGGCACCACACGTAAGTGACAGACCTGTTGGTGTAAAAACTCGGTTGATTATTATAGTGCATTAGAACAAAGTTTCCTATGGATTCAAGGGTAGGAAATCCAAGTTAACTCATTTACATGACATTATTTTTTCCATGAAGCAAAGTTAACGCACCTATCAATTGGTACATTTTGGAGTGACTAAGAAGGATCCAGGCTTACTTATTCGTTTTCACGTGTAAAACTTGTCTAAATCTTGGTCAAACAAAATTGGCAGAAAATTCAAAAAAAAACAGAAAAATGAAAAACCAAAGCACATAGTCTTCTTATGTCATGTAGTAAGCATTAAAGTTGATAAACAAGGTCTAGACATATTCAAACCAGACTAATCATGTATCTACCCGCTAACCCCTAAACTATGTCTTAAGAAGTCAAGAATGAAGAGAAGTGGTTTTGGGTTTCAAACATGGACATTTCAAAAACCTCCCAAAACTTCATTTTAGGGTGAGTAAGAAGGATACAGGCTTCCCTTTTCATTTTCATGTTCTATACTTGTTTAAATCTTGGTCAAACCTAGGATTTGACCAAGATTCAAATGGGCACAAAAAAATAAAAAAAAGCACATAGTGTTCTTATGTCATATCGTAAGCATTCAAGTTGATAAACAAGGTCTAGATATATCCAAATTAACCAGACAAATCATGTATCTACCCCCTATCGACCCTAAACTTCGTCTTATGAAGTCAAGCATGAAGAGAAGTGGTTTTGGGTTTCAAACATGGAAATTTCAAAAACCTCCCAAAATTCAGCTTCATTTTAGAGCGACTAAGAAGGATCGATGCTTTACCTTTTCATTTCCATGTTTTAAACTTATTTAAATCTTGGTCAAACCTAGGATTTGACCAAGATTCAAATGGGCATAAAAATTCAGACAAAAAATCTAAAGAATGAAAAACCAAAGCACATAGCCTTCTTAATTATGTCATATAGTAAACACTCAAGTTGATAAACAAGGTCTAGACATATTCAAACCAGAAAAATCATGTGTATATCTACCCCTAACCCTAAACTCTGTCTTATGAAGTCAATCTCTAGGATTTGACCAAGATTCAAATGGGCATAAAATAAAAAAACAGAAAAATGAAAAACCAAAGCGCACATAGTCTTCTTATATGTCATATAGTAAGCATTAAAGTTGATAAACAAGGTCTGGACATATTCAAACTAGCTAGACAAATCATGTATCTACCCCCTAACCCCTAAACTCTGTCTTATGACGAAGTCAAGCATGAAGATAAGTGGTTTTGGGTTTCAAACATGGAAATTTCAAAAACCTCCCAAAAACTTCATTTTAGGGTGACTAAGAAGGATACAGGCTTCCATTTTCATTTCCATGTTCTATACTTGTTTAAATCTTGGTCAAACCTAGGATTTGACCAAGATTCAAATGTGCATCAAAATTCCAAAAAAATCAGAAAAATGAAAAACCAAAGCACATAGTTTTCTTATGTCACATACATATATATAGTAAGCATTCAAAAGTTCATAAACAAGGTCTAGACATATTCAAACCAGACAAATCATGTACCCCCTAACCCTAAACTTTGTCTTAATTATATATGAAGTCAAGCATGAAGCAGAGAAGTGTGGTTTTGGGTTTCAAACATGGAAATTTCAAAAACCTCCCAAAAAGCTTCATTTTAATTAGACTGGCTGGTTAATTAAGAAGGATCCATGATTAATTACCTTTTCATTGTCATGTTTTAAACTTGTTTAAATCTTGGTCGAACCTAGGATTTGACCAAGATTCAAATGGGCATAAAAATTCAGAAAAAATCGAAAGAATGAAAAACCAAAGCACATAGCCTTCTTATGTCATATAGTAAGCATTCAAGTTGATAAACATGGTCTAGACATATTCAAACCAGAAAAATCATGTATCTACCCCTAACCCTAAACTCTGTCTTATGAAGTCAAGCATGAAAAGAAGTACGGTGGTTTTGGGTTTCAAACATGGTAAATTCAAGAACCTCCCAAAAGCTTCATTTTAGAGTTACTAAGAGAAAGATCCAGACTTAATTACCTTATCATTTTCACATGTTAAACTTGTTTAAATCTTGCTCAACAAACCTAGGATTTTACCAAGATTCTCAAATGGGCATAAAAATCAAAAAATGAAATACCAATGCACATAGTCCTCTTATGTCATATAGCTAGTAAGCATTCAAGTTGATAAACAAGGTCTAGACATATTCAAACAAGACAAATCATGTATCTACCCCCTATCGACCCTAAACTTCGTCTTATGAAGTCAAGCATGAAGAGAAGTGGTTTTGGGTTTCAAACATGGAAATTTCAAAAACCTCCCAAAATTCAGCTTCATTTTAGAGCGACTAAGAAGGATCGATGCTTACCTTTTCATTTCCATGTTTTAAACTTGTTTAAATCTTGGTCAAATCTAGGATTTGACCAAGATTCAAATGGGCATAAAATAAAAAAACCGAAAAATGAAAAACCAAAGCGCACATAGTCTTCTTATATGTCATATAGTAAGCATTAAAGTTGATAAACAAGGTCTAGACATATTCAAACTAGCTAGACAAATCATGTATCTACCCCCTAAAACCCCTAAACTCTGTCTTATGACGAAGTCAAGCATGAAGATAAGTGGTTTTAGGTTTCAAACATGGAAATTTCAAAAACCTCCCAAAATTCAGCTTCATTTTAGAGCGACTAAGAAGGATCGATGCTTTTACCTTTTCATTTCCATGTTTTAAACTTATTTAAATCTTGGTCAAACCTAGGATTTGACCAAGATTCAAATGGGCATAAAAATTCAGACAAAAAATCTAAAGAATGAAAAACCAAAGCACATAGCCTTCTTAATTATGTCATATAGTAAACACTCAAGTTGATAAACAAGGTCTAGACATATTCAAACCAGAAAAATCATGTGTATATCTACCCCTAACCCTAAACTCTGTCTTATGAAGTCAATCATGAAGAGAATTGGTTTTGGGTTTCAAACATGGAAATTTCAAGTACGTCCCAAAAGCTTCATATATTTTAGAGTGACTAATTAAGAAGGATCTTGGATTACGTTTTCATTTTCATGCTTGAAACTTGTTTAAATCTTGGTTGAACCTAGGATTTGACCAGAATCAAATGTGCATAAAATTCTTAAAAAAATAGAAAAATGAAAAACAAAAGCACATGGTCTTCTTATGTCATATAGTAAGCATTCAAGTTGATAAACAAGGTTTAGACATATTCAAACCAGACAAATCATGTATCTACCCCCTAACCCTAAACTCGGTCTTATGAAGTCTAGCATGAGGAGAAGTCGTTTTGGGTTTCAAACGTTTAAGCCAAAAGCCCCATTTCAAATATTTCAAACTTATTCAAATTTGGTTCAAATTTGAAAGACACACAAGTTATAGCACACATAGTGCATACATTCTCACACATACTGCACTAGATGCTAACCCGGCCTATAGTTTGAGGCCATTGGATGAGGTCGAAAAAATCTTGGATTAGAAATGGGGTTGTTCGAACCCCGTAGTTGGATTTTTTGAACCTTGATCTGTAGTACTGGGCAAAACCCTAGTTTAACCTATTTAATTATAGATTCGTTGGTCGATTTTTCTACCTTTTTATTATTACTATGCAGCACATGTGTGTTTGCCCGTCGAGTGAAACTCGGAGGAAGAGGGATCACTCGGAAGGAGAGAAGAAGGGAGAGAATTATGGTGTCTCCCCTTTTTCGGGTGATGATGTTGACTTTTGTGCAGGGTTTGTCAGTGAGCAGGAGAGCGAGCGAGCGAGCGAGTCGAGCGAGGCCGAGAATGAGAGAGATTTGTTTTTTTTTTGAGAGGGACGACCGAAGGATCCAGAAGGACCCACAGACTTCCAATACGCATCCTGATGCGTCTTCTCTTGACAAAGAAAATGGCTGGGAGTTTGCGTACCTATTGCACGTGACTTGTGCTCACTGAAGTGTGGGACCTCACGCATGGGCACCACACGTAAGTGACAGACCTGTTGGTGTAAAAACTCGGTTGATTATTATAGTGCATTAGAACAAAGTTTCCTATGGATTCAAGGGTAGGAAATCCAAGTTAACTCATTTACATGACATTATTTTTTCCATGAAGCAAAGTTAACGCACCTATCAATTGGTACATTTTGGAGTGACTAAGAAGGATCCAGGCTTACTTATTCGTTTTCACGTGTAAAACTTGTCTAAATCTTGGTCAAACAAAATTGGCAGAAAATTCAAAAAAAAACAGAAAAATGAAAAACCAAAGCACATAGTCTTCTTATGTCATGTAGTAAGCATTAAAGTTGATAAACAAGGTCTAGACATATTCAAACCATACTAATCATGTATCTACCCGCTAACCCCTAAACTATGTCTTAAGAAGTCAAGAATGAAGAGAAGTGGTTTTGGGTTTCAAACATGGACATTTCAAAAACCTCCCAAAACTTCATTTTAGGGTGAGTAAGAAGGATACAGGCTTCCCTTTTCATTTTCATGTTCTATACTTGTTTAAATCTTGGTCAAACCTAGGATTTGACCAAGATTCAAATGGGCACAAAAAAATAAAAAAAGCACATAGTGTTCTTATGTCATATCGTAAGCATTCAAGTTGATAAACAAGGTCTAGATATATCCAAATTAACCAGACAAATCATGTATCTACCCCCTATCGACCCTAAACTTCGTCTTATGAAGTCAAGCATGAAGAGAAGTGGTTTTGGGTTTCAAACATGGAAATTTCAAAAACCTCCCAAAATTCAGCTTCATTTTAGAGCGACTAAGAAGGATCGATGCTTTACCTTTTCATTTCCATGTTTTAAACTTATTTAAATCTTGGTCAAACCTAGGATTTGACCAAGATTCAAATGGGCATAAAAATTCAGACAAAAAATCTAAAGAATGAAAAACCAAAGCACATAGCCTTCTTAATTATGTCATATAGTAAACACTCAAGTTGATAAACAAGGTCTAGACATATTCAAACCAGAAAAATCATGTGTATATCTACCCCTAACCCTAAACTCTGTATTATGAAGTCAATCTCTAGGATTTGACCAAGATTCAAATGGGCATAAAATAAAAAAACAGAAAAATGAAAAACCAAAGCGCACATAGTCTTCTTATATGTCATATAGTAAGCATTAAAGTTGATAAACAAGGTCTGGACATATTCAAACTAGCTAGACAAATCATGTATCTACCCCCTAACCCCTAAACTCTGTCTTATGACGAAGTCAAGCATGAAGATAAGTGGTTTTGGGTTTCAAACATGGAAATTTCAAAAACCTCCCAAAAACTTCATTTTAGGGTGACTAAGAAGGATACAGGCTTCCATTTTCATTTCCATGTTCTATACTTGTTTAAATCTTGGTCAAACCTAGGATTTGACCAAGATTCAAATGTGCATCAAAATTCCAAAAAAATCAGAAAAATGAAAAACCAAAGCACATAGTTTTCTTATGTCACATACATATATATAGTAAGCATTCAAAAGTTCATAAACAAGGTCTAGACATATTCAAACCAGACAAATCATGTACCCCTAACCCTAAACTTTGTCTTAATTATATATGAAGTCAAGCATGAAGCAGAGAAGTGTGGTTTTGGGTTTCAAACATGGAAATTTCAAAAACCTCCCAAAAAGCTTCATTTTAATTAGACTGGCTGGTTAATTAAGAAGGATCCATGATTAATTACCTTTTCATTGTCATGTTTTAAACTTGTTTAAATCTTGGTCGAACCTAGGATTTGACCAAGATTCAAATGGGCATAAAAATTCAGAAAAAAATCGAAAGAATGAAAAACCAAAGCACATAGCCTTCTTATGTCATATAGTAAGCATTCAAGTTGATAAACATGGTCTAGACATATTCAAACTAGAAAAATCATGTATCTACCCCTAACCCTAAACTCTGTCTTATGAAGTCAAGCATGAAAAGAAGTACGGTGGTTTTGGGTTTCAAACATGGTAAATTCAAGAACCTCCCAAAAGCTTCATTTTAGAGTTACTAAGAGAAAGATCCAGACTTAATTACCTTATCATTTTCACATGTTAAACTTGTTTAAATCTTGCTCAACAAACCTAGGATTTTACCAAGATTCTCAAATGGGCATAAAAATCAAAAAATGAAATACCAATGCACATAGTCCTCTTATGTCATATAGCTAGTAAGCATTCAAGTTGATAAACAAGGTCTAGACATATTCAAACAAGACAAATCATGTATCTACCCCCTATCGACCCTAAACTTCGTCTTATGAAGTCAAGCATGAAGAGAAGTGGTTTTGGGTTTCAAACATGGAAATTTCAAAAACCTCCCAAAATTCAGCTTCATTTTAGAGCGACTAAGAAGGATCGATGCTTACCTTTTCATTTCCATGTTTTAAACTTGTTTAAATCTTGGTCAAATCTAGGATTTGACCAAGATTCAAATGGGCATAAAATAAAAAAACCGAAAAATGAAAAACCAAAGCGCACATAGTCTTCTTATATGTCATATAGCTAGTAAGCATTAAAGTTGATAAACAAGGTCTAGACATATTCAAACTAGCTAGACAAATCATGTATCTACCCCCTAAAACCCCTAAACTCTGTCTTATGACGAAGTCAAGCATGAAGATAAGTGGTTTTAGGTTTCAAACATGGAAATTTCAAAAACCTTCCAAAAACTTCATTTTAGGGTGACTAATTAAGAAGGATACATGCTTCCCTTTTCATTTTCATGTTCTATATATACTTGTTTAAATCTTGGTCAAACCTAGCTAGGATTTGACCAAGATTCAAATGTGCATCAAAATTCCAAAAAATATCAGAAAAATGAAAAACCAAAGCACATAGTTTTCTTATGTCATATAGTAGCATTAAAGTTGATAAACAAGGTCTAGACATATTCAAACAAGAAAAATCATGTATCTACTCCCTAACCCTAAACTTTGTCTTATGTAGTCAAGCATGAAGAGAAGTGGTTTTGGGTTTCAAATATGGAAATTTCAAAAACCTACCAAAAGCTTCATTTTAGAGTGACTAAGAATGATCAATGCTTACCTTTTCATTTTCATATTTTAAACTTGTTTAAATCATTGTCAAACCAGGATTTGACCAAGATTTAAATGGGCATAAAATTAAAAAAATCAGAAAAATGAAAAACAAAAGCACATAGTCTTCTTATGTCACATATATATATAGTAAGAGCATTCAAAAGTTGACAAACAAGGTCTATACATATTCAAATAAGACAAATCATGTATCTACCCCTAACCCTAAACTCTGTCTTATGAAGTCAAGCATGAAGAGAAGTGGTTTTTGGTTTCAAACATGGAAATTTCAAAAACCTCCCAAAAGCTTCATTTTAGAGTGACTAAGAAGGATCCAGGCTTACCTTTTCATTTTCATGTTTTAAACTTGTTTAAATCTTGGTCAAACCTAGGATTTGACCAATATTAAAATGGGCATAAAATAAAAAAATAAAAAAAACCAAAGCACATAGTCTTCTTATGTCATATAGTAAGCATTCAAGTTCATAAACAAGGTCTAGACATATTCAAACCAGACAAATCATGTATCTACCCCCTATCGACCCTAAACTTCGTCTTATGAAGTCAAGCATGAAGAGAAGTGGTTTTGGGTTTCAAACATGGAAATTTCAAAAAACCAAAAGCTTCATTTTAGAGCGAGTAAGAAGGATCGATGCTTATCTTTTCATTTTCATGTTTTAAACTTATTTAAATCTTGGTCAAACCTAGGATTTGACCAAGATTCAAATGGGCATAAAAATTCAGACAAAAATCTAAAGAATGAAAAACCAAAGCACGTACATAGCCTTCTTAATTATGTCATATAGTAAACATTCAAGTTGATAAACAAGGTCTAGACATATTCAAACCAGAAAAATCGTGTATCTACCCCTAACCCTAATTAAACTCTGTCTTATGAAGTCAAGCATGAAGAAAAGTGGTTTTGAGTTTCAAGCATGCATGGAAATTTCGAGAACCTCCCAAAATAAAGCTTCATTTTAGAGTGACTACGAAGGATCCATGCTTACACCTTTTCATTTTCAAGTTTTAAACTTGTTTAAAACCTGGTCAAACCTGGGATTTGACCAAGATTCAAATGGGCATAAAATTCAAAAAAATAGATAAATGAAAAACCATAGCACATAGTCTTCTTATGTCATATAGTAAGCATTCAAGTGGATAAACAAGCTCTAGACATACTGAAACCAGACAAATCATGTATCTACCCCTATCCCTAAACTATGTCTTATGAAGTCTAGCATGAAAAGAAGTGGTTTTGGGTTTCAAACATGGAAATTTCAAAAACCTCCCAAAAGCTTCATTTTGGATTGACTAAGGAGGATCCAGGCTTACTTTTTCATTTTCATATTTTAAACTTGTTTAAATCTAGGTCAAACCTAGGATTTGACCAAGATTCAAATGGACATAAAAAATCAACAGTTTACAACAGCACACAAAATAAACATGAAATTACATCTAAATCCCTAACTTTTACATGGAGGACCCCAGGCTGAAAGCAAGAAATGCGATCGGGTCTTGAATCTTGATGCGTCTTCTCTTGACAAAGAAGATTGCTGGGAGTTTGCGTACGTACATCACGTCACTTGTGCTCACTGAAGTGTGGGACATGACGCATGCATGGGCAACACACGTAAGTGACATGGATTCAAGGGTAGGGAAGCCAAGAGAAAAAAACGAGAATTTGGACAAAAATAACCCAATCTTGCTAGTATGTCGAAAGTTTGTTTTTCCCAATCTTTTCGACTTTGGGTTATTTCTGTCTATTTTGCCGAAAAAACGAGGACAGAGACTGGAAACGGTGATGCATCTAGCTTCAGAGTACGTCAGATTAAGACTTCATGAGCAACACTAGTCTGACGTAAGTACAGTGTATACAGACAAGACAGGGACTAGACATTGCTACCCACGTCCCTCTGCGCCCCTTCAAAGAAATCATACTCCGTACTAGAATCTCGAAACGTAGGAATTAGTCTGACACGATTTCTGATTGTTTAATTCATAGGATTGCAATTTTCAGAATTCATTGACAATACATTTTTATACAAAAACAAAAAATCCTTCATTGTGTAACCGTATGTTACTACTAGTATTTCTTTTGGTTTTCACACGCAATCAAATGTTATTGGATCCAAATACCGTTGTTTCTCAATCCTATATATTTGGAGATGATCATCACTCTCTAATCATACAATTTTCATATTCCCGCACTTTGAAAATCTTGCGAATAATCAAAGCAGCCAAAATCTATGGTGTGTATTGTATATGTTTATGCCATGCTTAGTTTCATCGAATATTGTTTGGTTGCATCGCGGGGAAACCGCGTGAATTTAGATTAATTGTTGCATGTTTGTTTGTGGTGTGACCAACTGCTTTTGCAACGAAACAACCCCCCCACCATGTACGCATTGTTTGGGTCGCATGCATGATGTGTACAAAATGTTAAAATAGAAATAATGTAGGAATTGAATATGATTGCATGTTGAATTAATCCTATATGAGAGAAATCACACAAATTTGAATTGCATGTTCTTTGGTTGTAGTGCTACACAAAAAACACGTGAATTAGTATGAATTATCATGTATTCAAGAATCAAAGGAGCCACTGAGATTTGAATCCCACAAAATTTCTATGAATTTTCTTCGAACCAAACAAGCCCAACAAGATTCCAAAGGAATATAATACAACGAATCAAACAACTTCCGTTGTTGGAATATTTCCTTAGGACATCAATCCAATAGAAACTATATGATCCAGTTTCAGCGACAATCTGGTCGGTGTAGGCTCGAGGAGGCCAATTGTATATATATGTTTGGACCCGGTTGGTTGAGTGATCATGCTCGTGACATCCAGCCTGAAAGGTAAAATTCGGGCAAGGCCAGCGTGACGCCACAATACTTTTGAAATATTCAAAAGCGCGTAATATTTGTGAAATTTTAATAATAGCTACTACTTATGTGAATTTTTTTCGTTCATACGCTTATTGGGGGGTAGGCTAACCCTAATGGCCTCCTCAAGATCCCTACCTCTACCAAGGTTTCCCGAGTTCATCCACCTCGATGGGTTCCTTGCCACTTTCGACCATGTTGTGGGCATCATTTCGGGTTCCCGTACCACGGCCAGTCCTTTTCAGGAGTCCCGAACCCGATGCCATAATATTTGTTTGAAAAAAATTCAAGACCGCACAATATTTGTTGAAATAAATGAATAAGCATTTTTAAATAGCTAAATAAAAGAAGTACGAATTTTGAAAAATTTATTTTTTCTAAAACATTAATTGGAGCATTGACATGTTGAACCCACTTGTCGATTTTGCTATCAACATGACTAACTAGCTGATTAGATAACCAAGTGGTGAAATTTGCAACATATTAGACCACCACATGGTGGAAACTGCAAAAAAAATGTCCAAGTGGTGGTTTGTGCAACATATAGAGCAGTACAGTATATGGTAGTACAAGATGAAGAGGCCTCCAAGATGAATGTGCACTGCCGTGGGCCCGTGGTAATATATCATGATGATGGCAAAGGATCTTTTCTCTGCTGAAACTGTCCAGAGCTGATTTGATGAGACAAAATACAGCTCCACGGCGTGCAAGGACAGTATACAGTACATTAGCTTCTTCTCGGGTCACACGCCTTCACGACAGGTGCAGTAGTGCAGCAGAGACCAGAGAGAGAAGGCACGCCCGTAGTACTCGTATTATTGATTTCAATTCAAATTGTTTTTTTTGCCTGCTTCTCCGTCTTCTTCATCTCCATCTTCTCTGGCGACCCCGCCTACACCAGCAGCCCCTGCACCACCGCCGCCATGCCTTTTTCGGATCATCTCGAGCCACCTGTTTGATGGTACTAGTAGGAGTTGTGGACTTTTATCCATATCGCTCTACCAGCTGCCGCTCGCACTGTCCTCCAATACCTCATACCCAAACGCCAGCGTCCCACTCCCACACCCCCACACCCACTTGACCGCATCCTTCCAATGGCGAGATCGATCAATGAGAGTGGCAGTTCTTGGGTGTTTCCTGATGGCCCCCTTGAAGAAATCGCATCCCGATGCGATGTCATCACCGCCGCGAGCCTCGTCGGTTCATGCAAGTTTTATCATGATTCAGCAACACAAAGTGTAGCTCTGCCTGCATCTCAGCCGTTTGGCATGCCCTGTGTTCTTCATACTCACCAAACTGAGGTACCGCCCGCGCACAATCCCTTCTCCCGCGTCCACAAGTTCAAGCAGGAGGGTGCGCAGAAGGACAAGCAGCATGATGCAAAAGATCGCAAGGGTACCTTGTGCCAACTGACGCCGCTGGACAGGATCTCTTCCGATGCCGTGATTCCAGATGGTGGTACGGGCATGTGGGCAGGCGCGAATGGAGATTGGATCGCCCTTCTTGGCTTCCCCTGGAATTGGGAGCTTGTCAATGTGTACACTGGTCGCCGGATTCCTCTACCACCAATAAGTGAGTTTAAATCCACCCCGGATAAACTTGTGTTCGAGTCTAATGATCAACATCTTCAACTGCTGAAGATAGCTATTTGCCGAGTTCCAACAGCTGCTTCAAATTATACTAGTTTCTCTGTTCTTGCCATCTTCAACGCGGCAATTGCAGTCCTTCACTGTGCTTCTAGCAGATGGACAGTTCTTGACAACCAGTTCTTAGCGTACGGCTACTCCGATGCAATCATCCACAAGGGTATTGTATTTGCTGTAACTCAGACAGGCGAAGTTTATGCATGGAATCAACTTTCTTGGGGTAATTTTTCTCATCTCATATGATGTGTTTTCGCTATTACCTGCTAGTTTCAGATTTAGCTTTAGCCTTTTTCTTTTTGTTGTGCAGTTTTCGTGTCATGCCTGTACCTTTCCCCCTCTATATTCAATCAAAATCAGCAGCGATATGCCTTTGAGTCAAAATAAAGTACTCCCTCCGATCCAAATCAAATTGACTCAGCTTTGTCTAGCCAGTGCATCTAGCTAGACAAACTTGAGTCAATTAATTTGTGCATATCTAGCTAGACACATCCAGTTGAGTCAATTAATTTGGATCGGAGGCAGTATTTTAGCTACATCATTATTCATGTATGTAATGAACTAATCAAGTTTTGCTGAACTGACTTCAAGCTGTGCTTTCCTTTGCAAGGTCCTTTGTTGATCAGCACGGCACCTATTCCGCCAGAACTTGATGAACAAGGTCGGTACAATCTTGGCTCCTGGTGGTTAGCACGATCTCCTGATGGTTCTAGACTTTTTCTGGTCCATACCTGGGGCGTTACTGACGGGCGGGATTATACTGGACTGGTTCGGATTTTACCTGCTGCTGCTACCTCTGAGGGTCGTCATGGTCGCACTATTCGCGGGTATGGTAAGGGTTTACTTGGCTGCGAGGTGTACAGCATGGACACCAGTCAGTTGATGCCACCGAGGCCATGGAGGAGGATTATTTCCCTTGGATCATATTCTCTCTTCCTTGGAGTGAACTATCCGATTATCATTCCAGTAGAAGACGGGGCAGAACATGACCGTCCAAATATGGCGAGAAGCAACTCTGTTTACACATCGCACCATGCAGTAGGCCTTGCATATCCTCCTTCTCCAGAAATTTGCCGCTTCAGTTTGAATTCTGAAGACTGTACTGTTGGTTTCCAAACCAACATTAGATGGACATGGCGGCAGGTTCCGTTGTGGCTCATCCCAAGCTTCGCCAACGCCCGGCAATGGAACCTGCCTTCGCGTCACAGGTCCAGAAAGAAGGGCTGATGTACTTTATGTAATACTCGTGTTGTAATGCAAGATTTGTATCTGTTGAACTATTTCATTTGCATGTTTATCTCTACCTAGGCTACTCCCTTTCCGTAGTTGTGTTGTACTATCTGTTGAACTATTTCCTTTGCATGTTATCTCTACCTAGGCTACTCCTCCGTAGTTGTTAAATTGATGTAATGCTCCTACAATGCACGCTACACTGGGCGTGTGGCCTGTAATGTTATCAAACACCTTTTGTACTCGTTCTAGTAAGCATTTCACACTATAGCTCACATAATTAAAGTACTCCTACAACGTATTAGTTGAAAGATATCTCTCATAAGTAAGTACCCCTCTTTGAGCTTATGCGAAACATAAATGACTATTTTAGAAATATATACTCTCGACACAAGATTATATTAAAAACAATGGTACATAGTTCTATTAGAAAAAGAAAGTGTGAATAGTAGAATGATGGAGAAGTGTTTTTTGAGGTCTGTGCATAGCTAGTGTTCATGGTGCAAAAGCACTTAGACTAGTCACAATGGGAAGTATACTAGTCTATGATACAACACCTTCAATGCATAGTATCATGAATTAGTATCATGCAATGTTGCGAAAAACCAATTATTCATTTCTTTCCAAATAGACTAGCTTTGCGAGGATGACAAAACATTTCTTTATTGCCCTCTCGTATGAATCTCCTCCATACATCACCTCTCATACCGATTGAAAGCCATTCCAAATCGTTGGTTCAAGACCATGAATACCAAGCCAATTTTGTTAGCTAGTTGGACCACCCTCGGATTGAGAACCAACGGTTGAAAGAAAGGTGGGCGCCAACTCATATTTTTTTCTCGAGAGTCCGACACTTGATGTTGATTGCAAAGTTCACAAAGGCCAAAATTTTGACATCCTCTTTGTGCAAGTCTTGCCACCATCCAAACTCGGTTTTGAAGTACCAACCAAGAAAAAAAAAGCTTGCACTTTGGAGGACCCCATGGACCATGAAAATTTTGAAAAACTTCCAGTAAATCATGCATATTTCGATTTATATTTTGGTGAAGTTTCATTCGATTTGAATCATAGGTTTGTGAGCAAATATATATTTAGTTTAAACTAGTGCTCGAGTACGTAAGAATCTATTTAATCACAAGCTAGTCATCCGAATGGGATGAAATATTCATAGATTTTAAAACAAGGAATCTACATATTACTGGATTTTTTTTCAAAATTTTCTGAATAGTTTTTCTTTTTTAGCTTCGAAATAAGAGATAGTTTGGAACGTTGGATCTCAAATGGATGGTAGATGGTGGGACACAGTCACAATGTATCTTGGAAGCATCAAGTCACTGAAGCTCTGTCCGGTTTCCAAACCAAGCTAGGAAAGGCATTGAAAATGAAGTTCTGCTCTAAAACATTTCTCATTCCATTTTGGTGCTCGCGCGGTTGCATGCTGCCCACGTGTTAAGGTACGTGTCTCTGGCATGTAGAGAACTACGATTATTGGCGAAAAATATATCGAAATGGAAACTGTAAAAAAAAGCCCTCTCTGGTCAACCTGATGTGACGAGACATCACTGCACCAAACGTCGTCGCAAATTTATAGATGGGTGGCGTGCTAGTCTACCAACAGTCAAATCGGCGCCCAGTCGCAGCAGCAGCCTAGAGTACTACCTAGTTTTTGCCCCTTGCATGTCTATCATCTTCTTCTTCACCCCGTTACAAAAAAAAAATCTTCTTCTTCACCCTCCCAGAATCACGCGCACGCGCAGGATCTCGATCCCCACCACGCCGCATCACTAGTACTACTCCGTATACCTTTCTCTCCTTACCCCGGCCGGCCGCGCGCCGCATCGTTCCTTCCATAGCGCTCGCCCTCTCCTCCGAAAACCCCAAGCGCAGTTGCATCCGCCATCCACCTAAATCCATCTTCACGTGATGGATTATTCTAGGCTTTGCCGGGGCGGCGGGGACGGCCACTTGGAGGCTCTCACCGGCGACAACATCGACCTCATCGCTGCGCATCTGGACGTTACCTACACCGTCCGACTTGCTGCATGTTCCAGGGAGCTCTACGACATGATCAGCAAGGATGAAGGTAAGATGCACCATTGGGATGAACCCTGCCTGCTGATGCCTCCGCCTGCTTATTGGTTCGATGAACACTGGGACGTGGCGAGAACATCTCGTCTGCATGATACCGTGTACGACCTGGTGCCCCTCGACCATCCTCGCCGTTCTGTCGCCCTGCCGTTCATGCACGACAGAAAATGGCTTGGCGCGAACGGCGACTGGATCGCCGCCGCCGATCATCATGAGTGGTGCCTCGTGAACGTCTACACCGAGCGACATATCCCCCTTCCATCCCTACCTGATTCGAAGATCGATCATAGTAGTTTTTCATATCAACCTGCATACTCTTTTAACTGGGGTCCAGCAATTGATTTGTTGAAGATTGTAATCTGCCAAGTGCCCACAAAAGGTGGGAGGTACGCAGATTACAAGCTCATCGCCTTGTTCGACAAAACGATTTTCTACCTTGAAGGGGGTGGCGACTGGAGAATGCTGGAGGCCCTTACACCTGCACCTGATTATCCAAATTACTGTGATGCCATTGAACTCCGTGGCCACGTTTTTGCGGTGGACGAAACTGACGGCTCCACGTACTTCTGGGACACCGCAAATGGTATTTTTTCAGTCCTTATGTTGCATTGCATGATACACTGCCTTAACCAATGAAGTTATTCATGAACTACCTTGTTTATATTTTACCTTTCTTATATGACTTAATGATCACACCCCCTTTTGCTGAATATGAATGAACCGTTGCTTGCAATGAATTAGTAGTACTAATTAGTCACCAACAAACATAGTATGCTCAGTATGTGATTGCATTCCTGAATTAGTAACTCTACGCCACTGCAGAATATGGGTGTAATTAACCAGTATCTCAAAAGATAACGTGGCACTATGAAGGCACCCTTTTTGATAACCTTTTACACCCATTGTTTCATATATAACTAATTGATTTTGCCTCCAAAAGGAGGACGAGAGACCCCCGCCATCTGCATCAGAGAGATGCATAAGGACTTTCATAAGTATATGACTTAACGATCACATCCTTTATCTGAATATGAATGAACCGTTGCTTGCAATGAATTAGTACTAGTCAGTCATCAGCAAACATAGTATACTCCGTATGTGAATGCATTCCTGAATTAGTAACTCTATGCAACTGCAGAATATGGATGTAATTAACAAGTATCTCAAATGTTAACGTAGAAACAGAAAAATAGAAGAAAATCGTTTGTAATTACATGCGTAGCTTATATTTTCTAGAGATCGGGGAAAAAGCCTTGATTGGATGTACCTACATGCAGATCAAACAGTTCTTTGTTTATATCGGTGAACAATCTGCAGAATGGTATAATTAATTTTGTTTTTGATACATTTTTTCTCCCATTTTCTTGAATAGATTTCAGTTTCCCACAATTATCTTTCATTAGTGATTGTGACGTCCCCTCATTCAAAATAACTCAGGTTATCTTTTTCCTAATTCAGTGATATTTAAGTTTGAGTAAGTTTACGATTAATATCTACAACCTCATATATATATAAGATTTAGCACCTGCAGGCCTAACAAAGTTAGCTGCCTCTAGTCCCCTGTATAGTTCTTTCTTTTTGCTTTCTCAGTTTTTCGTAGCCTTGCTACAACCCTGTATGCTCTAATATATAATGATGCACGACTAGGCATGTGTTCGAGAAAAGAAAATCTAAATATCTTTTGTAATATATGAACCTATATTGATGTTTTAGATGTTGGTAGTATAATTTTCGATAAACTTGAACAGACTTAAATCAGTTTAACTTAGCACAACCATATAGCGTACCTTTTTTAGAACGCGAAAATGAGGTAAACAAATACCATGTGTACCCTTTACTATCAATAGTAGAGAAGAGATTATGAACCTTCAACTCTAAAATGCAAATTCTTCTACTGAATGGATAGCTGCATCTGATACCTATTTTGCAAATGTTACCAGACTTGGGGTTAGCTATAAAGAGCATTTCTTTCTTGTCAAGCTTCATGCACTACCAACACAACCAAAAGTCCGAACTGATCGCAAGGGCGGCAATCCACTTATACAATTCAACACCCCCCGTCACGTGTGATGGGAGACAAGTCAACATGTGGAAAGACTCAGAGGTATAGCTCAAGAGGCATATAAGTGGACTCCGAGGGGGCAACAACAATTTTAGGATAAATTGCGAAAGCCAGGACTCGAACTCGAGACCCTGGCTCTGACACCATGTCAAGCTTCATGGACTAGCCAACGCAACCAAAAGTCCGAACTGATGGAAAGGTCTAGGCAATCCACTTATACAGTTAAACATTTCTTACCCTTCGGGTGGTCACAGGGAAGCTCTCTAATAGATCACTTAAGACAAAGGGAATTAACTACAGCACAGGACTTAAACTTAAGATGATATATATTTGTCAAAATTTGAATGTATCTATATGCTTTCACTGTCTAGATACATCTGAATTTGGACAAATCTCAGACACTTTCGGTGGGACAGAGGTAGTATATAACTGTGTATACACTAACTAGTGTCTAGTTTTGGCGAAGTTTAGACTAGTTTCGTGGGATGGATGCAGTATAACTGATATATTGGACACTTGATTTGAACACATGAATGACCAATGTCCTTAGCTTACATAGTCGTATTTATACTGTGAGCATGAACGATGAACAATGCTGCTGTTTGAATATGGTTGCCAGTAACACCCTATTCGTCTCCATTTCTAATATTGCAGAAAACCTGATGCTCCCGTTTGTAATCCCGCCACCGGTGGTGGATGATCAGCAGTACGCGTGGTTCCTCGCTCCATCTGCTGATGGCAAGCGATTGATGATCATCCTTACAGTAAACAAGATTGGGATTGCCAATGCTGAAGTACCTCCTGACATTCCCTATGCTGCTAATGGGCTTCAGCTACGGCAGTATCCTCCTGTTGCCACCTACGTCTTTGAGCTGGATCCCTTATCTACTGCACGTGCAGGGGACTTTCTTTGGAGGCAGGTTAACAGCCTCAGCGACCACTCTCTGTTCCTCGGACTCAATTACCCAATCATTGCCAACCTGAAGAAGCGTGAATCCAAAGCTCCTGATGGCACATTGGTTCCATTCATGAGGAAAAACTGCGTCTACACAGCATACCGGAATATTCGTTATAATCAATACCCTAAAATTTTGCGCTGCAACCTCCAGCCAGATGAAGGTGAGACTGTGGGAGTTATCAGCCTTCCCAAGGATGGTTGGGATAGTGTCCGACAAGCGGCTATGTGGTTTAAGCCTGCTTTAAACATTGCCCGTTCGGTGTTACCTTTAAAAAAACAGTGACACTTTTTTATTATGCTTGAAGTGTTGAGAAGTAGTACACTGTTTTTAGTATGTACTAGTTTGAATCAGTTTATTTGAACACTGCCCTGCTTTTGTATTTCGTGTTGCCTTCATATTATAACCCATGCATGGCTGTTTTAGGATTGACTTTATTTCAGCACTATAATTACAATGTGTGTACGTCCTTTATAATATAGCCACCTCTTGTTGATCATAGTCATGAGAGGACCATTCCTATTTTTTTCGCCGCTAAAGGGTAAAGTACATCCACTGGCACGGGGGTGTGTTCGGTTCCACCCCATCCCCAAACCGAACATGCATCAACTACGAGCAAGGAAGTAGATGTGCGACCTAGGTGACTGTGCGGACCCCACATGTGAACCAAAGAAAAAAACATGTCAATACGGAACTGATGTACATACGACAACTCCTATATGATATGCGTATGTACGATTGAGCATCTGGAGGTGTGCTGCCACCTGCTTCCTCACACGAAGGGTTGGATCTTGTGTTTCGTACACGGATCGGACTGAAATTGTCGTGTGCATAGCAAGGTTCATGTCAATAAGGCTGAGTTTGGCATCTAAGTCTAGGCAACAAATACTTTTGGGTTCCAACGGCCATCTACAAGGTATTTGCTATAGGCCTACTTGCTCCGGCTGTCGAAGCCCAATAACTACAAATGGGCCTTTCTGCTCATGCAATGTTGGCCCTTTTCTAAAGAACCACAGATCCTATGATTGGCAAAAAACAAAAACACGGAGATTCTACATAAAAGTTGTTTGTATTTATTTTGAATTATTGGGTTGCAATTTTTGAAACTGCTCATGGCCAATATGAAAATCCTTGATCGCTCCATACCCACATAGATCACGGTATTTTCAAAAATTCATAAAGTGGATTTGAAATTTAAAACATATCCTAATAATTCCATGATTTATTCTATTAACTTGCAAGATCTTGGAGCGAAAGAGCTTGTATTAGTCTGCGAAAATAATACTGATAAACCTGTCGTTAACAAGAAATGAAGGTTTATCGTTCAGAGAGGATGCCATGTGGGACCCATGAGACAGTAGCGTCCTCAACGTTTCAAAGAAAAAGGCAAGTAGCCCGAAAATAGGGGTAAAAAATAAATCCTACAAAGGAAACATTTATAGTTCATAGAGGCTGACATGTGGGACCGATCTGCCAGCTGCATCCTCATCATTTCGAAGTCGGCAGGGATCAGAAGAAAAAGGCAAATAGCCAGAAATTAGGGGTAAAAAATAAATCCAAAAAGGAAACTTTTATTCTTAATAGAGGATGACATGTGGGACCGACCTGCCAGCAGCGTCCTCATCGTTTCAAAGGCCGCAGGGGATCAAAAGAAAAAGGCAAATAGCCAGAAATTAGGGGTAAAAAATAAATCCAACAAAGGAAAGGTTTATTGTTCATAGAGGCTGACATGTGGGACCCATGAGCCAGCGGCGACCTCAATTTCAAAGGCGGCATATGATCGAAAAGAAAAAGGCAAGTTAGCAAAAATCAGTGGGTAAAAAAAATCTAAGAAATGAAACTTTATTGTACAGTCCCAGTGTGTAAAAAAAAGGCAAATAGCCAGAAATTAGGGGTAAAAAATAAATCCAACAAAGGAAAGGTTTGTTGTTCATAGAGGCTGACATGTGGGACCCATGAGCCAGCGGCGACCTCAATTTCAAAGGCGGCATATGATCGAAAAGAAAAAGGCAAGTTAGCAAAAATCAGGGGGTAAAAAAATCTAAGAAAAGAAACTTTATTGTACATAGAGGATGACATGCGGGTCCCATGAGCCAGCACCTTACTCAACGTTTCAGAGGCGGCATGAGATCAAAAGAAAAAGGAAACTGACCAAATATCAGGAGCAAAAAATAATCCAAGAAAAGTAACTTTTATTGTACATAGAGGATGACATATGGGTCCCACTTATACAAGCTCTTTCGCTCCAAGATCTTGCAAGTTGATTGTACATAGAGGATGACATGCGGGCCCCTTGTGTCAGCAGCTTAATCAATGTTTCCAAGGCGGCAGGGGATCAAAAGAAAAAGGAAATAGCCAAAAATAAGAGGGTGAAAAAAATCCAAGAAAAGAAACTTTTATAGTATAGAGGATGACATGTGGGTCCCATGAGCCAGCAGCTTCCTCAACGTTTCAGAGGCTGCATGAGATCGAAAGAAAAAGGCAAGTGACCAAAAATAAGAGGGAAAAAAATCCAAGAAAAGAGACTTGATTGTACATAGAGGATGACATGCGGGTCCCATCAGTCAGCAGCTTACTCAACGTTTCCAAGGCGGCAGGGGATCAAAAGAAAATGGAAATAGCTAAAGATCAGAGGGTGAAAAAAATCCAAGAAAAGAAACTTTTATAGTACATAGAGGATGACATGCGGGTCCCATGAGCCAGCAGGTTCCGCAACATTTTCAAAGGCGGCATGAGATCGAAAGAAAAAGGCAAGTGACCAAAAATCAGAGGGTGAAAAATAATCGAAGAAAAGAAACTTTTATTGTACATAGAGGATGACATGCTGTCCCATTTTGCAGCAGAGGTCCCGTTTCAAATGCGGCTTGAGATCAAAAGAAAAAGAAAGTAGCCAGAAATTAGGGGATAAAAAAAACTCGAAGAAAAGAAAGTTGATTGTACATAGAGGATGACATGCGGGACCCACGAGTTAGCAGCTTACTCAACGTTTCCAAGCCGGCAGGGGATCAAAAGAAAAAGGAAATAGCCAAAAATCAGAGAGTGAAAAAAAACCCTAGAAAATAAACTTTTGTAGTACATAGAGGATGACATGCGGGTCCCATGAGCCAGCAGGTTCCTCAACGTTTCAAACGTGGCATGGGATCGAAAGAAAAAGGCAAGTGACCAAATATCAGGAGCCAAAAATAATCCAAGAAAAGAAACTTGATTGTACATAGAGGATGACGTGCGGGTCCCATTTTGCAGCAGCGGTCCCAACGTTTCAATTGCGGCTTGAGATCAAAAGAAAAAGAAAGTAGCCAGAAATTAGGGGGTCAAAAAAAACTCCAAGAAAGGAAAGCTTTATCGTTCATACAGGCTGACATGTGGGACCTATGAGCCAGCAGCTTACTCAACGTTTCAAAGGCGGCAGGGGATCAAAAGAAAAAGGAAATAGCCAAAAATCAGAGGGTGAAAAAAATCCAAGAAATCAAACTTTTATTGTACATAGAGGATGACATGCGGGTCCCATGAGCCAGCAGATTCCTCAACGTTTCAAACGTGGCATGAGATCGAAAGAAAAAGGAAAGTGACCAAATATCAGGAGCCAAAAATAATCCAAGAAAGGAAACTTTATTGTACATAGAGGATGACATACGGGTCCCATTTGCAGCAGCGGTCTCAACGTTTCCAAGGTGGCACAGGACCAAAAGAAAAATGAAGTAGCCAGAAATCAGGGGGTGAAAAAAATCCAAGAAAAGAAAGATTTCAATTGGGCTGCATCTGGACATCTGGGCCTTCGAACTATCCTTCTGGGCCTTTTGATTCGTACAATTTCAGCCCACTCCAGAACATGGAAGTTCGGATTTTTCTCAAAAAAAAAAAGGAATGTCCTATGCTTCGCAAAAACAAAAAACAAGGAGATTCAAGATATAAGTTGTAAAAATAAAGATTTAATTTATCCGTTTGCAATAGCTCAGAGCGAAATACACTGTTTATTGTCTGCAAAATAATCAAGATATCACATGTTTCTTGTACGGGGAGGCTGACATCAGGGACCCATGAGCCAGCAGCGTCGTTAACGTTTCAAAGGCAGTGGGTCGAAAATAAAAAAACAAAAAGTCAGTTGGTAAAAAAATCCAAGAAAAGAAAACATTTATCGTTCTGAGAGGATGACATGCGGGACCGATGAGGCAGCAGCATCCTCAACGTTTCCAAGGCGGCAGGGGATCAAAAGAAAAAAAAAGGAAATAGCCAGAAATTACTTAGGGGTCAAAAATAAATCCACCAAAGGAAACTTTTATTGTTCATAGAGGATGACATGTGGGACCGACCTGCCAACAGCGTCCTCATCGTTTCAAAGGGGGCAGGGGATCAAAAGAAAAAGGCAAATAGCCAGAAATTAGGGGTCAAAAATAACTCCAATAAAGGAAACTTTTATTGTTCGTAGAGGATGACATGCGGGACCCATGAGCCAGCAGCTTACTCAACGTTTCAAAGGCGGCATGAGATCGAAAGAAAAAGGCAAGTGACCAAATATCAGGAGCCAAAAATAATCCAAGATTTATTGTACATAGAGGATGACATGTGGGTCCCATTTTGCAGCAGCGGTCTCAATGTTTGTAATGCGGCTTGAGATCAAAAGAAAAAGAAAGTAGCTAGTAATTAGGGGGTGAAAAAAATCCAAGAAAAGAAAGTTGATGGACATAGAGGATGACATGCGGGTCCCTTGAACCAACAGCTTACTCAACGTTTCAAAGGGGGCAGGGGATCAAAAAAAAAGGCAAGCCAAAAATCAGAGGGTGAAAAAAATCCAACAAAGGAAACTTTTATAGCACACAGAGGATGACATGCGGGTCCCATGAGCCAGCAGGTACCTCAACGTTTCAAACGTGGCATGCGATCGAAAGAAAAAGGCAAGTGACCAAATATGAGGTGCCAAAAAAACTCCAAGAAAAGAAAGTTGATTGCTCATAGAGGATGACATGCGGGTCCCATTTAGCAGCAGCGGTCTCACCGTTTGAGAGGCGGCAGGGGATCGAAAGAAAAAGTCAAGTGACCAAATATGAGGTGCCAAAAATAATCCAAAAAAGAAAGTTTTATAGTACATAGAGGATGACATGCGGGTCCCATTTAGCAGCAGCGGTATCACCGTTTGAGAGGCGACGGATCGAAAGAAAAAGTCAAGTTACCAAATATGAGGTGCCAAAAAATCCAAAAAAAAGTTTTATAGTACATAGAGGATGACATGCGGGTCCCATTTAGCACAGCGGTATCACTGTTTGAGAGGCGGCAGGGGATCGAAAGAAAAAGTCAAGTGACCAAATATGAGGTGCCAAAAAAATCCAAGAAAAGAAAGTTTTATAGTACATAGAGGATGACATGCGGGTCCCATTTAGCAGCAGCGGTATCACCGTTTGAGAGGCAGCAGGGGATCGAAAGAAAAAGTCAAGTGACCAAATATGAGGTGCCAAAAAAATCCAAGAAAAGAAAGTTTTATAGTACATAGAGGATGACATGCGGGTCCCATTTAGCAGCAGCGGTATCAGCAGGAGATCGAAAGAAAAAGGCAAGTGACCAAATATGAGGTGCCAAAAATAATCCAGAAAAGAAAGTTTTATAGTACATAGAGGATGACATGCGGGTCCCATTTAGCACAGCGGTATCACCGTTTGAGAGGCGGCAGAGGATCGAAAGAAAAAGGCAAGTGAAAAAATATGAGGAGCCAAAAATAATTCAAGAAAAGAAAGTTTTATAGTACATAGAGGATGACATGCGGGTCCCATTTAGCAGCAGCGGTATCACCGTTTGAGAGGCGGCAGGGGATCGAAAGAAAAAGGTAAGTGACCAAATATGAGGTGCCAAAAATAATTCAAGAAAAGAAAGTTTTATAGTACATAGAGGATGACATGCGGGTCCCATTTAGCAGCAGCGGTATCACCGTTTGAGAGGCGGCAGGGGATCGAAAGAAAAAGGCAAGTGACCAAATTTGAGGTGCCAAAAAAACTCCAAGAAAAGAAAGTTGATTGCACATAGAGGATGACATGCGGGTCCCATTTAGCAGCAGCGGTCTCAACGTTTCCAAGGCGGCAAGGGATCAAAAGAAAAAGGAAGTAGGGGGTCAAAAAAATCCAAGAATAGAAAGAATTTTGGTTCATAGAGGATGACATGCGGGACCCATGATCCTGCATCGTAAACGGCTCGATCGGAGAACGTTGAACGAGATGGCGCGATCTAGAAAAAAACAATGCCAGAGAGGCTGCCATCTGGGCCCTACATCCCTCGGCGGTGCGGATTTGCGTTGACTCGGCCGGCGAACCCGAGATTTCGAGATGCACCACGTCCCGGGCCACCATACGCGACGTTTTGGCCGCTTTCGTCGGGCTAGGTGGCCTCAAAAACGAGAAAAAAAAGTTTTGACATGCACCACGGAGGGACCAAAAATCGTCGGCCATGGTACACCAGCAACCACGGCGCGACTTCAACTTCGTCGGCCATGGCAACTTTTCTTGTAGAGATACTTATGTATGCTACCAAATTTCGACTCCATATAATCAATAGCTTAACAACCCTCTAATTCAAAATCTCAACACTGTAGCATATACCTCCTGCCTATCGAATACAATTATTTCACACACTGAAATATTTTGTACGCGTTTTGAATTGGAGAACATGGGAACCGACTTTGGTTTCTGATTATGACTTGATGTGACCCTAGGCCCTGGATTCCTGAGCAGAAGGTATGTGTAAAAACAAAGAGATTACGAAGTGCTAATTCCCTTTTTTTGTAAGTCCTGGTGGCATTGACACTCCTTTCTTACTTGCTAATTCGGAACATGGGAGCATATGCTCCTGCCACCGGAAAAATATTTTGAAATGTTCAAAAAATTCGAACAAAAAATTTCTTGCTTACGTATCAACATTTTACGTGCGCAGACCAAGTCTTGCGAAAAACCGACATTTTTTGTGACTTGTGCGAAAAAGATAAACAAAACGTCTCATACACAACCATTTTTTACAGAAAAATTTGTCTTTTTTACAGATGACACTCAAAATGTCGGTTTTCTGTGGAACCACTTTGTGAACGTGTAGAATTTCGAGATGTATCTACTAAATTTTGTGTTCAAATTTTTCAACATTTTAAAAGTGCATTTAAAATGAAGTTTAAAAACCGGGAGCATATGCTCCCGGGTGCCAAAACGCCACTCCTTTCTTACTTGCTATATTTTTTTGGTGTTTATATATAATAGAGAATTACCAGCTTATTGTCGAACCCGTTAGATTTTGGGCAATAATTGTTACGTGGCTGCTTCTTAATTAAAGTTTATCATGTCATGTAGATGGATTTGTGAAAGATGCAGCGGGTCGTTCTTCAGATCGTCTACATGGGATTCCCATCTACATGTATGTTCACGGTTTCATGGAGTACTTCAGCTCATAGCAGCCACATACGATCCTGCAAGATTTGCATTTTTTTTGACCTTGCAAGATTTGCATTCAATGTATCGCCAAGACGCGTCCGTGAGAACTCTAGAAACATCTTCGTCTGACTCGTTTTGGCGCGCGCAGTTCCCGAGCGAATCCAATGAATTTTGACCGTTCTCTTAAAAAAAGGAACTTTGACCGTTGGATCAAGCGTTGGAGAACTGATGTGCCAACGGCCAATAATTATGATCGTCGTAACCGATTTTCAACGTGATGATGAATTGATGTGACATTTGGCCGTACTAGTACGGTCTCATATTTTTGTATTACTTGGACTGTAGCCAAATTCGAAATCTCATTCCAGCGGCAAAACTTCCCGCCCGAAAAATACAAATATTTCACACGCTTCTAACTTCCCATTCTACCCTCGTAAAGATGACAACAATGTCCATGTATAAGTCGGTTGGTGGGGGGTCTACCCGTCATTTTTTTCGATCACCACCTCCCTAGCTCCGGAAACTCCCCGAAAAAAAATTCATTTCCCTCACTCTCTCCTCTGAGACCACCCACCGGAACTTCCCAAGTCCCTCTCTCTCCCACCTCCACGACCACCGCACCGGAACATCCCCGCCGGACTTCCCTGGCCTACCCGAGGCCTCGCGATCCTCGTCATCCGGCTGTCTGCCGGAGCCGCTTCATCGACGCCGTCATCAACCGGACCGGATCATCCCCGCCGAACCTCGAAACCATATACTCATCCAGCAGTCTACCGCAGTCGTTTCAGCTGCGGTATCGTCCACCCCACCGGAGCCGCTTCGCCGGATCCGTCGTCCACCGCATCGGATCTAGCTCACCGACACCACTGTGCATTAACCGATCTGCTTCACCGGCGCCGTGCATGATCTAAACTCTTGTACTGTCGCTTTTCTATTGCTTGCCTGCAAGTTCTTCTTTAATCTTGGGGGAACCTGTTTGTGCTAACAACGCGCCATTACGTTTTTGCAGATGAGATGAGTAACCATGAAGTGTAATGGCCGTCTCTCCAACCCCAAGTAGCACATGTAGTGTACTTCATCACCGGATCTATCAACCCCAGGAAGATCTGCTGTGACTCCCACAGAGTGCTTCTCCTAATGTAAGTCCCTTGTTTTAGCGCCATGTTCTGGGTTCAGATGCTTGTTTGTCTGAAGCTCTTTTAGTTCATTCCTAGCTATGACCGTAACACCTTGCTATTTTCTAGTTCATTGCTAACTTTAAGCGATTGAACATTTTGGTTTGCATTCCCTGCTCTGTAGATGTAGCCATCATAACTTCTATCTTGCTCAGTCGTTGTTACAAAAATTATAGGCTGCTACTATTTTGTTCATGCCAATCTTGTTCTCCCTGAACATGTTGGTTCGCATTCCCTGTACTACAGGTGATGCCATTGTTATTTCTATCTACTTCGTCGTAAGCTAACAAAGTAACTGCCTGCTATTAGTTCCTGCATGCTATCGCTCTGCCATCCTGCAGTACAAATTTATTTGAACTCGTCACAGCAGCTACTTCGATCATAATTTTGTCTGCAACCTGATTCTTCAAATGCTGCAATATTAACTTGTTTCTCTTACTTGGCATGGCGCTCACATATGGAATGCTGAACATATTGGTGTGCATTCCCCCTTCTACAAGTTCACAGGTGATCCCACTATATTCCGTTTCTGGTCCATCCTAAGCCGTAGCATTAACTATCCTCTATGTGTTGCTCATTACAACTTTATATCCCGAAACAAATTGATTTGTTTCCCTTATCTACAAGTTTATGAGTGATGCCATTATAACTCCTATCTGTTTTATTCCTAGCTATTATACAAGTTTATATCCCGAAACATCTTGATTTGCATCCCCTTCACTATAAGTTCAGGAGTATTTTGATTTGCATCCCCTTCACTATAAGTTCAGGAGTATTATTTAGTTCACGGCCAATTTGAAGTAATTGCACTTGGCACATGTTGGTTCACATTCCCTCCTCTTTAGCTTTTGCCATCGTAACTTCTATTTTTGGTTTACATTCCCTGCTCTGTAGATGTAGCCATCATAACTTCATCTTGCTCAGTCGTTGTTACAAAATTTATAGCCTGCTACTATGTTGTTCATGCCAATTTTGTACTCCCTGAACATGTTGGTTTGCATGGGACTCGACAGTAGTAAGTCTGTTGTTTCATTCTAACGTGCTCTGTTATATTGGCTGTTGGTATGCGGCATGCACTCTTTGTTTGCTTATTGTGCGCATTACAATGATCTTGTTATAACAACGAAATGATGAGTTCCAAATTCTTTGGCAAACAATTTTGTAGTGTCTTTGCCTTTCCATTGTTGCTGTCTTAACTTGTAATGTCTTTGTTTCAGATATAGGTGTTGCATGGACAACTTAAAAGATTGCCGAATGGCTTCATTGTATTGCTAGGTTTAATTACCATTCAATTTCTCTGGGTTCTGTAATATTTTTTCAAAGCCTTGCAGCTGATGTAATATTTAGTTAGTTTTTATAGTTCTTTCGCGCATTTTTTCTATGGTGCTTGTGGTAAGTGAGGCTATCCGACAGAAATCATGTGCTGCGTAAATATTCTCAGTATCTAAATCACAAATTCCCATCCCTTAAACGGCCCAATTAAGCGAAATCACATATATGCCGGCCCGCAAAATCCTAAAGCGCCTATTATGCCGGCATATAAAAGTGGACCCCATCCACTACTGGGCCGGCCTAACAGAAAACGGCCCAACAAGCTTATTGGGCCGGCCCACTAGCTTGTTGGGCCAGCCCAAATGCTTTGTTGTGGACCCCACTTGATAATTGGACCGGCCCGTTAACAGGATAGTGGGCCCATATATTTCGGGCGGCCCGCCGACTTGGGCCACCACCTGCGTTTTGGTGGACCCCACTTACTAATGGCGGCCCGGCTACACTTGCGGGCCCCACCTTGGGGACCCGCTATCTTGTTGGGCCACCCACTTGCTATATGGTGGACCCCACATACTAAGTGGGCCGGCCTTCAACGAACGCGGGACCCACATGTGTTCTTTGGCCCGCCCTGTCTTGTTGGGCCAGCCCACTTGGTATATTGTGGACCCACATACTAAATGGGCCGCCCTTTAACTAGAATGTGGGACCCTGTGTTTTGGCCCGACCACTATCTTGTTGGGGCCCACTTGCTATATAGTGGACCCCACGTACTAAATGGGACGCCCTTTAACAGAAAGTGGGACCCACACCTTCTTGGGCGGCCCACTAATTTCTTGGGCCGGCCTTGCTATATGGTGGACCCCACATACTAAATGGGCGGCCCTTTAGCGGAAAGTGGGGCCCACATGCTAAATGGGCCGGCCCGTTTGCTTAAAGGTGGACCCCACTTGTTAAATGGGCCGGCCCAGAAAGTGGGCCCCACATGTCTTGTGGGCCGGCCCTTTTGCCTGCTGACCGGTCAAACGAGTGCATTCGGCCCGGCCCACATGCTTAGTGGGCCGGCCCATTTTAAGTTTTGACCAGTCAACCTTAGAGGTTAGGCCCGGCCCACGTACTAATGGACCAGCCCAGCTATATAGTTGACCGGTCAAACTAAGTCAGCTGGCCCGGCCCGCAAACTTAATGGGTCGGCCCGCTTAAGACGTGGCAGGCCTCGTGTGGGCCTACCATCTACCACGGGGTTTCAGCCGGTTAACGCCGTTAACTGGCCGCACGTGTCAGTTTGCATGACGTCGCAGTCAACGGGCTCCCGGAAACACTTGCGCAACGGTCCGATTTTCCGTGGCGGAAGGGCGCCCAAACGCGACGCGTCGTAGGACTTTGCCTGACGCAGTTTCGACAACAGAACCCATATCGTCGGGTTAGGCCCATAGGCGACGAAAAATCCCCTTAGTTGACGATTTTGGGACGTTGTCTATCAGAACTTTTCTTGTAGTGTCCAAGGAGATCAATTGCATTTGATTTCTCGTTTTTAATAGATCTCAACTTAAGACATCCATACCGGGACAACATAGACAACATATAATGGACTCCTCTTTTAATGCTTAAGCATTCAACAACAGTTAATATTCTCATAAGAGATTGAGGTTGTATGTCCAAACTGAAAACTTCCACCATGATACATGGCTTTAGTTAGCGGCCCAATGTTCTTCTCTAACATATGCATACTCAAACCATTTGATCATGACATCACCCTTACTTCAGACAAGACGAACATGCATAGCATCTCACATGATATCCAACAAAGGTAAAAAGTTGATGGCGTCCCCAGAAACATGGTTACCGCTCAACAAGCAACTTATAAGAAATAAGACACATAACTACATATTCATCACCACAATAGTTTTTAAGCTATTTTCCCATGAGCTATATATTGCAAAGACAAAGGAATGCAATTTTAAAGGTAGCACTCAAGTAATTTACTTTGGAATGGCAGAAAAATACCACATAGTAGGTAGATATGGTGGACACAAATGGCATGGGTTTTGGATCAAGGTGTTTGGATGCACGAGAAGCATTTCCTCTCAGTACAAGGCTTTGGCTAGCAAGGTTGTTTGAAGCAAACACAAGTATGAACAGGTGACATAGGCATCCCCAATGGGCCTGCCGAAGATGGTACCCGGGGTTTACTGAAGGCCCACCAGTCGAAGAATACAAAGATCGGAAGCCCAATTGGTGTTAAGGAAATTTAGAGTTGTATTATGAAATATAGAAACTTATAATTTCACGGGACGGGTTAGAAACCCTCCCGGACTCTGTAACTTGTGTATTACGAATCCCTCGGCTCCGCCTCCTATATAAGGGGGAGTCGAGGGACAAAGAAAGGATCGAATCTATTGTCAACATAACCCTAGTTTTACAATCAGCGAGTACTTTTCGGCTGAAACCTTCGAGATCTACTTGCCCTCTACTTCTAACAAAACCCTAGTCTACAATCTGTAGGCATTGACAAGTTAATCCCTTGTCAATTGGCGCCGTCTGTGGGAATTAGAGGTGTCAAGGATCTGATCTCGATGGCACGTTCAAGATCGTCGACTTCGTCGGTAGCAAGCAACGCGATGGATCGAGGTAACGGTCGAAACTGATCTAGTCGATTTTATTCCTCACCCGCCCTCCCGTTTGGATGCATGTGCATATCTGGAGGAGCCCATCGTCATGACGTTCGGAGAATTCCGATTCGGCGTCGACAAGGAAGGATCTTATCGTCTCGAAGTTCCGATCTCGTCGGAATTATCAGCGATCGACTCCGACTTTTCGTCAAGCGATGAAGAGCTTTCGTCGCCACGTTTCATCAGCACTAAGGCAAGCGGAAAGCTCGCCAAGATCTTCAGCGACATATCCTTCGAGTCGTCTGCGACTCGTTATAAGCAGCGACTCGGACAGTCGACAGCTTCAACTTCATCGACAAATCTGCTGTCATTGGAAAGGTCTTCACCAATCTCAATGATGGTGTCACCAATCCTGACAAAAATCAAAACTCAAAATATCATCAGGTCTATGCAATGGAGGAAACAAACCGAGCAGAACCGGAGACGTCAGAGGCTTTCGACGATTTGGGAAACCCATATGTTGATCCCACGGATCTCAGAAGAGGTCTAGGCACTAAATATGTCGGGACCACTCCACGTCTAAGAGTTCAGCTCCCGCAGGCAGTGTGGGACAGAGCCGCAAAAGCCATGGACGGTTCAGAGCCAATTACCACGACTGCTACATCAAAGAATTGCAAGCTTATCAATACAGACTCGCTCGCGTAAGCAGAGAGTTAGAGAAACGGACAGCTGAGCTAGACAGAAGAAAGGAGGCAGCCTCTGCATCAAGCAGGCGCCGGGCAGATTTAAGTCGACAGTCAGGAAACTCGGGAGATAGTCAGAGAAGATCGAAGGCGAGCGAGATCTCGGCTGCAAAATATACCTGAGTCGAGAGGGAAAATCTAGTTCAAAACCTCGACATGTCTTTTATGACAATTGACACAAGGGGAAATATTATCCCTAAAACACCGGAAGCTGGGTATATGGCAACGCAAGCTTACATCCTCGCGTCCAGACCACCTCCTGGGGACCCGAGGGAAGCATTGTTTAACATGGCAATGGCAGGAGTTGGAGCCATGGGAACAGCGTTCGCAGCTACACCTCCCGAAGGAACTGCAAGACAAAATAGTCCGCGACCCACCGCAGCAGTACAAGATCCACCGAGAGCAAGTGGAGCGAGGGATACAGCGGCTCAAGCAAGGGTGGATAGAGCGCGACAAGAAAGAAGGGAACACCGGCAGTCACTGAAGTTGCCGAGGAAGATATGTGTGGGCTCCCGTGTTTTACGAGACGAGTTCGAAAAACTCGAGTCCCGTCAGGGTTTAAGTTACCCGAAAATTTCAAGAAATTTGACGGTTTCGATCCCGAGGATTGGCTCGTTGATTACCTCGAGATGGTGAAGTTGATAGGTGGAACCAGGGCAACAGCCATGCAGAGCATCCAAGTACACTTGAGCGGAGCCGCGCGATCTTGGATAAAGAAACTTCCCCCAGGTTCCATCGATAGCTGGGATAGTTTTGAGGATATCTTCGTGATGAATTGCCGATCCACTTGCAAAAACCCGCGTCATTGGAAGAGTTGAGGGCGTGCAGACAGAAACATGATGAGTCCATGAGAAAATATATACAGAGGTGGAACATTATCAAAAACTCGGCAGAGGACATATCTGACGAGAGGGCAATAGATGCGTTCGTGGCAGGAATTCGACGGGGAGATTTCGTCGAAGACTTAGGGAGAACCAACCCAAAGACAATATCAGCATTGATGGAAATAGCAAATAGATGGGCAGATGGAGAAGATGCTATACACAATAAGCGACATAGATCGCCAGAAGAGGACCGCAGTCGAAATTTCCAAAATAGACGACGATTCTCTCGACAGTTCTATAGTAATGATGCTCCTGGCCACATATTAGCTGGTTTCCGAGGAAACTCTGGAGGAAACAGTCGAGATGATTATCAAATAAGTAACGCGCAACAAGGCGACAACAGAGGTGATTTCCGTAGTAACAGGCAAAATAGTGGGCCAAGGTTTCAGAGATCATATGTATCTCCCGAGGATATGATGAATGGGCCGTGTCAGATGCATTTTTATCTCGACAACAATGGGAAGAGGCAAGTCAGACATCTGCAGAAGGATTGTCGCAATTTTCAAGCAATGTTGCGGGCCGCAGGAATAGCCAATGCTCAAGCAATGAACAGAAACCCCCAAGGACCCAGGAGTGAAATCCACCTCCTCCCGCAATTACGGAAGAAAATCGACACCAGCTCAGAATAGCGGCAGCACCACACCCACCTCCATATGTTGATCCCAATTCCAATGGTGCGGTCTCGATGATTCAGAAAGCTAGGCCATCCAATAGGGCTCAGAAAGTAATCTCGCGGCAAGTGTTCATGGCAGAGAAGATGCCTCCACCAACAGTCGAGTACGTTAAATTGGTCGGGCAAGGAAGATCAATCTCGACGTTCAGTTTGGGACTCGAGAAAATTACAGAATAGAAAAGTTGGAGTTTGAAGTTGTGGATTTCCCGTCGCAATATCACGCCTTGTTGGGACGACCAGCATATGCCAGGTTTATGGCGGTACCACATTACACGTACCTGTTGTGGAGGTTACCTGGACCTAAGGGACCAATTACAGTCAAAGGAAGTTTCGCGCAATGATAAATGCGACAAGGACTTTCATCGACTTTCAGAAACTTTCGGGATGCAAGCAGAATATATGGCGTCAAGGCTCACAACTGATTATGATGTGCTGCTAGATACAGGAAGGCCACTCAGAGAACCAACCTTCAACACTGCTAAGGACTCAAAAGAGGTGCAGATTCACCCGACAGACCCAAAGAAAACAACGTCCATTGCAACAAATATGGACCTCGCATAGGAAAGCGCGCTCGTGAGTTCCTCCGTGAGCACTGGAAAATCTTCGCATGGTGTCCAGCGACATGCCAGGAGTACCTGGGAACTTGCCGAGCACCACCTAAACTTGGATCCAATAGCGAGACCAATCAAACAACCTTTGCGGCGTTTTTCGGAACCAAACCGCAAAGCTATGCTGTCAGAAATTGATCGACTCGAGAAGCTGGTTTTATTAAAGAAATATCTACAAAGCCACGTGGGTAGCTAACCCAAGATGGTGCCAAAGAAAAACACGAAAGTCCTTCGCATGTGTGTCGACTTTACGTGTCTCAATAAACATTGTCCAAAGGATCACTTCCCCTCCCAAGGATCGATCAAATCATCGACTCCACGGCAGGATGTGAACGTCTTTCCTTCCTGGACGCATATTCTGGTTATAACCAGATCAGATTAAAAGAAGATGATGAAGCCAAGACAGCGTTCATAACACCTTATGGCGTGTTCTGCTATAGAACAATGCCTTTTGGTCTAAAAACGCGGGAGCAACATATCAGCGGATGATGCAGAAGTGCGCAACACAGATTGGAAAGAATGTACAAGTTTACATTGACGATGTCGTCATAACATCAAAAAAGGGAACAACGCTGATCGAGGATTTGAAAGAAACTTTCGACAACCTTGACAAGTTCTGCTTAAGTTAAACCCGACAAAGTGCTCCTTTGGTGTTCCGGAGAACTTCTCGGGTTCTTAGTATCAGCAAGAGGGATCGAGGCCAATCCAGAAAATCCAAGCCATCGTAACAATGAGGAAGCCGACAAAGTTGAAAGAAATACAACAGTTGATGGGGCGAGTCGTAGATTTAAGCAGATTCGTCGCCAGGCTAGGGGAAAAGGCACTGCCATTCTACGCATTGATCAAACAAGGAGAGAAATTTCATGGAACGAAGAAGCAGAGCTTTCGAGAATCTCAAGCGCACAATTTCGACACCACCAATCTTGGTGGCGCCCAAGGAGAAGGAGCCCCTCCTGCTATACATTGCAACAGGTGGTCAGCACGGCTCTCGTAGTCGAAAGGGAAGAAGAAGGAAAACTGCATGGAGTACAGAGGCCAGTATATTTCATCAGTGAAGTATTATCGCCTTCAAAACAACGGTACCCGCAGTACCAGATGCTGGCATATGGAGTGTTTACAACGGCAAGAAAGTCGCGGCACTATTTTTCGGCGCACCCGATAATAGTGGTCAACGAGGCTCCTCTATCAAATATATTAAACAATCCAGAAGCTACAGGTCGTGTCTCCCTTTGGGGAATAGAGCTTTCCCCTCGGGACATCACGTATGAAAAAAGAAAAGCAATAAAGTCGCAAATCCTACCAGACTTCATCGCAAAATGGATGGAGCTACAAAATACAGGACCCCCAAATTTATCGAGAACCTGGACTATGAACTTTGATGGGTCCAAAAGGTTAGAGGGCGCTGGAGCAGGCGTGATACTAATATCACCGAAGGCGACAAATTAAAGTATGTCTTACGGATGACGTTCCCAAACGCGTCTAAGAATGAGGCAGAATATGAAGCTCTCATACACGGGATGAAGATGGCGAAGGCTTGTGGTGCAACCCGACTGAAAATCTTTGGCGACTCACAATTGGTGGCTCAGCAGGTCATGAATCAATGTGATGCAGTCAATGAAAGTATGATAGCATACAAGGAGATGTATAACGAGCTAGAAAACTGTTTGACGGATGCGAGGTAAATCACATCAGCAGGTTGAGCAACGATGAAGCCGATGTTCTTGCAAACATCGGGTCGCAGTGTCTCGCGATTCCACCAGGCGTGTTTTGGGAAGAAATAGCCAAGAGATCTACAAAGCCGATGAAACCAAAGAAGAAGGAGAAGGACGAGAAACCCTCGGGGGCTACGAAAGAAACACTGGAAGAGGAAGATGAACAGGAGCTAGTCATGATGGTGCAAATTTCATGGATGTAGGCGTACATATCGTACATCCTAAGGAAAACAATACCCGATGATCCAATAGAAGCAAGGCGAGCAATCAGACGTTCCAAAGCTTTCACTGTGGTCAAAGGGGAGTTGTACAAGCGAAGTATTTCGGGTGTGTTACAAAGGTGCGTCACACCCAAGGAAGGAAGGATAATCCTGAAAGAAGTACACGAAGGAATATGTGGTCATCATGCAAGCAGTCGAGCTATCGCGGCCAAGGTTTTCAGAGCAGGATTTTATTGGTTTACAGCAATCGAGGACGCGAAGGAAATAGTGCGAACTTGCGACGCGTGCCAGAGATTCGCCGCAAAGCCTCATTCTCCAGCAGCAGAGCTAATGCAAATACCGCTATCTTGGCCCTTTGCCCAATAGGGTCTTGATATGGTAGGAAAATTACACAAGGCCTCGCCAGGTGGATATGCTGTCGTCGTCGACAAATTCACCAAGTGGATAGAAGCGAAGCCGATAAATTCACCAGATGGAGCGTCAGCAATCAAGTTTGTGAAAAGCATTGTTTTTCGATTTGGAGTCCCTCATAGCATCGTCACGGACAATGGTAGTAATTTCACATCCAAGGAGTTCAAAGCATACTGTGCAGAAGTGGGCATCAAATTGAGTTTCGCATCAGTCGCACACCCGCAGACCAACGGTCAAGTCGAGAAAGCCAACGGTATCATCTGCAATGGTATAAATAAGCGCTTGTTAGGACCATTGAAAAAAGCTCGACATACTTGGCCAGGGGAGCGGCCGAGTGTGTTATGGAGTATCCGAACAACACCAAATACGGTGACACAGGAGACTCCGTTTTTTCTGGTCCACGGAGCTGAAGCAGTCGCCGATAGAAATAGAGCATGATTCTCCAAGAGTCACAGAATACGATGAAGAAACTTCCAGAAGAGCTTTGGAGGATGATGTCGACGCACTCGATGAGGCTCGAGACGAAGTGTTATCACGGGTCGCTAAGTACCAGCAAGATCTGAAAAATTACCATAGTCGACGATTGCGACCACGATCTTTTCAGGTTGGAGACTTGGTTCTACGACTCAATCAAAAAAGCCATGAAAAACTCGAGTTGCCATGGCTTGGCCCTTACATCGTCATAGAAGTAATTGAAGGAGGAGCATACAGGATAAATGACAAGAAGTCAGGAGTTGCCGAGCCAAATCCTTGGAACGTGGCACAACTCAGGCGTTTTTACGCCTAGAGTCGAAAATATAGTCCTCCTTGTAAAAGCTACAATGTACGGAAACGCCCGCGAGTTTTCAGACGCACTCTTTTCCTTTTTCAGGGCACCGAGTGGGGCTGGAAAAGGTTTTTAATGAGGCGGACTCGCGGTGTTACAATATAATAAAGATAGTAGAGATATATATCTTTTTCTTTGACAAGATCGGGGGCTCGCGCCCAGAAGATACAATATATATATACACAATGTCGATGAATACAACTTGCAAAATATTTCGCCTTGGTGCAAAGCACCTCGCAAAATAAAACGGTGATACAAAATAGTGATCAACAAAAGGCTCGGGGGCTAACACCCGCAAAAATAGTACACTCAATATAATTTATTCTGCCTTGGGTCAACCTCGCATTATAAAAAAATCGCCACCAAAACGCCCGGGGGCTTGACAAGGAAAAACAACAAATCTAGTGACTTTACAATATAGATTATGTTTACAACACACAAGATACAACTCTTGGGACATGAATTTTCAATTGCTGCCCAGTATATTATCTATAGTCAATCGTTCTTTATTTGCAGCACGAGTACTATGTTCAGCATAGCTACCCTTCACGAAGAACTCAGCATCCATCCGAAGAAGTTCATCCATCATATCTTCTGCTATAGGGGTTACAATGTCATCAATTTTGCCAACATTCCTTTTCCTTTTCGCCATCTTGGCCAGGCACTTGGAGACAATTCCGCTCATGTCAAACTTTGGATAGCAAATTTGTATCATCATCATAGCAAATCTGGCGCCAGCAGATAACTGGGCACGCACGAAACCATGGATCCGAGGTGCATCCCGAAATTTATCCATCAAATCAGGAAGAGTTTCTGGCATCTTATCGCACGGGAACATGGTGCCGTAAACTAAAGACAACGTCCTTGTACAGAAGTCGAGAAATTTGCGGACCTGACCCGCGCGATCTTGAAATCTGACAATTTGGCGGGTACGTTCAGCTGTACCCCAAAAGTTAGAACCATGCTGCAGTGCAAGTCTGAGGAGCGCATTGGATCGAGTCTCAACACGTTGATCCTCGGCAGCAGTATCCAAGAAAGAACCTGTTTTGATAAAAGAATCAGTAAGGACAGAGAAGACAGCAAGAGAAATATCAAGCACGACCAAGTTAAAATAAAGCATACCTGTCATATCTAAGCTAGCGTCAGTCATCAGCTGAAGCATGTAATTCTCTCGGGCAGAAGCTTCAGTAGCCTCAGAAATTGCAGCTTCCTTTGCAGCTATGGCATCCTGAGCCTGTTGAAGCGCAATTTTTTCCCTCTCGGAAGATTTTCGAGACTGCTCCATTATCATAAGTGACTGTTTCTTCATAGATTGGAGTTGTTGGCGAAGCTCTTCCAAGTCTTGTGCCGAACCTTCACTCGCTGAATCTTCAATAAGTTCGACAGCAACAGGTGTTTTCTTCAAACAGGATGAAGCAGGAAAAACTTCGGAAGGACGGAGAGTTGCAGTATAGTTGTCAAAAATCAACTGAAAATAAAAGTTTCGACATTAATCATCAAGCAAAGATAGATTTCCATTGATTCTCAAAGTATGTACATGGCTATTACAAAAGAAGGTCCCTAGTGAACTATTGAAGCAGTTGCCGCTACAACTATTAGGGCGACAGCGCCAAAAGAGAGTTTAAACTAAAAGAGAAGACAAGGTGGTCTACTTGACCTCCGGCTTCGACGAACTAGGAGCAGGAGCTGGCTTGTATCCGAGGTAGGCAAGGATTTTCTTCGAATTGGGCTTGGCAACTTTAATCAGCGACTTGCAAAATAATTGGATAAGCGGATGAGCCACTAGTCCATTGTGAAAGTCTGTCAAAAGTAAATGACAAGATCGAAAGATAAAACACCACATACTTCCTCATGAGCTATAAAACATTGACACAAATAAGAGATAATAACTTTTGAATTGTTTAAAGGTAGCACATGAAGTATTTACTTGGAATGGCAGAAAATACCACATAGTAGGTAGATATGGTGGACACAAATGGCATGGGTTTTGGCTCAAGGTTTTGGATGCACGAGAAGTATTCCTCTCAATACAAGGCTTAGGCTAGCAAGGTTGTTTGAAGCAAACACAAGTATAAACGGTACAGCAAAACTTACATAAGAACTTATTGCAAGCATTATAAAACTCTACACTGTCTTCCTTGTTGCTCAAACACTTTACAGAAAATATCTAGACCTTTGAGAGACCAATCATGCAAACCAAATTTCAACAAGCTCTACAGTAGTTCTTCATTACTAGATTTAAACTACATGATGCAAGAGCTTAAATGATTTATGAGAGCTCAAAACAATTGCCAAGTATCAAGTTATTCAAGACCATATGAAGCATTTTCTGATTCCAACAAAATAACAACAAGTGAAGCGATCAACTTTCGCCCTTTGAACATTAAAAGCTAAGAACACATGTGTTCATATGAACCAGCGGAGCGTGTCTCTCTCCCACACAAGGATAAACTTATTCAGAGAATGAAAATAACAAAAAGAAAATAAAAGCACACAGACGCTCCAAGTAAAATACATAAGATGTGACTGAATAAAAATATAGTTTCACTAGAAGAAACCTGATAAGTTGTCGATGAAGAAGGGGATGCCTTGGGCATCCCCAAGCTTAGATGCTTGAGTCTTCTTAAAATATGCAGGGATGAACCACCGGGGCATCCCCAAGCTTAGACCTTTCACTCTTCTCGATCACATTATATCACCCTCTTCTATTGACCCTTGAAAACTTCGCCACACCAAACTTCGAGCAAACTCATTAGAGGGTTAGTGCACAATCAAAAATTCACATGTTCAGAGGTGACACAATCATTCTTAACACTTCGGACATTGCACAAAACTTCTGAAAGTTAATGGAACAAAGAAACTCATTCAACTTAACAAAAGCGGAATCTGTCAAAACAGAACAGTTCGTAAAGACGAACCGGAAGGGGCACTTAACTTGCTCAAACGGAAAAACTCAAAACTAATGAAAGTTGCGTACATATCCGAGGATCACACACGTAAATTTGCAGATTTTTTGATTTTTTTAGAGACTTCTGCTCAAATTCGTGACAGAAGCAATGCTGTGTTTCTGCGCAGCAATCCAAATCTAGCATCAACTTTACCATAGAGACTTTTATTGGCACAAAAACATGATAAGGAGAGGTTGCTACAGTAGTAAACAACTTCCAAGACTCAACAAAACAAAATTGCTGTAGTAAAATAAACACATGGGTTATCTCCCAAGAAGTTCTTTCTTTATAGCCATTAAGATGGGCTCAGCAGTTTTAATGATGCACTCAAGAAATAGTATTTGAAGCAAAAGAGAGCATCAAGAGGCAAATTCAAAACACATTTAAGTCTAACATGCTTCCTATGCATAGGAATATTGTAAATAAACAAGTTCATGAAGAGTATAGTAGCAAGCATAGGAAGACAAAACAAGTGTAGCTTTAAAAATTTCAGCACATAGAGAGGTGTTTTAGTAACATGAAAATTTCTACAACCATATTTTCCTCTCTCATAATAACTTTCAGTAGCATCATGAGCAAACTCAACAATATAACTATCACATAAAGCATTCTTATCATGAGTCTCATGCATAAAATTATTACTCTCCACATAAGCATAATCAATTTTATTAGTTGTAGTGGGAGCAAATTCAACAAAGTAGCTATCATTATTATTCTCATCATCAAATATAGGAGGCAAAGTATCATCAAAGAAAATTTTCTCCTCAATGCTTGGGGGACTAAAAATATCATGCTCATCAAAACCAGCTTCCCCAAGCTTAGAATTTTCCATATCATTAACAACAATGGTGTTCAAAGCGTTCATACTAATATCATTGTTACCAGCATGCAAATAAGATTCCATAGGTTTTTTAATTTTCGCAGCAAATTAACAATCCATGTCTTAACTCAGGAAATAAAATAAGAAGCTCATTGTTGCTTTCCATTATGCCTAACTAGTGTAAACAAGAAACCAAAAGATGCAATTGCAGGATCTAAAGGAAATAGCTTCGAGTACTTACAACGGCGCCGGAAAATAGCTTAGTAGCCGAGATCCGAGTGTGAGTACCTTTTACCTTTCCTCCCTAAACGGCGCCAAAAAATAGCTTGATGTCTACGGGTGCTTCTATTCTTGTAGACAGTGTTGGGCCTCCAAGAGCAGAGGTTTGTAGAACAGCAGCAAGTTTTCCCTTAAGTGGATCACCCAAGGTTTATCGAACTCAGGGAGGAAGAGGTCAAAGATATCCCTCTCAAGCAACCCTGCAATCACGATACAAGAAGTCTCTTGTGTCCCCAACACACCTAATACACTTGTCGATGTATAGGTGCACTAGTTCGGCGAAGAGATAGTAAAACACAGGTGGTATAGATGGTGGTAATATTGCGAAAGTAAAGATGCAGTAAAACAGTAAACAAGCGGCGCAGAAAATAGCTTGCGGCGTAAGCAATTCTTTGTGGTGGAAACAAGGCCTAGGGATCATACTTTCACTAGTGGACACTCTCAACATTGATCACATAATAAGTAAGTTCTCTTCCTTTGTGCTACATATACTCTTGTTGGATGATGAACACCACTAATTGTGTAGGGCTACAAGAGCTCCCTCAAGCCGGAGTTAACAAGCGCCACAACATTCGATATTCATATTTAAGTAACCTTAGAGCATAATAGATCTTTGCAAAATAGACCAAGTACTAACATAGCATGCACACTGTCACCATCACACTATGAAGGAGGCATAAATCACATCAATACTATCATAGCGATAATCAACTCCATAACCTACAAGAGATTATGATCATAATCTACGACAAGAACTACACGATGCACACACTGTCACCATTACACCATGCAGGAGGAATAGACTACTTTAATAACATCACATGAGTAGCACATAGATAAATAGTGATACAAAACACATTGCAATCATAAAGGGATATAAATAAGCACTTCAATATGCTATCCATAACAGTGAATAAGTATTCTGTGAAATATAGCCTAAGAGACCCACACGGTGCACACACTGTCACCTTTACACACGTGGGACAAGGAGTCTCCGGAGATCACATAAGTAAAACCCACTTGACTAGCATAATGACATCTAGATTACAAGCATCATCATATGAATCTCAATCATGTAAGGAAGCTCATGAGATTATTGTATTGAAGTACATAGGAGAGAGATGAACCACATAGCTACCGGTACAGCCCCGAGCCTCGATGGAGAACTACTCCTCCTCATGGGAGCAGCAGCGTTGATGGAGATGGCGGTGGAGATGGCAGCGGTGTCGATGGAGAAGCCTTCCGGGGCACTTCCCCGTCCCGCGGCGTGCCGGAACAGAGACTCCGTCCCCGCATCTTGGCTTCGCGATGGCGGCGGCTCGGAAGGTTTCGCGTACGTGGCTTATTTTTCTCGGGTTTTAGGTCAGGGAGCTTATAGGCGAAAGGGGAGCCTCGGAGGGGCCCGGTGGGGCCGACACAGCCGGCGCCCTCCAAAGCCGCGCGCCTTAGTGTGTGGGGCCCCCGTGGCCCCCCTCTGGTCCCTCTCGGGTGTTCTGGAAGCTTCCGGTGAAAATAGGGTACTAGGTGTTGATTTCGTCCGATTCCGAGAATATTTCCTTACTAGGATTTCTGAAACCAAAAATAGCCGAAACAGGAACTGGCACTTCGGCATCTTGTCAATAGGTTAGTTCCGGAAAACGCATCAAAACGATATAAAGTGTGAACAAAACATGTAGGTATTGTCATAAAACAAGCATGGAACATCAGAAATTATAGATACGTTTGAGACGTATCAAATATACTCGCTAAGGAAAGACAGATAAGGAAAAAAAGGGGGCACCTTCAAGTTTGGCGGCATACTCACGGTACCCGACAAATTGGGTACCGAAGCGGATAAGCTCCTTCATGAAAGGCTGAAGAGAAGACCATAAAAAAGAGGATCAATATAGGAAGCGAAAAGTTCGACATCACCAAGAAATAAAGAGAGGGAAGCTCAAAGCAATGAAATCAGTAAAGGGAAAAGAAACAACTTACCTCTTCCATTAAAGGAGTCGTGGAACAACCAATTAACATGGTAGGTTCCCCGGCTGGATCCACCCTAGCCCTCTTTGGCGAAGAAGCTCGGGGGCTTGCAATGGGAGTTGGATGCTCATCCTGTTGTTGAGGCGAAGTTTCGTCCCCATCAGGTTGAGCTTCAGAAACAACTAAAGTACAGGACGTACTCGTTCGAGCAGTCGCGTCAATAGGTGGATTCTCATCCTCTTCGCCACTTCAATAAACAAGGCGACAAAAATAAGAAACAATATAGACAAAACATCGAGAACAAACAACAAAGAGCAACAGGAACTTACGAGCTGACGAGAGCATCTTCATAAGGATCAAAAAATTTCTTCCCAACATCGGGAACAACTTCTTCGGCACGAGATGCGCCGGCTTTGGAGGTGCCCGAATCGACAACCTCGTCTCTCTTCCTCTTGTTCGTTGGAGAGGCAGCTGGAGGAGGAGAGTGTGTCGATGCGGTTGCCTCGGTTTCAGCGTCCTTTTCAGAGGATGCCGCGGATTTTCGAGAACCCGCGGTTTCACTCTCAGGGCGAGACGCACCCTGGTTGTCGTCGGTGACAACAACCCTTTCTTCAACTTCCCCACCTTCGTGAAGGGGAGGAAGAGGCGACGCATTCGCATGGTCCTATTCAAGATAGAAAATATATCGGCATGGATCTCTATCAGTAAAAGCAGTCGAAGGAAAAGCAGTATGAAAAAGACAATAGAAAAAAGATTGCATAAACAAAACTAATGCTAACAACATATTACTTGCGGGAGTGCGTTGGTGGTGCTATATGGTGTCACACCGCAAGATGTCGGGACAGTGTCCTTTTTGCTCAGCGACGAGATTTTTCGAACAAGTTTTTCCAAGTCCTTGATCGATAAATCTGTCGACAGGCGGTCCGCATCTTCATCGCCAGCATACATCCAAAGGGGATTTTTGCGCGCATGCAGAGGCTGCACCCTAATTCTAAGGAAGTACGCCACGATTTGGATACCCGACAATTCCTGTCCTCGGGTATTTTGGAGCTGGCGGATGCGTGTCATCAGCGCCTCTGTCGCCGCTTTTTCGTCGCTAGCCTCTGCATCCCAGGAACGGCGGAGACAGATTTTTTCGGTACCATCGAAAGGAGGGATGTTGTCTTGAACAGAGCCATGATTCTCCTCGTGGATGTATAACCATTTTTTGCGCCACCCTTGAGCTGAGTAAGGGAATTTGACGTCGAAATATTCGACGTCAGGGCGGACGCAGATAACAACGCCACCTATGTTATAGGAAGCAGTGGAAGAGCCATTACAGCGACAAAGGAAAATGCATTTCCAGAGAGACCAGTTAGGCTGGACTCCAAAGAAAGCTTCGCAAAGTGTGATGAAGATGGAGATGTGGAGGATGGAGTTGGGCGTGAGATGGTGAAGTTGCAATCCGTACATAAAAAGCAACCCCCGTAAGAAATCGTGAATGGGGGTAGAAAGACCACGGATGAGGTGGTCGACGAAATTGACCCGATACTCCATTGGAGGGGTTGGGTAGCTTTCTTCTTTGGGGAAGCGCAGCGAGTCTTGTTTCCTGTTGATACCAAGCTTCTTCAGCAGGTTGATGTCTTGTTGGGAGATTTTGGATCTCTCCCACTCCAGGTTCCCCAGATCTTCGGTCGCCATCTTCGATTCCGGAGTGTTGTGCCTGGTGAGTTTGCGCAGTGGCATCAACAGTGGCGTAGGAGCAAAGGGCGAGCGTGGATGAGCACAAGAACAGTGGGGCGCAGTGGAGGATTTCAGCAGAGGAGAGAAGAGCAGCGGCGCAAGCGAAAATATGGACGGAGGAAGACGATGACCTTAAGTACAGGTGCGGTGAATCGGCGCACCGTTGGATGGAGAATATGTGAGATAGATGATGTACGCGTGGATAAAGGGTAAAAGCGCAATTTTACTGAGAGAGGAAGGGACATGCGCTACAGTGCGTGCGCCAGTAAAAGCGGAGGACATGTGTCCCTCACTTGCACGACGTGTCAAGCAAATAAGGGTTTTGGGCCCACAAGACAGAGAGGGAACGTTGCTCGCACCTTCCCAATACAAGAGGACATGGCCAACGTCAGCAGTGATGTCATGTTACTAATGGAAAAACACCGGCAGAGGTGATGTGAAAAAATGGCGACAAGAAAGAACGGCTGATAATTTTGAGAGCCTTTGATCAAATACAAGTTTTTGATCAAATGCTCGGGGGCTACTTTGGAAAAAAGAAAACGAGTATGACAAAATAGAAATGACGAGAGCCTATGACCAAATGCAAGCATTTGTTCATAGCCTCAGGGGCTACTCCCATCGGGAGCGCTGGTCGCGCACCCGATAGATGTGAAAAGCTCGAGAAGGAATAACAATATAGCGACAGAAGATATTAATTTGTTGAGCCTACAACCAAGCACAAGTCCTTGATTGTAGCCTCGGGGGCTACTCCCATCGGGAACGCTGTTCGCGTGCCGATGAAATTACACAAAAATAGATAAAGAAAAAAAAAGTGAGTATATTTCGAGTTATACAAAATAACTCTACATATACTCCCATCGGGAAGGAAAAGTAAGTCATCAAATATGACTCAATAAAATGTGCTATTCCAACAAAAGCACTCGACAATATATTCTCAAAGCGCTAAAAGTCGCGAATAATCTCGAATGCCGCAAAACTTTGCGAAGGTAAGACCCCAGATTCTGAGCGGCGTGGCACCGTCTCTCGACGGCGGTTTGCTACTTTTTCCGTATCAGATACGAAGAAAAATCCTTCTGACGCGTTAGGTACCCGATAAATATAACGGGACTCGATGGTAAGACCTTAAGCGGCACTGTGAAGTTTACACCAGTATCCCGAGATCATGTCCAGGGAAGTGATCTTGAAGTAGGTTTTTGCGGATTGCCACTAGAGCAGTTAACTAGTACCTGATCCGTCAGATGAACTAGCCCCAACTACCATTATCCCTGTATAATATAGTATTTGCGTATCCAAAAGATATGCGATAAATTCGACAAGATTATTGAATGATTAAAGTTGGAGATTTTTCCTGATTCTTCGATTCAAGCAAAATCTCGGGGGCTACTGACATAGGCATCCCCAATGGGCCTGCCGAAGATGATACCCGGGGTTTACTGAAGGCCCACCAGTCGAAGAATACAAAGATCGGAAGCCCAATTGGTGTTAAGGAAAGTTAGAGTTGTATTAGGAAATATAGAAACTTATAATTTCACGGGACGGGTTAGAAACCCTCCCGGACTCTGTAAACTTGTGTATTACGAATCCCTCGGCTCCGCCTCCTATATAAGGGGAGTCGAGGGACAAAGAAAGGATCGAATCTATTGTCAACATAACCCTAGTTTTACAATCAGCGAGTACTTTTCAGCTGAAACCTTCGAGATCTACTTGCCCTCTACTTCTAACAAAACCCTAGTCTACAATCTGTAGGCATTGACAAGTTAATCACTTGTCAACATGTACAACAAAACTTACACAAGAACATATTGCAAGCATTATAAGACTCTACACTGTCTTCCTTGTTGTTCAAACACTTTACCAGAAAATATCTAGACTTAGAGAGACCAATCATGCAAACCAAATTTTAACAAGCTCTACGGTAGTTCTCCACTAATAGATTAAACTACATGATGCAAGAGCTTAAACATGATCTATGAGAGCTCAAAACAATTGCCAAGATTCAAGTTATTCCAAACCATATGAAGCATTTTCTGATTCCAACCAAATAGCAATCAACGAAGCAATTTTCAGCCTTCGCCATGAACATTAAAGCACAACTAAGAACACAAGTGTTCCATATGAAAAAGCGGAGCGTAATATCTCCAATACAAGGATGGTGGGATCCAACTATATTCAAACTAAAACAAAAAACAAAAGCAAACAGACGCTCCAAGTAAAGAACATAAGATGTGATGGAATAAAAATATAGTTTCACTAGAAGTGACCTGATAAGTTATCGATGAAGAAGGGGATGAGGCATCCCCAAGCTTAGATGCTTGAGTATTCTTAAAATATGCAGGGATGAACCACCGGGCATCCCCAAGCTTAGACTTTTCACTCTTCTTGATCATATTGTATCATCCTCTTCTCTTGACCCTTGAAAACTTCCTCCACACCAAACTTAAAGCAAACTCATTAGAGGGTTAGTGCATAATCAAAAATTCACATATTCAGAGGTGACATAATCATTCTTAACACTTCTGGACATTGCACAAAGCTACTGAAAGTTAATGGAACAAAGAAATCCATTCAACATATCAAAAGAGGCAATGCGAAATAAAAGGCAGAATCTGTCAAAACAGAACAGTCCATAAAGACGAATTTTACATAGGCACTTAACTTGCTCAGATGGAAAAACTCAAAACTAATGAAAGTTGCGTACATATCTGAGGATCACGCACGTAAATTGGCAGATTTTTTTGATTTTTTTACAGAGAGTTCTGCGCAAATTCGTGACAGACAGCAATTCTGTTTCTGCGCAGCAATCCAAATCTAGCATCAACTTTACCATAGAGACTTTACTTGGCACAAAAACATGATAAGGAGAGGTTGCTACAGTAGTAACAACTTCCAAGACTCAAAAATACAGTAAATAAATAAAACATGGGTTATCTCCCAAGAAGTGCTTTTTTCTTCAACGCCTTTCAGCTAGGCGCAGAAAGTGCAAATCAAGTAACATCAAGAGAAGAAGCATCAACATCATAATTTGTTCTAATAATAGAATCAAAAGGCAACTTCATTCTCTTTCTAGGGAAGTGTTCCATACCTTTCTTGAGAGGAAATTGATACTTAATATTTCCTTCTTTCATATCAATAACAGCACCAACAGTTCGAAGAAAGGGTCTTCCCAAGACAATAGGACAAGATGCATTGCATTCAATATCCAAGAACAAAATCAACGGGGACAAGGTTATTGTTAACCGTAATGCGAACATTATCAATCTTCCCCAAAGGTTTCTTTTTAGCATTATCAGCAAGATTAGCATCCAAATAACAATTTTTCAATGGTGGCAAGTCAAGCATATCATAAATTTTCTTAGGCATAACAGAAATACTTGCACCAAGATCACATAAAGCATTACATTCAAAATCATTGAATTTCATCTTAATGATGGGCTCCCAACCATCTTCCAACTTCCTAGGAATAGAAGATTCAAGTTTTAATTTATCTTCCCTAGCTTTAATGAGAGTATTTGTAATATGTTTTGTAAAGGCTAAATTTATAGCACTAGCATTAGGACTTCTAGCAAGTTTTTGTAAGAACTTTATAACTTCAGTAATATGGCAATCATCAAAATCTAAATCATTATGTTCTACAGCAATGGGATCATTGTCCCCAATATTTTGAAAGCAGTTTCAGCAGTTTCAGCAGTTTCAGGCAGTTTTACACGCTTTGCACTAAGAGTAGAAACATTGCCAACACCAATTATTTTACCATTGATAGTAGGAGGTGTAGCAACATGTGTAGAATAAACATTACTAGTGGTGGTAATAGTCCAAACTTTAGCTACATTATTCTCTTTAGCAAGTTTTTCTTTTTCTTCTATCCCACCTAGCATGCAATTCAGCCAACATTCTTATATTATCATTAATTTGAACTTGGATGGCATTTGTTTTAGCAAACCTAGCATATTTAACTTCCTCAGGCATAACTTTAAGTTTTAAAAGATCAACATCAAGAGCAAGACTATCAACCTTAGAAGCAAGAACATCAATTTTACCAAGCTTTTCTTCAACAGTTTATTAAAAGCAGTTTGTGTACTAATAAATTCTTTAAGCATGACTTCAAGACCAGAGGGTACACTCTTATTATTGTTGTAAGAATTACCATAACCACTACCATTATTAGAAGGATATGGCCTATAGTTGTTGTTACCATAATTATTCCTATAAGCATTGTTGTTGAAATTATTATTCTTAATGAAATTCACATCAACATTTTCTTCTTGAGCAACCAATGAAGCTAAAGGAACATTATTAGGATCAATATGAGATCCACCATTTGCAAGCATAGACATAATAGCATCAATCTTATCACTCAAAGAAGAGGTTTCTTCAACAGAATTTACCTTCTTACCTTGAGGAGTTCTTTCAGTGTGCCATTCAGAGTAATTGATCATCATATCATCAAGAAGCTTCGTCGCGGCGCCCAAGGTGATGGACATAAAAGTACCTCCAGCAACTGAATCCAATAGGTTCCTCGAGGAAAAATTCAATCCTGCATAAAAGGTTTTGGATGATCATCCAAGTAGTTAGGCCATGGGTAGGGAAATTCTTTACCAAAGATTTCATTCTCTCCCATGCTTGAGCAACATGTTCAGTATCAAATTGCTTAAAATTCATTATGCTACTTCTCAAAGATATAATCTTAGCAGGGGGATAATATTTACCAATAAAAGCATCTTTACATTTAGTCCATGAATCAATACTATTCTTAGGCAAAGAAAGCAACCAATCTTTAGCTCTTCCTCTTAATGAGAAAGGAAACAATTTCAGTTTTATAATATCACCATCTATATCCTTATACTTTTGCATTTCACAAAGTTCAACAAAATTATTAAGATGGGCAGCAGCATCATCAGACTAACACCAGAAAATTGCTCTCTCATAACAAGATTCAAAAAGCAGGTTTAATTTCATAGAATTCTGCTATAGTAGCAGGTGGAGCAATAGGAGTACTTATAAAATCATTATTATTTGTGCTAGTAAAATCACACAACTTAGTATTTTCAGGAGTACCCATTGTAGCAGTAATAAAAGTAAACTAAGCAAGTAGAATAAAGTAAAGTAAAGACAAGTAACTAATTTTTTTTGTGTTTTTATATAGAGCAAGTAAACAAGACAGAAAGTAAAGCAACTAATTTTTTGTGTTTTTGTTATAAAGCAAACAAGACAGTAAATAAAATAAAGTAAGACAAAAACAAAGTAAAGAGATGTGGAGACTCTGCGTGTCTTGATCTCCCAACGGCGGAAAGCGCTTGATACGCGTGAAACACACGTCCGTTGGGAACCCCAAGAGGAAGGTGTGATGCATACAGCAGCAAGTTTTCCCTCAAGAAACCAAGGTTATCGAACCGTAGGAGTCAAGGAGCACGTGAAGGTTGTTGGTGGAGGAGGTAGTGCGCGCAACACCAGAAACCGGCGCCAACGTGGAACCTGCACAACACAATCAAGATACTTTGCCCCAACGTAACGGTTGTCAATCTCACCGGCTTGCGAAACAAAGGATTAAACGTATCGAGTGGAAGATGATGTTTGTTTGCAAAGAACAGAGAGAACAATGATTGTAGATTGTATTCAGATGTAAAAGAATGGACCGGGGTCCATAGTTCACTAGTGGTGTCTCTCCAATAAGATAAATAACATGCTGGGTGAACAAATTACATGTGGGCAATTGACAAATAAAGATTCAATACATATCAATGATGATTACTATGAGATTTAATCAGGGCATTACGACAAAGTACATAGACCGCTATCCAACATGCATCTATGCCTAAATAATCCACCTTCAGTTAGCATCCGCACCCCTTCCAGTATTAAGTTGTAAACAACAGATAATTGCATTAAGTATGGTGCATAATGTAATCAACACAAATATCCTTAGACAAAGCATCGATGTTTTATCCCTAGTAGCAACAGACATCCACAACCTTAGAACTTTCTGTCACTGTCCCACATTCAATGGAGGCATGAACCCACTATCGAGCATAAATACCCCTCTTGGAGTTACAAGTATCAACTTGGCCAGAGCCTCTACTAGCAACGGAGATCATGCAAGAACATAAACAACACATATATGATAGATTGATAATCAACTTGACATAGTATTCCATATTCATCGGATCCCACCAAACACAACATGTAGCATTACAAATAGATGATCTTGATCATGTTAGGCAGCTCACAAGATCTAAACATGATAGCACAAGAGGAGAAGACAACCATCTAGCTACCGCTATGGACCCATAGTCCAAGGATGAACTACTCACGCATCACTCCGAGGCGGGCATGGTGATGTAGAGCCCTCCGGTGATGATTCCCCTCTCCGGCAGGGTGCCGAGGCGATCTCCGAATCCCGAGATGGGATTGGCGGCGGCGGCTCTGGAAGTATTTCCGTATCGTGGCTCCTACAGGGGGCGACGAAGGCTTTAAGTAGGCGGAAGGGTAGGTCGAGGCGGCGCGAGGGGCCCACACCATAGGCGGCGCGGCCCCTCTAGCCGCGCCGGCTATGGTGCCGGGCCCTCGTGACCCTCTTCGTATACCCTCCGGTCTTCCGAAGCTCCGCAGAAAATAAGACCCCGGGCATTGATTTTGTCCAATTCCGAGAATATTTCCTTTGTAGGATTTCTAAACCAAAAACAGCAGAAAACAGGAATCGGCACTTCGGCATCTTGTTAATAGGTTAGTGCCGGAAAATGTATAATAATGATATAAAGTATGTATAAAACATGCAAGTATTGTCATAAAAGTAGCATGGAACATAAGAAATTATAGATACGTTTGAGACGTATCAAGGTCCGGAATAGTCCGGAGAATAAGATTCATATAAGGGAAGTTGATTTCTGGGTTTCGAAAATGTTCGGGATTTTTCCGGTGGTTGACTGGAAGGTTCTAGAAGGTTCCGGGGGGTCCACCATGGGGCCCACGACCTAGGAAGCCCACCATGGGCCGAGGGGATGCTCCCTGGCCTAATGGGCCAGGGGCACATGGCCCCCAAGGCCCATGCCGGCCAACCCCCTAGGGTTTCCCTGGGAAGGATCAACTTGGGGGAGGGGCCCTCCCCCCCTCTTGGCCGCCGCCCCCAACCCTAGATGGGAAGGGGGCCACCGGGGCCCCCTATATAAAGAGGGGAGGGCCGGCCACACCCCCCAACCATTACCTCCTCCTCCGGCCGCCTCCCTCCACCATACGCCGGCTTAGGCGAAGCCCTGCAGCTTTTCTTCCTCCACCACCACCACCACGCCGTCGTGCTGCTGGAATTTGGAGGAGATCTACCACACCTCCGCTGCCCGCTGGAACGGGAGAGGAAGGAGCTTCATCGACACCGTACGCGCGACCGAGTACGGAAGTGCTGCCGGATTGCAGCATCGGGGACGATCGTCTATACCAACAACGAGATTAATCTCCTAGGCTTTGGAATCTTCGAGGGTTAGTCTCATCTCCATCTCGTTGCTTCGATCTTGTAGATTAGATCTTGGGTGTTCCATAGATTAGATCTGTTGGTTTTATTCGTCTTGCGGTAGGAATTTTTTTGTTTTCTATGCAACGAACCCCATCAAATGCAACACCCCATCTATCGCAAATCGGTCTGTCATCTAGTTGCGCAAATCATTCAATAAGCGTCCATGAATTCCATGCATGTTCGCCAAGTGAATATCTAAGCAGGCGTTCTCTTCCAACTTAGTTGAAAGAAACTCGTCTAACCACTCATACTTCATTTTTCTGGCTAGCGATATAAGTAGCATCTTAAGTTCATCAACCACATCAAATGCGTTGGTGTTCCAAAAGCACACTCGCATCTCAAAATCCAATGAGTAAAGCATGGCGCATGGACAAGTCACGACGAGTACGATAATCATCATTATCATCCTCACTCGCGGAGTTCTTGAGTTCATCTCCTAGTGGTTGTCGTATCATGTAGATCATGTCATTTCTAATGAGGATTTCCCTAATGTGTTCGTACCAATTTATGAAGTTAGACCCATCGGTTTTAAGTTTCTCATTACGCGCAAAGGAACCATATAATTGAGTAAACATTGGGGTATGACAAGTTCTACGAAGATATTTGCAAAGACATTAAGACTTAGTTCATAATATTATGAGTTCAAGTTATAATCAAATTATTAAAATAACTCCACCAAAACTATCATCCCTAAGAATGTCTTAGTGATTACATAACCCCGTTCACTATACCTCCCCGGTCGTCACAGTCATTGGGTATAGATGCAAGGTAGAGACTGAAGTGTCAGTGGAAGAGGAGAAGAGGAGAAGGTGGAGAAGTGGAAGAGAAGGAGAAAAGAAGGTGGAGAAGTGGAAGAGTAGGAGGGGAGAAGGTGAAGAAGAGGAAGAGGAGGAGGGGATAAGGTGGAGAAGGGGTAGAGGGAAATGTTTGAAACTAGAGAGAGGGATTTTGTTTTTGGAATTTTTCAGTTTTGAATTTTTTTGCCCGAAATCTAAAACCTAAAAAACTATGTTTTTCCTTTTCGATCATTGTGAATTATTGATATGTAATAATAAGTACCCTTTATTATTTTCTTCTAGAGAACCATATCCAACAATAATACCATCATAGAAGAACGAACTTGAATGCAACCATAAAGAAAATCTTTCACCATAGCCATGCACAAGTCACTACTCAAATCTAGACATAGAGATACAATAGATCATGTAAAAAACGATAGATTGCACTCAACATCATGTTTGCCAAGATATTACAACGAGGAGATAGAGAGGGTGAAGGTGGTATTATTTTAGATGTTGATGAAGATCACACGAGAGGGGATGGAGCCACTCGAAGGCGATTCCCGCAGTGGTTCCCCCTCCGATCTCCGCCGCCGACGGAGATCAGACTCTCTATTTATGTGTTTTCAATCCCCGCCTTCGTACGTCACGAGGAAGACCACTAGGGGGTATATATAAAGAGTTTTAGGTCAAAACATGCCAGTACACAAAAGATTGAGGCCACAGACAACCGAGGGGGGGGGGGGCGGAGATCCCCTCCATGGCACGACTAGGGTATCATGCCGCGTCATGCGACCCTTATTTTACATCATGTGGAATTGCGAAATTTCTTTTGGTGTGGTGTAAAAACTGGAAACACACAAAAACATGTGATGTAAAACTGTTTTTTGTGATGTATTTTAGGTTTACTTGTTGGAGATGTTCTACGATGATGGATAATCTATTTTGCAATGGACAAGATGTTTGAGGGGCGTCCTGCAAAGTTTCAGCTGAATAGGTCGAACTGACTAAGTGACTTGATCCAGCCCTTCCGTTTTGATCTAGCGGCCAAGAACCCACTGTATCACAACAAGCCCTACCAGAACCTCTCTTCCTTTCTTCCTCCCTCCCGAGTCCTAACCTACCAACATCCGCCGCCCCGCCGTACCGTCGCCGCCGGCGCCTCAATCTCACGCCGCCCCACTCCCTGTATCCGAAAATCCCCGCCTCTCCCGCTTTGCTCCGTCTCCGTTCCTGTTCTTCCTCGTCGAGACATCGAGACCTTGCCGTCTCCACCCCGTCCGCAGGTCTCCGGTGAGTTTTTTCCGACCCAGCGATTGGTTAACCCCACTGACCTTCACAACTTCTGGGCTTGCCCCTGCACACCATCTAGATCCACCCCTATGTGCGTTCCTGTCTTTCCTGCCAGAGCGCCAGGAATGGAATCTACCCACATAATTTGATCCCAGTGTGTGCACTTCTGTATGCAGAGGACTGGTCGCAAGATGCAGGCTTTGCTGCGGAGCGTCTGTCGAGCCGGAACCCGCGGCGCGTCTCTGAAGCTCCTGGACTGCACTCCTCCCGGGGTTACCCAGTCGTTCGTAGAACCTCTGAGGCCCTGCAGCTGGATTCGTCAAATCGTGGTGTGTATGTGTGTGTGTGCCAGTGTTTGTATTGGGTATCCATACAAGTTGCGGGTTTGCCGTCCTATGTTACTAATCGATCCTGGTTGTGTCATTGCGCTGAATTTTGATGTGCAGAGTCCAATCGTTCCACACGATGGTGTTCAGGCTTACAGTTTCTGCACCAAGGCTTTGGCGGTGAGGGGGTTCTCCACAGTGGGGGCTGCCGAGGTTTCTGCCGAGGATGAAGATTCCAGCTCTCCCATGGTTGAGCAACCGCCGCGCATCAAGTTCAAGAGGCCTGACAAGACGGCCAGGCACATTATGAATGTGAGCCAAGAGTTACTTCCAGTAGCCCTATAGCATGCTCCTATGATCATTTGAACAGTGCAGCATGTTCATTACTTGAATGTTTGCAGATCTTGAACAAAGAGGCAGTCGACAAAGTCCGCACGGAGAGGGAGATTCCTGATGTACAGCCTGGATGTATTGTTCAAATGAGAGTGGTAAGTACCGAGTAAATGCACTCTCACCTTACTGCTGTTCATTCATGCATCTGCTCTTCTGATTCTGTGTGTAAACAGCAAGTTCCTGAAAACAAGCGGCGTGAGTCTACATTGAAAGGCATCGTCATAGCAAGGCGCAATGCTGGGATTGCTACAACTTTCAGACTGCGTAGATTAGTAGCTGGCGTGGGAGTCGAGTCTGTCTTTCCACTGTAAGTGACAGCAAATATGTGCTTCTCTCTTCCACTTTCATGTTGATACTGCTTTGGTTCTGATCTTTGCATGTGGATGTTAGAATTTCTTCTTAGTTTTCACTATCTTTTTTGCGATTATAATGATTTGTGCATTCACATCAGACAACAATTCACAGTACTTGTAAATGATCCCTGTTTTTTAGCATGACAGAACATGCCATATTTTTAATTTGTGCATAAACCTTTTGTTTGCGATTACAACATACACTTCACTATACATACACACACCTCCACGCGAATCTAATCACATGCTATAATGACGGAGACCAGGGAAAAATATGCGATTCTCACTAAGTCCCTATTTAATATGTTGCTGAATATAGCTGATTAAACAAATATGGAATTATGGATGCACAGCTGCTGGGCTAGAAGTGTAGTTGGCTGAACTGAGCTATTCGGGATTCACCCCCTTCTTGATATTCCTGGTAGTATCTCATCTGCCAATGATAACGGTGGCACCAGCTTCATTCTGGTCCTATGTAAATCCATGACAAACGGTTACTATTGCCTAAACCATAAAATGCTAAGTATCTGGTCAATGAACCCTTATTTGAACTGTGAAAAACTATTAATATTTGATACAGAGCATGGCGTTTCTCGTTAATCTTCTTGGCAAAATTAACTACTTTTGTTTTATTACCAATGGAGCTTGTGATTTTATAAGTGTGCACATCCAGCTATGGTTAACTTCCTTTCATGACTCCATACTACATATAGCCTTTGTCCCCTGTGTGTGCTGTGGGACTGAGTACAATGACCAAATGGCATAAGTAGGATATTTCATATGGGCTCTCCTTTTGTTTGCATGATCTGTTTCATTTTGTTCTGCAGTTAATTTCTTCAACCCTTCACATAACAAATTGGTTTTGAAGAAGTTAAAGAAAATGAAAGATATCACTACATGATACTTGTTTCATTGTGGACTGTTTTCCTGATGCCAGTTCTCTTTTGCATTCAGGTACTCGCCAAACATCAAAGAAATCAAGATCTTGGACAGGAAGAAAGTCAGGAGAGCAAAGCTGTACTATCTGAGGGACAGAATGAATGCGCTTAAGAAATAAAACAACATCGGTTTGGTTTTTACCAGTTTGCTTCTGATGCGGATCTGAACGGCCTGTGTCGTCGTAGTGCCTGCAGTTTGAGCAGGCCGGTGCTTAGTTTGAGCTCCTAAAACTACTGTTTCCGGTCACCATGCTTGGTTTTTGGATCAAAGTGGTAGCAGAAATTTTGCTTCTGTTATTTGGATTTAACCGTGTGGATCCGTGCTATTTTGTCTTCTGTAGCAGTCAGTGTACGAGAAAGAAATAAAAACCCTTGTATCTCTATATTTTGTGCTTTGTAGAAGTCAGTGTACTATATTTGCCTGTATTGGTAAGATAGAAAAGCTTGAGCTCAAAGCTGTTTCCCACTCGAGAGCAGCCTCCTATATACAGCTCGTGTTAGTCCATTCATAAAACTTACTCGCCCATTTCCTGTGCGGTAGACGGCATCTTGGATATTTTGATCTGAGCTTTCAATTGTGTTTAGGATTTCTGCTGGATTGCAATTGCAATAAGCCAGGAACACAAGTTTTTATTTTATTTTGAACAAACAAGAAGCCATTCTTGAGCGTGGGATGGGCAGAAATAACTGACAACATTCGGTTTGACAAAGTGACCAACTTGTCAATGCCACAAAGTGTCATTAATTTGTGTCAAAGTGCAATCAAAGATGTGCCATTTTCCAAATACTAGTTGGAAACTGTCCTCATGACGTTTGTTCATGTTCAGCCAAAGCAACCTGCGACATGTTTGTGACTTGTGAGCGAACAACTCTCCAGTCGACAGATTACCACCGACATGGATGTAGCTAACTCGCTTCAAGTACCTGGCTTGCTCGTCGTTGCCTTCAGCCGACGCCGAAACCCCTTCTACTCTCTGCCACCGTCGTCGCCGCTAAAACCCCCTCAGCCGCATGCCCGCATCCCAACCCCAACTACCTATCTATGTTGAACTGGCACTATAAGCCCAGTTCAACATACTTTCCCGATGCCGCTCATTCCAAGCAAGCAAATGTATGTGTTTCTATGTTCTAATGTTCTTCTTGCTTACAGAGATATACGATCTAGCCCACCAAGATCTCAGTGAAAAAAAAAAGACAAAATTTAGGAAGATATTAATTATAAGTGGTAACTATACACAGATGTCAACCGAACACATACCCCTATACGAGTTTTGAGAGGAGGCAACTATAGTTGGATTATAACTGTTGTAGGGAAATGTTAACAATAGTTGGGGAGCCTCAAGCATATATATATAGGGCAAAAGATGGTGCAATACGAGTGAATGAGGTTGTACTTGGTAGATAAAACAATTTAGGTCAATTCACATGTGCTAGGTGTATAGGTAGAAAGAACACGTCCTGGTAAGCCGTCACTTTTGTTTTTTAAACTCTGGTAACTGTTACTTATTTAGGTCAATTTACATGTGGTAGGTGTATAGGTAGAGAGAACACGTCCTGGTAAGACTATCCCGTTAACAATCTTTCCGTACGTCTAGGATTTCCGTTTTTCTTGTACAGGAAAGTTATGCATATAATGCTAGCTTGAATGAATTGATCGGGCGATTCCACCCCTCTCGTTAGAGTTTAGTGCTCCGGAGGCGATTCCACCCTGCCGCCGTGAGATCTCTGTCTTCGAGTTGCGATAGATCCCCCACCCACCTTTCACCCTAGTTTGTGATCCTATTGCACTCGCCTGCACCCCGTACCCAGTTTGTGATCTCTCGCGGCGACATTTCTAGGGTTTCTGGCGATGGCGAAATCTGCGGCTGCAACCTCGTCGTCCTCGATGCCGGGGAAGGAATCGGAGATTGGTGACATGCTGGCTCACCTTGAACTCCTTGAAGATGAACTGGAAGATGTGGTGATCGCGGTCGAGGATGTTAAGGAATTCCAGAAGGAGCTCGCCGGATGGTGATCGGTAAAGTCCATACATCAAGATCGTTTAGCGCAGAGGCGCTATTTGGCAAGATGTAGCTCAAAGATGTTTCCCACTCGAGAGCAGCCTCCCTATATACAGCTCGTGTTAGTCCATTCATAAAACTTACTCGCCCATTTCCTGTGCTGTAAACGGCATCTTGGATATTTTGATCTGTGCTTTCAGTTGTGTTGAGGATTTCTGCTGGATTGCAATTGCAGTAAGCCAGGAACACATACTTTTACTTTTTTTTTTGAACAAACAAGAAGCCATTCTTGAGCGTGCGATGGGCAGAAATAACTGACAAGATGACATCTTTCATTCGGGTTGACAAAATGACACATGGTTGTCGCTCACATGTGGGGCCTGGGCCAACTTGTCAATGCCACAAAGTGTCATTTGTGTCAAAGTGCAATCAAAGATGCGCCATTTTGCCAAATAATTGAAAACTGTCCTCGTGACGTTTGTGTTCAGCCAAAACAACCAGCGAAATGTTTGTGACTACAGGATGCTGAGAGAACAACTTACAAGACACCAACACACACAAGCACACACTGAAAAACACGACACATTGCTTGATCGTCGGAGTCCTCAGCCACCAAGGCAAAGCCCCACACTTGAAGCGGCGACAATTGACACTCGGAGGGGGCTCGTCGTCGAGGAGAAACCATCCTGCGCGTACATCAAATGGCCAAAGGCCGTAGTCCGTCTCCGAAGCCGAAGGAAGCTCCTGCTCCCTCGCCCTGGATCGAAGGGCGTCGTACCATCGGCCGGAGTCGCTCACCCTAGAGCTCAAACGGATGTCAGAGACACTGAGACCAACTCCACCGCCGGACATGAGAACTCGCCCGACCTGACGCAAGCTGAAGGTGCCATGAAGGAACAACATCTCAAAGGAAAGGCGCCCTCGCCGGAGAACCGAAGAAGAACGCTGCAGAGGAAACCCGCCACTTCCTCCAACCGAGATGGACCAACACAACACTGCCCCCTTTACCCAAAACGACGCCTTCAAGAAGGACACCACGCTGGAGGCGTAGACGCCGCCCATTCCGGGTTTTCACCCGGGCATAAGGGATTGGTAGGAGGAAGGGGAACAACCTCGACGCAGCCTCCAGCGAGGAAGTGATGTCCGCAGGCATCACCACCGTCGTGGCCACTGGCCAGGGATTTCTCCCGGAGGCCCCAGCCCCACAACCCACCGTGACACACCCAGCCGAGCTCCGGTGACCAGGCGCGACCACGAATCTGGTAGCAAAAGGATGACCTTCAGATCTGGCGAGCGCGACGCCGGAGAGATCAACACGCCATACCAGCACCTGCCACCGAGCCACTGCCCACGCTGCCGAGCACGACAGCTAGAAACCACGCGAGCGCCACCCCGCCGGAGAGTCGACGCCGCCCACCAGCCCAGGGCCGCCGCCCTGGCTTTCCGAGCCCCCACCGAAGAAGAAACCTACAACAGCCTCTCTTACCTCAGGCCGCCAGCCGTCGGAGCAAAAGGAGTCCACAATGCTGCTGCTTCGGTCAAGACGATCCCTGCGCGGAGATCCTCCACCTACACACCGTGTTGGGGGCGAGAACTCAGATTCTCGCCGCCCCCTTACCGACGACGAGGAGGGGGGGGGGGTGAGGGAGGGGAGCAGCCGCGGTCGTGGGGCTAGGGTTTCGCCTCCTCGGTTGCCAGGAGGGGGCGACGCAAGGAGGACGAAACAATTGTTTCCCAAATGTTTGTGACTTGGTGAGCGAAAGTACAGCTGGGCATGGGCAGCCCGGCCCAACCCGAAAATCCCGGGCCAGGCCGGGCCCGGGCCTTCATTTTTGTGTATTTTAGCCTGGTTGGGCCGGGCCGGGCTTTTTGCTCGTCCGGGTCAGGTTTGGGTTTAAATTACAGGCCTGACGTTCGGGCCGGGCCGGGCTCGGGCCCCCGAACTTTGCCCAGGTGTAAGCGAAAGGAATGGTCACACTCTCCAGTCGACAGATTACCTCGGACACGGATGCAGCTAACTTGCTTCAAGTAACGAGAGAATAGCCAAAATACCACTAGTCAAAACCGAAAGTGCCAAAATACCACTAGTCAAAACGGAAGTGTCAAAATACCACTCAACTTTGGTTTTTCATGCCAAAATACCACTAGTGACTAACTGAGACTAACATTTCTAAAGAAAAGACACAAATGCCCTTACTTCTTCACATGTCACACAAATACCACTAGTGAGTAACTAATATCCACAACCACAATTGCATGTATTAATCGGTAGCACCCAAGTACAGAACTATTCATTCTGCATTTGCACAGCACAGACATCGGCTAACAAGCAAAGATTTGGAGAATCAGAAGTACTCGTGAAAAAGGTCAGACGCCTAAGCACTTAGACAGAAAGGAAAAATTGGCACCCTGATGGTGGCCTCGCCTCGCCATGCTTTTCTTTCTGGCTTGATGGTGGTCTCACGCGGTCGCCGTTCTTCTACAGAGAGACAATGGAGTCATGGAGACGTGTTGGAGCCAGACTGCCAGGGAAAGATGAGTTGGGTGCTGCTCCTAGTTCACCGTGAGGAACCGCCCGCCATTGCCGCCCTCACGCGTGGCTCTGTCCCCACTTTCGCCATCTGCTGTTCAGGCCGGAGGTCGGAGCTGGGGTGAGGCGAGGATGCTGCGGGGCGAGGCGGGGAAGCTGCAGCCTGGCTAGGAATAAGAAGCGACGACGACACGAGGATTGTGGGGCTAGCAGCAGAGGCGGCCAGACATGGCCGGCGCCGCCATCGTTCCTCTCTAGATGTAGGAGAGGCACACGGGAGGAGATAGGTTTTCTTTTCTTTTCCTTACATGATGATAGGGGCAGTTTTGGCAAGTCAAAAAAAAACTAGAAGCTTGACTAACGGAATCTGTTTGACATTACACGGTAGTGGTATTTTGGCATGAAAAAACTGAATGTGAGTGGTATTTTGGCATTATGGTTTTCACTAGTGGTATTTTGGCCCTTTCGGTTTTCACCGGTGGTATTTTGGCTATTCTCTCTCAAGTAACTGGCTTGCTCGTCGTTGCCTTCAGCCGCCGCCGAAACCCCCTCTACTCTACGCCATCGACGTCGCCGCCGAAACCCCCTCGGCCGCATCCCGACCCCGACCCCGCTCCCGCCTCTCGCCCTCCTCCTCCCGCCGGAGCACGCCTGCCCCCTTCCGTTTCCAGCCCCGTAGACCTCCTCCCCGTCATCTCTATTGCTGGATTGGCGCGGGCTGGATTCCCATCGGAGACGCGCTTCCTTCTGTCGGTAAGTAACCCCTAGCTAAGCATGCTTCGGTTGCCGTATGTGTTGCTCTGGACGTCAGCTCGATTCGTTGCCGCGAACCCTGCCAGATCGATCTCTGTCGGCTCCATTCCGTTTCGGCTCGTGAATTTCGCCATTTCGGTGCCTGTTACCCTGATTAGCATTACGATTAGCAGTAGGTTTACCTGTTTGCTGACTCTTGACAGTAGGTCAGTCCAAGTTTGCGTGATGGGTAATGAGTGGAATTAACAGTAGGTCAGTCTATCGCTTGATGCAGAGTCTGGGGCTTCGTTCCCCATTTCGAAAAAAAAAAACCAGTAGGTCAGTCCAAGTTCAGCAGCGGGTGAGTGGAAGTTTGTTAATGGGTGAAATTAGGTTGAACATCGTTCGGTTTAGTTGAAGAAGATTCATGTCACTACAGTGAAATTAAGGTGTCGAATTTCTGCCTTGCTCGTGATGTTTTTTGTTATTTTGTCCAATGATTTGTGCAGCGCACCCTGTTCTGAGACTATTTACTTATTCTCTTTCTTATTGGATTATTTCAGCAATTCGCCACGCAGAGGGAGTCTGGGATTTTCCTTGTAAGTTGAGCTTTGGTACTCTTGGATTGGATGGAGTTCTCATCAAGTGAAGAAGATGGGCTGGTTGAAGATTTCATAGATGTTGAGGATGATGCAGGCACCGCTGATGTTGATCAAACTGTGATGACTTCCCAGACTAACTGCATTGATCATTCTGATGGATCCATGTTGGCCGCTGGAGATGAGCTGCTTGTGGCAGCTGATGAGCTGGTCAAAAACGGTGAGCCATGCTTAGGCATGGAATTTGAGTCCGACGCAGCTGCGCGTGCATTCTACAGTGCGTATGCGCTACGCCTTGGGTTCGGCATTCGTGTTGCCCGATCCCGCACCGAGCGGCGAAAAGGTATTGAGGTACTCGTCACGAAGCGCTTTGTGTGCATGAAAGAGGGACATCACAAGAAGAAGGATGTTGAATCTAGTGACAAGAAGAGGCGGAAGCGCCTCTCTATACGGGACGGCTGCCCAGCGATGATGGAGGTGGTGTGGAGAAGGCAAGAAAAGTGGGTCATCACAAAGTTGGTGCTGGAGCACACTCATGTTATTGTTAGCCCAGACAAGGTGCGGGAGGTCCAGCTCCGTCGCCTCTGTGGGAAGGAGCATGCCGATCAGCTGCAGGAGGTGCGGAGGGATGTGTTCGGTGACACTGATGCACGTGCTCTCTTCACATACTTCATGAGAAAGCAGTCGGAGAACTCTGGTTTTTTCTATAACATACAAGTTGACAGTAGAAACTGCTTGAGGAGTGCAGTTTGGGTTGATGCAAGAGCTAGAATGGCATACAAATACTTTGGAGATGCTGTTTACTTCGACACTACTCATAGTAAAAACGAGAATATGTTGCCTTTTGCAGCTTTCACGGGCGTGAATCACCACGGTGATAGTGTTGTTTTTGGTTGTGCGCTGGTCTTGGATAAGGCAGAGTCTTCATATGCTTGGATTTTTGATACATGGCTGACAGCAATGGATAAGCGATTGCCGTTTTCATTTACAACAGATGAAGGCAGATCAATGACAGAGGCAGTTGCCAAGGTATTTCCTCAATGTTTCCATCGGCTTTGTAGATGGCGAGTTCTTTCTAGATGCAAGATGAAATTGTCGGATGTCTACATGAGATTTCCTGGGCTCCATACCGAGTTAAAGAGATGTGTCAACGGGTGTGATACCGTGCCTGCTTTTGACATGTTCTGGGGTTCTATTCTCGACAAGTATGGCCTGAGGGAGAACACTTGGTTGGGGTCACTATTTGAAGCAAGACATAAATGGGTTCCTGCATACCTAACAAGCTCCTTCTTTACAGAGTTGTCACTGACCCATAGAGCAGAAACGGTCAGTAGGTTTTATAGAAATAACTTCACTACAAGAGGGTCCCTCCTTTCTTTTATCACTAGATTTGATCAACACATAGACAGATTGTATACGAATGAAGCTCAGAAAGATCTTGCTTCATTTCCTCCTGAACAGCTCCTGAAAACCAATTCGATCTTGGAAAAACAAGCAGAGAGCATCTACACAAGGGCTGCATTTGAAATATTCCAAACGGAGTTGATTGAATCGCTGCATCACTATGCTGTTAAGGTTCAGGATGGCCCTTATGAAGACAAGTACTATGTCGAAAGACATAGCGACCCTCCTACCAGGCACACTGTTTTCTACAATATTGCCGAGAAGAAAGCTTGGTGTGACTGCTGCAGGTTTGCTTTCTCGGCGATATTGTGCAGACATGTGCTCGGAGTATTCATCCTGGCAGACGTCGACATGATTCCGGAGCCATGCATCACGAAACGATGGACGAAAAAGGCAAAGACAGGGCCAGTGTGTGTTGGGCGCAATCTCGAAGGTGAAAACCAGCACACAAATTCTGTGAATTCGAGGTTCAGTGATCTAGTTCGCGACGCGATGAAGTGTGCAGAGAAGGGAACTTTATCAGCAGGCTCCTTCAAAGTCGCAAAGGAAGTACTGCGGAAAGCCTTCAGGGAAATAGAGAAACTGACCAATGCTGGTCCCCAGCAAGTTGGCAACAGATAGCAGCAGTGGGTAGTGGTGTTCATTGCTGGTTCCATCTGAACCTGTGAAATCTGTAGTTCAAAATTCTGTACTAACGCGAGCAGCATGGTGGGAGCTATCGAAGGAAAATGAAGTAACGTCCTAGTCGCCGGTTTTTACAGTTTGGCTTCAAACCGGTTATGTACGCCCCTGACAGTGGCCTTGAGCATTGTTACCGAAGGATGAAAACACGGCCTATTTCTGCTGTCGTACCATGAGCAAGAACTTGCGGCTTGCCACCGTATCATGGCAGTGACCAATGGGCACTTAACCTTGTTACTGTTAATCCAGTCCTGTTGATCCAGTGTCGACCTAGCTAGGCTAGTGATGAGTGCCAGCAGGCGCTGCTGCTCATGCTGTCACAACACACACACCTGGTATATTGCAACCACAATTGTACCAAACCTTTACTAATCTATTTCATGTGTCAATATATCCGACAATC